>CM053031.1:129426140-130626140 GCA_028564925.1 Lithobates sylvaticus
TGCTGAATCTCTGTCCCTTTTCCTGTCTCAAAGAGGAGATGTCAGGGGTCTGTTTAGACCCCTGATATCTCACCAAAGCCAAATGAAATTGTAAACCAAAATTATAAAAAATGTAATTATAAAAAAATATATGAAAAAAAAAAAAAAAAAACGACTGAAACCACCCCCTGCCCTACCAACACGGTCCACTGCCCCAACCCCCCTCCCCCAAAAAGCATTGTGAATTAAAAAAAAATTAATTTAATTGTAAAAAAACAATATGTAAAAATAAAAACTACTGACACCATCAACGACACATACTTTCCACCCATTCCCAAAATATTTCAAAAAATGATTTAAAGAAAATAATAAAAACAAAAAATTACTGACACACTGCTATACTGACACTACTACTCTACTGGTAAATTGTAAAAAATTATTTAACCACTTAACATCTGCGCTATAGCCGAATGACGGCCACAGCGCAGATCCCAGGGCGTGCGCAGAGCGCACTGTGATCACTGAGACTCGGGTCCCGGCCCCTTACCATCTGATCAGCTGTCAGCCAATGACAGCTGATCACATGATCAAAACAAAAGTTCAGTGATCGCTTTTTTTTTCTCTCCTCACACTGACAGCGGACATCGGTCCCGAAGAGGAAGAGGCAAATATGCCTCATTTATGCCATCTGACAGTGCCCACAAGTGCCACCTATCAATGCCCACCAGTGGTGCCAATCAGTGCCACCTAGAAGTGCTGCCTATCAGTGTAACCGTTCAGTGCCCATCACTGCCACCCATTAGTGCCCATCACTGCCACCTATCGGTGCCCATCAGTGCCGCCTCATCAGCGTACATCAATGAAGGACAAAAATTACCCGTTTTAAAAAAAAAAACTGGGTACAGTGTTGTATGACCGTGCAATTGTCCTTCAAAGTGTATCAGCGCTGAAAGCTAAAAATTGGTCTGGATAGGAGGGTCTTTTAAGTGCCCTGTAAGCAAGTGGTTAAATAATACAATTGTAAAAAGTAAAGAACTACTGACATCGTCCACTGCCCTACTGACACCATCCTGCACACTACTCACCGCTGTGCACTCCACGCTACTCACATGCACATACTACCCATTGCCATACTCTGCACTGTATATTCCCTATTTAACATTATCTATTAAACCACACCCAATATGTATCACGGCTTAAGCCACGCCCTTCTCCCTGAAATTCGTTTTTGCAGGTTGGGTTGTCTGATATTATCATCTCTCCTGACAGGACGGAGCACCCCGCTCCCTATGTGCGCCTCTCTCTCAGCTATCACAGCCCAGCTACAGCACCATGGGAACAATGGGCCAAGATGGAAGCAAAGCCCGCCCACTATCCAGGTCCTGAGCTCTCCCGTTTAATTACCCTCCGACCCTCCAATCCGCCACCACCACACACCCTACGTCATACACACAGAGGCATGCTCCTATATCGTGTATATATATATCGGCTTCCTCCCCCTCACATCTCAGGACGATTATGTACTGCACTGCCATTAGTAAATGGTGACACAACCACGCATATATAATACAAATCTGGCACATTTTAAAACACCGCAATTTCGCTTCCCCCCCTCGAATGTTTGGCCTCAATGGTCTCGCCCTTCCCTTTCCCCGCCTCCGGTGACGTAGCTGGGCGGTACTCCGGCCTCTCTCTCTTTTTCTGGTCGTCGAACAGCACAGGAAGAATTCTTGGACGAGGCCTGTACTTGTTTCCCGTTACTGCCCGCCCCGTCTCTGGCCCGTTTCCTGCCTGACTTACATTCGGTAAGAGACATGTGGGGGAAGGAGCCACCCGGTACAAGGGGCGCTGTGCGTGGGAAGGCTTTGTGGACGGAGAGTGCCGGCTAGGCCCGGCTGGGGGGGGAGCTGCTGACTTTCTGTCTATAGGATGAATGTAGTCATATGGGGGGTCTATCCTGACACCCCCTCCATGTATAATGGACCCTTCTATACAAGGGTGATAGTGTCCTGTACCCTCTGTGTATACTAATCCTTCATTGTGTACACAGCTTCTCACATGTGTGTTCTGTGTGACTGACCTCCTACATCACACACATTACAATCTGGGGCCTGACCTGGACAGTTTATTAGACCCCCTTCCTTTTCATCCATCAATCTCACTTCTTCCCCCCCCCCCCCCCCTCCTTCTTAGGCTACATTGACACATGATTAGGACCGGTGCAAATAGTGTCATGAATCTGCGATTTTATTTAAATTTTTTTGCTGTGAGTAGGTGCGGCTGCTAGTTCCATTTGCTGTATTGACAGGTTGCCACCGGCTGTAGGTATTCCCTGATGTCCACCATGTTGGCGATTTAGTTGGAGTGATCGCTGCCGGATGCACTTTGTGTCCAGCGATCGCTGCAGGTTATCACTGGCTGCGCAGAAAGTCGCAAAAGGATGCAGCCGCTGGCGACTTGACATTATAGTGAACGGGACCAGTGACTGCACCTCCCCGCTGATTCCTGCCTTTACTATTCACACCGGTCCTAATTGTGTTAGTCTGGCCATGCCTATTTCAATTTTTAGATTTATGAAAACTTTGTAATATGAGGACCTGCCTAATCCTATCCAGAAAATAACAAATGATGGCCTGGATCAACCTTATGTGTTTATTAGTAAATGTGAAGAAAATTAGGGAGTGCATACACCTTCATCCAAACGAACCACGTAGGCTGCAGTTCTGGTTACCCTATAAGCATACATAGAAAAGGACTAAGAGACTAAAGTTCTCTTAAGAGGGCAAAAGCAGAACACTATGGTGATTACAAACTTGCTTTATTAACCACTTGCTTACTGGGCACTTAAACCCCTTTCCTGCCCAGACCAATTTTCAGCTTTCGGTGCTCTCACACTTTGAATGACAATTACTCAGTCATGCAATACTGTACCCAAATGAATTTTTTTTTTTGTCTTTTATTTTTTTTTTTACCCCACAAATAGAGCTTTCTTTTGGTGGTATTTGATCACCTCCTGGGTTTTTTAAGTTTTGCGCTATAAATGAAAAAAGACCGAAAATTTTGGAAAAAAACAAATTTTTTCTTTGTTTGTGTGATACAATTTAGCAAATTATAAATTTTTTTTTTTTTTTTTTTTTTTCTTCATAAATTTTGGCCACAATTTATACTGCTACATATCTTTGGTAAAAATAACCCAACTTAGTGGATATTATTTGGTCTTTGTGAAAGTTAGACTCTACAAGCTGTGGTGCAAATTATACAAAATTGATCACATCTGATGTACTGGTGACCTATCTCATTTCCTGTGACCCGAACAAGCCAGGAAAGTACAAATACCCCCCAAATGACCCCCCTTTTTTTTTTTTTTTTTTTTTTTTAAGTAGACATTCCAAGGTATTTAGTAAGAGGCATTGTGAGCTTTTTGATGTTGTCATTTTTATTCCCACAATTCTTTGCAAAATGAAATATTTTTTTCACAAAATTGTCATTGTAATAGGTTATTTCTCTCACATGGCATGTGTATACCACAAATGACACCCCAAAATAAATTTTGCTACTTCTGAGTATTACGATACCACATGTGTGGGACTTTTACACAGCCTAGCCACTTAGAGAGGCCCAAAATGCAGGGAGCGCCATCACGTGTTCTAGGAGCATAAATTACACATCTAACTTGTTGACTACCTATTACACTTTTGAAGGCCCTGGAGCACCAGGACAATGACAGGTGGCACTGATGACAGGTGACACTGACGTGGCACTGATGACAGATGGCACTAGTATGGGGCACTGATGACAGATGGCACTAGTACGGGGCACTGGGGGCACTGATGACAGATGGCACTAGTACGGGGCACTGGTGACACTGATGACAGATGGCACTAGTACGGGGCACTGGTGACACTGATGACAGATGGCACTAATACGGGACACTGAGATGGCACTAATATGTGGCACTGACGACACGTGGCACTGACGACACGTGGCACTGACGACACGTGGCACATTTCATTTTTTTTACTGACGGCCGCTGCAGCCGTTCATCTCTCTCCCCCCTCACACGCTGTCTGTGTGAGAAGAGCGGCGCTGAGATGATCTCATATGTTTACATATGAGATCATCTCTCATTGGACACGCCGATCTCGCTGTAAACGGCCGATGTGATTGGCCATTGACAGCGATCTGTGACTGGCTGTGTCCGGCCAGAACAGAACTTCCCCGATGCGCGCTCTCAGGAGCGCACATTAGGGAAGTAAACAGCAGGACGTCCTCCCTGCAGGGAGCGTCCACGCTGCAGCCGTCTTTCGGCTATAGCGCGGGCACGTTGTGGTTAATACAAAATTTCACAACTAATTAACATAAGAGGGGGAGGGGCACAGATAGGTGGTTGACACAAACTCATTAAAAATATGACAACGTTGTCAGTTCTAATTCTATCCAGTCATGTAGGCCCATTCACTACATAGTCATTGGTTGGTCTTAAGGCGATTGTGCAATCAGATTGTGGCGTATGTGGGCTGCCTTAACCACGTCAGCCCTGGAAGAATTTACCTCCTCCCTGGCCAGGCCATTTTTTTGCGATTCAGCACTGCGTTGCTTTAACTGACAATTGTGCAACGTTGTACCCAAACAAAATTTGTAAGGTGTGTGTGTTTTTTTTTTTTTTTTTTCTCCCCAAATAGAGCTTTCTTTTGGTGGTATTTGATCATCTCTGAGGTTTATTTTTTGCGCTGTTAACAAGCGTGTCAAATTTGAAGAAAAAAAAAAACATTTTGTACTTTTTGCTATAGGATAGCAAACAAAGTTAAACATTTCTTCATCAGTTTAGGCCGATACGTATTCTTTTACATATATTTGGTAAAAAAAATTGCAATAAGCACGTATAATCAATACACGCTTATTGCGTTTTTTTTAAATTTTTTTTTTTTTTAACCAAATGTATGTAGAAGAATACGCATCTGCCTAAACTGATGAAGAGGTTTGAACTTTTTTTTTTTCTCCTTTTTTTTTTTTTTTCTTGGGATATTATAGCAAAAAGTACAGTTGGCGCAAAAGTTATAGCATCTACAAAATGGGGGGGGGGGGGGGGGTTGGGGAGGGCAACGTTGTGACGAACAAGGGGTTAACTGTGTTCCCTAGTGTTCTAACTGTGGGGAGGGGGGGGGGTGGCTGACTAGAGGAGAGAGATGGTTGTTCCTACTTGGCAGGAGCACATGCTCTCTCCTCTCCCCTGACAGAACCGGTTCTCGCTCTGTCACGAGTGATTGCGGGTGCCCAAATACTGTACCCAAATGAATTTTTTTTTTTTTTTTTTCCCCACAAATAGAGCTTTCTTTTGGTGGTATTTGATCACCTCTGGGTTTTTTATTTTTTGCGCTATAAATTAAAAAGACCGAAAATTTTTAAGAAAATAAATTTTTTTTCTTTGTTTTTTGTGATAAAATTTAGCAAATTATATTTTTCTTCATAAATTTTGGCCACAATTTATACTGCTACATATCTTTGGTAAAAATAACCCAAATTGGTGAATATTATTTAGTCTTTGTGAAAGTTAGAGAGTCTACAAGCTGTAATGCAAATTATACAAAATTGATCACACCTGATGTACTGGTGGCCTATCATTTCTTGTGACCCGAACAAGCCAGGAAAGAACAAATACCCCCCAATTGACCCCTTTTTGTGAAAGTAGACATTCCAAGGCATTTAGTAAGAGGCATGGTGAGGTTTTTGATGTTGTCATTTTTTCCCACAATTCTTTGCAAAATTAATCCCCCCCCCCCCCCACAAAATTTGTCATTGTAATAGGTTATTTCTCTCACATAACATCTGTATACCACAAATGACACCCCAAAATTCTGCTACTCCTGAGTATTACGATACCACATGTGTGGGACTTTTCCACTGCCTGGCCACATAGAGGCCCAACAGGTGGCACTGATGACAGGTGGCACTGATGACAGGTGGCACTTTTTTTTTTTTTTTTGTACTCACGGCGCCGCTGCAGCCGTTCATCTCTCCCTCCTCACACGCTGTCTCTGTGTGAGGAGGGAGAACGGCGCTGAGAGATGATCTCATATGTTTACATATGAGATCATCTCTCATTGGATACGCCAATCGCGCTGTTAACAGCCGCTGTGATTGGCCGTTTACAGCGATCTGTGACTGGCTGCAGGTGCCAAACGCATGCGATGTCTGAGCAATGTGAGTTCAGCCATACAGTTGTATGGCTGAACACTCATTGGCGTCACACAGTAAAAGGTGCAAGGACTTGTCCCCCCCCCCCCCCCACTAGAATCAGATTGCATGGGTGTTCTCATCCATGTAATAAAACACCCATGCAATCCGATTCCTGTACGAATCCAGTTTGCACTGCTATCTGTGAACCGTTCTGGGGGTGCCTATGGGAGAGAAGCGATACAGGAACCGGCGCTTGGTCCTGCATCGCACTAGTCTGAACCTAGGCTTAAAGTGAAACAAAAAAGGAGCCACCAGACAGGTAAGCTTTTTATTGTATAAGAGACTTATGTCTTTTCTGTAATATAGAAAACCTGCATGTGGGGTTTTATATTTTTTTTTTTTTTCTCTCCCCCCTGACACACGATCAAACAGCCTCTGATTCTGAGCATGCTCAAGCCTAACACCATCTGTATATTGTCAGGGCTTACAATGGTAAATCATCAGGGGTTTGACAGGCAGGCCAATTGTCCACTAAACATCTGATGTCATCCATTTACAGGCAGAGGTATGGTCTAAGTGATATCATTTGTGAGGCTTTCATGGTTCTTGCAGGGGGGCCCATCTGCCAGTCTTGGGTGCAGAATCCTTTTATGTGGCTCTTGTGATCACTCCTCACATTATGGTATGGCCTTTGCATGACCACACCCAGCTTATTTAAGGCAGCCTCCCTATCCCCACCACCACTCTAAAAAAAAAAAAAAAACTAGATGAAGTGCAAAAAAAAGCCTGGGGGGGAGGGGATTGCTAAATGGTCCACCTTTACCTGACCTCTGTAGTGCAAGGGGTGATATCTTCCAAGATACCAAGAAATGCAGAGTGGCCTAAATGTCACAATAGCGTGACCCTGCAATGTGCTGCTGTCTTGCGCGATTTGAGTTGCTCTGCGTTCCCAGGCCTTTTGGTACAGGGGGGTGACTTCGCCTCCAGCGCTACAGAAGGTGGTAAAGGTGAGAATATATTGCCTTACCCCCAGTTTTTTTGCACTTCATGCAAATAACAAACCCTGCCTCAAGTGATTTAGCATCCAAGCAGATGTGAAGGCATCAGAAGTAGTTGTAGATCTTGCGCATTAATCATGTTTATGGACATGGCGATCCCTGTCTGTAAACAAAGGCGTATTATCTGGTTATTGAAGTCCAAAGAAGGGTTGCTCTGTTCTGTTTTGGCAGGGCAAGCAGATGCGGGATTTCCGTGTTAGTCAAAGCCCCTTTAAAGTGACCCTGGCACAGATTGGGGCAATTCATACTGAGAGAATGCAGAACTGCCTGACTTTACATGCTGTATTGTAGTGTCTGTGCCTGCATACTGGTATCAAACAAGATATCCTTATTGAGACATGTCTAATCCAAAAGAAAAACTGCAGCTGCCTCATAAAAATGCCCCCATATACCTATTGCAGACTCCACCTATCTTATTTGCCCATAACTGATGGGCTGCATGATTGGCCAGTATGATTTTGCCAGAAGCAGTAAAGTCATAGGCAAGCATCGCTCTGGGCTTTAACTGTAGACCAAGAAACCTGAGCCAGGTATGTTTGGGTACCATTAGGTTTATACAGTTTACCTGCAGCAGGTTTTTTAAAATTCTATATTTGAGCACTGTTAATACATTGAGAATCCATGTACCGTATATATACTCGAGTATAAGCCGATATTTTCAGCACATTTTTTTGTGTGCTAAAAAAGGAACCCCTCGGCTTATACTCAAGTCAACCACTTTTCTGCAGCAGAGAATTACATTTTCTGATCCAAAGTGCTTGACATTTTCCAAACCAAATTTGGACCCCCGTATCTCGGGGCCACTTGGTGCTGGCAACCCCATCTTTGGATTTGTTGTAGTGCTAGTTCCACTGGGTTTGCAAATGGGGTTCCTAGCACCAAGTGACCCCAAAATACGAGGCCTCAAAGTCGGCCAACTGTGTCCATCTGCAGCAATGTCATTTCGGGACCCTTTGGGTCCAGAGACTTCAAATTTTGGCTGCAGCTAGGAACCCTTAACTACCAAGTTTGAAGTTCGGGGGACCTATAGCTGCAAATGGGCATTGTTGACCCTCTTTTCCACTTGCAGTAGCTGCGCATTTCTCACCCTAGGCTTCTACTCGAGTCAATAGGTTGTTTTTTTTTTTTTTTTTTTTTTTTTGTGGTAAAATTAGGTGCCTCGGCTTATATTCGAGTCGGCTTATACTCTAGTGTATATACGGTAGTTTATGGGAATATGTAAGATGCGAGGTGAAGTCCAAGTAAAGCCAACTAAACAGGGAGGATATACAAAAGTGGAATTTCCGCTTATTTGTCTCCTTTCTGGGGGGAACAGAACCTGTGTTTGACAGGTCCCCTTCCGGAGACGGTGTCACAGCAAAGCTTGGGCCCCCCTCCTTCCTCCGCTGCTGGGCCATGTAGAAAGCACAGTGCGTTTCGCAAATGCGCAGTAGGGAACCGGATGTACTGACATCGTGGGCTCCCTGGACAGGTGAGTGTCCATATATTAAGTCAGCAGCTGCAGTGTCTGTAGCTGCTGACTTAAAAAAATGTTGTGGGGTGGGAGGACCTTTTAATTTTTAGACTGAATATTCAGGTTCTTCCATAAGCCCAGTTGTGACAGTCTCTAATGAAAGGTATCATATATTTTATTTTATTTTTTTAAACATGTTATACTTGCCTACTCTGTGCAATGCTTTTGCACAGAGCAGCTCTGATCCTTCTAGTCTAGGGTTCCCTGACGGTGGCCCTAGCTAGTGCCCCCCCCCCCCCCCCCCCCCCCCCCCAAAGTAAGCCTGTCTGTTCACACAGAGTGGCTCGGCCCTTTGCACTTTGTTCTATTGAGATGGGGGGGGTGCACTGACTATAGAAAAGACCCGTTTGTACAGTAATCAAGGTGTCATTTGGTCATTACCCAGCTCATAGTTTAGTAATTAAATTGGGTGGGGAGGTTCTAATCGGTACCTTGACTTTTTTTTTTTTTTTTTTTGGACTGGGAATGCATAGGATGCTGCTATAAGAAGCTCCACTGGGGGGGCAGATTCCTCATCCACACAAACCGCTGCCATAATACACTAATCATTGGCTGCAGCCAGTGATTGTCCACATTTTCCACATTTTCTGTCATGTCACTTTGGCAGAATTTGATTTAAATAATTGACTTGCCTCAGGAAGCTAAACACTGATTGACATGTGCTCTGTTCAGTGTATTGCCAGCTTAAAGAGGGGCTCCAGTCTCTCCCCCAAAAAAAATTAAAGCGGTTCTGCACACATTTCATTTAGTAAATCTCTTTGCCTTCCAAATCAGGCAAAGAGTACTAAATTAAATGTTTTTTTTTTTTTTTTTTTTTCACTTGCCTTGTAATCGATGACTTCCTGTCTTCTGTCCCTTTCGGGGGTGGGCGGGGTCTGTGCGGGGATCCTCGTCACGCCGCACTGTCTCCTGGGATCTGGTGTCATTGATCCCAGGAGTCTGTGCGGGCATCTTCCGAAATCTCGCGAGATGTCGGCGGCATCTTCCGAAATCTCGCGAGATGTCGGCGAACGTGCCGACATCTTGCGAGATTTCGGAGAACGTGAGCTCGGCGCAGTAACGGCGGTGCATGCTGGGCCATCTAAAGTGCCTGTGGGGTTTCACATGCCCACAGGCAAGATGGCCCCCAGCAGAAAAGAAGAATATAAAGAATTTTATCGGAGGAAAACCGGCTGCGATCGAGAAGGAAGATGGAACAGGTGAGTCCCCCAATTTAGCTATATGGCCTTGGCATATTCCCCCAAAAAAAAAAAAAAAAAAGCAGTGCAGAACCGCTTTAAGTCAACAGCTACAAATACTGTAGCTGCTGACTTTTAATATAGGGACACTTGCCTGTCCAAGGATCCAGCAAATTCCTTGCTTGAGCCAGGGATCTTCAGTAAGGGAAACCGGCAGTGAAGCCTTCCAGCTTTGCAGCTGGTTTCCTAGTGCGCATGCATGAGCCGTGCTGGGCTTTGTGAATGGTCCCGCAGACTTCTGGGACCTGTGAACGCTCCGATTCCCCCCCAGTAAAGCATTGCACCAGCGCTGATGCCATGCAGGTCTCCTGTAGACCTGACTGTATCTGCTTCCTCATACAAGGAAGCCAATACATTCTGACAGGAAGCATGAATGAACTACCATGGGCGCTCCAC
Organism: Lithobates sylvaticus; assembly: GCA_028564925.1. Classification (NCBI taxonomy): domain Eukaryota; kingdom Metazoa; phylum Chordata; class Amphibia; order Anura; family Ranidae; genus Lithobates; species Lithobates sylvaticus. The sequence continues at coordinate 129,436,502 of CM053031.1, forward strand.
AGCGCTATGGTAGTTCATTGAGAACTACAAGCCGACAGCTGCCAAGGGACTTGTAGTTTTCAATTTGCAGATGACTGAATAAGTGCCAGAGCCCCACACGGCTATGTGTTTGTTAATATTTTGACAGCTAGCGGGGAGAAGATAATTCCCCCCGCTAGTGCTCACAGTGGGGGGGAGCAGGGGCTGGTGCTTTCATAACATGTTGCACCCCGAATATGGGTGTAACATGTAATGAAAGGTGAACTTGTGCTTTAAGAGATCAGCTAATGGAATTTCTATCAGTAAGTCTCCATTCACACCTATGCAATTAGACAGTTCCAAATCGCAGGACACATCGCACCCTATTGTTGGCAATGCAACTGGTCAGATGAGGCTAATCCGACTTTGTGGCGCTGCACTGATTTGAGAGAATTTCCTGTGCTATTTTTGCGATTTTAGGTGTGACTTGCATTCACCCAGTGAAGTGAACAGCTTCAAATTAAACAAATCCTCCTACCTTTTTTTTTTTTTTATTTTTTGTGTTTCCTTTATCTGCGGTCTTTGCCCCTTTTTTTTTTTTTTTTTAAAAGGGCAGAAAAGCTCAGTTAAATAAAAAAAAAAAAAAAAACTGTACTGAGCTTTTTCAAGCTGCAATGTGCAAGAGGCCTTACAAGGTGAGGGTTTACATACATTTTGCCTTATATTTGTTTTGTTTCTTTTGTTTAAGTATTCCTGAGCCCATGCAGTAATATCGATCACAGAATCATGCCTGGTTTTTAAAGCGGAGTTCCACCCTAAAGTGGAACTTCCGCTTATCGGATGCCCCCCCCCCCCCCCCCCCCCCCCCCCCCCGGTGCCACAATTGGCACCTTTCAGGGGGGAGGGGGGTGCAGATACCTGTATAATACAGGTATCTGCACCCACTTCCGTATAGCTGCCCCGCCCCTATCCGGAGCTGCCCCGTTGTGTCTTGGGAAACACAGTTCCCAGGACACAGCGGGGACCAATAGAGGCGCGCGACTCGCGCATGCGCAGTAGGGAACCGGGCAGTGAAGATGTTGCATCTTCACGTCCTGATTCCCTGACAGAGGATGGCGGCGGGGCAGCGAGAGACGAGTGGTCTCGTCACATTCTGCCTACACCGCTGGAACCAGGAACAGGTAAGTGTCCGTTTATTAAAAGTCAGCAGCTGCACTATTTGTTGCTGCTGACTTTTAATATTATTATTTGTGCGGGTGCAGCTCCGCTTTAATGCAGTGCTGTTTTGACAGCCCAAAGATCACAGGCACTATTGGATATCGGCCTTGTCCCTTTGCACAGATTTCTCCAGATTCTCTATGTTGGAACATTAATCTGAAATTGTTCAATTTCTAGACGCAGCTTTTCACAGATTGGTGAACCTCTGCTCATTTTTACTTCTGAGATACTGATAATCTTGATTTGCAAACTTTTAGATTTTTGCATAGCATCCTAACTTTTTTGGAACTGGGGTTGTAGTTTTGTAAATACAGTGGCAAGAAAAAAAAGTATGTGAACCCCCATGGAATAAACAGTTTTTCTGCAGTAATTTGCCATAAAATGTGATCTGATCTAAGACACAATGAGCTTAAGCTGAAAAACAGACGCCATTCAAATATCATGGATTTTGAAAGAAAATGCTGTTTGAATGCAAACCAGTCACCGTATAATTATGTATTTACTTTATGTGGGTAAATAAAATGCGCTCCGCATAATGTTTCTAATTGTAATTGTCTTTATTTTGCAGGGCATCTTTTTTATGAATAATCAAAAGCAGCAAAAGCCAACGCTATCTGGCCAGCGTTTTAAAACCCGAAAAAGAGGTAATGTGAACATTGCCTTTATCATTACATGTGGTTTGTTTTTTTTATTTATTTTCCTTTTCTTTGAGATGTCGGAGGTCTTTTTGGGGCCGACAAAGGAGGGTGGTTTGGGGGGGGGGGGGGGGGTTAGAGTTTTAAAAGAGATGCGAAAAAAAGTGGGGGAGCCTTTTTGGAGGAAGAGGAGTTGCGGGAGGTGGAGAGGCTGGAGACATGGAAGTGGTGGGAACAGGTCACATTTGAGGTGCGTCTGCTGAACAATTCTGCTATAATTTTTATTTATTTTTTTTTTTTTTTATTTTTTTTTACCATGTGCTTTATAGTAGAGGAATGCAGGTCAGTATGGCGTACGGAAGTGGCCAGTTGGAAGCAGTGCTGTAGGTCCGTAGCTGGCAGTGAATGGGTTAGACCCCCTTTCACACTGAGGTGCTTAAACTGCCCATAAAAACGCCAGGCGTTTTTACGGCGTTAGCGGTGCGCTATTTATTTTTTAGGTGTCTAAAGGGAACTATTTTGCAGTGCTATTGAAGCGCTCCCTATTCATTTTATTTGAAAGGGGCATTTTTGAGGCGCTCCTTTTTTTTCTTTTTTATTTTTTTCTTTCCACCGTTTAAGTGTGAAAGCATCCATTGAAATGAATGGGAAGCAGTTGTCAGGTGCTACTTTTAGTGCAAAAGCACCTCAATGTGAAAGGGGGTCTTAAAGCGGAGACCCTACAGGATAAATGGGTCATTCCTAACCCCACCAGTTTCCTCAGTGGGGAGCTAGTAAATGTCAACTGCACCCAAAACTGTAATTCTTGGTTTTGTGTGGCTACTGAATCATTAGCTGACTCCTTCCCTCCCCCAATGGTGTGGCGGTTCACAAACTTGTCACTATTACAGAGCATGATTAATGGTTAGACTAGTCTCTTTTCTTTATAATATGCGCCAGTTTTAGAGGCTCTGTAGCCATTTCTGTCTCGTTCATAGCATGGTGAACCTGTTAGCATTTATTGCTACGTTTTGGTCTTTAACCACTTCAGCCCCGGACCAATTGGCAGCCAAAGGACCAGGCCCCTTTTTGCGATTCAGCACTGCGTCGCTTTAACTGACAATTGCGCGGTCGTGCGACGTGCCTCCCGAACAAAATTGGCGTCCTTTTTTCCCCACAAATAGTTTTTCTTTTTTTGGAGGTATTTGATCTCCCCTGCGGTTTTTATTTTTTGCGCTATAAACAAAAATAGAGCGACAATTTTGAAAACAATGCAATATTTTTTGCTTTTTGCTATAATAAATATCCCCAAAAAATATATAAAAACATTTTTTTCCTCAGTTTAGGCCGATACGTATTCTTCTACATATTTTTGGTCAAAAAAATCGCAATTAGCGATTGATTGGTTTGCGCAAAAGTTATAGTGTTAACAAAATAGGGGATAGTTTTATAGCATTTTTATTTTTTTACTAGTAATGGCGGCGATCGGCGTATATTTTTATTTTTTGGTGACTGCGACATTATGGCGGACACATTTTTGGGACCATTGTCATTTATACAGCAATCAATGCTATTTAAATGCATTGATTTGTGTATAAATGACAGTTGTAGTGAAAGAGTTAACCACTAGGGGGAGGGGAGGGGTTATGGGCTGTGACGTGTGTGTGTTTTTTACATTAGGGGGCGGGGCTGACGTCTGACATCATTGATCGGATTTCCCGATGACCGGTAACAGCCTATCAATGACAGGCAGAGTAGAAAGCGTGGGGAGAGGTTTGTTTACACAAACCTCTCCCCGTTCTTCAGCTCTGTGACCCGATCGCGGGACATTTAAAGGATCGCGTACAGGTACGTGATTTTGCCTGCCCATGCCATTCTGCTGACGTATATATGCAGTGGGTGGTCGGGAAGCGGTTAAGAAAGTGTTTTGGGACTTTAAAGACCGAAGAATGGTGAGGTTGTGTCTGGCTTTCATCCCTTGGCCTCTAGCTTCAGGTCTACAAGGACTGCACAACACCACCCCCCCCCCCTTCCATCCTTCGTTAGAACAAAGTGGAACAACTATTTAGTTCAGGAGCATACCTAGGCAATATCCAATGGTGTAGACAATTGCAATACAGTTTCTGGTCATTTTGATCACCTAGCGCCATCACTTGCAAATGGTAATGTGTACCGCCAAGGGAGTGGGCTTTGTGTGGAAGGTTTGTGGACACATTCTTGCATAATTTTGAATGTTTTAGCCCTCCAAAATAACATTGAGGACCCTGTGTACTGCATTGTATTATACAGACTTGCTAAAATCTATAGAAAATATCCACTTTTTTTTTTTTTTTTTTTCATTACCGTATATACTCGAGTATAAGCGGAGTTTTTCAGCACATTTTTTTTTGTGCTGAAAGTGCCCCCGTCGGCTTATACTTGAGTCAAGCACTTTTCTGCAGCGAAAAAAAAAAAAAAAAAAAAATTCCGACCCGACTTTGGGGCCACTTGGGTCTAGGAATCCCAAATTTGGTGTGCCAACCCAGTGGACCTAGCACTATAACATATCCAAATATGGGGTTCCTAGCACTAAGTGGCCCCGAGATATGGGGCCCCAAAGTCGGTTCGGAAAATGTCATTCTCTGCTGCAGAAAAGTGCTTGACATTTTCTGACCCGAATTTGGGGCCCCATATCTTGGGAACACTTGGAGCTAGGAACCCCAAATGTTGTATTCCAACCCAGTGGAATTAGCACTACAACATATCCAAAGATGGGGTTCCTAGCACCCCGAGACCCCGAGATACAGGGCCCCAAATCGGTCAACTGTGTCCATCAGCATGGGCACAGTGAGGCTGCAAATGGGCATCGTTGACCCTCTTTTCAACTTACAGTAGCTGCGCATTTCTCACCCTAGGCTTATACTCGAGTCAATATGTTTTCCGAGTTGTTTGTGGTAAAATTAGGTGCCTCGGCTTATATTCGGGTCAGCCTATACTCGAGTATATACGGTAAGTGTTTTTTACAGAATGTAAAAAAAATTCTACATAGGAGAAACAAATTCTCTTTTTTTCTTTTTCAGATGAAAAGGAGAGGTTTGACCCTACCCAATTTCAAGACTGTATTATTCAAGGCTTAAATGAAACTGGCAACGACTTGGAAGCAGTAGCAAAATTTCTTGATGCTTCTGGAGCAAAACTTGACTACCGTCGCTATGCAGAAACACTTTTTGACATCCTGGTGGCTGGCGGGATGCTGGGTATGCAAGCGCATTAAAATTGTTGCTGTCAAACATCTTGTCTGCTATTCTCACTACTGGCAGCTGGTCTAACTACATAATTGCTTTTCAAAATGGTGATGCAGTAAACAATTATACCTGGTAGTGGTGCTGTAGTTTGTGCCAGAACTGACCAAAGTCGGTACAAAAACTGACTTCACATCTGATTTTGCAATAATAAAAAGGTTCTTTTAGTGGGTCGTTTGCAAAAATCTACTGTTGTCAAGCCAGTGGTCCTGACAGGGCCATCCACAGAACAAATGTATGTGGCCAGAAATTGCACTGTGAATACACTGGCCAATTCATCTGCCATGTAGGATCAAGTCTGCTATGCCATCAGCTTTCAGAAGTACACCCAGAATTTCCATGTGTTTTATACAGTCTTGATACAATGCACATATGCGTTTGGACTCTATTAGAGCAGGCAGTGCACTGACTTATGTTTTCTGCTGGTTTGTTGTATTTAGTTCTCATTCTCACACGTGCAAAATGTTTACCTAGCTTGCTGGCAGCAAAATTCTATATAAAATCTTGTCTTTGGAGATATACAATTTGAGCTAATGTTGCATGCATACAGAGCCAATGGTACGCTAATTACCGTATAAACCCAGTGGAACACTACAACCTATCCAAATTTGGGGTTCCTAGCACCAAGTGGCCCCCGAGATACAGGGCCCCAAATTGTCAACTGTGTCCATCTGCAGCAATGTCATTTCGGGATCCTTTGGGTCCAGAGACCCCATTTTTGGCTGCAGCTAGGGGGCATCTAGGAACACTTAACTACCAAGTTTGAAGTTCGGGGGACCTATGGCTGCAAATGGGCACAGTGAGCCATGCTAATGGGATTGTTGACCCTCTTTTCCACTTACAGTAGCTGCGCATTTTTCACCCTAGGCCTATACTCAAGTCAATAAGTTTTCCCAGTGTTTTTTTTTTTTTTTTTGTGGTAAAATTAAGTGCCTCGGCTTATATTCGGGTCGGCTTATACTTGAGTATATGCGGTACTTGGCTGCAGGTGGCTATTCAGGGCCATTTAACACTGTATGCATGTAAAGGTTAGCACATGTTTTATTGTGCAGTGCATGAGCCCTTAACTGGCATTCATTTGTTGTAGTGGTTTAATGGCTGCACATGGCACTCCAACATGTATTTGCTCTTCCAATATGCTTCTTCTATGTAATGGGCTGGGAACATTGTACTGCATTTGTTCTAATTATGCCAATTTAATCTTGCAGCACCGGGTGGTACTCTTACCGACGACGTGATCCGTACTGATGTTTGTGTGTTTTCAGCACAAGAAGATCTAGAGACCATGCAGGCATTTGCTCAGGTAAGGTATTTAGAACATCCAAACAAGCTTTGCAAAACCCTTTTTAAAGGCTGTTAAAGGGGTGTTCTGGGAAAAAAAATAATTAAAAGCCAGCAGCTGCTGGCTTTTAATAAATGGACACTTACCTGTCCTGCAGTCCCTCGATGTCGGCACCGCAGCTGATGTCTCAATCAGCTGTCGGGTGCTTCCGCCGCCATTGCGGCTAAGGTAAGTGTAGCCTTTCGGCTTAATGCCGGGAACCCTACTGCGCATGCGCGAGGCCCCGCTCCTCTCTCCTATTAGCTCAGGGGCCGAGGGAGGAGGAGGGAGCACCGCGGTGATGTCACGGCTGCATCGTGGCTTTGACTGGTATCCTGTCGCGCGTGCGCCCCCCCCCCCCCCCCCCCCCCAGTTGTGACACCGGAAGGGGGGAGGAATCTGATGAGCGGAAGTTCCACTTTAGGGTGGAGCTCTGCTTTGATTCCCATGTCTATACAGCACATTTGGTGTTTCTGTAACTGCTGTTTTAGCATATTACATTACAGCAGGTCTACAAATTTGGCAGCACCATTGTATTGGGATATTAAATTTTGTAGTATCCAAAAAAGCTGGGTGGTGGGCACCACTGACTAAAAATAGTTTGTCAGGCAATGTTGGCCAATAGAGCCCATTTATGCTGTACTTCTGGAAGCATGTAACCATTATACAAGCCTTTCATGAATAGGGACTGCTAAAAAAAAAAAAAAAAAAAAAAAAATTCAGGTACTTGCTGCAAAAGTCTGCCTTTTTTTGCTGACTGAGGCCTAGTAGTGGGAAAGGGTTAGAACCATAGTTTTCTCTTTTTTTAATGCAAAAATAAACCATTTTGTTTTTCTCTAATCTGAAACCTGAAGAGGTGTTTTGACAAATTCAAGTGCAAATGTTTAAATCGTTTATCGTTTATCGTTGTTTTACTCTTTTAGGTTTTTAACAAACTAATCAGACGTTACAAATACCTAGAGAAATGCTTTGAAGAAGAGGTCAAAAAGGTAAACATATTTTGTTTTGCTCTTTAGTACCTTTTTTTTTTTTTTTTTCTTTAAATGAGTTTGCATTTTAACTCTTCTTTTTCCAGCTGTTTCTGTTTCTGAAAGGTTTTTCAGAGTCTGAGAGGAATAAGCTGGCCATGCTTACTGGTGTTCTTCTGGCCAATGGGATTCTTAATGCATCAATTCTTAACAGTCTCTATAATGAGAATTTGGTAAAAGAGGGTAAGTTGTTCTGAGGTTTGCACTATTAGATTAATTGAGGGTAACTAATGAGAACGTTGTCAATTCTGCCCATAGGGTAAAAAAAAATTGGTTTACTCCCGGAGGGCTTTTCTGTACTACCTTAACTTTTTTTTTTCAGCATTTGTGATCCAACAATAAAACACAATTGTGTTGAATGACTGATTTTACATTGTAAGTAGCATTGTAGCACAATTGGCGTCCTAAAGAATCTTTTGGTCTTACTGGTGGCAGTTAACTTGGAAACCAATGGAGTCTTGTATTTAAAATCATCATCTGGCTGCTTTGGTGCAGCACAGACAGCCTTTTGATTTTAGACACTTTTCAGGAATAGATTGCTGTGTTTTTATGAAAAAATAAGTTCCACAGCTCTGTCACAGTGCATGAAGTGGCTAGCAGTTCTGCAACATGTTCTCTGTGCTTCATGGATTTTCCTCCCAACATTTGCCACAGCAGCAGTTACAGCACTTTCAGTCTTGATGAACTAGCCAAACTTGCTCAGTTGGTAGCCCTGTTGGCAGGAGCTGGGTACAAAACTGTTGGCCAAGCAGCATCTACATCCAATCGCATGTAGGCACGGTTTGGTTATTTTGACCTCAGGAGAGAATCTGTGCTTTTAGGATTTGGGTAAATGGAATGCAGAACTATATATAGTGAACTTGGATTGTCAAATTGGCCTTGTATTTTTGGTAAGGATTACACAGTTGGTGGTCGCTCTCATTATAGTTTTGAAGGGATAAATGGAATAGATGGAGAGCAGATCCGGATGACAGCTGAGCTTATTCCATACCCTGCAGCTCATTGTAGTCAAAGTTTGAGCAAGAGATGAGTCTGGAGAAGGCATGAGCTTATCACATCCCTTACAGCTGGCCACTACCATGCTTTTGTTGTATAGCTTCACTGCATGAAAAAGTATTCATACCCCTTTTCCACATTTTGTCATGTTACAACCAAAAACATAAACGTGTATTTTATTGAGATTTTGTGTGATGGACCAACACAAAGTGGCACATAATTGTGAAGTAGCAGGAAAATGATAAATGTGTTATTTGTTAAAAAAAAAATAAAAAAAAAAAATGTGTGCATTTTTTGTATTCGGCACCCATGAATCAAAACTTCGTAGAACCACCTTTCGCTGCAAGTCTTTTTGGGTATGTCTCTACCAGCTTTGCACATCTACAGAGTGACATTTTTGCAAAATAGCTGAAGCTCTGTCAGATTGGATGGGGAACATCTTAATTATTTTCAAGTCTTGCCACAGATTCTCAATTGGATTTAGGTCTGGACTTTGACTGGCCCATGCTAACTCATGAATATGCTTTGATATAAACCATTCTATTGTAGCTCTGGCTGTATGTTTAGAGTCGTTGTCCTGCTGGAAGGTGAACCTCCGTCTCAGTCTGCAAAAATTTTTTATTTTTTTTTTTCCTCCCGCCCCCTCTAGATTGCCCTGCATTTGGCTCCATTCATCTTCCTATCAACTCTGACCAGCTTTCTTTTCCCTGCTGAAGAAAAGCATCCCCACAACATGATGCTGCCATCACCATGTTTCATGTTGGAGATGGTGTTTTCAGGGTGATGTGCAGTGTTTTCTGCCACACATAGCGTTTATGCTTTTAGGCCAAAATTTTTAATTTTGGTCTCATCTGACCAGAGCACCTTCTTCCACATATTTGCAGTTTGCGAGAAACCATGTGGGGGACACAGCAAGCAGGACTTCTTATGGCTTTCTTCTTGCCACTCTTCCATAAAGGCCAGATTCGTGGAGGGCATGAATAAGGCTGCTTTCACACTGAGGTGCTAAAAATTGCGCCTGCAAAGTGCCCTGAAAGAGCTGCTCAATGCCCCCCTGAGGGCTTTCACATTGGTGCGCTTGCAGGATGGTCAAAGTCCTGCAAGCCGCATCTTTGAAGCGGTGTATTTACCGCTCCTAAAGCGCCCCCTCCCATAGAAAACAATGGGGCGGGGCTGCTGCAGCGGCGCTTTGCGGGTGGATTTAACCCTTTTTTTTTGGCCGCTAGTGGGGGTTAAAACTGCCCCGCTAGCGGCTGAATATCGCCGCTAAAACGACATAAAGCTCTGCCGGATATAGTGCTGCTTTACCGCCAGCGCGCTCAACGCCCCAGTGTGAAAGTATCCTAATAGTTGTGCTGTTGACAGATTTTCCCACCTAAGCTGTGGATCTCTGTAGCTCCTCCAGAGTTACCATGGGCCTTTTGGCTGCTTCTCTGATTTTAATGTTCTTGTGTCTTTTTTTTTTTTTTTTTTTTTTTTTTTTTTAATATAACAACCCAACCCTGCTTTTAAACTTTCCTGACCTATCTGTGTTCCTTGGACTTCATGCAGTTTACTCACTAAGGTTCTCTAACAAACTGTAATTTTACCGAGATTAAATTACACACAGGTGGTTTCTTTTTACTAATTGGGTGACCTTCTGATGGCAATTGGTTCCACTAGATTTTAGTTAGGCGTATTAACGTAAAGGGGGCTGAATAGAAATGCCCACCACACTTTTCAGAATATATATATATATATATATATATATATATCTGTGTGTATTTTTTTTTTTTTTTTGTTTTCTTCAACTTCGTGTAGGTCTATCACATAAAATACACTTGCGTTTTTTTTTTTTGGCTGTCGCATGACGATGTTAACAACAATTTCAAGCAGGTATGAATAATTTTTCAAGGCACTGTACCAAAAGCATGGTGGTAGATAAAACTGCTAACTACTCCATGCACTGGAGATCCTTTATAGACATATTGTCTATTTTACACTCCTTGCATCCCCCACCCCTTAAAACCATTGTGGGAGGGGTGGTCAGATGATACTATTGTGTGTGAAATGCCTAATTGACATGGCTAAATGTTTCAGATATTTATTTATAATTGTTTTTATTTTATTTTTTCCTCAGGTGTTTCAGCTGCTTTTGCAGTAAAACTATTTAAATCCTGGATCAAGGAAAAAGATATTAATGCAGTAGCTGGAAGTCTTAGGAAAGTGAATATGGACAATAGACTTATGGTAAGACCGCATTTCTGATAATTTTGGGGCAAGAATATCACCTACTGCCGGACTACTATACATGATCTAAATATGCCTGCTCTGCGCTTACCTCCTTTAATTAAATTAATTCTAGGAACTATTTCCGGCAAACAAGCAGAGTGTAGAACACTTCACAAAATACTTCACAGATGCCGGATTAAAGGAATTATCAGAGTATGTCCGGAATCAACAAACAATAGGGGCTCGTAAGGAGCTTCTGAAAGAGCTACAGGAAATGATGGCAAAAGGAGAGCCTCTTAAAGAGGTAACTACTTGACCATATTGTAATGTGAACTTGTTCCTCAGAACTCTACAGAGTAACTAGACCTAAATTGATAGCTGGCCTTAAAATGGCATGGTGTTCTACAGTCCTTAGTTATGACACTACATTTATTTTACTGACCTGTTTTTAAAACAAAGCTTGTACCCCCCCCCTTTTCAGATCAGTATATATGTAAAGGAAGAAATGAAGAAAAACAACATCTCTGAGCAGACTGTCATTGGTATCTTGTGGTCCAGTGTGATGAGCTGTGTGGAATGGAACAAAAAAGAGGAGCTGGTTACAGAGCAAGCCATCAAACACTTGAAGGTATCTGTCCAAATAAAGCTAATTTCTCCCTGCAAAAGTCCACCTATTGCCGCTTTCCTTGATGGTGTGGCAACAATGCTCCTGAACTTGGAGCAGAGTTGCAATTCCTATGTAAGCTGTGCCTGCTTGCACTAGAGATGGATGGGGAAAAAAAGTTGCAGTAATTCACAAGACATACAGGAAGACTGACTCCCGGTTCACTTGTATGCGATGAGAGAACCAGCATGATTCCTGTGCGGGTTCCCGCATTGCATATGATTTGCAGGCAGTTCAAAAGAGAGAGAGAGACGGCGCCCTCTAAGTGCAGCAAATTAAGATCAATTTAATACAAAAGAAGATTAAGAACACTCACACATTAGATGTGTCATAAAGGCATATCTGAGATTAGAGGATCTTCCGTATTTGGGTCCCGGATGAAGTGATGTCATCAAAGCTGCTGTCAGATGTGATGTTTCAAGCGTCCTGTGTGATCCAGTGGAGATCCGGTGGCGCTGTGGGTTCTCAGTGCCTCCGGATGGCTGGAGAGCAGGCTGTGCGGACAGTGGGTAGCTGAGTATTAGGCAGTGGTGTTGTTGCGCAATCACTTCCGGGTACGGGTCACGTGGGCCCGTACCCGGAAGTGATTGCGCAACAACACCACTGCCTAATACTCAGCTACCCACTGTCCGCACAGCCTGCTCTCCAGCCATCCGGAGGCACTGAGAACCCACAGCGCCACCGGATCTCCACTGGATCACACAGGACGCTTGAAACATCACATCTGACAGCAGCTTTGATGACATCACTTCATCCGGGACCCAAATACGGAAGATCCTCTAATCTCAGATATGCCTTTATGACACATCTAATGTGTGAGTGTTCTTAATCTTCTTTTGTATTAAATTGATCTTAATTTGCTGCACTTAGAGGGCGCCGTCTCTCTCTCTCTTTTTATTTCATTTCAGAGCTCCTTCTTTTATGGACTGGCAGCCTTTTTATGCTCAGCAAATATGTTTTAAATTTTAGTATGTGTACATGGACTAATATCTAATTCTTGAACTAACACATACGTTATCCGTTTTTTCCCCTCACCAATACCCCCCCGTCATCCACCATATGCATTGTAAAAGCTATTTCCTATGCGCGCCATACAAAATCCCCCTTGTATTGCAGGCAGTTCACACTTCCATCTGCGAACTGCTGCGGGTGTCCAGTAGAATGCTAATGACACGCTCTAGATTGGATCGCAGTGCGAACTGTGACATGGTGCAGGATTCAGATTGCATAGATGTGAAGACCCATGCGATTTGATTCCAGTGCAGACCAAAGAAGGGTCCTTCACCATTTTAAGGCAAATGATTTCAGCCATACAGTTTTTATATGGCTGAATTCGCATCGCATGTGATCTGCACAGCAATGCGAATCTCATGCAGCCAACCCAGCCTGAAGTCACATTTGGTATGCCATCAGTTCTCTGTGGCTTGCTGAAATAGCACTGGTCTCTGAAGAATGGAGGACACAGCGGTGAAAACCTAATGAGGTATTCTCATCAGTGGGGGCAAATGGTTTCCGTGCACCACAACAAGCTATTATGAGAAAGCAATCCAACCATACTGCTGTGCACAACACACATGCTGTGCATTGTGGTAAGCGGTGTTAAAAATATCAAGTTGGGTTTTATCCTGCCTTTGAAGAAGTATAAGCTATCTGCCCTTTCCATTTACAGCACTGCAGTGTATATACCTGGGTGGCTGGTGGGAGGCGACCTTGACACTCGGAACATTGATGCTGATAGGTTTACGTAACTGCTTGAGGGAATACCCCACATTGTTAACTCTCGCAGCAGCCATCCAGGACTCGGGTGTAAGTTCACGTGACTGTTTGTATAGCAGCGCAACTACTTTACTTGTTTACTAACTGGTATTTAGCATTTGCAAAGGAAGAGGGCAGGCAGCATTTAAAGCTTCCTAGATGGCTTTTTCTTTAGGTGTGTGGCCAACCAATTCAAAATGATTTGACTTGAAATATAACCACATACAGGCTGTATGGCTTGGAATCCTTCTTTTTTTTTTATTTTTTAGTGTGTTTGTGTAAAATAGAGATATTGAAAAGTGTTAAGCAGGTATGAAATGGTTTTAAAACAAGAATGCTTTCAAACAAGTGTGTGTGTGTGTGTGTGTGTGTGTGTGTGTGTGTGTGTGTGTGTAATATAATTTTTTTTTTTTTATCAATTTTGCAAAGTTACAACAGTAAAATCTTATAAAATCAATATTTGGTGTGACTACCCTTTTTGGCTTCAAACAAGCATCAATTCTTTCTTGCACAAAGTCAAGGATTATGTAGCATTAGTCAGGTGTACGATAAATCAATTATACCAGGCAAGTGCTAATCATCCATTTCTTATGTAGGTTGAAACTGTTAGTTGAAACAGACCGCTGTGTTGGACGCTTAAAATGAGATGAGAAACCGCTACTAAAGCCAGCCATAGACTGTTTGAATCTCGGCCGGTTTAGCAGAGACCGGCTGAGATTTGATCCATGCATGGACAGGTTGATTGTACCCAAGTGGATCAAGTAATTTTAATTGTGTTGTCCTGGCCAGGATGGTTCCCCGTGCCAGATGTCCAGCAGTGCCACAGCACAGAACTGACTCAAACGGTGGAATTGAGGTATGCGTATCTACTGTCCAGAAGTGGTCTTCATGGAAGAATTTTGGCCAAAAAGCCATACCTCCAACATATGGCAATAAGGCTAAGTGACTCAACTATGCACGATAACATGGGAACCGTGGTGCAGAAAAATGGCAGTAGGTGCTGTGGACTGATGAGTCAAAATGTTAAAACATTTGTCTGTAGCAGAAGACAGTTTGTTGGCTGGAGAGTAACACAGTAAGTGGTTTCAGTTTCTTGCAAGCCTGGAACTGCGTTTCTGCAAATGGAGTTGGAGATTTGGTCAGGATCAATGGTGTCCTCCATGCTTGGAAATACAGACAGATACTTATCCATCAGGGAGGTATGCGATTGACCCCAAACTTAGTCTGCAGCAGGACAACCACCCCAAACATACAGCCAGTGTCGTTAAGAACAATCTCTCTGTCCTAATGTTGTAAAGCACTGTGTATCTATAGAACAAGGAGTCCTGGAAGTGGTTTGGCCCACACAGAGCCATGATTTCAACATCATCATAAAGAGGCTGTCTGGGATTACATGAAAGGACTGAACCATTTTGAGACGGCATACATCCACAGAAGCGCCAAGGTTGTTCCAAGCATCTTGGAGAACTAACAGATCTGCTGAGTGCCTTCAAAAATCATGTGCAAGTGTACCTAGAGGAATTGATGCGGTTTTTGAGGGCAGAGTGGTCACACAATTTCTGATTTATATTCTGTTTGTTTACTTTCCATTTTGTTTAATTTTAACACTTCTAGTTCTGAAATCTTCTTTTTTTTTTTCTTCAGCAATACAGCCCTCTCCTTGCTGCCTTTACTACACAAGGTCAGTCTGAACTGACTTTGCTGCTGAAAATTCAGGAGTATTGTTATGACAACATTCACTTCATGAAATCCTTCCAGAAAATTGTGGTGCTCTTTTACAAAGGTAAGCTTGGTAGTTTTTAGGCTTCAAGCACATGTACATGGGGGAACAGCAGGTGGTGCATACAGCCGGCCATATATGTCAATTGCTGTAATCATCGCTGCACCTGTGCATAAAGCATATTTTTATTTTTTTTCTAACACATGCAAAGAAATATGCTGTGTATGGCAACAGGTAAATGCTAATGCAGAGGAGCATTTGTGCATTGTTTTATGCTCTCGAATTTTTGATGTAACCTCATGCAGATATGAGACTGATCAACTTTATACAAGTCTTATCCCCCCCCCCCCCTTATTTGCTTGTGAGAAAATTGTCCTAGTATCACAAGTCTACCAAACCATTGATTGTATGGTTACTATTGGTATTATGTACTGTACACTTTGTACAATATAGCACATATGGGTTCATGGCTATGGAACATTCTTAACACTCCTATCCTGCTCTAAGGGTGAATTTTCTTGTTTGTACTATGGCTTGACACTTGATGTACATGCAATAAGTGTCTCAAGGGCAAATTGAAAGCTGATCTCCATTTTTCTCTCCTTACAGCTGAAGTTTTAAGTGAAGAGCCCATTTTGAAGTGGTATAAAGATGCACATGTTGCTAAAGGAAAAAGTGTATTTCTGGAACAGATGAAAAAGTTTGTAGAGTGGCTTAAAAATGCAGAAGAAGGTAACTACTGTGCAAATGGTCCCTGGCTTTTTTTTTGGTAGTAATTTTTGTTACATCTCACACGCTTTATAAGCAATATATGCATGTAGAAATTGTTTAATGTATGCATTACTGCATACATTTTGTTAAAGCAGCAGTGTTGTAAATCTTTTTTGATTCCAGCTTGGTGAAAATTTTACACTAATGCTCTGTCCAATAACATTGTCAAATCCACAATCCTGCCACAGCTATAATATAGTCTGAAGGCTTATGATGTCTGTATGGTGTAGCCTTCAGACTGTAGGCAGACTTCTGGTGGTCTCATGAGCCTGTAAAAAGGAAAAGGTTCAAGGTTAATGCTATACATGCAATAAAGTGTTAAGGCTTAAAATGTAATTATTTGTATCTGAGTTATTGACCACAGGGTAAAACTAGTTGCCTACCTAGACCCCCCCCCCCCCCCCCACCTTATCCCCTTCCAGCTATTCTGGGGGGACAGCACCACCTGCACTGTGAAACTGGCAGCTACAAAATGGGCACAAGCTTATGGCTGCTATTGCAGCCATTCGCTTGTGCTTTACCCAGCTAGGTAAATGCTATTGAAGGTAGCAAAGTTTTAATAGATTGTAAATGGCAGTGTAGTCATGGTTGTTCTAATTGAGGCATAATGCAAATACTTAATTACTTTTTTTTCCCCTGCAGAGTCGGAGTCTGAGAATGAAGATGTTGAATGAACTGTCAATAGTGTTGCCAGTAAGCAAACACAGGAGCTGTAGATTAAAAAAGTCATACTCAATTATGT
This sequence comes from Lithobates sylvaticus, assembly GCA_028564925.1. Lineage (NCBI taxonomy): Eukaryota > Metazoa > Chordata > Amphibia > Anura > Ranidae > Lithobates > Lithobates sylvaticus. The sequence goes on from CM053031.1 coordinate 129,452,781, forward strand.
GTCTTTTCTGGTTCATTACATCCTACCTCCTGTATCAAGCATGATATAAGGGCTTTCATCACTTACTTTTTTTTTATTTTTTTTTCCCCCTCCTTCTCTCTTTTTACAGTCCATGTTTTTAGTTTTAGAAGAAACCATGTTTTAAGTAACAATGCGTTGTCCAAATTCCATGTCCTGGATTTTTTGTTACCCTCTACCTCCTGTATTTTCTACTGTAATAATGTAATTTAAGGCCTTTCAAAATGTAACAATTCGTTTTATCCCCCGGTTTTCTATTAAAAATGAAGTTCAAAATCACTATGATTTGGTATATTTGTTATGAAAAAATATTTGCAAATTAAATGCCATATTCGACGACCTACTGTGGTTTGATTTTTTTTCATTTACTATTCAACTGTGTGATCTTGCGCATGTGTGTGAATTCAGTTCAGTTTACAGCGACGGTTGTCAAGCAGTTGCCATAAACTGTTTCCCCTGCCCACTGATATGTTTATTGGTTTAGGCACTTCTGCCAAGCAGACCATGGGCATACCACCTGGTTGTTGATGGAGCGAACACTTTATAGGTGTTTATGCCAATCAGCCTGTTCTTTTGTACAAATTTAGTACTATCTGACATTTTTAAAGTGCACCGCAGTATGGGGGGATTACAGGAGGCTGAAAATCACCACACTACAATATGAACTTTTTTTTTTTTTTTTTTTCTTCGATGCAGTAATGTATGCACTGCCGCTTCTACTCCTGTTTTGTGGCCCTGATATTGGAAGACACAATGCAAAAGGAATTAAGAATGTTGAGGCAGTATTGGAGGAAGCTGCAGAATATCCCCCCCCCCCCACATTTTTGCTATATTAACCACTTCGACTCTGGAAGGTTTTCCACCCCCCTTCCTGACCAGAGCACTTTTTGCAAATTTGTCAATGAGCTGCTTTAACTAGTAATTGCGTGGCCATGCAACACTATAAAAAAAAATAATAATTTTGTTTGGGTATAGCGCTGATCGCTGTAAAATTGTCAATCAACCCAAAAATGTGTCTAGTGTCTGCCATAATGTCTCGGTATTGATAAAAAGATCACTGCCATTACTAGTAAAAAAAATAAAATGAAATTATGCCATAAATCCCCATATTTTGTAGACTCTAACTTTTTTGTGCAAACCAAACAATATACGCTTTTTGCGACCATGTATTCTACATATTTTTGGTAATTCAAAGAGGGAACAAAAAATGTAGCCTTTGGGCATTCCCCCAGCTAACTAATACAGAACACAAACTGCTAAAAAATACAAAGAACAAAACATTCCATACACTTTGCTTGACTGTTCTAATAATTTTATTTAAAGGATTGTAGCAGAGAGCCAGGAAAAGTTTTGGGTTTCTACGTCTCCCAGGCTCCTCTCATACACATTCAGAAATCTCTGAGCCATGATCCAGTTCGGGTCTTAGTCCTCTTCCCCAGGCTAATTTAAACTCACCTGAGCAGACAGCCTTTGCTCTCTGCCTGGGACACACACAATGCTGATCAGTGAAGAGCAAAAGGTTGGTAAAAGATGTTAAGTTTATGCAGAAACTTGCTCAGCCTGGTAGTTAGGTCTTGCGTATTGTGTAGTTAGAGCCGAAAGACGGCTAGGATTTTGTTTTGCTATTTCTGTTCTTATTTGTTTTCTGGAACACTGTACAGCACCTGTATATAGACTTACATGTAACACAAATAAACACAGCACTGTTTGTCACTACCTCACTGGATTTGGTATCTGTGCCTGAACTGCTCATCCCAGGGAGCTTTGTACCTTCTACCTGTCCCCCAGGTTACATATGGTGGAGGCGGCGGGCAGCTGTAGTAAGTTACTACTTAAAAGGCCAGTACCTAGAGTGACTAAACATGGAGGAAATCCTAAAACAATTGATATGCAATGCTGCACGACAGCAAACAAACGCTGCACAATAGCAAGCTAGTGCTATCGCACAGGAGCTATCGCAGAGGCTGTTTGAACAGCTAGCCACTGATGCAAAAGCAGATGGGAAATCCTTGACTGAGATTGTGGAGACGCTAGCACAGTGGTCACCTGCTAAAGTTGGTGATGTTGGAGATAAGCCCTCAGCCATCCATGTGGGTCGCTTTCTTTCTAAGATGTCTACAGATGATCCAGAGGCCTTTCTGCTAACGTTTGAGCGGGAAGGTTGGCCTAAAACCCAGTGGGCAGGACTGGTCGCCCCCTTGCTTTCTGGGGAGTTGCAGAAGGCCTACTATGATTTTCATAGTCTGCCGCTTCTGCCGACTCCAAAAGGTCAAATTGGAAATCCTGGCACGACTTGGTGTCACTTTGGCAGTCTGCGCACAGCTGGTTCTTCCAAGACGAGAAGCCCCCAAGATGTTCAACCTAATTCACCTGGTGAGGAAATTGGCTACAGCCGGAGTCCCTGTCTGGGCCACAAATAGTGGAGCGTGTGGCCATGGACCAGTTCCTGAGGTCACTACTAATTCCCCTGCAGGAGTGGGTGAGTCAAGGAGACCCCAATTTGGCGGACAACCTGGTGGAACTTGTTGAAAGGTATTTGGCTGCAAAGAGCCTGGTCACTACCCCTACAGCCGCACAGACTTTCCACCCAAAGCCACGGTCTCCCCAGGCAACCGGTAAGACTGTTCCAGGGGAAGTGGGTGGTAAGCATGGCAAGGAAATGGGAGGAAGGATTTTTGGTGCCAGGACTGAAGTTTGGCGTCCCAAACAAGGGAAGCCACTGCCTGTCAGCAAACCAAACTGGGGAAACGTCAGGTGTTTTCGTTGCCAAGAACTGGGACATGTTGCAGCAAATTGTCCATTGACAGATGAACCAATGCAGTATGATTTATCTATTAGAAGGCAGTCTGTTTGCAGCTGTTTCATGCGCTGCAGCGCCAAATATGGGAAAAACCAATGTGCCAAATGACTGTTAATGATAAGCCTATTACAGCCTTGCTGGACTCTGGAAGTCTAGTGACTTTGGTTACAGCTGAAATGATTAAATCTGTGAATTGTCATGCTAAAAAAATTGGACTTGTCCCCCACTTGGTGCACGAGGCCATCATTCGTAGGGACTTCCCTAAGTTTTGGGAACTGTGGAATCGTCCCAACCCGGTCACAGTACCTGACTCAGTGGCAGAGCCAGAACTCCTGGCCACTACTGACAATGTGGGTTCAGGGGACTCTTCTCAGGGCTCCCTGGGTTTTCCTCTATCGGTTATGGCAGGCGAGCTGGAGGACCCTGAGGAAGTCACCGCTACCAGTAGAGCTGGACAGCCGTCTGCTGAATCCGAGCCTATGTTGGAGTTTGCTGACCTTGATGTGCATAAGGAAAATTTTGGTACTGAGCAGAGAAAAGACCATACCCTTTCCAGGGCCTGGGAAAATGTAATAGTGGTTAATGATGTACCTGTCGAACCAGGGGACAGGCCCTGGTTTCCTTATTTCAGCAACAGTGAGGATTTACTGTATCGTGTATGTAAAACGAATGATGAAGTGGTTGAACAGTTGGTGGTCCCTAAGCCATACAGATGGGTGGTGTTAGCAAGTGCCCATGGGCAAGTTCCAGGAGGCCATTTAGGAGTTGAAAAAATGACTGAAAGGGTGTTGCGCAGGTTTTACTGGCTCGGGATACAGAAAGATATTGAGAATTTATTGTCAATCCTGTCCTGTCAGATGTCAGCCCGACTTCCAAAGTCCTTTTAGTGCCCTTGCCTATTATTGAAGTGTCCTTTGAGAGGATTGCCATGGACCTTGTGGGCCCACTCCAAGTCTGCCCGGGGTCATCAGCATATCCTCGTAATCATGGATTATGCCACCCATTACGCCAAAGCAGTTTCCTTACGCACCGCGTCTGCTAAAAACATTGCCAAAGAGCTGTTTATGGTGTTCAGTCGGGTTGGCATCCCTAAAGAAGTCCTTACAGACCAGGGCACCCCATTTATGTCGTGAAGCTGTGCAAGTTATTTAAGGTGACGCAGTTGCAAACCTCAGTGTATCATCCTCAAACGGATGGCTTGGTGGAACGATTCAATAAGACGTTAAAGAGCATGTTAAAAAAGGTTGTTGACAAGGATGGGATAAACTGGGACTTCCTGATACCATACTTGATGTTTGCCATCAGGGAGGTACTGTCCATTTGAGTTGCTTTATGGGAGACACCCTCTGGGACTCATAGACCTAGCCAGACACCCCATAAAAGTGTCATTGAGCATATCGCTCAAATGCAGGAGAGGATTGCAGCAATAATGCCGATGATAAGAACACTTACTGCAGGCCCAGGCAGCCCAACAGAATATACAACAGGGGGGCCCAACTCCGTGTTTTCTCACCTGGTGTTCCCACTGTTGAGAGCAAGTTCCTGGCTAAGTGGCAGGGTCCCTTTGAAGTAATTGAAAGAGATGGGGAGGTCCACTACAAGGTATATCAACCAGGAAAAAGGAAGCCTAACAGGTTTACCATATAAACCTGTTAAAACACTGGTAGGATAGACTGGCGTTAACTGCGAGGTCCCTCCCAGTAATGACTAAGGGTACTGAGTCCACTCTGATCCCTGAGGTCACGATTCCAGACACCCTGTCATATTCCCAAAAACAGGAAGCTAGAGAGTTTCTGATGAGGAATAGAGAAAAATTTTCAAAGTTACCTGGCATGACTTCAGCAGTTAAGCATGATATCGTTACTGAACCTGGGGTACATGTCAAGCGCAAACCGTACCGAATTTCTGAAGCGTTGAGAAAGGACATCAGCAATGAAGTTAAAAGAATGTTGGCGCTAGATGTTATTTAAGGAATCCAATAGTGACTGGTCTAGCCCCATCGTGTTATTCCCAAAACCGGATGGCACTTGGAGGTTCTGTAACGACTTCAGGAAGCTTAATGCAGTGACAAAGTTTGGGTATGTGTCAATGCCCAGAGTAGACTAACTTATAGACCAACGTGGCAAGGCTCGCTATCTTACCACTTTGGACTTGACAAAAGGGTATTGGCAAATACCCCTGACTGGTAGCGCATTTGTGACTCCCGGAGGGTTCCTTTCAATATAAAAAAAATGTCTTTTGGGTTGCAAAATGCCCCCGCAACATTTCAGAGGTCCATGAACAGAACCCTAAAACCCCACTGACGATATGCAGCAGCCTATTTAGATGACATAGTGGTACATAGTACTGACTGGGAGTCTCACTTGCCTCGTGGCCAGACTGTCCTTGATTCCCTCTTCAAAGAAGGTTTTACGGCAAATCCAAAAAAAATGTGTCATTGGTCTAGAGGAAGCCAAGTATTTGGGCTACACTATTGGGCGTGGTGTCGTAAAACCTCAAGTGAGTAAAATAGAAGCCATCCAGGAGTGGCCACGTCCTGCAAACAAGAAGCAGGTCAGGGCCTTTCTTGGCATTGCGGGGTATTATAGAAGATTTATCCCAAACTTTGCAACTATAGCTGCCCCTCTGACAGACCTTACAAAAGGGAAAGACTCTGTAATCTTGAAATAGTCCTCAGTAGTAGAGGAGTCTTTCCAAGTCCTGAAGAAGGCTCTTTGTGCACAGCCAGTACTGTACTCCCCTGATTTCTCCAAAGTTTTTTTGGTTCAGACGGATGCGTCTGATGTTGGTATCGGGGCAGTACTATCACAGGTACACAATGGGGAAGAAAACCCTGTCGTGTACCTAAGCAGAAAGCTCAACGACCATGAGAAAAAGTATGCAGTCATTGAAAAGGAATGTTTAGCCATAAAGTGGGCCGTGGACGCGCTCAGGTACTATTTGTTAGGGCGCCAATTTGAGTTAATAACCATGCTCCATGCAGAGTGTCCCAGAGAGAGACAGGAAAAGTCCTGGTTGGGGTTTATACGTCTCCCAGGCTCCTCTCATACACATTCAGAAATCTCTGAGCCATGATCCAGTTCGGGTCTTAGTCCTCTTTCTCAGGCTAATTTAAGCTCACCTGAGCAGACAGCCTTTGCTCTCTGCCTGGGACACACAGACAACGCTGATCTGTGAAGAGCAAAATGTTGGTAAAAGCTGTTAAGACGTTTATGCAGAAACTGACAAGCGGTAGGCTTGCTCAGCCTGGTAGTTAGGGCATGCATATTGTGTAGTTAGAGCCGAGACATGGCTAGGATTTTGTTTTTGCTATTTTTGTTCTTATTTGTTTTCTGGAACACTGTACAGCACCTGTATATAGACTTGCATATAACACAAACACAGCACTGTTTGTCACTACCTCACTGGATTTGGTATCTGTGCCTGAACAACTGCTCATCCCAGGGAGTTTTGTACCTGCTACCTGTCCCCCAGGTTACAGGATTAATGAATTGCAAGAAGATTCCTGTTCCCTCTCAACCAACAGTGATATATCAGAACATTTACTCAGTTGGATTTATACCCAATCTAATGAAGTGTGAGTCACTGCAAAGGAGTAAAACCGTATATATCAGGCTAAACCATATTGGGGGTGAATAGATTCTGTCCATGGACTCCTGATTGTCATCTGTATAGTCTGAGTCTGTCCATGTGCCAGACCGCAATTTCTTTTTCTTTTTAGGGCAAACCACTGCGACAAAGGTGCTTTGTCTAGGGGTAAAACCATATTAATGTTTCCAGAAGAATGAAGTAGGGGCTGTGACTAATTTCCACTTAAGCATTATTGTTTTCCTGGCATAAAATAAGAGACCCAATAAAGTATGCATAGCCCTATTAACAGCCAAAGAGTCGGCTAACCCCAGGAGACAAATTCCAACCTTTACAAGGACATGCATAGTGGTCAGAGTATGTATGAACTGAGTCACAGCCTGCCAATGGCTACTAATCTGAGGGCACTCTCAAAAGATATGAGCAAATCATGCAGGGTCACTATAACACCTCCAACAGCAAGAAGAGGAACTAGGGGAGATACGATGTAGTCTTTGCAATGTAAAATTCTGTACACTATTTTAAACTGGATCAACCTGTCTTTAGTCGATATTAATGCTAGAAATTGGCTGTCCCAGAGATCCTCCTGGTCTTCATTATCCAAGTCCTGCTCCTCTGAGCGCCACGGAGTAAGCAGGGCATCTAGACCAGGGGTCTCAAACAGGCGGCCCTCCAGCTGTTGCAAAACTACAAGTCCCATCATGCCTCTCCCTGTGGGAGTCACGTTTGTAACGGTCAGCCTTGCAATGCCTCATGGGACTTGTAGTTTTGTAACAGCTGGAGGGCCGCCAGTTTGAGACCCCTGATCTAGACCCTCATGAATGGAGGGCAGTAGTGACTTTTTTTTAAAAGTTTCATCCCGAAGGAGAACCTCCAAATCATCCTGCTTCAATTGAAACGGAGAGGATTCAAATTGGGATGCATATGCGTGTTGCAGGAATTGGGGAAAAAAATGCATTAGGCAGTGTAAATTTATGCCTCAACCTGTTAAATGTAAATAGTGCATTCCCATCACAAATGTCTGCAAGATTTCTAACTTCTTTTGGCAGCCCATAGACTGGGGTCTGACAAGGAATGGAATTCCGGTAACATTGGGATTAAACCAAAGTAGCGTGGATGGGGACCTTTTACCCCACACTATATTAAGTTTAATAACAGGCCAGGCCCTAATAACTGCCCTCATAGCAGCAGTAAGGGGCAGGTGAGAGACTCTCAAACCCCTGTAAAGGAGATTACAGAGGGTTTCGTAGGGTCCTGAGTGCGCAGCTTCCAGAACTACTGAGACATTTGTGTCATCAGAGACAAGCCAGTTATGAGCATGGCTGCCAAATAGTAGTTATAAAAGTCTGGGCAAGTCCAATGTGTCCAAGGTCTACATACAATCTTCCTACTAAATCTAGCTGGGCGGGATTGCCATAAGGAGCCCATCAATGAATCTAGTTGTTTAAAAAAAGTATTTTGGTAATACTGGCAGGTATTTTGGCAGACTGGGGAGTGCCTAAGGTTATACAATAGGACTGGGAGGTTTTTCATTTTTGTTAGATTAAGTCTCCCAATAAGGGATAAAGGGAGATGTGACCAGGCTGCCAGCCTCTTTTTACACCCCTGAAGAGCTGGGGACAAGTTAAGTTGTCTAAAATCCTTAGTGTTGGAAGAAATAATAATCCCTAAATATTTAATAGTCGTTGCCCATTGCAAAGGGGAATTCGGATCAACCAGCCTCCTGATCAATCGGTAAAACGAGGGATTTACCCCAATTAGTATGTAAACCCTAGAGGGTCGCAATGCGGTCTAGGATCCGCAATGCTTCTGAGAGGGGCTGGGGTATTTTAGAGTATTAAATCGTTAGCGTAAAGCGCTACCTTCTCTACAATGGAACCTACACGAATTCCAACATCCTTATCGGATGCTCTTAGTACCTCCGCCAATGGTTCCATAGCCAGCACAAACAAGGCAGGGAAAGAAAAACCTGCCTCTGTCCCCTCCTGGATCGGAAAAGGAGATGACAACTTGCTGTTCACCTTAATACTTGCCACAGGGACTTTGTATAATAGATCAATTTCCTGAAGACTGGACCAAAGCCGAAGAGCTCTAACACCTGCTTCAAGTAACTCCACCAGACTGTGTCGAAAGCCTTTTCAATATCAAAGGGCTACTAAGACCCTCAAGGCTGTCCCCTCGGTCTGAAGCTGGAGATGAGTGAAAACTGCGGGTATTAACATCAGTGGATTTGCCAGGTATAAAGCCAGTTTGGTCAATAATTGATGGTAATACTTTTATTATCCTATTGGCCAGAGCTTTGGTGAGGATCTTTAAGTCATAGTTCAGTAGCAATTATAGGTGTATAGGAAGAGCAGTGCATTATATCTTTACCAGGTTTGGGCAATAACACAATATGTGCCTGATGCATGCTATCTGGCAGCTGTCCAACCTCCAAGCAATGATCGAAAAGCCTTTGTAACCTAGTGCCCAATAGGGTGGTATGTGCCTTATACCATTCTCCTGGCAGACTATCTGGCCCTGGGGACTTGTGGTTAGGGAAGGATTGGATAGCAGCCTCTATCTCCAAGAGTGACAGGGGTTTATCGAGTTCCTCCCTGTCCTCGGCAGACAAAAGCGGCAATCTCACGTCTCCCAGGAAATCCAGCAGAGACCTACCCCGTTCCAGAGGGAAATCCTACAATGTATTATAGAAATGATGGAATTCCTGTAGGATGCCCTTTGGGTTCAAAACAGTCCCCCCGTGGGAGATTGTATCCTAGGAATCAGTTTGATAGGAAGGATCAGCTACCAGATTAACAGTTTTCCATTTTTATTCCCTGATTCAATTTGGCAGCCAGACATTTAGCATCAGACTGCGCCAAAGAGGTGTAATGGAGCTTAAACTCCCTCCTTATTTGTGACAGACCAGAGAATGAGTCAGAAATTGGATTTTCTGTGAAAGCTACAGAAGCCTCCGACTCACGCTGCTCCAGTTGAGCCGCCTGTGAGGCAAAATCTGAGCAGAAGACCTTGATAGAGGAGATTTATTCACCTCTAGTATGAGCCTTGCACAACTCCCACACTACATCAAGGGAGGTGGAATCCTCATTAAAGTGGTGTTGCCACCCAAAAAAAAAAATTGGCTTAAAAATCCTAAAAAAAAAAAAAACTATTGGAAAAAAAAATGTTTAACTCATCACTAAATGTCTGTTGCTAGGGGGTCCCTCGTAGTCTGCCACCTTCAGTGCCCGGCACTGACATCACTACCCCTAGGCGCCGCACAGTCATCTGGGACCTGTCACGTGTCCCAGATGAGTGAGCGTCGAATCACGGCGCAAGGCGCCGCTCGCGCATGCGCAGTGGGTGCCCGGCTGTGAAGCCACAGCCGGGTGTCCACATTAAGAATTCCGGAACTGCGAGCGGAGCGGGGAATGAGGGGGGGGGGGCCTCGTTCCTCCGCATCGCTGGACCCTGGGACAGGTAAGTGTCCGATTATTAAAAGTCAGCAGCTGCAGTATTTGTAGCTGCTGACTTATATACAAAAAAAATTTTGTGGGCCCTCCTCTTTAAGCTGCCAAAATTCATGGTATTCCAAGAGATCACATTGAGAGATGCCATTCAGCCGTCTTGTACAGCAGTAAAGGGAGGGATTTAAGGAGCAGCATCAACCCAGATGGAGCAAAGGCAGGCAACCGAATACCACAAGTTAGATTACCCACAGAGTTACGTTAAGCCAGAGTGACTGTGTCATATATGCATGGTTATAATAAACAGTAAAACCATAACCAAAAAAACAAAACCCCCCCCCCCCCCCCCCATAACTGAGAGCGGCATAGCTTTGCAACAGGAGCACGGCAAGTCTCCATGCATTGGAGGCAACGTGTGCAAGAGGCATATACAGTACATAGGTCTGCTAATCCATAACAGCTAGGGTCATCCGGATGATAAATTATGTGCTGGTTACCCAGCAAGCTGGGGGTACAAAACTTATTACAGTTAATAGGAGCTTCCTGAGGATAGTGTGGGCCCCGAGCAGGAGCAGGGAGCTCAAAGCAAGAGACAAATGGTGGGGAGTCACTGGTACACAATCCCACCTGAGCTCCCAGGAGCAAGAGAATACAGGAGGGCGTGGCTCTGTTCACCTGGAGGGCCCAGTGAGGTAGAGGAGAGTAGTCCCCCCTCCAGAGCAGTCCCAGTTCCAGGGGGAAAACAGAGCGTCACCATCAAAAGTGCCAAGTGGCCAAAAAAAGAAGCATTGTAGTAAGGCAAGGTATGGCAATCAAATACCGCAAATCGTATTCAGCCAGAGGATGCCTCCTCAGGTGACTTCTGTAGGCGTTGTGATACAATGGAGTAATCCGGAAATATGAGGAGCTGAGGGTTTTCATATTTCAGCTCCCCCACATTGCGCGCCTCGCGCAGGATCAGGTCACGATCATGAAAGTTCAGTAGTAGAGTTGAGCGGACACCTGGATGTTCGGGTTCGGCGGGTTCGGCCGAACCCTCGGAAAAAAGTCCGGGTTTGGGACCGAACTTGACCCAAACTTGACCCCGAACTCCGAACCCCATTGAAGTCAATAGGACCCGGACTTCTGAACACTAAAATGGCTGTAAAAATGTCATGGGAAGGGCTAGAGGGCTGCAAATGGCAACAAAATGTTGTTAAGAGCATGGCAAGTGATCTGCAAACAAATGTGGATAGGGAAATAACTTAAAATAACATAAAAAAATAAAAAATAAAATGCTGGAGGCCCCCTACTCAGCAGAAGAGATACAGGAAGTCATTAAGAACCACAGAAACTCAACGGCACGATGCCGCACATATGGTGGGAATACCCCAGAATATTAATAAATAGTGATTTTGCACTAAAGTGCATCAAACATTAAACAGGTGCTATATATATGTGTATAATAAATAAAGTGAGTGGTCACTGAGCCGTGACTCAAAAACTAAACATACACTGAGTGAAGTGAATCAATCATACATATAAGTAAAAAATGTGATTGAGAAATAATAAAATAAACACTTCGTTGATAAACAATTGATAATAAATATCATAAAAATATCATAAAAATCCCATAAATAGTAAAAACACTTGATCTCGAGTATAATGTAAAAACCACAGATGAAATATATAAAATATAAATAAGTAAGTGGGTGAGTATAAAGTCCACAAATTAATTCATTCATAGAATAGTGTGATAAAAGTAGTGACCCCCATGGGTAGAAAGCTAGTAGTCTCTACAATAAAGATGTGCAATGGTTGTTCCTTTCTCCAAAAGTGAGGGGTGCTGGGTAGTGAGGGCCTGCTCATCAATAGTGCTCTCTAGCCTCCCACCTCTCTCATAATAAATATGGGCATCTAGATCAGCATCAGTGGCAGGCTCCAGCCCTGGATTCCCCCCGGATGGTCCCCAGCACGATCTGCCTCCAAGCAATAAGGTCCACAATCCGAATATCCACTTCCCCACAAACGTGTCCCCAGAGATAGCCCTCCACTCGTGGATGTACAGAGTGCACTGCGGTCCTGCAGTGATGGCTCACCCTCAATGGGTTGTAAGATGTTTACCAACGGGAAAAAGTGGAGAGAGGGACCCGATCGTGAAGTATATCAAAACAGTTTAATTATAATAAAAGTAAATGCTTACATAAAGTCAAAAATGAACGGCCAGATGAATGTGAGTACGATCTCCGTGTCAAACACTTCCGGTATCCTGACCAATCCCTACGCGTTACGTCACGTGACCCCGTGACTTCATCAGGGGATGCTGATTGGCTGTACTGGGCTGTCTTTTATTTGTGCCAACCGGAAGTTGCGTAGCGGCCATTTTGCCGCGGTCCGCGCATGTAAACAAAGCGCGGCCATTTTTCTGTAGTCTTTCCGCGCTCTGTACAGCGGACCTCTTTGTTGTCAGCTCTATTTTCACAGTGATGTTAGGACGTTCAATGTCAGGGTGTTGTCTTATGTGTACAGAAGGACACAATAGACTGAATATACATTATCAGCAATGAACTGAATATTGTATTATTTCCTATGTATAAGATTAATGGCATATTTTCATAGATCGTATGGGACCAATACCGGAGCCATTAATAGGTGGCACAGAATAGTGGTGCAAAACGGCCATTAGACTAAATGCACTGAAAAATATTTAAATACTGTTTCACTGGCCCATCGGATATCAATCTCTGACAATTTGCCGATTATCATGATTCATCCTAATCTGGCCTCTTGAAACAATGATCTGGTTTATCCCGATCCATCAATATATGGTCGGGACATGTGTAATTAAACCAGATGTGTATAAAAGGAAGTTAAATTAGACCTGTAGATATATTAATACAAATAGCAAAGAATCCTGCCCCATATTGACTACTACATAATCAACAATCAAATGTCCATGTTGACTATAAAATTATGGGTTAATAACAATAGAGATAAAAAATAGATAAAAAAGAGGAAAAAAACGGTTTTGTCTTCAGAGCCGTATAGTTTCTCGTTAGTCTTCAAATATTATATCAATGGTGGTTAAAAAATTAAAAAATCTACTACTATGTCAATACTGTGTATTTAAAATTGTGGAAATGATGCCACTAGATAATTTTAAAATACATCAAAATATCCATGAATGCAGTTCAAGATCCATGATATCTGTATTAATGTTTACTATTCCCAAACCTACAACTATGTGGAACAATATGTGAGGGGCCTGTATAACAAATATATAAAAAATATATATATTATTAAAAGGATAAAATAAATGTCTTATATCCCCATCCTCATTCTGGGTATGGAATTGGATACCGGAAATGTCATCCAGGACTGATTGATTTTTAACACAATGTGTCAAAACCATACAGATATAGTAAACATAAGTATGGTATAAAAATATTTATATACAATATATATATGAAATATATAAAAACATATAAGAATATATAAAAACATCTGCACGATTTAATTAAAAAGGTGTACTCATATATCTTTTGCACTAAATATCTCAGAACGGTGAAGGGTGCCTCTAGACAGTGGGTGACTTTGTCATATATGTATGTGAGTGTCAATATCTTAAATATTGCTTAAAAAACTATTTAGATCGAACTCTACATTCAACCCCTCTGGAACCAATGTGCGCATGGAATAAATCCACATCGATTCCTTCTGGCTGATCACCCTTATTTTGTGGCTTCCTCGCCAAGATGGGTTATAGCGTTCTATCCCCCAAAAACGCAACTGATTTGGATCTTTATTATGCACTAGGGCGAAGTGCCGTGAGACATTGTGTTTGGGGCAGTCTTTAATAATTTTCTGAATATGTTCCTTGATGCAAACTTTTAACTCCCTTTTCGTTCGCCCTATATATTGTAGGTTACAGCTACATTGCAGACAGTACACAACTCCCTCTGTCCGACAGCTGATAAAGTCTTTAATGGTGTACTTTTCTCCTGTGGTCGTAGCTGTGAAATCGGTTCTTTTCCCTTGAAATTTCTGGGCCTTACGGCAGGCATAACAACTTCTACACGGAAAGAAACCTTTTCCAGAGAAGAAAGAGAAGCCTTTTTTGGGGGGTGGGTCCACTACGGTCTTAACCACTAAATCTCTTACTGTCGGTGCCCGTTTGTATATGATTTTTGGTTTTATTGGGAGAATTGTCTTGAGGTCTTTATCACTGGTAAGTATGTGCCAAGACCGTAGTGGACCCACCCCCCAAAAAAGGCTTCTCTTTCTTCTCTGGAAAAGGTTTCTTTCCGTGTAGAAGTTGTTATGCCTGCCGTAAGGCCCAGAAATTTCAAGGGAAAAGAACCGATTTCACAGCTACGACCACAGGAGAAAAGTACACCATTAAAGACTTTATCAGCTGTCGGACAGAGGGAGTTGTGTACTGTCTGCAATGTAGCTGTAACCTACAATATATAGGGCGAACGAAAAGGGAGTTAAAAGTTCGCATCAAGGAACATATTCAGAAAATTATTAAAGGCTGCCCCAAACACAATGTCTCACGGCACTTCGCCCTAGTGCATAATAAAGATCCAAATCAGTTGCGTTTTTGGGGGATAGAACGCTATAACCCATCTTGGCGAGGAAGCCACAAAATAAGGGTGATCAGCCAGAAGGAATCGATGTGGATTTATTCCATGCGCACATTGGTTCCAGAGGGGTTGAATGTAGAGTTCGATCTAAATTGTTTTTTAAGCAATTTTTAAGATATTGACACTCACATACATATATGACAAAGTCACCCACTGTCTAGAGGCACCCTTCACCGTTCTGAGATATTTAGTGCAAAAGATATATGAGTACACCTTTTTAATTAAATCGTGCAGATGTTTTTATATATTCTTATATGTTTTTATATATTTCATATATATATTGTATATAAATATTTTTATACCATACTTATGTTTACTATATCTGTATGGTTTTGACACATTGTGTTAAAAATCAATCAGTCCTGGATGACATTTCCAGTATCCAATTCCATACCCAGAATGAGGATGGGGATATAAGACATTTATTTTATCCTTTTAATAATATATATATTTTTTATATATTTGTTATACAGGCCCCTCACATATTGTTCCACATAGTTGTAGGTTTGGGAATAGTAAACATTAATACAGATATCATGGATCTTGAACTGCATTCATGGATATTTTGATGTATTTTAAAATTATCTAGTGGCATCATTTCCACAATTTTAAATACACAGTATTGACATAGTAGTAGATTTTTTAATTTTTTAACCACCATTGATATAATATTTGAAGACTAACGAGAAACTATACGGCTCTGAAGACAAAACCGTTTTTTTCCTCTTTTTTATCTATTTTTTATCTCTATTGTTATTAACCCATAATTTTATAGTCAACATGGACATTTGATTGTTGATTATGTAGTAGTCAATATGGGGCAGGATTCTTTGCTATTTTTATTAATATATCTACAGGTTTAATTTAACTTCCTTTTATACACATCTGGTTTAATTACACATGTCCCGACCATATATTGATGGATCGGGATAAACCAGATCATTGTTTCAAGAGGCCAGATTAGGATGAATCATGATAATCGGCAAATTGTCAGAGATTGATATCCGATGGGCCAGTGAAACAGTATTTAAATATTTTTCAGTGCATTTAGTCTAATGGCCGTTTTGCACCACTATTCTGTGCCACCTATTAATGGCTCCGGTATTGGTCCCATACGATCTATGAAAATATGCCATTAATCTTATACATAGGAAATAATACAATATTCAGTTCATTGCTGATAATGTATATTCAGTCTATTGTGTCCTTCTGTACACATAAGACAACACCCTGACATTGAACGTCCTAACATCACTGTGAAAATAGAGCTGACAACAAAGAGGTCCGCTGTACAGAGCGCGGAAAGACTACAGAAAAATGGCCGCGCTTTGTTTACATGCGCGGACCGCGGCAAAATGGCCGCTACGCAACTTCCGGTTGGCACAAATAAAAGACAGCCCAGTACAACCAATCAGCATCCCCTGATGAAGTCACGAGGTCACGTGACGTAACGCGTAGGGATTGGTCAGGATACCGGAAGTGTTTGACACGGAGATCGTACTCACATTCATCTGGCCGTTCATTTTTGACTTTATGTAAGCATTTACTTTTATTATAATTAAACTGTTTTGATATACTTCACGATCGGGTCCCTCTCTCCACTTTTTCCCGTTGGTAAACATCTTACAACCCATTGAGGGTGAGCCATCACTGCAGGACCGCAGTGCACTCTGTACATCCACGAGTGGAGGGCTATCTCTGGGGACACGTTTGTGGGGAAGTGGATATTCGGATTGTGGACCTTATTGCTTGGAGGCAGATCGTGCTGGGGACCATCCGGGGGGAATACAGGGCTGGAGCCTCTCTCTATTATGAGAGAGGTGAGAGGCTAGAGAGCACTATTGATGAGCAGGCCCTCACTACCCAGCACCCCTCACTTTTGGAGAAAGGAACAACCATTGCACATCTTTATTGTAGAGACTACTAGCTTTCTACCCATGGGGGTCACTACTTTTATCACACTATTCTATGAATGAATTAATTTGTGGACTTTATACTCACCCACTTACTTATTTATATTTTATATATTTCATCTGTGGTTTTTACATTATACTCGAGATCAAGTGTTTTTACTATTTATGGGATTTTTATGATATTTTTATGATATTTATTATCAATTGTTTATCAACGAAGTGTTTATTTTATTATTTCTCAATCACATTTTTTACTTATATGTATGATTGATTCACTTCACTCAGTGTATGTTTAGTTTTTGAGTCACGGCTCAGTGACCACTCACTTTATTTATTATACACATATATATAGCACCTGTTTAATGTTTGATGCACTTTAGCGCAAAATCACTATTTATTAATTTTCATTCACGGGTTTGCGTTTACTCTTAGATTTTGCAGCTCATTTTAGGAATTCTTTCCACTCACAGCATCAGAGCGCTCACTTTTTAGATCACCTAATATTTATTTATTTTGTATTCATCTACAACATACAAATAGTTTCTAGTTCATCAATTAGCGCGAAGGACACCCACAAACAATACCCCAGAATACGCACTTTCTGGAAAAAATTATTAACTTTCATCAGGAGACTGGGTGGGAGACAATGTGAAGGAACCGGAGGCACTGTCAGCAACCCAATCTACTATCGCCTGTACTTGTCCTGGCCTCAACATTCGTACAGCCTCATGAGGCGCGCCAAAATACTGCTGCAGGCTCTGTCGCCTACTCGCACCTGCGGAAGGTGTTTCACTAGTGCGCGTAGCTGGCACAGATTGACCACGTCCTCTCCCTGCAACAGGAGCGCCACCAGCAGCACCACGACCCAGGCCACGTCCCCTTTTTGATGATCTCATATTTTCAAAATTTATGATCTCGCCCTAAATGGGTGTTTTTGTATATAGCAGAATACACGTACACGTAAAGCGTTTATGAAAACGCAGAAAATGCTATTGGGAAGAAAAGAAAACACTGCAAAATTTTATTTTTTTGCAATGTTTTTGCAATATCAGACTACACGGATAGTATGTAAAGCGTTTATGAAAACGCAGAAAATGCTATTGGGAAGAAAAGAAAACACTGCAAAATTTTATTTTTTTTCAATGTTTTTGCAATATCAGACTACACGGATAGTATGTAAAGCGTTTATCAAAACACAGAAAATGCTATTGGGAAGAAAAGAAAACACTGCAAAATTTTATTTTTTTGCAATGTTTTTGCAATATCAGACTACACGGATAGTATGTAAAGCGTTTATGAAAACGCAGAAAATGCTATTGGGAAGAAAAGAAAACACTGCAAAATTGTATTTTTTTGCAATGTTTTTGCAATATCAGACTACACGGACAGTATCTACAGCGTTTATGAAAACGCAGAAAATGCTATTGGGAAGAAAAAAAAAACACTGCAAAATTTAATTTTTTTGCAATGTTTTTGCAATATCAGACTACACGGGCAGTATCTACAGCATTTATGAAAACGCAGAAAATGCTATTGGGAAGAAAAAAAAAAAACACTGCAAAATTTAATTTTTTTGCAATGTTTTTGCAATATCAGACTACACGGGCAGTATCTACAGCATTTATGAAAACGCATAAAATGCTATTGGGAAGAAAAAAAAACACTGCAAAATTTTATTTTTTTGCAATGTTTTTGCAATATCAGACTACACGGGCAGTATCTACAGCATTTATGAAAACGCAGAAAATGCTATTGGGAAGAAAAAAAAAACACTGCAAAATTTAATTTTTTTGCAATGTTTTTGCAATATCAGACTACACGGGCAGTATCTACAGCATTTATGAAAACGCATAAAATGCTATTGGGAAGAAAAAAAAACACTGCAAAATTTTATTTTTTTGCAATGTTTTTGCAATATCAGACTACACAAGCATTTATGAAAACGCAGAAAATGCTATTGGGAAGAAAAAAAACCACTGCAAAATTTTATTTTTTTGCAATGTTTTTGCAATATCAGTCTACACGGGCAGTATCTACAGCGTTTATGAAAACGCAGAAAATGCTATTGGGAAGGAAAAAAAACACTGCAAAATTTTATTTTTTTGCAATATCAGACTACACGGGCAGTATGTACAGCGTGTATGTAGGAACACGCAGAAAATGCTATTGGGAAAAAAAAATAAACAGCAAAATTCAATTTTTATGCAATGTTTTTCCAATAGCAGAATACACACAGACTGTGGTGTATGTCTTAGTATATGCAGTGCAGTAATGTTGCACTGAGCTTGAAGGTAAAACGTTTAGATTTTATCTGGCACTGGCCTCATGGCACTGTTACTGTGACTGCACTGCACCCCAGCCAGGGTACAATTGATTTAGGAATCTCTTCAAGAATTATGTCTGCCTCTTTCTTTTGCAAAATAAACTCCCTCCCTATTCTAGCTATCTAGATCGCTCACTGAGCTAACTAATTAGAATAAAATTCCAGGAATGTGGACTGACTAGCACACTAACTCCTAAAATCTTCTATCTATCTGTTCTGCAGCACAGGACCCTGCCTAACAGTGTGTGTCTAACAGAATGACGCTGTGTGCTGTGTGTGGGCTATATATAGAGGCTGGGTCACATGCTGCACTGGCCAATCACAGCCATGCCATTAGTAGGCATGGCTGTGATGGCTTCTAGGGCACACAAGTAAAACGATCATCCATTGGCTGGCCTAAAGCTGTGAAAAAGGCGCCAATACAGCGCCGAACACCGGACCCGAACCTGAACTTACAGCCAATAGTTCGGGTTCGGGTCCGGATCCCGGACACCCAAAAGTCCGGTACGGACCCAAACTTTACAGTTCGGGTTCGCTCAACCCTATTCAGTAGTTTAAATATGAAGGTGCGTGAGGGTGCTCCATGAGTGAGGCCCCTGACTGGGGGGACCCAGTGGGCACGCTCCACCATAAAGTGGGGTGAGAATGAGGCACAGGGTAGGAGAGAGCGCAGCAGCTTTTCAGTGAAAAGAGTAGTATCATTGCCCTCTGCTCCCTCAGGCAGTCCCAAAATGCGCAAATTATTGTGTCTGTTGCGATTTGCGGCGTCTTCAGGCCACGATTCCAAGTGTTTCACTCTGATCTTTAGGGTATTGAGGTCTGCTGTGTGTTCCCCTGTATGTCCTCTGTCGAGGATACACGCTGCTCCACCTCAGCCACCTGACCCCTAAAAGGTATCAATGTCTCTCCTAATCAGTCTTAATTCAGTATAGACATGGTCCATTTTCTGGGTCATGGTCGTTTTGCAGGCATTGATGGCTTCTATGAGGGCTGTGTGCTCCAGAGAAGCCGCAGGAGCTGCAGCCTCGTGACTCACCTCCTTTTGTCTGGGAAGCCATAGCAGTAAGGGTTATGGCGGCAGCCTTACCCTCGGCTTGCAGAGTGTTCCCTTTTTTGTTCCGTTTCCGAGCGGAGCCTCCCCATCTGTAGCCGGGCATGGGCGGTCAGATCCAGGCAGCCAGGAGTGCCAGGTGAGGCGGGTGATAGACTTCCAGCACCGTGATAGATCAAGATAAGAGATCTGGATGGCGGAGCAGCACTAAAACACGTCTGCTCCCGTCGCCATCTTGGACACGCCACCACTTATGATACTTTAGGAGAGAACTCTGATGAATTGATTCCTACCGTTCAAAGGCAAGTTCCTACGCCTAATCCCTTTACTGTCAATTCGGTAGGGGGCGACTTTGCTCTAATCTCTGACACCACTGAGTGGGACACGGCAATTGCCCTGGTCTGCTCAAAAAATTATTTTGAGTTAACTGAAGGTGTATATAAATGGTTCCAACAAAACCCAGATGTGTGTCAATATTTGTTGAGTTTAGATTGTGGTTAATGTCATTATAGGCAGATATAAGGTACCAGCGCCAATTAATTGTGTTTGGTAATTCTATTAGTTGTTATTTTATTATTATGGTGTGCAGCAGTTTTGAGAATAATATTCACCCACCAGTGATTATTTAAAACATGTGATAAGAAAAAGAAAACCGCACCACCCTTTACTGTTGTTACCCAATTTTATTTTATTTTTTTTAAAGTGCTATGTGCTCAAAGAAAATATAGATTACTTTGTTCTCCCTAACTAGGTAAAGTAAAATATTAAAATCTAGTTCGTAGTGTGTTTTTACTATCCCTTCATATGGGTTCAGAGTGCTAGGTGAAAAAATGCTATGTGCTATTAGCTATTTTCAAATTTTGACCGCATCAATCATGCGTTTTATAAAAAATATATCATCATGGTGCTTTTACAATATTTCAAGATCCATACATCTATAACAGTGATACCGTCAATAATGTGAAAAAAATATATATAATAAAAAAATATTCGATGGTAAATATTAAACCAATAGGTATAAATATAAAGGTGAAAATAAAAAGTTCCAATCCGTGACACCACCGTGTGTTTGCAGTGCTTCTATTAGACATTCATTGTGCAAAGTCCTCCTAGTGTATCCACCACCTGCTATGCAATGGGTCACTCACCACATCAAGGTAAATGTAGGGCGTATGGTTTATTTCTGGATAACCAGTCCTATCTGTAGGTTCCTGCAAGTTCCTAGTTCCTGGTTCCTGCAATTTCCTATTTCCTGGTGTGGGGGTCACATATGCTCCACTCTCCCCAAAAAAAGATAATAACATATGCCTCCAATGGTGAAGTATGTCTTAAAAACTTTTATTTAAAAAGAAAGCATTTAATAAATTCACATGCTTAGGTGCCTTACGCTGGCACTGAGCGTTTCCAGCCGTGTGTATTGTGAGACCCTTTCGCTGGTGTCTCTGTGCTGATTTCTCGTTTGTATGTGTACCAAGCCTCTTCCTCGCCTGAACCACCTCTACCGGAAGTGACATGTATGCGAAAATACCCAGCAGCCTCTACGCGTTACGCAACTTAGTTTTGCGTCATCAGGAAGCTGCCAGGTGATTAGTTAGCTCTATTTTTATTGTCCCAGTCCTCATTTGCATGTGCTGTAATTGGTTGCCTTATTTGCGCCCTAACAGGAAGTGCCATTTCCGCCATCTTTATTATGGTCAGTTTGCCTTCCTAGTGCCAGGAAGCTTGTGTTCCACCATTTTGACTGAGGTATTCCCTTATTTATCTTTTATTCCCTCAGTTTTCTGTTTCTACATCACGGATGGGTGTCACCACCCAATACATGTGAATTACTCTCCCACTCTGTTATATGTCTTTGGGGCAAACCCTTAGTAAAAAAATATTTTCTTAAAATAAAAATAAACTGAGATATCCACCGGCCCATACATAATCCTTCTATTATTTAAATGATAGGGGGGTGTTTCCCTTATTTGTCTTATATTCCCTCAGTGTTTAATATCTAAAAAAAACGGATAGGTGTCACCACCCACACAGCTGGATTGCTCTCACAATCTTACATACATCCTGGAGCTAAATTCTTAGAAAGCATATATATTTTACTAAAACATTTTTTACTAAAAAATCCCTTATATGTCAATGATGATGTCTAATAATATTTTTCACAACCATTAAAAAAAACGAAACCATAATTTTGACAGATTTTCATCCATCAGCCCATCACTGGATCCCAAGTCCCATCTGAGTCTCCTTGGTGTAATTTTGGCATCTCTATAAGGTCATGATGTCCCACCACACCCTAATTTGTTTATCCATAGCATTCTTAAGTTATTTAAATCCCTGTTCTAGGTTCACAGCTGCGGTGTTATCAAATTGTTCAAAGACATTTCCCTGGTCAAGTTTCCGATTGGCCAGGAATGAAAATACTTCCATAATTGTGCTGCCCGTACAAAAAGACTTCTTTTATCCCAAAGCAAACAAAGGAAAAAAATAGGCTAAATGAAAATATGCAGATATAAGGTACCGGCGCCAATTAATTGTGTTTGGTAATTCTATTAGTTGTTATTTTATTATTATGGTGTGCAGCAGTTTTGAGAATAATATTCACCCACCAGTGATTATTTAAAACATGTGATAAGAAAAAGAAAACCGCGCCACCCTTTACTGTTGTTACCCAATTTTTTTTTTTTTTTAAGTGCTATGTGCTCAAAGAAAATATAGATTACTTTGTTCTCCCTAACTAGGTAAAGTAAAATATTAAAATCTAGTTCGTAGTGTGTTTTTACTATCCCTTCATATGGGTTCAGAGTGCTAGGTGAAAAAAATGCTATGTGCTATTAGCTATTAAATGCTTTCTTTTTAAATAAAAGTTTTTAAGACATACTTCACCATTGGAGGCATATGTTATTATCTTTTTTTGGGGAGAGTGGAGCATATGTGACCCCCCACACCAGGAAATAGGAAATTGCAGGAACCAGGAACTAGGAACTTGCAGGAACCTATAGATAGGACTGGTTATCCAGAAATAAACAATACGCCCTTCATTTACCTTGATGTGGTGAGTGACCCATTGCATAGCAGGTGGTGGATACACTAGGAGGACTTTGCACAATGAATGTCTAATAGAAGCACTGCAAACACACGGTGGTGTCACGGATTGGAACTTTTTATTTTCACCTTTATATTTATACCTATTGGTTTAATATTTACCATCGAATATTTTTTTATTATATATATTTTTTTCACATTATTGACGGTATCACTGTTATAGATGTATGGATCTTGAAATATTGTAAAAGCACCATGATGATATATTT
The DNA here is from genome assembly GCA_028564925.1 of Lithobates sylvaticus. Lineage (NCBI taxonomy): Eukaryota > Metazoa > Chordata > Amphibia > Anura > Ranidae > Lithobates > Lithobates sylvaticus. The sequence goes on from CM053031.1 coordinate 129,475,859, forward strand.
TTTATAAAACGCATGATTGATGCGGTCAAAATTTGAAAATAGCTAATAGCACATAGCATTCTTTCACCTAGCACTCTGAACCCATATGAAGGGATAGTAAAAACACACTACGAACTAGATTTTAATATTTTACTTTACCTAGTTAGGGAGAACAAAGTAATCTATATTTTCTTTGAGCACATAGCACTTTAAAAAAAAAAAAAAAAAATTGGGCAACAACAGTAAAGGGTGGCGCGGTTTTCTTAATGTCATTATAGACCTGTTACTAACCCTGCCCTTCCATAAAATTTGAATAAGTTTAATGTCTCCGTCTCTTTGGGGACCAAAGAATTCAAGTGGGGGGAGAATGTAGCCAGGAGCTGGCTATTATGCCTGCAATTCAGAGACATTTTTACAGTGTTATTAATGTGGGGTTGGCTCCCTCTTGTGTTGGGATATAAAAAGGGCTGGAGTGGCCTACATAGCTCTCTTGGAACGCTGGTTTGAATCTGCCAGCAGGGAGCTCTGTGCCATTGTGAGCTGCTGCTAATTTGTGGCCTATACAGCAGGGAGCGGTTAAGCTGCACCCAGAGGGACCTCTGCAGGTAGCATCCTTTCTCTCCTCCAGCAGACCAGAAGCTGTTCCATGTTATCCAGTGATGCCTGCACTTCAGATCCGGGTAGGCCACAGCGTGGTGTGGTGGACACCAGACGCCATTTCCCAGAGCCAGTATCCAGAGGGAGTTTCCTGAAAGAATCTCATTCATCACCTGCATTCTTCCAGCAGCTTCTGTCTCCAGTGTGGTGAGCAGGCATAGCCCAGTTTAGATTGTTGAGAACACTGCATACAGATGTAGCAGAATCTCTGACCTCTTCCAGTCTAATGGGAACGTTCAAGGCCAAAGATAGCTGACATCCTTAAATAAGTGGTGGGTTGTGAGGCATAGTGGGTGCAAAGGTGGTAAAAGTCATTGGGTGCCAGACACTTCTTGGATGTAAAATAGGTTTTATTTCTTTGACAGTCCTTTTTATATTTTGTAGGGGAAAGAGGGTTACTCTTAAGTAGTTTCAATTTCAAATGGCAGACTCTGAGACTTCAATAGGAGAACAGTCGTTTAGGGAAAGGCCCCAGCAAGGTGCCACTTCTGCACGTGCAGGATTGCTGTCTCCTATGGCAACAGTACTTAAATAGTTCCTAACTCAAAGTAACAGTTCTCTCAGCTGTACTACAACTTCTTGTAGTTTTTCAGCCCCTTGAGCTCCTGGTCTCTCACTGGACCCTCTGATTCACTGACTCTGAATCCCGTGAGCTCCTCAAGGCTTTTGCGGTGGTATCTTCCTCAAGCGTCACCCACGCTTCCCTGCTGGGTCCCTAGCTTGGCACTTCAGATACCTTCAAGCTTCACCCTGCTGACCGGCTTGCTCCCTAGCTTGGCACACAAGGCTGTTCTGCAAGCATCACCTCCACTGGTTGGGTCCCTGACTTGATCACCACCTGAAGTTTTCCCGATTCTCCACCGTGCCCCCTTGAAGCAAGTACCGGAGCAGTATTCTCACCAGTTACTCACTGTGGTCCCTGGTAAAGGCAATTGGTCCCTTTGTGGCAAAAGCTTCCCTTCTACCTCTGACCATGACAGGTTCTCCGGCAAGCCGCAGTCCCAACCCTGCGCTGCCCTTTTCTGGATAGGCCCTCACAAAGCCTAGCAGCCCGGGGCAGACGACACATGTCTACCCAGACCGCTGTCTGGGTGGCACTCAAGAACCTGAATAGGCTCTCCCAGCAGGCCAAGGGATTCAACAAAATCCCTGCCCATTGGCTGAGATACCCCATATACCAATAACCTGACCTTGAGTTGTCAGGCCACCACCTGGTGGTAGAAGAGGAAAGTACAACCAGGCCAAACTTAGACGTCAATTGATCCCTAGTACTTAACTACAGTAGCTACTCCTGACAAGGAATTTAGTGAGGAGCTCCCTAACTAAACCCCAGGGCGCTACATCGACATCATTTACTCTGCCCAGTTTTTCTGGTACTTCTGGTGCCACTGGAAGCTAGTTCAATATTCAATATATTCTTTAGAACACTGTATGTAGACAGCCATGTCCTGTTCACATCTTTGCTACTTACATCATTTACTTACATCATTTACGGGCCTTATGCCCGGAGCAACAAACCTAAAGCAGCCCCTATTTGACCGGGTTTGGAGGCCCTACAACGCATCCTTTGAGAGGGCTTTATCTCCGGGTAGCGGCGGGCCTATGCCCGGGGTCCTCGTTTTGGCGGTTCTCCCGGCTCTCCCGTCCCCCTCATCCACCACGCCGCCAGCTCGCCTGCCTCCACGCTCTCTCCACAGCCCTTTCGGTCTCACCCTACACACCGCACAAAGACACCGAATGACAGCGGCTACCACGAAGGTCTGTGAGTATTTTCCCAAAACGATCCCAGCATGGGGAAGACGGATGAGAAGGTAAGATAAATCTGGCTCACTAAGGGTGTTGAGACATCTTTTAAATGCTCCCAGAAGATTTTATATTGCCTGCAGAACACTCTGAAGGGGGGTAAAAAACCCAGGAAGAAGAACGTTTGTATATTTATCTATAAGAAGCCTGTCGGATTAGCTATTGTTGTAAGAGTTGCATACTAAATATGATTTCAGCATCGAGAAGACTGAGGGGAAGGTAAGAAAAACCCGGCTTACTAATGGTGTAGAGAGACTTTGGAGATGCCCCTAGAAGATCACATATTGCTTGCTGAATATTCTAAAGGGGGATAAAAAACCCAGGAAGATAACTGAGGTATAATATATGTATATGAAGCTTGTTGGAAAAGTTGTCGCAGTAAGATTTGCACCCAGGGCACATACAGTGTAAAAGCACATAACCAGGACATATTCCCCCTTGGTGAGGGGGAAGGCGGATCTTATTCCCAAGAGTGCTGGAAGTTAGACAACTATTTCTACTTAAATAAAATCAGCTTCAGGGACATATAGAACGGTTGTGACCTGGAAGGTGGTGAGGGCCTGCGTGCCCTGGGTGTAACCAGGGTATCCACATCCTTGGGGACAACATATTACTGCCCCGCCAGTAATCTCAGGACGCCACGGGCCCCCCCTCATTGAAAAACGGTCCGGTGTACAGAGTGAGAACTAAACCCAGGGAATTTAAAGGGACAAAAAAAAAAAGGAAAAAAACACCCCATTTTTTTTTTTCTTCATCACTCTAATAATGAGGGGGGGATAGCGACCCTCGGAGAGAAGTCTAATCTGGGAGGGCGCACACAAGATTCCTACTAAACGTCACCAAGAAATAGAGTCACACACTGACCATTCGCCACCAGGGGATACGCAAAAAAACGGGGCAGAGACGGAAACCACTACATCCCTGGGGGGTGTTAACACTAGGGTACAGCTCTGACGTAGGTCAGACCACCCTAAGACGGACCTTACGAACTGGGGCCCTCTCCACTCTGGGGCTATACCCAAAACCAGGAAGATAGAACCCCAGGCCATCTCTCAAAACTGTAGGTACTGCGGAGGGAGGGGAACCCCCGGAATAGGGGGGACATTTAACACAGGGAAGAAGAAGACGTAAGAACCCCAGGACCCTCCACTTGGAGATTCTCTCGTATTTATCCAGCATCTCGGGAAGCCCTGTCCCCGAGGCTGCAAACATCGGGGTTGGGACCCTAAATTCCAGGGCAAGAAGAAGGTGGGGGAGAAATCCCGTGAAACCCCCCCATCCCTCTCAGAGGAGAGGCTACCCAAGGAAGGCGCCCAGGGCGAGTACCCCAGCAGTATAAGAACAGGACATAACAGGGAAGTTGCGGGATCTCTTACTCTACTCAAACTGAAATAGAACGGAAGGGGTTAAAAAAAATAAAAAATCAATAAAACTCCCGAGAAAGGGGGAGCTCAAGGGGAAGTGACCATTGACGGCGGTGTCTCCAAACTGGGGAAAAGAATAAGAGGAACTAAAAGAAAAAACATCATGAATAAAGAATCCAATAAAGCCCCCAAAAAAGGAGCCCCAAAAATACAGAAAAACGACTCAAGTACCATTAAACACTACCTCAGACAGGGTGGGAGCCCAACCACACCAGCATTAGATATCTCCCCAAAAGTCATCAAGGTGAAGGAGAAACCCCACAAACCTGACACGACGCATGACCAATCAAGGGCTGACCAGACAATGGAGAGCGAGGGGGATGCTGGTGGGATGGATGAGCACCCAACAGGATCCCAACCTATCTCTAAGAAGGAAATGGAGGAGATGATGGTGAGACTGGAATCTGTGATCAAAGGAGAAGTTAATAAAGTGAGGGAGGATATGAGCCACCTGTTAACCAGGGTTGAGGGGATTGAGAAGAGGGCTGACAACCTGGAGCAAGAAATCGCAGACTTAAAAACGCAACTAAAGAAGACCCAACTGCACCAAAGGGACATGCTGTATAAAATCGAAGATCAGGAAAATAGAGATAGGAGGCAAAACCTACGAATTCGAGCCATTCCTGAGCACAGAGGAGAAGACCTTGAAAAAACCGTCAGAACGATTCTAGCCCCCTTTACGGGAATGGGGGAAGAGCAGTTTCCCAGGATCGAGAGAATACATCGGATAGGCAGAGCCGATTTTTCTGAATCAAATAGAACCCGAGATGTTATAGTCCGATTCAGCCATTTCAAGGATAAGGAGGAAATCTGGCACAAAATCAGAGGGAAGACACCCCTAGAGTACGAAGGGACTGAAGTCCAAATTTACGCAGACCTGTCAGCACGAACCCTCGAGAGAAGACGACAACAGAGACCCCTATTAGAGATCCTACGAAACAATAATATTAAATATACGTGGGGTTTCCCCACAAGCCTGATGGGCTCAAAAGAGGGTAAATGGGCCAGGCTGAGATACCCAGAGGAACTACCTGAGTTTTGTGGGAAATTAGATATCCAGATACCTGACCTGTCGGGGTGGGCGGAGGTGGGCTAGAGAAGAGAGGAGAAGCAATAACTTAATAAAAAAAAAAAAAAAAAGGGGGTGGGGAGTGGAGGCGTGGGGGATGGGGGGGAGGGGGCTGGGAGCGGGGGGTCCCCTGAAGGGGAAGCCGGGCCCTCAAAAAGCCCACTCACCTGCCAGGCAACAACGGGGCAGGGGGGGGGGGCGGGCACTCAGGGGCGGGCTCGGATCCCGGCCTCTCCAGAGATCTGGAGTTTAGGGGAGGCCAAGTGATTGAATGGCACCCCTTGACTCAGAGACCCAGGATTGGGTAGGAGGGGGTAGAGAGGGGAGGGTTAGAGAGGGGGGGGGGGGGAGGGGGACGAAGGGGGGGGGGGGGGGGGGGGGAGGAGTGAGGGCAGGGGAGAGGGGGGGAGGAATATGGGAGGGAGACCCAGCCGCTGGGGGTCACACTGGGGAAGCATAGGTCAAAACAACACAATTAGATGACAGAGATTAAGTGTCTCACATATAACGTGAGAGGGCTAAATGCTCCTAGTAAACGGCACAGAGTGCTGGAGGAGGTGGAGAGGTATGGGGCTGGCCTGGTCTTTCTACAAGAGACTCACCTATCTCTGACATCAAATATTAAACTCCATTCTAAAGCCTTCCCCACTTGGTACTACAGTGACACCATCTCAAGCAGAACCAGAGGGGTGGCAATAGGGATAGCAAAAGATCTGCAGTTTAGTCTGGAAGACAGAAAAGCTGACCCGGAGGGAAGGTACCTATTTTTGAGGGGGACCCTCTTCGGGTCTACATATACCCTCGCAAATATCTACGCACCCAATGTTAGATCACCTGATTATATGATTAGAATCCTCTCCAGCCTAAGGTCCTTCAGAAGAGGATACCTGGTACTGATGGGGGACTTAAATCTTACTCTTGACCCGGACCTGGATAGTTTGTCTTGTGCACAGGGGACAGGAAATGCTCAATTGAAGGCTTTAAAGAAAAAGATGAGCGTGGAACAAGTAGTCGACGTGTGGAGAATGCATCATCCACTCATCAAAGATTACACATTTTTCTCCCCTGTGCACAAGACGTACTCCAGACTGGATTATATCTGGGTGGACCACGGTCTACTAGATAGAGTAGCAGACACTAAGATCGAGATAGCATCTCTGTCAGATCACGCTCCGGTGAGCATGAGCCTGAGCATCCCAGAATTTAAACAGCCTAGTTGTGGCTGGAAATTAAACAACGAGCTGCTGAAAGATGAGGAAATAAGAGAAAGTGTTAGAAAAGAACTAGAGTACTTTTTTCAGACAAATGATAATGGAGCTGTGAAGGAGTCAAGCCTTTGGGACGCCCACAAGGCTTTCATTAGGGGGGTGTTCATCTCCAAGGCCACCTGGAAAAAGAGAGAAAGACTAAGACGAGTCCAGGAGTTAACAAACACTATACAAAAGTTGGAGCACAAACATAAGGAGGACCCTTCACAGAACCAGACCCTACTGCAGGAAATAACTCTCAAGAGGGAAGAGTTAAGAGAACTCGCAGAACAGGGGGTAAAACAAGTATACAATAGAATTGCCAAAGAGCGGTACATCTATGGCAATAAGTCAGGGAAACACCTAGCGAGGCTGTTGCAAAAAAACAAAGTCAAAAATTTCATAGAAAAGATAGTCAACAAAAAGGGAGAAGTGAGGTTTATCTCAAAAGACATAGCTTCGACGTTTAGGGATTTTTATGAGGAATTATATTCAGTCGGCCAAAGGAGTGGAGAAAAAGTAGGGGGGAGGAGGGATAAAGCTAATTTATTTTTGAGAAAAGCAAAATTACAGTCCTTGGGATCAGAAGAGAAGGAAAGGTTAGAAAGACCCTTCTCGGAGGAGGAAGTACGGGAGGCCCTCAATAACTCTCCATTAGGCAAGAGCCCGGGGCCAGATGGGTTTACGGCCTTGTACTATAGAACCTATAGGGAGATCTTGATACCTATACTCCTGAGATACATGAATGGACTAGGCTCGGAGTATGGTATGAGCGAGGCGTCGTTGTCGGCAACGATAACGGTCCTACGAAAGGAGGGGAAGGATGGCTCGACGTGTGCGGGATATAGACCAATATCACTACTTAATTTTGAAACGAAGCTTTATGCTAAGATTCTGGCCGAGCGTATAAAGAAATGCCTGGGCAAGTTGATACACCCAGACCAAGTGGGATTCACGACGGGTCGAGAAGGTAGGGACAACAGCGTGCGGACCCTGCTGGCGATCCAGAGGATGAGAGATTCACGGACCCCCAGTCTACTACTGTCTATTGATGCGGAAAAAGCGTTTGACCGGGTAGACTGGGGGTTCCTGTTCAAGACACTGGGCGTCATGGGATTCGGACCGAAAATAATTCAGAAAGTAAGGGTTCTCTATAGTCACCCTAAGGCCAACATTAAGGTGAACGGCGTCTTATCCTCTCCCTTCGAAATGTACAATGGGACTAGGCAGGGCTGCCCCCTCTCCCCCCTCCTCTTCGTCCTCTCTTTGGAACCACTTCTGTCTACAATAAGGGGAAATACGGACATAGAGGGATGCGAGGCGAGGGGAGAGGAACACAAGCTGGCGGCTTTCGCCGACGATGTCCTTTTTTACGTAAGCTCACCGCGCAAATCACTCCCTAATATACTGAAGAATATTGCGGCGTACGGTGAGGTCTCAAACTTTAAGATCAACCTGGCGAAATCCTCCATTTTGAATATTAATATAAATAGAGCGGAAAAACAAGTTCTGATGAAGGAGTATAACTTTATGTGGAAGAAACAAATTAAATATCTTGGTATAGAGCTGATGAATAGTATGGGGAAAATGTATAAGGCCAACTATCTACCCCTATTAGATGAAGTAAGGAAAAAATGCCAGGAGTTCAAAACTAGACCAATATCATGGTTAGGCCGCATAAATGCGGTCAAAATGATGATACTTCCGCTGATCACTTACAAGTTGCAGATGATCCCAATATCGTTACCAGAACAGTTCCTGAGGAAATTAAAAGCTATTATTATGAATTATATCTGGCAACAGAAATCCCACAGAATCTCAATACAAACCTTAAAATTAGAAAAAAGTAAGGGGGGCTTGGCAGTACCAGATATCGTCAATTATTATTACGCAACGGCCTTACTAAGAATTCCAGAATGGGGGAAGACACATAGCGAAAAGAGATGGGTAAGTTTAGAGGAAGCACTGAGTGAAACACAGTTGGGGAAAACCATTTGGAACCCACCTAAATTCAGAAAATTAGGGGAAAAAACACATGTGATCACAAAAAACACTTTAAATATTTGGGATAAAATGCACAAAAACTTTAAGATAAAATTCAATTCACCTCTGATTGCACTAAAAGAAAATTTTCTGTTTCAACCAGGGAGGAAGGAAATGGGAGGGGAATGGATTAGAGATGATAATGCACGGTTAGGAGATTTAATTAGTAAAGGAAAAATATTGACTATCCAGGAGCTACAAAAGAAGAATGACTTGTTTTTGGTGGACGAATGGCGGTACCTCCAGTTACGTCACTTAGTGGGTTCAATGCCCCCCCCTATGAGGGGACGGGGGGACCTCACGGCGATGGAACGTGTCTTTACGGCGGAGAATACCAAGAAATCGATTACAAAAATCTATAAGTTCCTGCTATCAGGGGACGGACAGGAGGTACCGACCTTCGTCCAAAAATGGGGAAGGGAACTGGGAACACCTCACACGGGGGCTATCAAGAAAATTTTTCAACTCACACATAGTTCGGCTGTTGATGTTAAATCTGCTGAGATTAATTATAAGTGCCTCTCGTGTTGGTATCTGACCCCGGACAAGCTAAATAAATTTCAGGCAGGGGTATCTGCTAACTGCTGGCGAGGTTGCCAGGAGAGGGGAACTATGGGTCACCTCTGGTGGGACTGTCCAAAAATTAAAAAATTTTGGAAATCTATCCTAAAATTCATTGAGGAGATCTCGAAGGTAGTGGTAAAAGAGGACCCATGGGAAGTGCTGTTGCATGATACACCAGTAGGGTCCAGGCAATACAGGAGATCTTTGGTCCCGCATTTGCTAAACGCGGCGAAGCGAGTGATACCCAGAAGATGGAGGGACCCTGAAAGCCCACCTCTTTGGGAATGGGTAGATGCGGTAGAGGGGATTTATACTATGGAGTGCCTTGCAAATAGTGGGATCGAGGAAGGAGAGGACACGAAAGCCAAATGGGAGGGATGGAGAAGGTTCAAGAGGTCCTGGAGCTATGTAGAAGCATTAAGGAATAAGTGAGAGAGAGATGCGTAAATATAAACATACACTGAGTAAAGGAGCGACCCCAGCGGCGGGGGGGAGGGAGGGTGGGGGGGAAGGGGGGGGATGGGGAGATAAGGGATGTAGATAAGATTTGAGAGCCATATTAGAAATAGAGAGAGCCGGAGAGGCCCTAACTAATAAGCCCTTATAATAAGCTCTACAAAAAGGAGCAATTTGTTTGAGAAATTTTTGAGTGTTAATCAACTTAAAAAAAAAAAAAAAAAAAAGAGATGTAAAGACACAATGAGGGACAAAAATTGAGGGCGCTTCTGATTTGGTCCCAATAAGATCTTGCTGAGGTGGAAAAAAAAAAAACAACACAGCTAAAATCATACAGAAAGAGTTCAAAGTAAAATAAGGATACACTACAGAGCCATCAAATTTGTTATGACCTATTGCCAAAGATTCCTTTGGTCACCTTATTACAGAGCTAGCTGAAGACTTCTGGATTTCAAGGAGTAGCACTTCAACACTTTTTACCCTCTCTTCATCTGCTCAAGTGACTAAAGTTGTTTTAGCACAGAGGGTCTGTTCTCACTTCTCTGAAACTTTATTTAACCACTTCAGCCCCGGAAGATTTTGCTGCTCAATGACCAGGCCATTTTTTGCGATATGGCACTGCGTCGCTTTAACCGACAATTGGGTGGTCATGCAACGCTGTACCCAAACAAAATCGACATCCCTTTTTTCCCACAAGTAGAGCTTTCTTTTGGTGGTATTTAATCATCTCTGCGGTTTTTATTTTTTGCGCTATAAACAAAAAAAGAGCGACAATTTTGAAAAAAGCCACAATATTTTGTACTTATTTTGCTATAATAAATATCCCCATTTTTTTTTAAAAAAGATATTATTTTCCTCAGTTTAGGTCGAAGTGTATTCTTCTACATATTTTTGGTAATAAAAATCGCAATAAGCATATATTGATTGGTTTGCGCAAAAGTTATAGCATTTACAAAATAGGGGAAAGATTTATGGCATTTTTATTATAATTTTTTTTTTTTACTAGTAATGGCGGTGATCAGCAATTTTTATTGGGTTCTGCGACATTATGGCGGACAGATCGGTCACTTTTGAAACATTTTTAGGATCATTGACAATTATACAGCGATCAGTGCTATAAAATTGCACCGATTACTGTGTAAATGTCACTGGCAGGGAAGGGGCTAACACACTTTTTTACAAATAATTATGTGAAAAGTGTGGTGTGCATTTGTATTCAGCCCCCCTGAGTCAATACTTTGTAGAACCACCTTTCGCTGTAATTACAGCTGCAAGTCTTTTTTAGGATATCTCTACCAGCTTTGCACATCTAGAGAGAGTGACATTTTTGTCCATTCTTCTTTGCGAAATAGCTCAAGCTCTGTCCAATTGGACGGAAAGCGTCTGTGAACAGCAATTTCAAGTCTTGCCACAGATTCTTAATTGGATTAAGGTCTGGACTTTGACTGGGCCATTCTATCACATGAATATGCTTTGCGCTAAACCATTTCATTGTATCTCTGGCTGTATGTTTAGGATCATTGTCCTGCTGGAAGGTGAACCTCCACCCCAGACTCTTAATAGATTATTTTCTAAGATTGCCCTGCATTTAGCTCCATCCATCTTCCCGTCAACTGACCAGCTTCCCTGTCCCTGCTGAAGAAAAGCATCCCCACAACAAGATGTTGCCACCATCACGTTTCACGGTGGGGATGGTGTGTTCAGGGTGATGTGCAGTGTTCGTTTTCCACCACACATAGCATTTTGCTTTTAGGCGAAAAAGTTACATTTTGGTCTCATCTGACCAGGGCACCTTCTTTCACATGTTTGCTGTGTCCCCCTCATGGCTTCTCGCAAACGGGACTTCTTATGGCTTTCTTTCAACAAGGGCTTTCTTCTTGCCACTCTTTCATAAAGGCCAGATTTGTGGTGTGCACGACTAATAGTTGTCCTGTAGACAGATTCTCCCACCTAAGTTGTGGATCCCTGAAGCTCCTCCAGAGTCACCCTGGGCCTCTTGGCCTCTTCTCTAATTAATGCTCTCCTTGCCCAGCCTGTCAGTTTAGTGGGACGGCCATGTATTGGTAGGTTTGTCAGTTGTGCCATACTCTTTCCATTTTTGGATGATGGATTGAACAGTGCTCCGTGAGATGTTCAAAGCTTGGGATTTTTTTTATAACCTAACCCTGCTTTAAACTTCTCCATGACTTTATCTCTGACCGTCTGGTGGGTTCCTTGGCCTTCATGATGCAATTTGTTCACTAAGGTTCCCTAACAAACATCTGAAGGCTTCACAGAACAGCTGTATTTATACTGAGAGTAAATTACACACGGGTGGACTCTATTTACTAATTAGGTGACTTCTGAAGGCAATTGGTTCCACTAGATTTTAGTTAGGGGTATCAGAGTAAAGGGGGCTGAATACAAATGCACGCCACACTTTTCACATATTTATTTGTAAAACATTTTGAAAACCATTTATCATTTTCCTTCCACGTCACGATTGTGTGCCACTTTGTGTTGGTCTATCACATAAAATCCCAATAAAATAATTTTTTGGTTGTAACGTGACAAAATGTGGAAAACTTCAAGGGGTGTGAATACTTTTTCAAGGCACTGTATATGATAATGGATAGATTGAGGGCAGGTAGGGTAATTCATTGATTCCTTCTGTCACTGACAGTTTGCAGGAGATCTGCACAGCATCAGCCATCTGCTGATCAAGGGTGCAATGCTCTACAGGCTCCTTACTTGCAAATCAACTGTGCATTTATTATTTTCTTTTGAAAAAGGTGAACTTATATTTTAATACTGTACACACTGTGGGGATTTGATACAAGTAAGTGGTTAATGCTAGTTTATGAGAAATAGAGAGGACACATGTGTATAAATTAATATTAAGGTATGGTGTAGTGGTTTTAATAATGACTAATAATAAATGTGATTTTGTACGGTTTCAAAATGCAGGGGTTCTGCTGTACTCTATCTCCCAAGATTATATAGGTATTGCTGATTACTAGAATTAGCAGAAAATATATATATGTAATGTATGAGTTTATTGAATACTCAAAAAATAATTCAGAATGTATGTCAATTTTCTACTACATTCAAAATAATGATTGAATAAGTTGGACTTTAGGTGGAGCTAATTATAAAAAGGACTTTTTTTTTTAAATTTGATTTTATTAAATTTTTTATATTAAAAGTAGCAGGCCCGAGGGGGGCGTGAACAGGTTGTGAGCAGTCAGAGAGCATGGAGTGAGAGTGTTATGCCGCGTACACACGACCAAACTTTCCAGCAGACTAGGTCCGACGGAATTAGTCCGTCAGACAATCCGATCGCGTGTGGGCTAATCCGATCGTTTTTCGTAAAAAAAAAATCAGACGGACCTAGAAATAGAACATGTTCCAAATCTATCCGACGGACTCAATTTCTATCGGGAAAACCGTTCGCCTGTATGCTGGTCCAACAGACCAAATACGACGCAAGGGAAGCTATTGGCTACTGGCTATTGAACTTCCTTTTTTAGTCCCTTTTACGTCATCACGTTCAAAACAAACGGACTTTCGAACGGACTTAGTCCGTTCGTGTGTGGCCAAGTCCGTTCGTTCGGAAAGTCAGTCGGAACACCGCCGAAAGTCTGTCAGGAAGACCGTTAAACCTAGTCTGCCATAAAGTCCGGCCGTGTGTACGCGGCAAAAGGCTATGTGAGCTCTCTCCCACCCTCCCTTCTGAAGTACAGCTGTGATGACAGGAGATGTTCGCTGGGGTCAGCTGGAGCCGACGACACGGAGCGTTCTGTTTGATCGGGCCGGCTGACTGGCAGATTCGTGCCTCTGTGAGGGGCGGGAGAGGAGGCGGTGTCCACCCTCTGCGTTCTGTCGTCCAAGCCCAAGTGTCTACAGTGGCGGCCCGTCCATAGGGGGCGCATGTGCGCTGCCCCCTCCAGGCAGTCACAAAAAAAATAAAAAATTTTAAAAAATAAAAAAACATTTAATTTTTAAAACTGGCCCTAAAAAAGGTCCTTAAGTGCACTGTGTTCAGACCCAGACAAAGTGCACTATGGGAAGCGCCACGTCTATGCAATCAGGAGATTGCAGATGCGGCGCTTTATTTGCAGGCTTTTGTCCCGCCTTGCAGGGCTTTCCGAAGCGCAGAGTAGCTTCTGAGTTAGATGTCACTTCCTGTTTTCTCTCTCCCATTGCACCCGAGAGAGAGAAAACTGGAAGTATGAGGAGCGGACTCCTCCATCGCCGCCGCCAGTGGAAGGAGACACCGCAGTAGAGGAGAGGACAACACAGCAAGGTAAGTGCCGCTGTGCTCCCGCAGAGAAGGGGGGGGCTTGATGTGACACAGGCTGCATTTGATGTGACACAGGCTGCATTTTATGTGACACAAGCTGCATTTTATGTGATACAGGCTGCATTTGATGGGACACAAGCGGCATTTGATGTGACACGGGCTGCATTTGATGGGACACAGGCTGCATGTAAGGACGGACTCCGCTGGGGGCACCTGATGTAAGGACGGACTCTGCTGGGGGCACCAGATGTAAGGACGGACTCTGCTGGGGGCACCAGATGTAAGGACGGACTCCGCTGGGGGCACCTGATGTAAGGAGGGACTCCGCTGGGTGCACCTGATGTATGGAGGGACTCCGTTGGGGGCACCTGATGTATGGAGGGACTCCGCTGGGGGCACCTGATGTAAGGAGGGACTCTGTTGGGGGCATCTGATGTAAAGAAGGACTCTGCTGGGGGCACCTGATGTAAGGACGGACTCCACTGAGGACACCTGATGGCATCTGGTAGCAGGTGATGTGGCTAGTGACACGCTCAGGCTCCCACTGATTCTGCATTATGGTGAGTTGAATGATTTAATTTTATATTACAATGTAATAATAGAAATAATGCACTTCAATCATCCTGACACCATAACAACCATGGTGCCGGGATGATTGAAGTGCTAACACCAGGTGTTTGGAGTATCTTTATCTGCTGATTGTTAAACTTTCTAGAATAAACATATTTCTATTGTTGTGTAGGATCTGGGCCTGCTGTCCCCCCATCCCTATCTCCCTCTCTTCCCTCTCCCTCCATCCCTCGTCCATCTCAGATGCTAACCACACTACCTTGGAGCCACGCCCACTATTTCGCTGAGACCATGCCCATTTTCACCAAGTGGGAGGGGTCAAAAGGGAAGGGCGGGGTCTGGCGCCCCCCCATCCTAAAACGTCACCAGCCGCCACTGAGTGTCTCTGCTGAGTGGCGGTGTGCAAGCCATGAAAACTTTGTGAAACTCTGCGGGAGAGGGAGGAATTAACTCGGACGGATAGACCGTGTGAGGTACAGAGGGAGAGCGGGTGAGACACACTCAGGTTATACCCAGCATCGGTGTAAGGACAAACGCCAGGACTGAGGTATGAGTGGTGTATTAACACTGCAGGCATAGACTGCAAGGCTGTACTGGGCGTAGGACAAAAGTGTGCTGCCTAGATTTATGGACTAAATGTATTTTTCTTACATTGAACTTCTCCTATTTAAGCACCCTATGCAGCCTAGCCTCCTGGTTTCAAGAGGCTTCATGCCAGGATATCTGGGTACCTCTTGTCTAACAGCTCTAAAGGACGAGAGTTAATCACGCCTGCTTTGAAGTGCAGAGTACGGTATTATTGAGCAGCATCCCGCCATATCTGTTTCTGGTTATTTGCACTGACATTTTATGACACTTAATGTCTATCAGGTCGCAGTAAGAGCCACTGTATCAAAAGGACAAGATTACATGACATTTCTATATCATACCTGGGGGCCTGGAGTTTGTTAAAACACGTTATAATATGTTATAATAGTATATCAGACTCTCTCTAGGAATGGCCCAGGGCGTGCAATCACTTGGCTCTAGTATCCTGGTAGTCTTTATAAAGTGGAAAACACAGGATTCGGTTTCCCTGCTCTTGCTGATATGTCACTTTGGCGAATTAGCCATATAGGGGGTCATTTACTATAGCGCCGCGGTGCTAATGCGCGCAAATTTGCGCAAATTTGTGCAAATTTGTGGCAATTAGCGCTAAAACGGTATTCACTATAGCGCTGGTGAGAAAATACTCCCAAAAGCTAATTTACTATAGATCCCTAAAACTAAATAGCGCCCAAACCCTTACTCTGCTAAAACCTGGAGAATTGCACATGGAAATATTGTTTAGAGCATGTTATAATTGCCTAAATGGTACTGAAATATGCAGTATATTATTTAAAGATAATCTGCTTTTAAACTGTGTAAAAAAGTGATTTCTACACTGAAATATCTTTAAATGTCTGAGAAGTGAAAAAATCCCCGTTTTGGACAACTAGGTGCCAACACAACTGAGCATGCTCAGACGTGCAAATAGCTCTCATTTTAGCTCCAGTGTCTTTTTTACCTGGCGCTATAGTAAATACCAGAATGAGAGCTAATTAGAGAGCATTTTTTGGAAGTGAATATCTGCTCTATTATAGTCCAATGCAAGTTTTAACCATTGATTCTAATGGAACAATTGTAACTTTCACAAAAAAAAAAACTTTTAATGTTGAGATGAAACGTATCTTTCTAAAATAAATTTTCATTTGCAACATTATTGCTACTACATAAAATATTTGTTTTTAAGAATACTAGAATATGGAATGTTTTGATAAAATATATTTTTCTCTGTCACTTTCACTGGCTACTCTCCATCTCACAACAATCTTTACCCAAACTGACACAAGTGTCCTTACAATACCATTACTGATGCAAATTTAAAATTAATCACAATTTTTTGTGCTTGTTATTATTTCCAAATATTCACAATTTGAGCCCAAAAAAATGTAATATGTTTACCAACATCAGAAATCAAAATGTAATTCCCCAAAATGTGAGGGTAATATTCTACTCTCACCCACAAAAAAACACCAAATATCACAGAATAAATCAAGAAGAATAACTCTTGAGTAATGTAATTTCATCACCTGTATGTCCAAATAAATGCAATAATTATGTATCTTTATGTGTAGGAGGTTGCCACATGTGGCAGCTCCGTGGCTTAGAGGTTAGAACTTCTGCTCAGCATCCCTGAGTGTCTGGGTTCAAATCCCAAACATGCTGCTTCATGTAGAGAAGTTGTCTTGTCTCCCAGGTCCTATAACTATGTCTAAATGTAGTATTTATGTGTAGGAGGCTTCCACCACCATTTTAAATCTTGCCAGATACACTAGCTAAAAGTATTGGGATGCCTGCCTTTACACACACATGAGCTTTAATGGCAGCCCAGTCTTAGTCCGTAGGGTTAAAATTTGATTTGGCCCACCCTTTGCAGCTAGAACAGCTTCTGGGAAGGCTGTCCACAAGGTTTAGGAGTGTGTCTATGGGAATGTTTGATCATTCTTCCAGAAGTGCATTTGTGAGGCCAGGCACTGATGTTGGATGAGAAGCCCTGGCTCGCAGTCTCTGCTCTAATTCAGCCAAAGGGTGTTCTATCGGGTTGAAGTCAGGACTCTGTGCAGACCAGTCAAGTTTCTCCACCCCAAACTTGCTCATCCATGTCTTTATGGACCTTGCTTTGTGCACTGGTGTGCAGCCATGTTGGAACAGGAAGGCGCCATCCTCAAACTGTCCCCACAAAGTTGGGAGCATGAAATTATCCAAAATGTCTTGGTATGATGATGCCTTAAGAGTTCCCTTCACTGGAACTAAGGGGCCAAGCCCAACCCTTGAAAAACAAGCCCACACTATAATCCCCCCTCCACCAAATGATTTGGACCAGTGCACAAAGCAAGGTCTATAAAGACATGGATGAGGGAGTTTGGGGTGGAGGAACTTGATTGGCCTGGACAGAGTCCTGACCTCAACACAACAGAACACCTTGGGGATGAATTAGAGTGGAGACTGTAAGCCAGGCCTTCTCGTCCAACAGCAGTGCCTGACCTCACAAATGCACTTGGAAGAATGGTGAAACATTCCCATAGACATACTTCTAAAACTTGTGGACAGACTTCCCAGAAGAGTTGAAGCTGTTGTAGGTGCAAAGGGTGGGCCAACTCAATATTAATCCCTATGGACTAAGACTGGGACGCCATTACAGTTCATGTGCGTTTAAAAAAAGGCAGGCGTCCCAATACTTAGGCCAATATATTGTATATTGCTTGTGACACTGAGCATGGCTATGGACTTAGGGCTGGTTCACATCACAGAGATGCAGACACCATGTGTGAGGCTGCCTGCTGGCTAAGTGGGTAGTAATTCTGTCTAGCAGCACTGGGGTTGCTGGTTCAATTCCTCAATAGGCTAATGCTTGTGTTGAAGTTTATATGTTCTCCCCGTGTGGGTTTCTCACCATAATCCAAAGACATGCTGGCATTTTATTTGGCTCCTGTCGAAATAGTCTCTAATGTAAGAAAGTTAATTTTGGACTTTAGATTGGAAGCTTATTGCAGCCAGGGACTGATGTTAATGGGGGTTATTTATAAAAGGCAAATCCACTTTGCACTACAAGTGCAAACTACAAGTGCAAAGTGCACTTGAAATTGCACTGAAAGTGCACTTGGAAGTGCAGTCACTGTAGATCTGAGGGGGAAGATCTGAAATGAGGGGAAGCTCTGCTGATCTTATCATCCAATCATGTGCAAGCTAAAATTCTGTTTTTTATTTTCCTTGCATGTCCCCCTCGGATCTAGAGTGACTGCATTCACAAGTGCACTTTGCACTTGTAGTTTGCACTTGTAGTGCAAAGTGGATTTGCCTTTTGTAAATAACCCCCAATGTTTGTTAGCACTAATCATGCCCAGGGACTTGGGCATTTAAAATTGTAGGGTTTACATTGCACAGGTACATATGCTTAGAAAACTGTTGCTTTGTGGATGCAAATACACTTCGATCTTTGGCCTGTAGTTGGAGATTTGATGCACATAGCCAAGGGTGTGGGAAAGAGATTGTGTAGATTGACAAACACCCAACTAGGGTTGTTTGCTGAAATTCTTGTGCATTTTTTCCATCAAAAGTGGCTTTTTGTGGCCATGCTGTCAATGTTGTTTGTGTATTGTTCCTGTCTGACTATGCAAACATGGTTTGGGAGCATCTGCTGACCTTCTACTCTTTGATCTCATTGCTTAATCATGTACACAGAAATGCAGCTTCCAGCAGAACATGGTCACCTATGTATGGATTGTGGGGTGGTGGTGGGTGTTATGTTTTAACCACTTAAGCCCCGGACCAATTTGCAGCCAAAGGACCAGGCCCCTTTTTGCGATTCGGCACTGCGTCGCTTTAACTGACAATTGCGCGGTCGTGCGGCGTGGCTCCCAAACAAAATTGGCGTCCTTTTTTTCCCACAAATAGAGCTTTCTTTTGGTGGTATTTGATCGCCCCTGCGGTTTTTATTTTTTGTGCTATAAACAAAAATAGAGCGACAATTTTGAAAAAAATTCAATATTTTTTTACTTTTTGCTATAATAAATATCCCCAAAAAATATATAAAAAAAAATTTTTTTTCCTCAGTTTAGGCCGATACGTATTCTTCTACATATTTTTGGTAAAAAAAAATAGCAATTAGCGATTATTGATCGGTTTGCGCAAAAGTTATAGCATTTACAAAATAGGGGATAGTTTTATAGCATTTTTTTTAATATTTTTTTTTTTTCTAGTAATGGCGGTGATCAGCGATTTTTATTGTGACTGCGACATTATGGCGGACACATCGGAAATTTTAAACACATTTTTGGGACCATTGTCATTTATACAGAAATCAGTGCTATTTAAATGCACTGATTCCTATGTAAATGACAGTGGCAGTGAAGGAGTTAACCACTAGGGGTCGGGGAGGAGTTAGTGTGACGTGTGTGTTTTTTTTCACAGTAGGGTGCGTGGCTGACATCTGACGTCACTGATCGGCTTTCCCGATGGCAGGGGACAGCCGATCAGTGACAGGCAGTGTAGGAAGTGCAGGGAGAGGTTTGTTTACACAGACCTCTCCCCGTTCTTCAGCTCTGTGACCCGCTGGCGGCGCGCGGGTGCGACCCCACGGCTAGGCAATTAAAGGGGACTTACCTGTACGTGCTTTTGCCTAGCCGTGCCATTCTGCCGATGTAAATGTGCAGGAGGCGGTCGGGAAGCGGTTAAATAAGTGTCTTTTTTAATATTCTGTTGGAATGCTTTGGAAGAATGACTGTTAAGTATATTTCTATAATCTTGCAGATAAAAATGTAATGTGTTGCACATTATACACTGAAAGTAAAGCTGTGTCCACTCTAAGGTTTAGACACATTTTAGATTGTAAGCTCCTATGAGCAGGGCCATTAAAATCCAATTGCTAACTGTTTTGCTAAATGTAGCACCATATATTCTGTAGAATCTTTTCTTTTTTTTGAAGCTAGTAAATTTACATAATTTTGTTTCTGCTGGCAAAATAAAAGTACATTATTGAGTTTGTTTGTGGTGTTTTTCTTTTCTCTTTTCTTTCTTTTAGTTTTGGGGGTGGTGATTTTGAGGGAAAGGCAATATCTTATTATCTTATAATTTCTATATGTATTTGTGCACCAAAACTAGTCTCTTCGCTCTGGTTCACATTGATGCTACTTTGAAATCAGGCTACACTTGAAGTAGCCCGATTTCAAAGTAGCAAGGTCAGCGTGATTTCAGGTGCTACGTGATAGACATCTGTGTGGCTTCATACAGATTTCTATTGAAGTCACACCTGAAATCAGCAAAAGTAGTGCAGGAACTACTTAAAGTGGTTGTAAAGTCAAAAATATAACTTTTACCTACAGGTAAGCCTATAATGAAGCTTACCTGTAGGTAAAAAAAATATCTCCTAAACCTGTATGGTTTAGGAGATATTCCCCGTGCAATGCGCCGCTGACTGCAGCGGCGCATGCGCACGGGGGATTCTCGGCTGAAAGGCTGGCAGAATCCGAACCCTGCCGGGAAGAAGTCTCCCGTGCGCATGCGTGGGAGTGACGACATCGCGGTTCCAACCACTCACAGCGCTGGAGTCGCGATACCCAGAAGACACGCCGAGGCAACATGTCAGCGACCTCGGCGTGGACCAGGTGAGTTACCGACGCTTCGTTCTAAGGTAAGTATTTTATAATGAGCTAGTATGCGGTGCATACTAGCTCATTATGCCTTTTCCCTTACAGGTGTTTAAAAAAAAAAAAAAGGTTCAGCGGCTTTACTACCGCTTTAAGCAAATTGGTGCGGTGCTGCAAAATCAGTGTCACATTGATTGGAACAGTGCTATTGCTGCTAATAGGCTGTGACTTGGCATGCAATTTGTCTCAAATTGCATGACAAATCGCTCCAATGTAAACCTAGGCTTCGGCACATCTGCAAGTAAGTGATAAAGGTGGAATCTTTATATATAACAGCTGTGGAGAATTGCAGGTAATGAATTCAGATGGTGGCTAGGCAGTGTTTGAATGTGCCAGCTCCAGTGTTGGTCACCTTACTTTAAAAAAGTAATTAGTTAAGTTACAAATTACTTCTCCCAAAAAGTAATTGCGTTAGTAACTCAGTTACTACATTGGAAAAGTAATTAGTTACGCAGCAAAGTAACTGACTTTTTTTTTTAATATTCTATACGTGTAACTAAGGGGCGGGTCTAGTATTACTGTAACCAAGGGGCACATTTATTATTATTGTTATATATCGTGTAACCAAGGGGCTGCTCTATTATTACTCTAACCAAGGGGTAGATCTGTTATAGCGTGTAAGCAAGTGGCGGGTCTATTATTATTATATCGTGTAAGGGGCGGATGGCTACAGAAGACGGTGAATGTTAAATTAATGGACAGAGCTCGATATATAACAATAATAATAAATGCGCCCCTTGGTTACAGTAATACTAGACCCACCCCTTAGTTACACGATAGATGCCCCTTGCAGAGTAGCACGAGCATCAGGAGCGTGCGGCATCGCCTCGTACAATTACATGTTAACTGTGCCTGCGCGGTGTAGAGTTCACTCAGAGCTGTTTAGGTTCGGCAATTTCTTCGTACTGCGCAAGCGCTGCGCCTGTGCAGTACATGGGGTCCTTATCTGGCGGGGGAACTTTTTCGGCAGGACACCGGAATTACACTACTGCCATCTAGTGGCGGTAGATGTAATTGGGGTAACTCCGCCAAAGTAATGGGAACTGAGTTACCATGAGGGGAAAAGTAATCAGTTAGATTACTCGTTACCCTCTAAAGTAACTGCGTTAAGTAACTCAGTTTATTTTAACTCAGTTACTTACATCACTGGCCAGCTCTGGTTCACATTGGTGCGATTCGACATGTCAAAGCGGTGGCAACTGCACTGTTCTAATTGGGGTGCGATTTGTACTGATATCAGTGCAGAAACCTGCACAGTTGTCTCTGATATTCCCCCCGCAGTTGGGACTGACATGTGTGAATGAAATTGTGTGAGTTCAGCTGAACAATTTCCCCCCCGCTGTCAGTGTGAACCAGGGCTCAAACTGGGCCTTTTGTCTTTGTAATTCTCTTGCTGTTATCCC
This sequence comes from Lithobates sylvaticus, assembly GCA_028564925.1. Lineage (NCBI taxonomy): Eukaryota > Metazoa > Chordata > Amphibia > Anura > Ranidae > Lithobates > Lithobates sylvaticus. Next base: position 129,497,583 of record CM053031.1, read on the forward strand.
AGGGACACCATTTCTTATAAAACTCCCTTAAGTTTACCTTCAGATATCATATGTAGAAATACAGATTTGCAAATAAACAAAAACAAAAAATACTAATCGTGGTTGCGATCAAATATTTGCAGCTGCAATCAAGAGCGTGGTTTCACCTTCTGACCCAGAAATGAGTCATTGTATGCGCCCAGGAAGTTCCTGTGCTGGTCAGGATCTCCATCTAGGTGGACATGGTGAGGTCCCTCTTTAGCAAAGAGGAGGTGCTGCTCGTTTTCCGGGTAAGTGTAGGATATATACTTACTCAATGTGGGGGTTGATGTGGTAGTTAGATTTGGTGGGGTTCATTGATTTGTTTGGCTTCACCACACATTTGCTTCCATCCCATGTGCACACATCACTTCCTGCATTTGTTCTGCTGATATAAATCTGTAAGGACTATGCAAGTATAAATGAGAGGTCCTTTAAGTAAAATATATATGACTTGTTTCACAGTTGGGCGAATTTTCCAGTAAATTTGGACCTCCTGAGTTGTATAAGTTGTACCCCATGATTCTCAATGATAACCATTCATATCTGTGCTACTTTAAGTCGCACAAACTTCAAAGTAGTCCCTGTACTACTTTGGTGTGACTTAAGGTACATAGGGCGCAATATTACACAGGCATTCCCAGAAGTTGGGGCCAAGTTGCAGCAGCAAAGTGGCAGCAAAACAGTGTGACTTTCAGGTTGCAGCAGTGTAAATGGGATTCAAGGATAATACCTTTGAATTTGGCCCTATTGTCACTAGTGCATCCTGAAAGTGGGGCAAATTCATCCCTGCACTACCTTGGTTTGACTTTGATGCAATTTGAGGTCCATACACCACAAGATTACACAGATATTACTTCAAGTCATAGCAAAGCTGTGCAATTTTAAGGTCGCACAAGTGCAAATGGGGCCTTATTCAAAGGTGTTATCAATTAATCTCATTAGGTTACTTTCACACTTGGGTGACTTTTCGTGCAGCTTTGGAACTCAGAGTCACATGAAAAGTTGTCCCCCATGATTTCCATTCATATTTATTAGAGCTGCACGATTAATCGTCAAGAATCGTTATCGCAATTTTTTACCCTTTGCGATCTTGAAAAAAGCGTTTCATTATTCTTGCTATGCAAAAAAATCTCTCTGCTCTTCTGAAGCCACAGCCATCAAAAGAAAGGAAGAGAAAAACAGGGCAGTCTGCCAAGAATTAGAACATTCTTTATCAGTGAACTTAAGGCCCCTTTCACACTGGGGCGTTTTTCAGGCGCCACAGCGCTAAAAATAGCGCCTGTACAGCGCCTGAAAAAATCCAGCTCTATTCACTCTGAATACCGTGGCATAAACTACGGTAAAGCAGCGTTAAATATAGCGCTGCTTTACCGCCGATGCCGCTCCCGTCCCAGTGTGAAAGGGGCCTAACTAGAAACATTGAAACAATTTGTCAATGAAATTGTTACACTTAGGGCTCTTTCACGCGGATGCGTCCGTGTACGGAGCCCGCTCTTCACAGCGGGGGATAGCTCCGTCGATCCCTCGCTGAGCAGGAAGATGACAGGTCTGTCTCTGCACTCTGTGCAGGGACGGACCTGTCAGAGCGCCGCTCTCCCCTATGGGGGATTGGATGACGACGAACCGTACAGTCTGTCGTCACCCGATCCGATCCGCAGGCGGATGGAAAAAATGGGGTTTTCCTCCATTACACTTTTTCCGATCGGAGCGGGTCGGATGTCAGCGGACATGTCACCGCTGACATCCGTCCCTCCATAGAGGTCCGTTCAGGTCCGCCAAAAAAAAAACTGACAGGCGGACCTGAACGGACCGCCCATGTGAAGAGGGCCTTATACTTCTGTGTAAGTGAGGAAAGTTTAACCACTTAAACACTAAACCTTTTTCTGACATTTGTTGGTTTCAAGTTAAAATACATTTTTTTGCTAGAAAATAACTTAGAACCGCCAAACATTTTATATATATTTTTTTAGTAGAAACCTTAAATAAAATGGTGGTTGTTGCAATATTTTATGTCGCGCTGTATTTGCGCAGCAGTCTTTAAAATGCATTTTTTTGGGAAAAAAATAAAAAATAACCAGTAAAGTTAGCCTAGTTTTTTTGGAATAATGTGAAAGATTTTGTCCCCCCCCCAAATCCATCTCAGACCCTTGTCCGAGCACGCAGCCCGGCCGTTCAGGAAAGGGGGTGGGCGAGCGCCCCCCCTCCTGAGCTGTACCAGGCCACGTGCCCTCAACATGGGGGGTGCCCTGGGGAAAGGGGGGCCCTGCGCCCCCCCCACCCCAAAGCACCTTGTCTCCATGTTGATGAGGACAAGGGCCTCTTCCCGACAACCCTGGCCGTTGGTTGTCGGGGTCTGCGGGCGGGGGGCTTATCGGAATACGAAGATACCGGCCCCCCACCCTATGTAAATGAGTATAGGGTACGATGTACCCCTACCCATTCACCTAAGGAAAAACGTGTAAATAAAAAAAACAACACCATTTTTTAAAATACTTTATTGCACAGCTGCGGGGGTCTTCTTCCGTCTTGGGGGGGTCTTCTCGCCGGACTCCTCCGCTATCTTCTGCTCTTTTACTAGCTCTTTTACTAGCTCTTTCACTAGCGGAGGAGCCCGGCTTTCTTCTTAGTCGTCGCTGCCGCCATCTGGGGGTCTTGTTCCGACTTCGGGGGTCTTCGGGGGTCTCTTCTGTTCTTCTTGCCGGGCCTCCGCTTTCTTCTTCCAGCTCTTTTACGAGCGGTGGCCCGGGCTTGTGTTGCCGTCTGCTTCTTTTTTTTCTGCTTCTTGTTCTTCTTTCTTCTTCCGATGTTGACTCGTCGCTGTCTCCTCATCTAATGGCTCCGACGTGTTGCACTGCCAGTTATATAGGGACAAGGGGCGGGGCCACGTATTCATGTCACATGGTGACCCTGCCCCCATATGATGTCACAGTCCCAGCATCCTTCGGGACTGTGACATCATAGGGGCGTGGTCACCATGTGACATGAGCTGGTGGCCCCGCCCCTTGTCCCTATATAACTGGCAGCGCAACACGTCGGAGCCATTAGAAGAGGAGACAGCGACTAGTCAACATCGGAAGAAGAACAAGAAGCAGACGGCGACAGCGACGGCAACACAAGCCCGGGCCACCGCTCGTAAAAGAGCTGGAAGAAGAAAGCGGAGGCCCGGCAAGAAGAACAGAAGAGACCCCCGAAGTCGGAACAAGACCCCCAGACGGCGGCGGCGGCGATGAAGAAGAAAGCCGGGCTCCTCCGCTAGTGAAAGAGCTAGTAAAAGAGCAGAAGATAGTGGAGGAGTCCGGCGAGAAGACCCCCCAAGACAGAAGAAGACCCCCGGAGCTGTGCAATAAAGTATTTAAAAAAATTGTGTTTTTTTATTTACACTTTTTCCCTTAGGTGAATGGGTAGGGGTACATCGTACCCCATACTCATTCACATAGGGTGGGGGGCCAGTATCTGGGGGCCCCCTTATTAAAGGGGGCTCCCAGGTTCCTATAAGCCCCCCGCCTGCAGACCCCGACAACCAATGGCCAGGGTTGTCGGGAAGAGGCCCTTGTCCTCATCAACATGGGGACAAGGTGCTTTGGGGTGGGGGGGCCGCAGGGCCCCCCTTTCCCCAGGGCACCCCCCATGTTGAGGGCATGCGGTCTGGTACAGCTCAGGAGGTGGAACTCGCTCGTCCCCACCCCCTTTCCTGACCGGCCGGGCTGCATGCTCGGATAAGGGTCTGAGATGGATTTGGGGGGAACCCCCACGCCGTTTTTTTCGGCGTAGGGATTCCCCTTTAAATCCATACCAGGTGACGGGGCTAGCGCGGCGGCATTGACTTCCTTCGCTAGTCCCGTCTACCTGGAGTTACGTTCTAAATGAACGGACTTTCCGCTGTGTGCGAGGCAAGTCTGTTCATTTCAAAAGTCCCGCGGACTAGCACACAGACGGCATGATTGTCCGGCGGACTGCCGAGTCCGGCGGACAATTTTAAGTCAAAATTTTAAACTTATTCCGCCAGACTTTTGGGAACAAAATCCTGCGGGAAAGTCCGGTCGTGTGTACGCAGCCTTTGGGTGACTTCAGGGGGCGATTTCTTACCTCTGAACTTTTTGAGATAGGTATAAGGGGCACCTATTAGAAAAAGTATGTAGGCATAGGACACACCTCCTAAAACACCTTCTTAAAAGGAGAATTATTCAAAAAAATTGAAATATTAGTTAAACCTCTAAGTGCTTTTATTTACCAATAATTTTCCTTTAAATTGGCTTTGGAAATGTACAAACAAAGCAATTTAGAAATTCATTGAAAGGTTTAGCGCTGGGAAACCCTTTTTGAAAGATAAAAAGTGCATTTTATATACAACTATACAGATCAGAACAAAATGAGTGACAAATGAGGACGAAAGAGGGACAGAGAGACAGAGAGACTTTGTTCCAAATCAGGGACAGTTATGACCTTTGTGGTTTCACTAGACATCTGTGCAGTAAAGTGCACTGATGTCTCTGAAATCACTCACAAAGTCGGGCTGAGTCACACTTGTGCGACTTTGGACATCAGAGTCATACCCCATGATTTTCAATGTGTACCATTCATATCTGTGCGACTTCAAGTCACACCGACTTCAACGTAGTCCCTGTACTACTTTGATCTGACTTTGATGCGAGTTGAGGTCCATAGACCTCAAGTTTACATTCCCTGAAATTGTGGCAAAATCGTGTGAAAGTTGCGCACCTTTCCCTGCGACTCCTGCGTCCATAGACCTCAAAATTACACAGGCATTGCTTAAAGTCGCATCAAAATCTCGCAACTTTCAGGTCGCACAAGTGTGAGAGGGGCCTAAGTCACTGTGCTGAGTACTATTATACCTAGAATATAAAGTAGTCCCAACATTAAACACTAGTAAACGTATGTTCTCAATATAATTGTGCTCAAATGGCTGAAAATCACACAGATGGTATCACCTACTGAAAGCTTGCATTAGACTCAGCAGCATATGCTGAAAAGAGGCAAATGCCTATTAGCCAATGCCAAATCAGCATGAGCATGGTTGTTACTATAATATTAATGCCTGAAATGCAAAACATTATCGTATAGACTCATTAGTAAATGTATTTTCTCTGTAGGTATGTGCTCAGCTCTGTAGCATAGTTGTATGCCCTGCTGCCCTAAAAGGTTCAAGCCATGAGTTCAAATCCCACTGACAGTATCACCTCCCGAAAGTGTGCATTGTACTCAGCAGCATAATTAGCCAATGCACATCAGTTTGGTTTATTCCATATTTTAACTCTTCAAATGCATGCAATGGTATGTACTTATTCAATAATATTATGTTATGGAATTCCAAAATTCAAGGAAAAAAAATGTCGTAGGGTCCCCCAGTACATACCAGGCCCTTCGGGTCTGGTATGGACTTTAAAGGGAACGCCACACCAAAATGTAAAATAAAATTGATGTGGGGCCCCCCCAAAATCCATACCAGACCCTTATCTGAGCATGCAGCCTGGGAGGTCAGGATAAGTGGGGGGGGGGGGGGGGGGGGGACAAGCGAGCACACTCCCCTTCTGAACCATACCAGGCCAAATGCCCCAAAGCACCTTGTCCCCATGTTGATGGAGACAAGGGCCTCTTCCCGACAACCCTGGTCGGTGGTTGTCTGTCTGCGGGCAGGGGGTTTATCAGAATCTGGAAGCCCCCTTTAACAAGGGGGCTCCCTGATCCTGCCCCCCTATGTGAATATGTATGGGGTACATCGTACCCCTACCCATTCACCAAAAAAAGCAGTGAAATGTAAAAATACTTTATTGTAAAATAGCTCCGAGCTGTCTTCTTCCCTAAGCCATCTTTTCCAGACGCTGTCTCTCCCTCCTCCATCTTCTCCCCGAGCTGTATTTTCCCAGAGCCGTCTCTCCTGCCACCGCCGTCTTCTCTATCTGCCGTGTTCTTCCGCACCGCCGGTTACCCGCTAATAAAAAAAAATCTGCTCTTCTTCTGCGGCGGTCTTCCTCTGCTGTGTTGTCACCCGCTGTGTGGCGTCTCTTACATAGCCAATGAGCGGACTCTCCGGGGTGACATTATCGGATGGCCACAGAAGACCACCACAGAAGAAGAATGGCTTTTTTAAAATTAGTGTGTAACCGGCTGCGTGGAAGAACACATCAGCGGGAGAAGATGGCGGTGGCAGGAGAGACAGCTCGGGGAGAAGAAACATCAAACTCTAGTAAATGTATTTTCTATGTGTGATTATGGTACGCCCAATAGGCTAGTGGTCAGCACTTCTACCTTGAAGAACTCTTTGGGTTTGAAGGACTCATGGGTTCAAATCCCACAGAGAGATACTAAAAGATTGAATTCGTGAAAAATGGGCAAATGAAAATTAGCCAATTAGCCAAAGCCACATATGCATTAAAATAGGTGAATGCCAATTAGCCAATGCACTTTAATTTGGCTGATTGTATTATATTAACTCTTCAAATGCATGCATTCAATACTATTATGCTGTGAAATTCCAAACACCACACACTAGCTAACGGGCAGATTACATTTCTTTGTTTGTTTATTTTAATTTGCTTGTGCACTGAAAAAATAAACACAGCTGGTGGATGGTAGGTTGGCTGGTATTTGAACTTGTACCATGAGTGCTGTGGAGACATCTGAGAAGACCACTAAGCCATCGTACTAAGTACAAGACCTGCATAATAGTGTAGTATGATTAAAGAATGAACATAAATAATTACCACTTTATAGTCACCTAAATCAAAAAATAAAAAACAACATACAACAAATAGATAACCTAAATGTTTAATACATGTAACTTTACAGAATAGCAGACATTACTATGTAATAATCATTCATCAACTGCATTCGTTAGCAAAAGAAGGAAAAAAATATAGGAATACTAATTGCAATATACATCAATAGATCCACACGAGGTAGAGCACATCTCACATAAAAATGTTTCTTTCACATACATGGATCATGGTTACAGTGCAGTGCTATATAACAACTTTGTAGAAATTGGCATTTGCATATACGCTGATTTAGAATTTACTAACGTTTGTTCTCGGCTAATAGCGCTCTTTTTCATGCGTACATTCGCATGTTGCACTTTTACTTGGCTAAAATGCACGCTATTATTTGCAATAGTGCCCAGTACTTCCTGGCACTATAGTAAATGACCCCCACAGTCTCAACTTTAAATGTCTGATTATGCATTGCATTGCTTCTAAGGGTCTATTAACACAATTGCTAAGCACGCATTTTCATGCATTGAGATGCATTTTGATAGGAGGCTATTCAAAAAGACTTGTCTGTCAACATCCCTCAATGCAAGCAGAAAAAGGTCCTGCACATATTTTTTTGTGATGCATATGTATCTCTGCATTGCAGTGTACTAAACTGTACATACATTGCAGTGCACTGTAGGTGTGCTTGTGCGTGAAATGAGATTGGAACTACAATGCATAGTTACAATGCATTACCATGCCTTATATAGAAAAATTGGTGTATATTGCGCTGACATATAAACATATGTCTAATAGCAGCCAGCACAACACTAAGACAAGTGTATACCAAGAAATATGTGAAAAATAGAAAAACTTTTGGTTCTTGCAACACCTGAGTTCTGAAGAATCTGGATCTTGGCTAATCGGGAGAATCATTTACATGTTAGTGGTCATATACACAAAGCAAGTTTGATCTTTGTAATAGGGATCCATCCTATCTGAGTGGAGACATTCTAATACAGGAGATGCGTTGCTGGGCAGATCACCATGTGAAAACAGAGGGAAAAAAGCCTAAAAAAAAAAGAAAACAAATGCAACCACCACATCTAACGATTGAGGATTTGGTCTGACAAGTTGGCTACATCTGAGGACTGCTTCTCTGTGATATCTCCTGACCAATTGGACCATCTTCCAGCCTGAACTGAAGCCTGGATGTGGAGGTCTTGTTTATTGGTTATATCGTTTCTTATCCATGGACTGTTGTATTAACGGTTTAAAAACCTCAATATGATGGAACACGGACTTTAACCACTTAAGCCCCGGACCAATTTGCAGCCAAAGGACCAGGCCCCTTTTTGCGATTCAGCACTGTGCCGCTTTAACTGACAATTGCGCGGTCGTGCGACGTGGCTCTCTTTTGGTGGTATTTGTTGGTATTTGATCACCTCTGCGGTTTTTATTTTTTGCGCTATAAACAAAAATAGAGCGACAATTTTGAAAAAATGCAATATTTTTAACTTTTTGCTATAATAAATATCCCCCAAAAATATATTAAAAAAACGTTTTTTTTCCTCAGTTTAGGCCGATACGTATTCTTCTACATATTTTTGGTAAAAAAAAAAAAAAAAAAACGCAATTAGCGATTATTGATTGGTTTGCGCAAAAGTTATAGCGTTTACAAAATAGGGGATACTTTTATAGCATTTTTATTAATATTTTTTTTTTTTTTACTAGTAATGGCGGTGATCAGCGATTTTTATTGTGACTGCGACATACAGCCGTTCCATTCTGCCAACGTAAATGTGCAGGAGGCGATCCTTAAGCGGTTAAAATGGGTGTGAATTTCACATCACTTTTCACTGTTTTCATTTAACCTTGTGGTCCATTCACATTATTTATTAGGTTGTACTTATGAATTTGTAACATTTTTAAGCGCTGCACAATTTTTTTTTTTTCACATTACCATGCCTTATAGAAGTGTGCCCCTGGCAGAATCACCAGGTCAAATAATATAAACAAGCCTAAAAAAGAAAACAAATGCAGCCACAGAATCAAAAGACTGGTATATATATATATTTATATTTATTTATTTATTTATTTATTGAAGAGAGACATGCTATGGGGGTCTATTTACAAAAAAATCCCCATGCAAATAATCCCTATAAGGTGTCCAATATGTTTGTTTATTGTTATCATCAGCTCCATCTAGTGGCCATAATGCGGTATTATCCTAAAATACCCCAGTCATGAAAATACAGCATTATGGCCACTTAATGGAGATTAATTAACACATTATGGGGAATATCTATGACAGCTGTGCAAATGCTGTGACATTAGAACAGCACGTTTTTTTTTTTTTTAAATAGATTAGAGAAAATAGATGTTTCTCCTGCAAAAAAACATAGGATTTTTGACTTACCATAAAATCAGTTTCTCAGAGTTCATTGACAGACACAGCACTTCCTTATTCAGAACCATAGTGTTATATCACCTCCTACATGAGTAGGACACTAGGCAGAAAAAAGACTTGGCTACGTCCATGGGCAGTCCTAGGTGATAAACACCCCCCTCTCTGCTATAGGCCTTCAGTTTTGTCACATGCAAGTGTCAGAAGCATTAAAAACTCCATAGAGGGGTGAGTGCTGTGTCTGTCAATGAACTCAGAGAAACTGATTTTACGGTAAGTAAAAAATCTTATTTTCTCATTTGTTCATTGACAGACACAGCGCTTCCTTATTCAGAAACATAGGGATGTTCCAAAGCAGTGCCAAAAATGAGGGGTGGGGCAGCCAAAAAAAAAAAAAAACAGGCCAACCAGACAACCTGGAGCTCAACGAGAACAACTGGAGCCCAACCTGACCAGCAAGAAAACCCTTTCATGAGGGAATAACCTTCTAGACCACAGCCTGCTGAACCTTGCGGCCAAAAGAGGCATCCGCAGATGCCAGCACATCCACTTTGTAAAATTTTGTGAAAGAGTGCACCGACGACCAGGTGGCCACCTTGCACACTTGCGCCACTGATGCATGATGACGGAAGGCCCAGGAGGCACTCAGCGCCTGAGTAGAGTGCGGCTTCACCGGGAGGGGAGGAACCCGACCCCTGACAGAATAGGCCTGAGTCACCGTCTGTCTGATCCATCTAGAAATAGTTGCAGGGGAAGCAGACAGCCCCTTCTTTGGCTCATCCGCGATCACGAACAGGGAGTCTGACCTCTGAAAGGACTCAGTGACTGCCAAATACTTCCTGATCGCCAGAACCACATCCAAGGTGTGTAAGGCAAATTCCCTCAAGTGTTGCGGCCTGGGACACAGGGAAGGCAACACAATGTCTTCATTTAAATGGAAATCAGAAACAGCTTTTGGAAGGAATGAAGGACAAGGACGAAGAACCACCTTGTGAATCACCAGGTAGGAAGTGTGACAGGATAGCACCGCCATTTCCGACACCCTGTGAACAGAGGTGATAGCCACCAAGAAGGCCACCTTCTGTGACAGAGTGAGCAGTGGAATTTCTCTAATATTTTCGAATGGAGGCTTCTGTAGAACCGGAAGCACCAGATTCCCACAGTGGCAAAGGAGATTGCACTGGTGGATCCACATGTCGCACCCCCTGAATGAAGGTACACACCAGGGAATGTGAAGCCAGGAGGCATTGCTAGTTCACCGCCCAAGAGCCACCTCCACCCCGGACACAAAGGACTCCAGGGCCGCCGTTAGTGCGTCAACAGATGTCTGGGACCCAGAGTGACCTGCAGCCTCTGATAGGGGGTCAGGTGGGGAACATGCTCCTGAGACTCCATAGGGGAAGAAGAGACCCCCCACATCAAGAGCGACCACTGCAAAGGGACACCCCCACCAGAACACCAGGACACCTCACAGCCTGCTGCAGAGAGAGGAAGGGACCCCACCAGACTCACCACCCCACTGGCGTAGCACTTGCTGGCTCAGGTGTAGACCCGCACACACGTGGCGTCCTAGGAAGAGGATAACACAGGAGTCAGCACCGGGTTAAAAGGAGGAGCTTCCGCCTGCTAAAAACACAATCTGGGCTACACAGTAATGGCCTCCGCTGCCTGAGCACAAAAAACACCTAATCATGGCCACCGAGCTACACAAACATGCCTGCCAGCAATAAGAAGTCAGCAGGCTCTAGGGGGAAAAGACGCCGGCTATGGCAAAATGGCCGCACTACACGAGGCTGACTCAGACCCCAGGAAAGCCCCTGAAAGAGAGAAAGAGAGGATCCGGGCCCCTCCCCCTGGTGCCTCCCCCATCCCTCCGGTAAGCACTGCACCTGGCAGCTTGCACCCCCATCCCACCAGTACTCAACCCCATCCCCCAGGATCCATCATGGCACCACACTACCACATATAGAGGAGGGAGGGGGAAAGGGGGGCTACCAGGAGACCTCCAGAGACCATTCACCCCAGGAAGAGTGGGTGCAAGGACAGAGGGAAACCCACAGGACCGTCCACCACAAACCCACCAAGGGGAGAAGGGGGACATATACTCACCTTACCAGGACCAGGCGGGGCAACGCTCCAGACAGAACCTCCTTGCCACCGAAGTAGGGGGGCTGACGGCCATGAGGGACGCTGCGACTCGAGCTGAGACCCGGTTGTATGCTACCTCGCAAGACATGTAACTCACAGGGCCATGTTGCGGCCGACCTACAACGTATCTGCGGTCTGCACACGCTCGCTGGTCAGACTGGGGAGACCACTGGATCAAGTGTCCAGCCTGTCGCCCAGTCTGGCAGTTGATTGCAGATCTCACCAGAAAAAATACAGGAAAAAAAACAAAAAATGTAATTTGCCAGAACTAGAGATTCTAGCAGGGAACTATGTCTTTACTCCTGACTAAGCAGGAAAACATTGAAGGCCTATAGCAGAGAGGGGGGTATATATCACCTAGGACTGCCCATGGGCATAGCTAAGTTTTTTTCTGCCTGTCCTACTCCTGTAGGGGGCGATATAACCCTATGGTTCTGAATAAGGAAGCACTGTGTCTGTCAATGAACTAATGAGAAAATAGGATTCTTAATTGTCTGTTCACAATCTTTTTGATAATGTTCACTAACTGCAAAAAGCACAGCTCAGTGTACAATCCTGGCATCTGCCAGATGCAAGGATGAACTCCAGTTACATATACGGTAGTTACGTCGTCATCCTAATCTGGCCAATCAAGGTGGCCAAAGATACCAACCCCAGAAGTAAACTGGGCCAAGATGCAGGAGCTTGTGGACATTGCATAAATGGAGGGGAAATAGTTATGCATCAATGAAGGGGGAATATATAAGTATGCTTCAATTCTGAATTTTTTGGCTGTATGCTTGCTTCAGATCAGTGAATTAGGTGGTATTCAAGCCATTGACAGCAAGGCAACAGGCATTTTCAGAAGGTCATCAGCAATGGCAAGTACACATTTTGTATTTGGTAAAAAGCACCCTTAGAGGTAATATATGATGTCTACAAATAATGTCCCCTAAACTCTACCGTAATTTTTTTTTCATCTTCCAGGCATTTCAACTGCATAGAATCATCAAAGTGTACAATTTGTTGGTGGTAAAATTTCATATAACATCTTCTTGAGGCAGATAAAAGAACTGCTTATGTTTTCTGTCAAATGTGAAATCCTTTAGTACTTTGTATTTTGTGCTACATGTTTTTAAAGATGAGCATTTTATCCTGAGTATATTTAAAACCAAAATGTATCTCTTCATACATCGATTGACCATGGTGTGAAAGCTGCAGGGTCATCCTTTTTGATCTAAAAAAACAAAAACAAATTTAAACAAATGATTGTGGTATTTGTAATATTTGCATACTCTCATTAGGCAAAGCTGTACTTTTCGGATTTTTTTTTTTGTAATGCATTGGATTATGAAAAATAAGAGGCTGGGATAATGCTCACTCCATCTGCACTTAAAGAGGTAGTAAAGCCGCTGAACTTTTTTTTTTTTTTTTAACACCTGTAAAGGAAAAGGCATAATGAGCTAGTATGCACCGCATACTAGCTCATTATGAAATACTTACCTTAGAACGAAGCGTCGGTAACTCACCTGGTCCACGCCGAGGTCGCTGACATGTTGCCTCGGCGTGTCTTCCGGGTATCGCGGCTCCAGCGCTGTGAGTGGCTGGAGCCGCGATGTCGTCACTCCCGCGCATGCGCACGGGAGATTTCTTCCCGGCAGGGTTCGGATTCTGCCGGCCCTTCAGCCGAGAATCCCCCGTGCGCATGCGCCGCTGCAGTCAGCGGCGCATTGCACGGGGAATATCTCCTAAACCGTACAGGTTTAGGAGATATTTTTTTTACCTACAGGTAAGCCTTATTATAGGCTTACCTGTAGGTAAAAGTTATATTTGTGACTTTACTTCCACTTTAATTATTTCATCCTACTCACCTGGTAAGCTTGCAAGTGGCTGTAGCCACTTGCAAAATATGATTCACCAGTAGGCATAGGGTAAATTTCCTTGTAGTCTATTAGATATCGCACTTGTTTTTTTAAACACTAGTGACATGTTGTTCCCTTGAACAGGTAGCAATATATTGTCATATAAATGGACAACTAGCTTTGACAAAAAAAAAAGCTTAAAGTGGTTGTAAACCCTCGTTTACAACTGTATGTTACAGGTAAGCCTATATTAAGGCTTACCTGTAGCTAATAAGGATATCTCCTAAACCTGCACGGTTTAGGAGATATACCTGAATTTGCTTGTGCCGACGTCATGCGGCACATGCGCACTTGAGACAACTGAAGCAATGGCGCTATATGCCGATGCTTCAGTTGTACTGTGCCGCTCTCGTGCGCATGCGCTGAGTGACGGCATCACGGCTCTGGCAAATCACAGCGCCGGAGCCACGATACCCGGAAGTCACTCCGGGAGAACATGTCGGAGGGGGAGAAGTGGACCGATGCGGGGACTTCGATCTGAGGTAAGTGATACATAATTAGCTAGTATGCTATGCATACTAGCTAATTATGCCTTTGTCTTGCAGGTTTTTTTTTTTTTTATTATAGTTTTTTTTCTCAGGGTTTACTTCCTCTTTAATTTTTTACTTCTGCAAGGTTAAAGACTTTAATAGGTTTATAAAATGTAATACTTAGGCCCGATTCACATATATGCAAATTTGATGCGTTTTGAACAGCATCCGATTCACTTGGCTTTCTGTGCGGGCCGGCCCCCGTGCGTTTTTAGAAAAAAGTCCTGTATGATTTTTAGCCTGGTTCAGGTTCGATTTCAACTGTCATACAAATTTAAAATTCTCACATGAATCGCACCTTAACCCAGGAACGAAACTGCACCAGACTTCCTTAAAAATCGCTATTAAACAATGTTCGGACATATGTGAACCAAGCCAAGATATTTGACTTCCTCATCTCCTGTTTTAACCCTCAAAAGTCCACACCACTGTGCTACCACTACATGCAAGGCACACGATCGCAGGGCAGTTGAGGCACAGCAGCATTCATTTGAACTTGTTGCAACAGGAGGTATTTTTGCTGTGGCATGTGTACAACTTTATCTCGCTTCTTTTCACAGCTTAAAGTGATTGTAAAGTCTTATTTTTTTTTTCCCTCAAAAAGTAGAACTAAAGGCAAAACTTTTTTTTAGTTTTGGATAGAGTGGACAGGAATTACAACACCTGTCGGTTTTTACATTGGCTGAGAGGACTGAACGGGTACCGGTCGGCAGACCTTTTTTGGTCATGCCCCTTCAACAGAAGAAAGCCAAACGGCCGGCTTCTGTCAGACTGGTTGCCGTACACATGGGTTGAATGTCAGCCAACAGCTCCTGCTGCTCTCAGTGACGCTTGTGAGAGAAGGAAGAGGAGAGAAGAACTGAAGCCAGGCACAGCACTGGATCGATACAGGTAAGTATTTAAGGAGGAGCTGGGGGGAGCTGCTATTGTAAGGTTTTTTTACCTTAATGCAGAGAATGAATTAACCACATCTGCTGCCAAAACGAAGTGCATTTTCAAGTGCATGAAACCACGTGGTGAAAAAGCACCATGCGGCTGCGATTTTGAAAAAGTTTGTGTTCCCGTAGGTTGAGTTGAGTTGCATCTTGATATAGTGCGGTCATTTACCCCGTAGGATCTCGATGATCAAATGAATAGGCTGCTGAGCCGGTGCAAACGCGGCACATAGAATGTGTAATGGGCCTTAAAGTAACCTAATACAGGAGCTGTGTTACTGGCCAGATCATAGGTGAAAACAGATAGAAAAAAGGCTAAAAAAGAAAAAGAATGCAGACACCAAATCTAATGATTGATAAGCTGCAATATATTAATATTTTTGGTTTTGGGTTTAATACCGCTTTATATTTATTTTCTAAAATCAGCCTCTCTCAATCAATTTACCACCAAGGAACCCATGAAATAAATTTTCAGGTCAAGGGGAACCTTTGAACCAGTCCATCAAGGGGAAGAATGCCCATTTACAGTGGTGCCAAGAATCTCACTCTTCCAGACACCTAAAGAAATCATTGGTGTCATGCCACTGGCTCTTTTAAGTGGCATTGGCCCCAAGAATTTGCATCAAATGGGAGGTCAATGAGCCACTGCTCAGGGAACCCCTAGCAACCTGTGGAGGAATGCTAGGGTTCCAAGGAATCCTGGTTGAGAATGGATGTTCTAAATGTGAGAAGTACCTGAATCTGACCTGGTACCTGCCTTTGGCAGCCTCTGCATGGCGTAGCTGGAGTGTAAAGCCTCATAAACACGATCAGACTTTGTACAAACTTTCCCGTAGTGACGTTTCAACGTAGTGACGTTTCAACGTAGTGACGACACTTCAAAAGAGGACGTTCAAATACTCCAGCGCCACCTTTGGTCAACTTCTGTATTGTTGTCTGATCTTTTGCATTGGTTCTGAGCATGCATGTTTGTACTTTGTACAAAAGTCTGATGGTTTTGTGACTTTTGTTGGCAGAAAGTTTGTCCGTTCGCACAGTCAACAAAAGTCAGATGAAAACCGAAAAAGTTTGTCCGATGGAGAGTACACGCGGTCGGATGTTGCTCCAAAACTAATTTTCATGTTTGTTGTCAAAAAGTCTGATCGTGTGTACGGGCCTTAAGTGAAAGAAGCACAGAAAGGAGACAATCAGTTTAAATGCCAATAAGAAGAATGCTGATAGGTGGAGAAAAAGTGACAGCGAGATGAACTAATGACTGTGCTGCTTCTCCTTTTACTGTCCAGTAACAGGCTGCGGGTGGGTCCAAGATGACCCAGACTCAATGGAAATGGATTGAATGATGCCGTCAGAACGAATACATCTAGTGGCACCAAAAAAAAAAAAAAGACCGGTATCTATCATTTTTAAATAATACCTTGAAATTAGTATCATTGATATTTATCCATTAAAATACGTCATTATGGTTCTAATGTAAAATGTGTTCTAAAAGGAAAGTGGCGTAGCATCAATAATTTTCTAGTCTTTTTTACAATAATGCCCCGTACACACGGTCGGAAATTCCGACCACAAAATCCATCGGATTTTTTCAGACGGATTTCGTCCGACACTGGTGTTGCATACACACGGTCGGACATTGTGAACGTGGTGACGTTCGTTGCGTACGACGGAACTACGTAGAGGCTAGTAGCCAATAGGTTTGGTCTCCTAATTTGATCTGAGCATGCGTGGCACTTTGTCCGTCGGAATTCTGTACACACGATCGGAAAAAGTCTGATTGGATTTTGTTGTCGGAAAATTTGAGAGCAGGATCACGACGGAAAAAGTCCGATGGAGCCCACACACAGTGGGATTTTCCGACAACATGGTCCGATCGGACATTTTCTGTCGGAATTTTCGACCGTGTGTACGGGGCATAAGTCTGAACACAACAAAAGGCCTAGTTTCCTTTCAACAACTTCATGCATGAATCTTATTTTTTTTTTCAATCACAGTGATGCAGGATAATTTATGCTATAAAGCAAGATATAAAACAGTTACCATATCAGTGAACTTGTCTCCACAAGCCATACGTATCCTCTCTGGGGTTGCAGGGCTGTTTAGTGTAAAAGTGCTCGACAAGCCTCTTTCCTTTCGGACAGATGATAAAGCATCCTTTATTGCAAAGAACACAGCAGACCCTAGGAAAAGGCCTGCTTCCCCAATGCCCTAGGAGATAAACATACCCATCATTTAGAACTCCAAACCTTTCTCCACTTCTTCCAAAAGTTTTTGCCTGAACTTATGAACAATAAAATCAGATTCATATATATGTGATTGTTATTGACTTGACAGTGAATAAATTGTTATTTATTTTATTGGTACAGAGTCCGTACTTTGACAGAGAATTTTATTGTACTTATATAAATGTCTACAGAGAGTAAATGGACACAGGAAATGAATCAAAGTCAATGTGGTTATACTTTTTAACCACATGACCTCCGAAAGATTTACACCCTTCATGACCAGGCCATTTTTTTCTATACGGCACTGTGTTCCTTTAACTGACAATTGTGCAGTCATAAATTAAATTTATGTACTGCGATGTTGCGGTGAACAATCTTACACTGACACTTGTCACTAATATGGTGATCAGTGCTAAAGATATGCACTGTCGTTGTACTAACAACACTGGCTGGAAAGGGGTTAAACATCTAGGGCGATCAAAGGGTTAAATGTGTGCCTAACCAGTTTTTGTGTTTACTATGTGGTGCTTTTACTAAGGAATGTGCTGGATTGTATTTGCAGAGAAACAAAATCCAGAACAACCCCACTGACAGGACAAAGCTCTGCCTTGTTTACATAGGCAGAGCTCTGATCTGTCAGTCTCCTCGCCGATCAGCTGGTGTTGGTAGGCATCCATTGGCCGGCACCCGTTGATCGGCTTCTGCTGCGACTATTCACAGCAGAAGCAGCATGCCAGCGGCGCCCCTACCCGAAAGTGCCACAGCACATACTAGGTAAGCGATCCAGCGCAAGAGAGCCACTCTGCCGCTGCATAACTATGTTATGTGGTCGACAAGTGGATAATTAATTTTATGCCGTAAGGCTGGAGGCACTGACATAAATCTATTAATTAGGTAATCGATCCTGCTGACTTCCTGACACACTAAAGCCCCTGTCCCCTCTATATTCTGCAATTCTCCATGTAATTTTGCAGCCCTGTCTGTGCTTCCTCTGCTACCTTACTGGTACATAACTTGACTGGGCTCAGAACAGCTCACCGGCCATCTACTATTTCTGAGGAGATAAACGGTCAAGCTGTCGGCTTGTTTTCTTGTGAATGACAGTGGCTGCAGAGGAGTACCATCATTCACAAAAGCACAAATCCACAACACAAGACATATACTTGTCTGAAAAAGACTTGTGCAGTAGGTGACGTGTATTCAGAGTCTAGGATCAGTCAGGCCATCATTTTATGTACATGTAAGGGAGGAGGCACGGGTCTGCACATTTAGGCCCCTTTCACACTGGGGCGTTTTTCAGGCACTACAGCGCTAAAAATAGCGCCTGTACAGCGCCTGAAAAAATTCGGCCCCATTCACTCCAGTGTGAAAGCCGGAGGGCTTTCACAATGGAGCGGTGCACTAGCAGGACGGTCAAAAAAGTCCTTCTAGCAGCATCTTTGGAGTGGTGAAGGAGCAGTGTATTCACCGCTCCTATACCGCTCCTACCCATTGAAATCAATGGGACACTGCGGTAATACCGCCGAAAAGCGCCGCTGCGGCGGCACTTTGCGGGAGGGGTTTCAGCCCTTTTTCGGCCGCTAACGGGGGTTAAAACCGCCCGGCTATCGGCCAAATACCGCGGCTAAAACGATGGTAAAGCAGCGCTAAATATAGCGCTGCTTTACCGCCGACGCCGCCCCCGCCCCAGTGGGAAAGGGGCCTTAGAAGGGGAGCTAGAAGCTGGCAGGAGAGAGGGAGCGTGGCCTGTATGGGCTCTGCGTGCACTCTACTTCATGCTCCTCTGAGCTGTCACTCAGAGCTGCTGTCTCCTTCATACAATGCTGTTGGATAACAGTGGGAGGAGGAGGGGCCACATATCCGGCAACGCTGCTCAGGAATCACAGCACAGATTTAAATGGGAACAAGTGGGAACAAGGCGACCGGGGGGTCCAAAGGTAGAGATAGACAGAGCGGAACATATTCCAGAGGGTAGTATTGGGGGCATTAGTGGTATGTTGACCAAAGCACCTAAAAGGTAAGTATATTAACAAGTCCTGTTTGCAACCTCAGAACACCCAAAAAACAGACAGTATGCAACCGGTCTAAACTACATGGCATGTTTACCAATGCCAGGAGTCTGGCAGACAAGATGGGAGAACTAGAGCTACTGTTGTTTGACAAGGATTTCGATTTTATAGGAATTTCAGAGACTTGGTTCAACAGCTCTCATGATTAGCTGGCAACCATTCAAGGGTATTCCCTACATCGCAGGGATAGAGTGTAAAAAAGGGGGAGGTGTATGCCTGTATATCAAAAATGAAGTGAATGTGAGAAATTACATCCCTAAGGGAGCAAGAGAGGACGTGGAATCCTTATGGGTAGAGCTGCAAAGGGATGAAACTAAGGGGAAAGTAATACTGGGAGTATGCTATAGGCCCCCTAACCAGAGGGAGGAGGCGGAGGCAGACCTCCTATCAGAATTTGGATTAGCGGCACGGATGGGAAGTGTCATCATAATGGGGGATTTTAATTATCCAGACAGACTGGGTGGAAGGAACCCTGCATTCATCTAATGCCTCGTACACACGATCGGACTTTGTCCGCCGGACCTAGTCCAGCGGACAAACCGCCGGACTAGCCCCATCACCTGGCATGGATTTAAAGGGAATCCCCACGCCAAAAAAACTGTGTGGGGGTCCCCCCCAAATCCATCTCAGGCCCTTATCCGAGCACGCAGCCCGGCAGGCCAGGAAAGGGGTGGGGACGAGCGAGCGCCCCCCCCCTCCTGAGCCATACCAGGCCGCGTGCCCTCAACATCGGGGGGCCCTGGGGAAAGGGGGGCCGTGCGCCCCCCCACCCCAAAGCACCTTGTCCCCATGTTGATGAGGACAAGGGCCTCTTCCCGACAACCCTGGCCGTTGGTTGTCGGGGTCTGCGGGCGGGGGCTTATCGGAATCCGGGAGCCCCCTTTAAGAAGGGGGCCCCCAGATCCCGGCCCACCACCCTATGTGAATGAGTATCTCTCTCTGGCCGGAATGCCAGAGCCGCGCTGGGACTTATATAGGGACAAGGGGACAGGGTCACATGCTCATGTCACATGGTGACCCCGCCCCCCTATGATGTCACAGTCCCAGCATCCTCCGGGACTGTGACATCACAAGGGGGCGGGGTCACCATGTGACATGAGCATGTGACCCTGTCCCCTTGTCCCTATATAAGTCCCAGCACAGCGCGGCTCTGGCATTCCGGCCAGAGAGAGCGACGAGACAACATCGGAAGAAAAAGAAGGCGGCGGCGCAGAAAACGACGACAGCGGCAAGAACAGAAGAGACCCCGGAAGAGCCCCAAAGGCGGATCGAGACCCCCAGACGACGGCGTCGACGACGAAGAAGGTAGCTGGGCTCCTCTGCTCGGTAAAAGAGCTAGGTAAAATAGCGGAGGAGTCCGGCGAGAAGACCCCCCAAGACGGAAGAAGACCCCCGGAGCAGTGCAATAAAATATTTTTAAAAAAATTGTATGTTTTTTTTATTTACACTTTACACCTTAGGTGAATGGGTAGGGGTACATCGTACCCCATACTCATTCACATAGGGTGGGGGGCCGGGATCTGGGGGCCCCCTTATTAAAGGGGGCTCCCGGATTCTGATAACCCCCCGCCCGCAGACCCTGACAACCAACGGCTAGGGTTGTTGGGAAGAGGCCCTTGTCCTCATCAACATGGGACAAGGTGCTTTGGGGTGGGGGGATAAGGGTCTGAGATGTTTTTTCGGCGTGGGATTACCTTTAAATCCATGCCAGGTGACGGGGCTAGCGCGGCGGCATTCACTGCCTTCGCTAGCTCCGTCTACCTGAAGTCACGTGCTAAATGAACGGACTTTCCGATGATCGGCAAGTCCGTTCATTTCCAAAAGTCCGGCGGACTAGCATACTAACGTCGGGATTGTCCGCCGGACTGCCAAGTCCAGCGGATAATTTTAAAACTTAAAACCTAGTCCGCCGGACTTTTGGCGCCAAAAAGTCCGCCAGCGCCCACACACGGGGGGATTGTCCGGCGGACAATCCCGTGGGAAAGTCCGTTCGTGTGTACGCGGCATAAGGTTTACCAGTTCCAAAATGTCTTGCAGGACAATTTCATGGGTCAGATGGTAAACGCACCAACTAGAAACAAAGTGTTACTAGACCTACTGATTACCAACAATACAGACTTGATCACGGATGTAGAAATACGGGGCAATTTAAGAAACAGCGGTCACAGGTCAATTAGTTTCAGTATAAATCACACTAATAGGAAACTTAAAGCGGTTCTGCACCCATTTCATTTAGTAAATCTCTTTGCCTTCCAAATCAGGCAAAGAGTACTAAATGAAATGTTTTTTTTTTTACTTACCTTGTAATTGAAGACTTCCGGTCTTCTCTCTCTGCGGCGGCGGGCGGGGTCTCTGCGTCGATCGTCGTCACGCCGCACTGTCTCCTGGGATCTGGTGTCATTGATCCCAGGAGTCAGTGCGGGCATCTTCCGAAATCTCGCGAGATTTCGGCCACATCTTCCGAAATCTCCCGAGATTTCGGACACATCTGCCGAAATCTCGTGAGATGTCGGCAGATGTGCGTTACTGCGCACGCGCGAGTAACGGCGGTGCATGCTGGGCCATCTAAAGTTCCTGTGGGTGTTTCACATGCCCACAGGCAAGATGGCCCCCAGCACAAAAGAAGAAGACGAGGAACTTCATCGGACGAAAACCGGCGGCGATCGAGATGGAAGATGGAACAGGTGAGTCCCCCAATAAAGGTAAGCATCCTTTTTATTCCGTCACAAAAAAAAAAAATTTTTTACAGAGTGCATAACCGCTTTAAGGGGAATACAAACTACGAGCGTTGCTAGAAGATACAAATTGGAATAAAATCTTAGGAACAAAGAACACGGAGGAGAGATGGGTATGCTTTGAGAGCATATTAAGTAAGGGAATTAGCCAGTGCATCCCAATGGGAAATAAGGTTAAAAGATCTAATAAAAGTCCTGGGTGGCTTAACTCCAAAAAATGCATATAAAAGCAAAGAGAAGGCCATCAAAAAATACAAGGCTGAGGGATCATCAGCATTCCAACTTTACAAAGAATGCAACAAGAAATGTAAGGGTGCAATCAGGGTGTCTAAGATAGAACACAAAAGGCACATAGTGCAGGAGAGTAAGAAAAATCCCAATACATTCTTTAAGTACATACAGTATCTCACAAAAGTGAGTACACCCCTCACATTTTTGTAAATATTTTATTATATCTTTTCATGTGACAACACTGAAGAAATTACACTTTGCTACAATGTAAAGTAGTGAGTGTACAGCTTGTATAACAGTGTAATTTTTTGTTATCCCCTCAAAATAATTAAACACACTTGAGTACACCCCTAAGTGAAAATGTCCAAATTGGGCCCAAAGTGTTAATATTTTGTGAAACCACCATTATTTTCCAGCACTGCCTTAACCCTCTTGGGCATGGAGTTCACCAGAGCTTCACAGGTTGCCACTAGAGTCCTCTTCCACTCCTACATGACAACCTCACTGAGCTGGTGGATGTTACTTGCGCTCCTCCACCTTCCGTTTGAGGATACCCCACAGAAGCTCAATAGGGTTTAGGTCTGGAGACATGCTGGGCCAGTCCATCACCTTTACCCTCAGCTTCTTTAGAAAGGCAGTGGTCATCTTGGAGGTGTGTTTATTGTCTTTATCATGTTGGTATACTGCCCTGCAGCCCAGTCTCCGAAGGGAGACATCATGCTCTGCTTCAGTATGTCCCAGTACATGTTGGCATTCATGGTTCCCTCAATGAACTGTAGCTCCCCAGTGCCGGCAGCACTCATGCAGCCCCAGACCATCACACCCCACCACCATGCTTGACTGTGGGCAAGACACACTTGTCTTTGTACTCCTTACCTGGTTGCCGCCACACACACTTGACACCATCTGAACCAAATAAGTTAATCTTGGTCTCATCAGACCACAGAACAGGGTTCCAGTAATCCATGTCCTTAGTCTGCTTGTCCTCAGCAAACTGTTTGCAGGCTTTCTTGAGCATCATCTTTAGAATAGGCTTCCTTCTGGGACGACCATGTAGACCAATTTGATGTAGTGTGCGGTGTATGGTCTGAGCACTGAATGGCTGATCCCCAACCCCTTCAACCTCTGCAGCAATGCTGGCAGCACTTATACTTCTATTTCCCAAAGACAATCTCTCTATATAATGCTGAGCATGTGCACTCAACTTCTTTGGTCGACCATGGAGAGGCCTGTTCTGAGTGGAACCTGTCCTGGTAAACCGCTGTATGGTCTTGCCCACCGTGCTGCAGCTCAGTTTCAGAGTCTTGGCAATCTTCTTATAGCCTAGGCCATCTTTATGTAGCGCAACAATTCCTTTTTTCAGATCCTCAGTTCTTTGCCATGAGGTACCATGTTCAACTTTCAGTGACCAGTATGAGTGAGTGAGAGCGATAACACCAAATTTAACACACCTGCTCCCCATTCACACCTGAGACCTTGTAAAACACTAACAAGTCACATGACACCAAGGAGGGAAAAATGGCTATTTGAGCCCAATTTTCACTGTTATACATGTTGCCAGCGGTTTAGACATTAATGGCTAAAAGCAAATTTACACTGTTATACAAGCTGTACACTCACTACTTTACATTGTAGCAAAGTGTCATTTCTTCAGTGTTGTCACATGAAAAGATAGAATAAAATATTTACAAAAATGTGAGGGATGTACTCACTTTTGTGAGATACTGTAAATAGAAGGAAAGGGAGGTCAGATCATATTGGTCCCATAAAGAATGATGAAGGGAATCTGGTTACTAAAGATAGATAGATGGCGAAGGTATTGAATTTATTCTTCTCCTCAGTCTTCACAAGGGAATCGGGGGGCTTCAGTTGGGGGGCTTATGTCTACGGAAGGCCCATAGACGTAATGTATCTGGATTTTGCAAAAGCATTTGATACAGTTTCCCATAAACGTTTACTGTACAAAGTAAGGTTTGTTGGCATGGACCATAGGGTGAGTACATGGATTGAAAACTGGCTACAGGGGCGAGTTCAGAGGGTAGTGATAAATGGGGAGTACTCGGGATGGGCAGGGGTGGAAAGTGGGGTCCCCCAGGGTTCTGTCCTGGGACCAATTCTATTTAATTTATTCATAAACGACCTGGAGGATGGGATAAACAGTTCAATCTCGGTATTTGCGGACGATACTAAGCTGAGCAAGGCAATAATTTCTTCGCAAGATGTGGAAACCTTGCAAGAAGATCTGAACAAACTAATGGGGTGGCAAATGAGTTTTAATGTGGAAAATGTAAAAAAAATGCATTTGGGTGGCAAAAATATGAATGGGGGAGAACCTAGGGGGAATCTAGGATGGAAAAGGACCTAAATATTGGCATGCATTAATAAGGGGATTAACTCCAGGGATAAAGCGATAATTCTCTCACTCTACAAGATTTTGGTCCGGCCGCACCTGGAGTATGCTGTCCAGTTCTGGGCACCAGTCCTCAGGAAGGATGTGCTGGAACTGGAGAGAGTCCAGAGAAGGGCAGCAAAACTAATAAAGGGTCTGGAGGACATTAGCTATGAGGAAAGGTTACAAGTACTGAACTTGTTCTCTCTGGAGAAGAGACGCTTGAGAAGGCATATGATTTCAGAGTACAAATACCGTACTGGTGACCCCACAATAGGGATAAAACTTTTCCGCGTAAGGGAATTTAATAAGACACGCGGCCATTTACTAAAATTTGAAGAAAAGCAGGTTTTTTAGCTGCTGACTTTTTTAAAAAAAAAAAATTTTTTAAGGTGAAACAACGCTTTAAACTGCGTAGAGTGTTCTTTTTTTCTGTAAGAGTGGTTGGATGTGGAATTCCTTTCCACAGGCAGTGGTTTCAGCGGGGAGCATCGATAATTTAAAAAAAAATTATTAGAAAAGCACCTGAACAACCACAACATACAGGGATATACAATGTAATACTGACATAAAACAACACACATAGGTTGGACTTGATCGACTTGTGTCTTTTTTCAGCCTCATTTACTATGTAATTATGTAACTAAGTGCTTTGTGCACTGGAATTTAACAAAAATGTTATACTTGGATATATTTTAAGACTATCAAAAGCAATGAGCAAAAGCAGTGAATCCATTGCTAATCCACCACTTAAATCTATTTGGGACTTCACCCCCTTGTGCAAATAGGGGGCATGTCACAAGACTTAACAGTGGTAGGTGGAGTTAAATAAAGCCTCAAAATAATTTTTATGGAATCCCATACTTTAAGATAATGGGTTAAAGATGGGGCCAACCCTGCCAGCCGCATATTTTGCCATAGTCAAGGTAGATAATATATGGCCTAAGGGTCACAGTCCACCATGTCCGAGAACCAAAATTGGGGTTTCTTTGTGCACATGGAGGAAGGGAGGCTGGGCTATGTGGACTGCCCTATAAGAATTGACTAGTATTGGAACTCCCATGTCTCTTATTTTGTGTCAATAAAGGATAGCTTTATTCACTTTGGGTCAAAGACAGACATGCTGCAGGCAGCAGGGCTGGATGCTGCATCTGTGCCTTCCAGGAGCACAAAAACTCTGGGATTTGACCCACAGGGGCTAAACGCTCAGTGTGCACAAGTTGTTTGGGTGAAGACTTGGCTATGAAAAACTTGCTCCAGGTCTAAAATATTTTATTTGTTTATGTATCCTTTTCACCTAGGTATCTAATTTATCTATAGGCATATCCTAATGTAAAAATAATTTGACTTTTTTCAGTGTAGGGGGTGCAGATTGTAACCATTTTCCCAATGTTCGATTGCTATAAGCCTTTATGCCCAAAATGCAGAGATGTTCTTGTTTGTAAAGATTTACACAAACATGCCTGAACAGGCCTGCTAAATGATATAGTGTAATGCTATTTGAAATGTTACTTAAAAATGGGAAGAAAAAGAAAATGCCCCTTTAAGACAATCATTCAGTACAAAAAAATGGTATGCCAAAGTTAAAGTGAGCCCCAAAGAGTTTGACAGCTGACCTGTATAGCGATCTAAAGATAGCCATACGTGAGAGTTTCAAACTAATATTTATAAAAATCTTGTCAGAACATTCAATAAGGCCAACTAGATAATATTGTTTGAAAGTACCTAACAATTTTACACGTACAATAATTAATATTGGTGGAAGGAGGACAGTATGACTACTACGCTTGGTGGATTTACTGGTACCACATCCTTTAGTATTTCATAAGCATATATATAAAAAAAAAAAAACCCAAGAAGAACAAAGCTAAGTAGGACTTTAATGGTACCACACCATTAGTTAAAAAAATTTATTTTTATTATTACAGCATACAAAAATGTGTTGAAATCCCACAAAGGATAAATTGCACATCTAACTTATTCTCACATGTTATAAACTCCAAATAGAAAGTTAAATAGTGCTAACTCCACAGTAGATGACCAACAGTATATCATCTTGACCATTTCTTTGATGCGTTTCACAGAACAAGGCCTCCTTCTTCAGGAAGAACAAAGCTTTTTAAATGTCTGTTATAGATATTGACAAAATGTGCAAATCAATAAAAAAAATGTAAAACAGCACGTAGATGAATGGACTTCAACACCCACCGCCTCCCATCAAGATGCGAGAATGGTTCAATGGACAATATCTTACAGTCATCCAACTTTCTTAATTATATTTAGGGTTTAGATAAAAGTTCAAATCTGCCAGTTGATTTGCAAACACCAGGCAGAGTGTTCATCCTGAAGAAGCAGACCTTGTCTTGTGAAATGCATTGAAGAAATAGTCAAGATAATATAACCGTGGTGGAAGGAAAGAAAATCGAGTAATCTATGGGTTGCCTAAGCTGTGGTAACTGCTGCCATGCTTACAAGCCATTTCACAGATTCATTCAATTGGAATCATTATGAGTTCATTGAAGGTTACAAACTGTAATAAGTCACTATGTTCTATACTGTTAGATAATATTTTGTGTGTTACCTTGGAGGAGTAGATAGTGTTTGGGTTCTGAGATGAAGGAAGCAGTGATACATTGAATTCACTAGGAATGTCAGATACAGAGGGGATCTTGTATTCTCCTGGTCCATACGCTAGCAGAGCACCTCCTGGAGAGTATTTAAGTTCCTCTGTTGTATAGAGCCCAATACCTTGAACAAATGCTCCTTCAATCTAAGAATGAACATAGAGAAGATATAGGATTTGAAAATAAATGTCACCTGTAAAAATATAGCGGTAAATCTTTCAATAGGAACACAGACAGCATTAAAAACTTCACAGAGGGTCTAACCCATCTCACTCTGTCCAAAAAAATAAATAAAGTTCTGCCTAGAAATACTCTTGAATAGCATGGATAAATGTACTGTTTCATTTACACAATGCATTCATTATTTTATTTATTTTTTAATCTTGAGGTGGCAGTTAGTGGGGAAAAAAAAAATACTAATTAGCTTCGTCGGGTATGCTTTGGAATTTTAAAGTAGCAAAACACGGACATAGAACTGACTGTTAACTTAAAGTGGTTCTAAAAAGGCAGAAGTTTTTTTTTATTCTAATGCATTGTATGCATTTAAAAAAAAAAAATAGAGACTTTAGTATCACTTTAATTGCATTTGCCCCATTTTATTATGTTGTGACTTGCCAGCTACAGAATTTTACACATGAACAGAAGCAATTGTGCTGTAATGTGATATTGGGGAATCAGCTCAATGGTTCTACCATTGAGCTGATTCCCCAATATCACATTACAGCACAATTGCTTCTGTTCATGTGTAAAATTCGTAGTCCACATCTGTAGTCCACATCTGTCTTAACTGTTGTCCTTAAGGCTTGCCAGCCCACTTTTATTGCTACTAAACCCACCTACTTAAGTGCTACTAAACCCACAACAGTAAAATCAGTCTGTATATGCAAAAAAGCATGCGTGTTATATTCACTACGGAACCTAAGGGGTCAATCCTGCGCATTGTATAAAAAGGCTGTTTGATCCCGTCTTCTCTGACCCCCCCCCCTTCTTTCACAGTCCCCAATCCATTTCTTGACATTACAGAGCCTTGGGGGCACTCTGAACATGCTCAGTTTGGTGTGTATTGCTAGAGTTTTTTTTTTTTGGGAGGGTGCATGTGATCGGCACAGGGCCAATCAGCACTGTCCAGACAGAGGGTCAGGGGTCATGCAGCCTCATAGGACAGTCAGAGTAAAATTAAAACTCCTCCTACAAGCTTTAACCAGACACTGATAGAAGTCACAAGACTGCTATATACTGCTGATGAGAAAAGGTATTTAGCAGTTTATTTTTACTAAAATAATTGCATTTCCATGTTCTGTGTACTGTTGGAGACCAGATATAGTGAATGCAGGCTTCTGAGTTTAGTAACACTTTAAATTAAACTTAAAGAAAACTTAAGGAAAAGTTCAAAGCAGAGCAGTTCCCAATGCAGGGGATTTTCTCTAGCAAAACAGATAACGAAAAATGCTGAGCCCCCTGGTTTCTTCTGCAGCAGCACTGCTGCTCTTTCCACTGGTCTCTCAGACTTTCACCCAGCTCTCCTGGCTAACTCATCCTGTAGTTACCGCACCTCACTGCAAGGTCCCACTCCCTGGCCCCTCAATAGGGGATCTCTCAGCATCCCAGGCTCTCTCACTGCACTTACCTCAGTCCCCTGGACTTGCCTTGTTGCCTCAGCTCTCCCAGTCCTCCCAGGCTTGCCTAGCAATCCCAATTCTCTCAGTTCTGTGATCAGGAAATCTCTCCCCAACATAGAGTACCTCTCCTAATGGGGGTACACCTGTCTCCTAGATGGAGCACACACCTGTCTCCTAAAATAAGCCCTGAGCCCTGACCAAAGCCTTGCTTATAACGACTGTGAACACTTGCACACTCACACAGCCTGCATGTCTCCAATAAGACCTGGACATAGGTTGGAGGCTTTGTCCCACCCAAGACTCTTCAAAGTCTTCAGGCTCCAGACACTGATCCAGGATTACCAAACCCAGAGAAAACTGAAACCCCAGTCTTCCTCGGTCCTCTCTCTGCTCAGACAATTCTCTGGAGCCCCCACACCCTACAGTAGTGTGAACCATACGTAGCCTTTCCCTATACTCACACAGTGGCAGGGCATAGCACTGTCACAGTACATTGTTACAATGGCCTTGCCCTGTTTAAGAGATATTTACAGCCTGAGGTCTTCTTTATTATATCTCAAAAAGGTGCCTGCACATACTTTTATTAGTCTGCAAAAAGCTCTAGAAGTCCCCAGAAACTTAGCACAGGTTGTTCTTAGGCCCTGACCTGCCCCAAGTAATGTTTAGGCCCATCTCTTCAATATCCCATAATCCAAAGCAGACTGCTCTGTGTTGGACACTACTCATGCTTGTCAGTTGCTGGTAAGCAGATAATAGCTTTGACTTGGAGGCTCGTTGAGGATTGCTGGAAATGCTATTTTTCTGCACGTTTGAATGTAACATACAGTACCTGTCCTACATCCACAGCTGGGTTAATGCTGCAACCAGTGTCCATTATAATGTCTGTTCTGATGTTCTGTCAGAAAAAAAAGTATCAATTAAATAAGTATATAAATTTCCAGTCCTGACCTCTGCACCCTGTACATAGATATAAGGATTGGGCTCATTTATGGGGTGTGGGCAAGCTGATTGGGTGCACACAATACAGAGGAGGGGGGCGCAGTTTGGCATGTTCATGCTGGGTGCTGGATGACCTTGACCCAGCAGTGCCCATCACTCAGTCCTTGCTACATTGGATATAAAAGTTTACACACCCCAAACTTTTTCCACCTTTAACCACTTCAGCCCCAGGAGATTTTACCCCCTTCCCGACCAGAGCATTTTTTGCGATTCGCCACTGCGCCACTTTAGCTGACAATTGCGCGGTCGTGTGACTTTGTACCCAAACAAAATTGACGCCCTTTTTTTAAAAACAAATAGAGCTTTCTTTTGGTGGTATTTGATCACCTCTGCGGTTTTAAATTTTTGCGCTATAAACAAAAAAAGAGCGATTTTGAAAAATAAAACGATATTTTTTTTCCTTTTTGCTATAATAAATATCCCCAAAAAAATATAAAAAAAAAAAACGAATTTCTTTCTCAGTTTAGGCCGATTTGTATTCTTCTACATATTTTTGGTAAAAAAATAAATAAATTGCAATAAGCGTTTATTTATTGGTTTGCGTAAAAGTTATAGCGTCTACAAAATAGGGAATAGATTCATGGCATTTTTATTATTTATTCGTTTCGGTGCTGATCTGCAATTTTTATCGTGACTGCGACATTATGGCAGACACATTGAACACTTTTGACACTATTTTGGGACCATTGTCATTTTTTAGTTTATAGGTCACATTATGGCCCCTTTCACACTGGGGCGGTTTTTAGTGGTGCTTTACTGTTGTTTTAGCGGTGGTATTCGGCTGCTAGCGGGGCGGTTTTAACCCCCGCTAGTGGCCGAAAAAGGGTTAAAACCGCAAAGCACCACTGCAGTGACGCTTTGCCGGCGGTATAGCCGCGCTGCCCCGTTGGTTTCAATGGGTAGGAGCGGTTTAGGGGCGGTGAATACACCGCTCCTTCACCGCTCCAAAGATGCTGCTAGCAGGACTTTTTTTACCGTCCTGCTAGCCCTCCAGCTTTCAAACTGGAGTGAAAGGAGACGTTTTTTTCAGGCGCTATACATGCGCTATTTTTAGCCGTCTCAGTGTGAAAGGGGCCTAAAGGTGGAAAAAAATCTGAAATTATTTATCTTTGTCTAATTTTTTTACATCACAGAAACCTGACATTTTAACAGGTGTGGACTTTATTCCACTGTATCTGTATGTCTAACTCATTTGCTTTAAGTAGGAAAACCACAGGCTTGTTACTGGGAATCTGAAAATCTTCTTTCAACTGACTCCAATTGTACTGTACAATATTAGTACAATATTAGTTTTAATGACTTACCTTATAATCTCCTGATAGGCAGTCTACTTCTACTTCAGAACATGCAGCGCCAAAAACAGAATATTCAAATGGCCGGCCTTCACCTTTCTCCCAGTCCATATAGGTTTCATATCCCCTGCATAACCACGAATAGCAAATTAAAAACTATGAACATAGTTTTTACTGTGTCATTCTAAAGGGTGTTTGGGAAAAAAAATCATTGTAGCAGCTTGAATTTACATTAAATGTGCCTGATACTATATGACTTAATAACCGTATATCGGTATATTACATATATCGGTATATCAAAGTTTATAGTTCTACATATGACCATTTACCGAGGTGCACAACCTGTGGAGTCCCCGCATACATTTTAAGGTTTTAAAAAAAATATCTTTATAAATTACCTTGTTGGCTTTTGCTGTAAACTACACATTTTTATAGACCTAAAACAATGGAACATTGATCCTAGGGAAAGAATTGCGCATATCTGACCTACATAATAATGGATCTTTTTTGGTGCTTTCAGAATCCCTGCCAGGGCTTCCAGAGATGCTGTTCTCAGAATCCCTTTCCAAGGCTTCCAATGGTACCTGCAGAATCTCTGCCAGGACTTCCAGAGTTCCTTGAAGGGATGCTGGCTATGTCCTCTGAACAAAATAGTATTTAAGCTTCAGTCTTTGAAATGGCTAGTGTTGTGTTTGATCACCAGCTACTCTTGTGCAAAGAGCTGTAACACTTCCCTGTGAGACTGCCTAACCTTTGCCTACCTGGATTGACCTGGTAACGCTCTTGATTTCTGTCTGCCTTCAACTCCTTCCTGGACTTGAGTACTCTCTCATTTGCCGCCTTTCAATACCCTTGGCTGAACCTGCCTACTCCCTTGCTTGCTGCTTACCTGGACCTGGCTATTCTCCTGCCTGCCACCTAGTTTAGAACATCCACACTGTAGCCATTTTGTTCCTGCTATCCCTTTGGTGCAGTGATCTTGAGGGCCACAGCCTGGTGACAGGTTGCAGCGAAGTAAACTGGGACCAATAGGGTTTCCACAACTGCATGGGTCAACTGCTCGTTATTTTCTAGGGGTGAGCACAAAGTTCATATTCACCTGATCCGACAATCCTCCAGAAAACTGCGCTCCCCCACAGTCCAGCGGTGGACTGTTCCTGTCTATGGAGCGTGCTGATGTCAGGAACAGTCTATTTTCAAGACTGCCGAAGCATGGGGGTGCCAGACCAGTCTTGTGTGGGGAGGATTGGCAGGTCAGGTAAGTATATCTCCGCTGTCCTCTCCCCTAGAAGAAAAATAGCCAAATTCCCATAGAAAAAATGTAAGAATGGAGGTAATGTCTTTCTGACTTCCTGAAAAAAATCGCACACTCATGACAAAACATGTAGGGTGGGACTTCCAGTACGCCACTTTTGCTCTTGGTGAACCACACTTTGACTAGCCAGCGACATTTCCTGATCAAATACAGATACATGCTTGTCTTCTATACAGTTGTAAGTGCAATTTTTATACATATTGTTGGTAATAAATGGTTTTACACTATGGGAGATCCCTCTTTTCTGCCTTTTCAATACCAGTAATATGAGGTTCGGAGTGGATCCATTAGAGGCAACAGTGGGATTGGTCCAAGTGTTCTTAAAAATGATATCCCCAGGCACCACCAGCGCTGTCTTTATTATTGATTGGACCCTGGGCAAACATTTTCTTGGTCCCCGCTCCCCTCCTCCCCCCCCCCATGAAATTTCGCTCTCCAGCTGCTCTGAGACATACAATAAATAGCAGCTAGACTAAAATCAGCATATCATTACCGCTTACTGACTGGTTGCTAGAGGTTACCGCACCCATTACGGCTCACTGATTAGTTGCTAGAGGTTACAGCACATGATTTCCGCTTGTTGTTTGGTTGCTAGAGATTACTGTACATCAATACTGCTCACTGATTGCACACCATGGACTGGGGAGGTGAGCAGACCCATCAATAGACAGAGAACTCCTAGGGATCCTAGGAACTTCTGGGATCAGTGGCAATGCTGGGTGGAGGGTATGATCAATGGCAAAGCTGATTTTTTTTTTTTACTGACTACCAATATAAAGAGGAGTTTTAACACTGGCGACCGATAAAATAGAGGTTTACACTGACCACTAATGTAATAGAAGCATTTACAGTATCCACCAATGTAAGGAGGGATTTGCACTGACCACCAATGTAAGGGGGACATTCACACTGGCCACTAGTGTGAATGAAAGGATTCTACACCAAGCCCCAATGTAATGAGAAAATTTACAGTGACCACCAGTGTAATTGAGACATTTAGCCTGCATTCACATTTGTGTGTGTCAGGAACGCATGCAAAATCGTTTTCTTGACACCACAAAAACATGCTGCCCTTTAGCAGATACACAACAGTGCCATCAATTGTTTATGGCACCCTCACACATCTGCTGACATGTGCTGTGGCACCGTATGATTTTGAAAAAGCGTTAGGGACTTTCCACATTTCTAGTGCATAGAGCAGCCCATTGAAATGAATGGGCTACCCTACACGGGACCTACATCTTTATCCACCCTGTCAGTACACCTTTGCATCCTAAAACCCCTGCTAACCTCTGCACCCCAAACCTTCCCCAACCTCTACTGCAGAAGCTCTACTGACTTCCATTATCCAATCACATGCAAGAAAAACTTCAGTTTTTTTGTTTTCCTTGCATGAGATTGGGTATTTCTTGCAAAGTGAAGCATTACATCATTTGCTAAGCTCTGGAGCAACTGCACTTGCAAAATGCACAGTTTATTTGCCTTTAGTAAAATTGATCCCAGAGTGTACAGATATATGTAATTAGAAAGTTACTCGATTGAACGTTATCTTAAAATATACATTAGTGTATCGGTCACACTTCACCAAGTGTGCGCTATCAGTAAAATTTAGTTTTTGCTCAGAACTGTAATGGAGTTCTGAGGGTTAATTGTACAGATTTTACATTGGCATCAGTCTAGCTGGGCTGTACTAAGGTTCCGCCTGGTCATAGGTTCAGTGAGGCACTTATGACAGGCTGAGAACCAGGCCTGGTTGGACGTCTTAGGTAACAATCTTTCCCGGAGCCAATCAGTGGGCGAGTCTGGCCCTGCTGCGTAGTCTGGGAAGGAGTATTTAAGGTGCTGAAGTCATGTGTTCAGGGTTCGGCATGCAGTATTGATTCCTGGTCATGGTCCCGGGCCTAGGAGCATTTGCCGTCCCGCAAGCATGGTCATTCCGACCAGCCCCAGAGGCCCTCATGGTCTGGTGCAGGGATCCGTCTGTTCCCGAGTCTCGGAACCCGTTGCTCCGAGGCCCAGTAACTGAAGGAGTATTCAAAGGCGTCCCGTGTGCCCTCAGTATTGGAGGGACACGGCAACTCATACAAGTGACCAGGGGAGGACTCTTCGGAGGAGGGCCAACAAGCTGGCTGCTCAGTAAGAGCCTGGGAGCTGAGTTGTATGGACACTAAAGAATCCACACTTCCACAGTATTGCCAAGGAGACAGAGAAAGTTCCAGGTACTGTGAGAAAGGTTCCTACTTATCTTCAGTTGCAATCTAGTCTGCGGCAGAGACTTTACAAAGTTTCCGGATCACATGTTGGCTGCTAGGCCTCTGGCTAGAGGTCTATCCGACAGTGAAGCACCCAGCTGCGAGTGGCTACTGCAAAATAAAAACCTTTATAAAAGGACTTTTATGTGTCAGCATCTGAAGTCATTGGGTACTAACCCTGGAAACCCCTAGAGCAGTGGTGATGGCAAACCTATGGCACGGGTGCCATCTCTGTGGGCACACAAGAGGGTCCAGGACAGAGCTAGAGGTCTCTCTCTCTCTCTCAGCCCCCCTCCCTCTCTTTCAGCCCCCCCTCTTTTTCCGTCCCCCCCCCCCTTTGTGTCCCCCTCTCTCTGTTCCCCCTCTCTCAGCATCTCTCTCGCACCCCTCTCTCTCTGTCCCTCCTCTCTCTCTGTCCCTCTTCTCTCTCTCTGTCCCCCTTCTCTATCTCTGTCCCCCCTCTCTCTATCCCTGTCCCCCTCTCTCTCTCTGTTCCTCCTCTATCTCAGCTCACCTCTCTCTCTCTCAGCATTTCTCTGTTGCCCCTCTCTCTCAGCATCTCTCTCACACCCCTCTCTCTGTCCCCTCTCCCTCTCTCTCTGTCCCCTCTCCCTCTCTCTCTAGCCCCCCTCCCTCTCTCAGCCCCCCTCCCTCTCTCTGTTCCCCCCTCTCTCTCAGCATATCTCTCACAACCCTCTCTCTCTCTGCCCCCCCTCCCCTCTCTCTCAGCCCTCCTCCCTCAGCATCTCTCTCACACCCCTCACTCTCGCTGTCCCCCCTCTATCTCTATCTCTCTCTCTCTCCCACCCCCTCTCTCTCACACAACCCCTCTCTCTCTCTCACACACACAACCCCCCTCTCTCTCACAAACCCCTCTCTCTCTCTCTCTCTCTCTCACACAACCCCCCCCCCTCTCTCTCTCTCTCTCTCTCTCTCTCTCACACACACAACCCCCCTCTCTTTCTCTCACAACCCCCCTCTCTCTCTCTCTCACAACACCCCCTCTCTCTCTCTCTCTCTCACACAACCCCCCCCTCTCTCTCTCACAACCCCTCTCTTTCGCTCAGCCCCCCTCTCTCGCGAATTGCCGTGTTGGCATTTTGCAACACAAAACCAATGTATTTATTTCAGTTTGGGCACTCAGGCTCAAAAAGGTTCGCCATCGGTCAAAGTGTTTAAAACTTGGAACGGGGGGGAGGATGAATCAGGACGTGCGGACGTAGTCACGCACGGGGGGAGGGGCCTGATGCAGCGAGCGGCCTGAGTGAATGCTGACCGCGAGGAGGATAGATGCTGGCGCCCATGGAAGGTAGGCGCCGTGCACCTCCGAGCGACAGCACTACGCCCGGGAGACGCTCCGCACGGATCGGAGCCTGCTGACTGGCGCCGTGCTGACCGACACCCGGAATCACCCCTGCCTCCTTCACCCCGAGCCCTCCTCCCCGCCGAACCGGACCTTCGATGTCTTCCTCCTGGGCAGTAAGAGGAGCCCGGTCCGTGAGTAAACACTGATTACCAGCCCCCCCTGCAAGGGGGAAAGGCTTTCTAAACCCCTTTACACCCGCGCTGGGAGGTAAGCAAGATTCTGTCTTTACATACAACAGCTTGTCACTCCAATGAGGAGGAATTTATCAAGGGACTTTGTCGGTTTCCATGTGTACAACTGAAATAGCGACGTGCTGGGGTCAAGGAATGTTTTAAGCTCAGGATTACAGATGTATCACGGACAATGTCATTTGCTCTATCTTTTTGCTTTTTTTTTTTTTTTTTCTTCTTTCCCCCTTATTAGCTGCTAGTACGTGTCCCCTTGCTCTCTCCCTAAAGCTGAGGGTTGTACTGTCTTTTTTCTCCTCTGACACTGGTACGACTGCCTCCCTTTTGGGACGCGATAGGCTCCCCCTAGTAGCCTGAACAGAATAGGCTGACGATCGCTAAAAGGATTTATGGCTCTTTAAAAAGGACTAGAAACCCTCTATAAGCCGAACTTTGAGCTAGTGTATAACTTTTATATAGCTCATTGCCCCTCACTAAACAAAAAGATCTTAGCTTCCAACCTGGGCTGGTGAAACCTTTATTTACTGCATCTAGGGGGGGGAATTGCTCCCCCTCCAGGGGAGAGGAGGGTACAAGGAAAGGGCGCCTCGCGCTGGCAAGGAGAGTTACTGTCCTTACTTCCCTCATCTTGTGTCTGCCCTACCCTCCCTCTTAGGGCTCTGGCACTCAACCCCAGTCCGTTGTCCCCACGGGGTTTCTTTCCCCGCAACTCCATAAACCTCCTGACGGGGACTTATTTCAAAGACCTGAGGGCCCCTGTCGGTCTCCTTGGCCCCTCTCTTTATTTTTGGAGGGCTTATGCAGGCGACTGGCCGTAGGGATCACGCGAGGCTGGAGGGTGAGACCCTCTGACGCGGGAGTTTCCCTTCAGGGGCACGTATCATCCACCTCTAGAGCCCTGGAAGGGTCACCCCATTGGGACAGAGGTAGCTCTTTGACTGCTTTACAGGGGAGGGTCTGCCAGAGACTCATAATTACTTTGAGGTAAAACCTCTGCTGAACATCTGGTATAGCTCCCACTTGCAGGACCAAGAAGAAGAGGAATAGGAACTGGGCTCGGAGGAGGTGGGGTGCAATAAGTAGCGTCACCTAAAACAACTTGAGGAAGCATCCCCCCTATCAAGCTGGGGAGGAGAATTAGAAAACTCCCCAAAGGAAATATGAGTAAACCATCTAAAAAGCGCCCCCAAAAACCCCGAAAGCCACGGCCAGTGACATAAAACAATACATGAGACCCGGATCTAGCCCACAACCGCTTAATACAGACCATCAATCTAATGCTATGACAGATAGAAGGAAAGGCAAGGATAAGAAAGCAGATATGACACTTGACCAGACTCTATCAGAACAGGCGATGGAAAGCGAGCCGAATGGAAGTAGGCCCCCTGAACAAGTGGCTGAGTCACAGGGCCCCTCAAAGAAAGAAATGGAGGAAATGCTCCTGAAGATGGAAAATTCCATTAAAGGGGAATTTACCCTCCTTAGAGAGGACTGGGGCCACCTGCTGGGAAGGGTTGAAATTGTTGAGAAAAAAGTAGAAGGTCAGGAACACGAGACTCTCGAACTGAAGGAACAAATACGAGCCTTACACCTGAAACAACGGGACACCCTATATAAGCTGGAGGATATCGAAAATAGAAATCGGAGACAGAATATTAGGGTGAAATCGGTTCCCGAGAAGGAGGGAGAGGATTTAAGGGACACTATATTTCTAATACTCAACCCGCTTCTAGCAGGAGGCCGGGAAAATTTCCCTAAAATTGAGAGGATCCACCGACTGGGCAGAAGACAAACAGCAGACTCTGGGAGACCCCGAGACATCATCGTCAGGTTTAGATATTACGAGGAAAAGGCGGAAATCTGGGCTAAATTATACCGAAGCCCCCCCTTGAATTATGAAGGCTCCGAAGTTCAAATTTACTCAGATCTATCTCCCCAGACCTTAGAAAGACGCAGGCAGCAGAGGCCCTTATTAGAAGCTTTGCGATTGGCAAATATAAAATATACCTGGGGGTTCCCGGCTAGCCTGATTGGGAACAAGGATGGGCGCTCAGCCAGACTGCGCTTCCCGGAGGAGGTCCCAGATTTCTGTAGTAAAATGGGCATCCAAGTCCCGGCCCTCCCAGGATGGGTAGAGAGGGGAGAGTACGGTTAAATTCCCTTGGGGGAATATAAAATTTTTTGGGGTGGCGGGGTGTTTTTTTTTTTTTTTTTTTTTTTTTTGTTTTTTCCGGGTGTCGGTCGGGGGGGTGCTAGGGCAGCAGGGAATTACATCTTCTCTTTTCTCGCCCGCTGCTCCCCGATGATGGATACATTATCGGGAGAGTGGCTGGATTTTCCAGCCACTCAGTGCCCCACCCTTCCTGAGCTAGTAGGAGAGACGTGGGAGGCCAGACACCTGAATGGCTCCCAACGACTCTAAGACCCTAGAGAGGGCCAGGGTGGGGAGGGAGGGGAGGGGAGGTGGGGGGGGTTTTGGGTCAGAGGGGTGGGGGGGGGGAGAGACGGGGGGAGGGGGGGGAGGAGGAGGGGGGAGGGTAGAGAGGGAGGGGGGGGGGATCCCCCCGCGTCGCCCCGACACTGCGTGTACACCAACATTAAAAGCTTTCCTATTGTGCCGAGATGACCCTGATTAAATTTGTATCCTATAACGTAAAGGGACTTAATCTCCGGGCCAAAAGACAAAGGATCCTTGAGGAGCTGAGAGTGTACGGGGCAGGTGTGGTCTTCCTTCAGGAGACACACCTGTCCCGGATGTCTAACATCAGATTAACCTCGGGTCATTTCCCATCTTGGTACTACAGCGATGCCATTATTAATAGGGCCAGGGGGGTGGCCATCGGATTCTCTAGGGATATACAGTTTCAATTGGAGAGTAGGGTGGAGGACCCAGAGGGTAGATTTTTGTTTTTAAGAGGTTCGCTTGGCGGTAATAAATATACTTTTGTAAACATATATGCCCCTAATACTAAGTCGATTAAATTTATGAAAGATATCCTGTCGAAGTTAAAAGAGTTCAGACAGGGGTATGTTATTTTGATGGGGGACCTCAACTTCTGCATGGACCCGGACCTCGATTGTACGTCCCGTGCACGTGGGGTTTGTAGGGTACAACTTAAAATGATTAAGCAGAACTTGAGGTCTAACCAGTTGGTTGACGTCTGGAGGATACAACACCCTGGAGACAGGGATTACACCTTCTATTCCCACGTGCACGGGACATACTCCCGATTGGACCATATTTTTATCGATCACGCCCTCTTAGAACGAGTCAAGGACACGAAGGTGGAGATCGTTTCCATTTCTGATCATGCCCCAGTCACAATGGTATTAGAATGCCCTGAACTACAGACCCCCTCAGCGAGCTGGAGATTGAACGAGGAACTCCTTTATGATGAAGAAATAGTGGAGCAAATTAAAAAAGAAATAAAACTTTTTTTTGAAATCAATGATAATGGGGAAGTCCTGGGGTCAACTCTATGGGATGCCCATAAATCCTATATAAGAGGGATCTTAATCACAAAGGGGGCCTGGAAAAAAAAAGAAGTTAGGATAAAAAAAGATGCCCTTGTGGAAGAAATAAAAATGGCCGAGCAGATCCATAAATCCTCCACCGCGCCAAACAGGGACCTTTACTTAAAAATTATTGCCCTTAGAGAAGATTTAAAAGACCTGACGGAACAACAAATAAAACAAACATCTGACTTAGTGGCTAGGGAGAGGTACATGTGGAGCAATAAATCCGGAAAACATTTGGCCAGAACTCTCCGTAATAAAAAATCCCGTAACTATATTGAAAAAATAAGAAACAAAAAAGGGGACATTACGTACCTATCTAGGGATATCGCCGAATCTTTCAGGGCTTACTTTGAAGATGTCTATTCGGCGGAACCGCAGGGTATTAGATCTGATAGGGCGCAGAAGGGGGAAAGATTCCTGACGGGCGCTGGCCTCCCTAAACTTCTAACGGAGGTAAGCGAGGGGTTGGATAGTCCCTTTACGGAAGATGAGATTAAAAGGGCCTTGATGGGATCCCCGAAGGGCAAGAGTCCTGGACCGGACGGGTTCACTAACTTATATTATAAAACATTTCAGGAGGAACTAATTCCCAGAATCTGTACATACTTCAATGGACTTGGACAGAGTTTCGGAATGTCGACCGAGTCCTTAACTGCGGACATCACGATGATTCTGAAGGAGGGGAAGGATGGATCAGTGTGCTCGAGTTATAGGCCAATCTCGCTTTTAAATGCCGATACTAAATTATACGCGAAGGTTTTGGCTGAGAGGATTAGGGGCCACTTGAGCACACTGGTCCATCCTGACCAGGTGGGATTTGTCCCGGGTAGAGAGGGACGGGATAATGGGATACGAGCGCTGTTATTAATTCATAAGATCAGGAGGGCAGGGTCCCCAGGTCTACTCCTGTCGATAGACGCCGAGAAAGCGTTCGACAGGGTAGACTGGGGACTCATGTTTCAAACCTTAACCCATATGGGCTTCGGACCCAAGATCATTCAAAAAATTGCGGTACTGTATGCCCACCCAACAGCTAGGATCAAGATAAATGGAATGACCTCTGTGCCGTTTTATATGAAGAACGGTACTAGGCAGGGATGTCCGCTGTCTCCTCTTCTATTTATATTGACCCTAGAGCCTCTTCTCTCTACAATAAGGGGACACCCGGGAATACATGGGGTATCAGTGGAGGACGAGGAACATAAATTGGCGGCATTCGCAGATGACGTTCTGTTCTTCCTGGGAAACCCACAGATATCTATGCCCCTTCTGATGAAAGTCCTGAGGCAATATGGGGAGATATCTAACTTTAAAATTAACTCTTCTAAGACATTTGTTCTCAATGTCAATGTACCAAGGTCGGTCCAGCTGAGCCTTCAGGGGAGATTTGGGTTCCCTTGGAAGCAACAAATTAAGTACCTGGGCATAATTTTGTCCAGGTCCCTGAAGGCAATGTTTAATATTAACTATCTCCCCCTGCTAGATGACATTGCAAAAAAATGCAAAGAATTCAACAATAGGCCTTTGACTTGGTTGGGAAGGATTAATTCCGTAAAAATGATGATCCTACCACTAATTTCTTACAAATTTCAGATGCTCCCAGTCCCCCTCTCGGCAAATTATCTAAGAAAGCTAAAGTCTCTAATTATGAACTTTATCTGGGGACATAGGAAGCACCGCATAGCACTTCGTACCTTAAAACAAGAAAAAAACAAGGGCGGCCTAGCAGTCCCCGATATTGAAAACTACTATCAAGCAGCTGTCCTCTCTAGAGTTCCCGAGTGGGGGGCGGTTCATAGCGACAAAAGATGGGTAAAATTAGAAAAATCACTAAGTAATTTACAATTGGGTACCCTTATATGGAACCCACCTCACCACAGGTCTTTAGGAGAGAATACGCACGTCATAACCACTAACACATTGCGCATTTGGGATAGGGTCTATAAGCACTTTAATGTAGAGTACAACTCACCACTCATAGCACTTAGAAATAATGAATATTTTCAGCCAGGAAGGGTAACGGTGGGAGGGGGATGGGTTAAAAAAGAGGGCACATGCTTGAAAGATATAATGCAAAAAGGTAAGATACTATCACTCACCGAACTTTGTAGCAAAGGAGATTTGTTTAAGATGGATGAAT
Organism: Lithobates sylvaticus; assembly: GCA_028564925.1. NCBI lineage: Eukaryota > Metazoa > Chordata > Amphibia > Anura > Ranidae > Lithobates > Lithobates sylvaticus. The sequence goes on from CM053031.1 coordinate 129,539,195, forward strand.
GGAGATATCTGCAGTTGTGCCACTTCCTAAACAGTCTTCCCCAACCGATTAGGGCCGCGGACGATTTGACCCGAATGGAGCGGGTGTTTACGGCCACTAAGGGGAGAAAAATGATCTCCAAAATATACAAATTATTAATAGAGGGGAGCGACTGGGGAATACCACCATTCATCCAAAATTGGGAGAGAGATTTGGGCACTAAAGTAGATGCACTTATGTTAGGTAAAATAATGAAACTAACCCACAGGTCTGCTATCGACACCAGGTCAGCTGAATTAAACTACAAAGTTATTTCACGGTGGTATATCACCCCGGCTAAGTTAAGTAAGTATCTCCCGGGTACCCCGGAGGCCTGCTGGAGGGGTTGCCCCGATAAAGGGACTATGGCCCACTTATGGTGGGCTTGCAGAAAAATTAAGACCTATTGGGCCAAGATTTTAGGGTACGTGAAGGAAATCACAGGAAACGAACTTGATAACGACCCGTGGGTTATTTTGATGCACGGCACTAAAGAAGGGATAAAACATTATGAGAGGTCACTGGTTCCCCATCTTTTGAATGCCGCCAAGCGAACAATAGCCAGAAATTGGGGCAATCACGATAGCCCACATATCTGGGAATGGATTGATAGGGTCGAAGATATACGCCAGATGGAGACTTTAAGGACTAGAGCTGAAGAAGGGAAGGGGGTCACGGAAAATATAAAATGGGAAGGTTGGCTTAAATTTAAAAAAACCTGGAGCTTTGCCGAAGCAGTTAGGATTCAGCTATAGCCCTTGAAGTGAGGGACATCTCGATGCAAATCGATGGATTGGCCGTGGTGCTGGGGCGACGCGGGGGGAAGGGAGGGAGGGGGGGGAAGGGGATAAAATGACCACAGGGAAGGAGACGGGGGAGAGGCAGTGTAATTGTTTTTAATTGCCTCTGTTATTATTTGAGTATGGTATGGTGTTTTCTCTTCTTCTTGACAAACTAAAGTTAGCAAAGCCACAATGATGTGACGACCCAATGGGACAGTGATGAACAGATAAGTTGATTCGGGTCCCTGGTGTTAGACTGAACTGATGTGGTTAAAAAAAAAAAAAAAAAAAAAAAAAAAAAAAAAAAAAAAAAAAAAAAAAAAAAAAAAAAGGTTCGCCATCACTGCCCTAGAGGATCACCGACAAGCCACAAGGAGGTAACTGGTAAGCCCAAAAAGTCAAGGCCGCCCCGCAGGGGGTTATGGTCACTACATTAGTATAGTACTTTACCTGAAAAATCCAGTGGCAGAAAGGCTTATTCTTTGTAAAAAGGCTTCTTCAACCTATTACAGAAAAGACATTGTGAGTCATAATTTGTAAAACTGTTCAAAGTGCAAAGAATGTGCACTAGGGATGAGCCGAACACCCCCGGGTTCGGTTCGAACCAGAACCTTCGAACGGACCGAAAGTTCGCGCGAATTTTCGAACCCTATACGTTATAATGGACGCGAACGTTCGAAATCAAAAGTGCTAATTACAACGGCCAATATGCATGTTAATGTCATAAAACAGGTTTGGGGACCCGGGTCCTGCCCCAGGGGACATATATCAATGCAAAAAGAACTTTTAAAAACTAACGTTTTTTCGGGAGCAGTCATTTTAATGATGCATAAAGTGAAAAAAAAAAAGTGACATTTTCCTTTAAATATGGTACCTGGGGGGTGTCCAAAGTATGCCTGTGAAGTGGCATGTGTTTCCCGTGTTTAGAACTGTCCTTGCACAAAATGACATTTGTAAAGGAAAAAAAGAAGCCATTTAAAACCACTTGCGGCTTTAGGTTTGATCTTAAGTAGAATCTGAACAGGTACATTATGAAGTGTAGCTCCATCCCAAAAAAATCTATTTTTAAGCTTTTTGGAGAACATAGGGAGGGGTTATCACCCCTGTAACATTTGCTGTCTTTGCACATCTGTTCAGAACATGTCACCTCACTTTCCGTCCCAATGACAAATGTTTTTGGAAAAGTGGGGTTTTAATTGAAACAAGGATTGGTGATAAAGTATCAGTAGAGAGGAGATACCTTTTTCCCAAATTAAATCTAACAGGATAGAATTTCCCTTCCTAGGGGTAGATTTCCTCTCACTTCCTGTTTTCTCTTTCCATTTGCAAGTAGGAGTCGTTTGTAAGTTGGATGTTTGAAAGTAGGGGCCTGGCGTATATACTCTGCAGAAATTTGCCCTATTAGATGTTGGTGTAGCCACAAGACTGGTGGGCACAGGAATGGGCCCTGCTGTGAGTTAATAGATCAAGATTTGTAATTGCATGCACCTGTTGAACAGGGCAGAAAAATTGGGGGTGGTGGTGGTGGTGGTGGTGGACGGTTTTGCCACAAGACTGTAAGCTCTCACAGTTACTCTTGGTGGGCGCAGGAATGGGCCCTGCTGTGAGTTATTAGATCAAGATTTGTAATTGCAAGCACCTGATGAACAGGGCAGAAAAATTGGGCCTTTGGCGGTGGTGGTGGACGGTGTTGCCACAAGACTGTAGGCCCTCATAGTTACTCTTGGTGGGCGCAGGAATGGGCCCTGCTGTGAGTTATTAGATCAAGATTTGTAATTGCAAGCACCTGATGAACAGGGCAGAAAAATTGGGCCTTTGGCGGTGGTGGTGGACGGTGTTGCCACAAGACTGCAGGCCCTCATAGTTACTCTTGGTGGGCGCAGGAATGGGCCCTGCTGTGAACTATTAGATCAAGATTTGTAATTACCCGCCCCTGTTAAACAGGGGCTGAAAAATTGTGCCTTAGGCACTGGTGCTGGTGCCACAACACTGCAACCCCTCACAGAGACTGTACTTGGAGCACAGCAGTCACACGTGTTGCGAAGCATTTTTTTAAAAAATTGTAAGTACACGCCCCTGTTAAACAGGGCTGAAAAATTGTGCCTTAGGCACTGGTGCTGGTGCCACAACACTGCAACCCGGCCCTCACAGATACTGTACTTGGAGCACAGCAGTCACACGTGTTGCGAAGCATTTTTTTTAAAAATTGTAAGTACACGCCCCTGTTAAACAGGGGCTGAAAAATTGTGCCTTAGGCACTGGTGCTGGTGCCACAACACTGCAACACGGCCCTCACAGAGACTGTACTTGGAGCACAGCAGTCACACGTGTTGCGAAGCATTTTTTTTAAAAATTGTAAGTACACGCCCCTGTTAAACAGGGGCTGAAAAATTGTGCCTTAGGCACTGGTGCTGGTGCCACAACACTGCAACACGGCCCTCACAGAGACTGTACTTGGAGCACAGCAGTCACACGTGTTGCGAAGCATTTTTTTAAAAATTGTAAGTACACGCCCCTGTTAAACAGGGGCTGAAAAATTGTGCCTTAGGCACTGGTGCTGTGGCATGGATCATTGAGGAGGAGGAAGAGGATAGTCAGTGAACATAAGAGGACAGTCACTCAGCATCAGCATAGGCAGTCTTGAAGGGATGTGACATTAAAAATTATTCGGTTATATCCGCCTCAGGTGCCTGGTAGCTGGTGGTGATCCAAGACTGATTCATTTTGATGAATGTCAGTCGATCAACCGAGGCGGTGGACAGGCGCACCCTATGATCAGTCACAAATCCTCCAGCAGCACTGAATGTGCGTTCGGAAAGAACGCTGGAGGCAGGACAGGCCAGTAGCTCAATTGCATACTGTGCAAGCTCTGGCCAGTGATCCATCCTCAGGACCCAGTAAGCCAGAGGATTTTCGGTGGGAAAGGTGTCCAAGTCTGACCTTGCCCCAAGGTATTCCTGCACCATGTATATCAGACGCTGGCGATGGTTGCTGGAACCGATCATACCTTGGGGCTGCGGACTAAAAAATTGTCTGAACGCATCGGTCAGACGTCCACCTTCCCCACCGCTCCTTCTGCCACTGACCGAAGCCTCAGCAACTCGTCGCCCAGGACCAGGAGTTTGTAGCCTCCCAGTTTCTGGGAACGCGTTGCACAGACCTTTCTGCAAGGCCTCCCTGAGATGTCTCATCCTCTGCTCCCTCTGCGACGGCAAGATAAGGTCCGCAACCTTACCCTTGTACCGCGGATCAAGGAGAGTGGCCAGCCAGTAATGGTCCCTCTCCTTGATCCGAAGAACACGAGGATCCTTCCGCAGGCTTTGCAGGATCAGGGAGGCCATGCAGCGTAGGTTAGCTGAGGCATTCGGTCCGGAGTCTTCTGGGTCACTGAGGATGACATGATCGCCAGCCACCTCCTCCCAGCCACGTACAAGTCCACTGGCTTGTTGGGACTGTACATCATCCCTAAAAGACTGCTGCTGCTGATGCTGAGTGCCAGGCTCCACCTCCATGCTCACACAATCCTCCTCCTCCTCCTCCTCCTCCTCCTCCTCCTCATCCTCTTCCTGTGTGATGGGTGGGACAGAAGGAACACTGTCCGGATAAAGGGGGCCTTGAGAGGCAAGGAAGTCCTCCTCTTCCTGCCTCTGTTCTGCCTCAAGTGCCCTGTCCATTATCCCACGCAGCGTATGCTCCAACAGGTGGACAAGAGGGACAGTGTCACTGATGCATGCACTGTCACTGCTCACCATCCTCGTGGCCTCCTCAAATGGTGAGAGGACAGTGCATGCATCCCTGATCATGCTCCACTGACGTGGGGAAAAAAAACCAAGCTCCCCTGACCCTGTCCTGGTGCCGTAGTCGCAAAGGTACTCATTGATGGCCCTCTGCTGCGTGTGCAGTCGCTGCAGCATGGCCAACGTTGAGTTCCACCTGGTGGGCATGTCAGATATTAGGCGGTTCTTGGGCAGGTTCAGCTCCTTTTGCAGCTCAGTCAGCCGAGCACTGGCATTATAAGATCGGCGGAAATGCACACAGACTTTCCTGGCCTGCCTCAGGACATCCTGTAAGCCTGGGAACCTGCCCAAGAACCGCTGCACCACCAGGTTGAGGACGTGAGCCATGCAGGGCACATGGGTGAGCTGCCCCTGTCGCAGGGCGGAGAGGAGGTTGGTGCCATTGTCAGAAACGACCATTCCTGGCTTAAGCTGACGTGGCGTCAACCACCTCTCGGCCTGCCCCTGCAGAGCTGCCAGAACCTCTGGCCCAGTGTGGCTCCTGTCCCCCAAACACACCAGCGCAAGCACGGCATGGCATCTTTTTGCCTGCGTACTTGCGTAGCCCCTTGTACGCCTACGGAGCACCGCTGGTTCCAAGGACAGAGCACTGGAGGAAGAAGAAGAGGAGGGGGTGGAGGAGAGAGGTGTGTCACAACCAGTAGCAGTAGTCGCGTTTTGGAGGCGTGGTGGCGGAACAACCTCCAACACTACTGCACCTTGTCCTGCATCCCTCCCAGCTGCCAATAGAGTGACCCAATGGGCCGTGAAAGAAAGGTACCGTCCCTGTCCATGCCTGCTGGACCATGAGTCAGCGGTAATATGCACCTTACCGCTGACCGCCCTGTCCAGCGAGGCATGGACATTGCCCTCCACATGCCGGTAGAGAGACGGAATCGCCTTCCGCGAGAAAAAGTGGCGTTTGGGAACCTGCCACTGAGGAACCGCACATTGAACAAACTCACGGAAGGGGGCCGAGTCTACCAACTGAAAAGGCAGCAGTTGAAGTGCTAGCAATTTAGCAAGGCTAGCATTCAACCGCTGGGCATGTGGATGGCTGGGAGTGTACTTCTTTCTACGGTCCAGCAGCTGGGGCAGGGAAATTTGCCTGCTGCATTCGGACGTCGGTGTACTGCAAGTACTTGGTTGTGACACACCGAATTCTACACCTTCAGTCCTCTCAGAGCAGCTTTCAGAGAGGACTGAAGGTGTAGTGGGGATGGAGATCCCAGCTGAGGAGGAGCAAGTAGAGGTCCGCTTAGTTCTTTGGTGTGGGTCTTTTATGTGTGCCTGCCAACGAGCTGCATGGCAGGTCGCCATATGTCTGGTCATGCTTGTCGTGCCCAAGCGGCTGATGTTTTGGCCACGCGAGATACGCTTGAGACAAATATTGCAAATAGCAGTGGTGCGATCTGCTGCACTCGTCTCAAAAAAGGCCCACACCAAAGAACTTTTCTGATAACGTGCAGAGGCAGCGCCCTGCACAGGCGGAGCTCTGCGGTGTTGTACAGTTGCTGTGCTGGCCTCTACCTGGCCTCCAGGGGGCATCCTGCCTCGTTGGACATGTGACGCCGCATCCTCCTCCTCCTCGTCCTCCTCCTCATCCTCTCTCCCTTGAGGCACCCACGTGGAGTCAGTGACCTCATCATCCCCTCCCTCTTCACCACTAGAGCAAACCTGGCAGTAAGCTGCAGCTGGTGGAACTGTACTGCCAGATTCCTCAAGCTGGGTATCGTCATCCGAGCCTTCGAATCGTTGGGCATCCTCCTGGAGCATGTACCCAACACTGTGCTCAAAGAGTTCGGGGGACTCCTCAGGAGGACATGGTGGGTCTAGGGAAGGGGTGGCTGATGATGCTCTGTCAGTACCCTGAGCCTGGGTGAGAGAGGATGAGGAGGATGAGGAGGGCTTGGTCATCCATTCTACCAAGCCTTCAGCATGATGCGGCTCCACATGTCCAGCTGCCGAAAACAAAGACGCGCGTGTCCCATGGCCACGTGCTGATGACGATGCACGACCACGTCCACGTCCACGGCCACGTCCACTAGAAACAGAGCCTGCCTGCCCTGTGTTCTTGGCTCTGCACGCTCTGCCTCCCCTTGGCGGTCTTCCAGCCATTGTAGTCGGTAGTCCTGTGGGTGCTGCTGAGAAGAAAATATAGGAGCTCTGTGTGATGCCACTAACACACTAGAAGTCCTATAGGTGCTTCTGCAAAGAAAATATAGGAGCTCTGTGTGATGCCACTAACACACTAGAAGTCCTGTGGGTGCTGCTGAGAAGAAAAATATAGGAGCTCTGTGTGATGCCACTAACACACTAGAAGTCCTGTGGGTGCTGCTGAGAAGAAAATATAGGAGCTCTGTGTGATGCCACTAACACACTAGAAGTCCTATGGGTGCTTCTGCAAAGAAAAAATAGGAGCTCTGTGTGATGCCACTAACACACTAGAAGTCCTGTGGGTGCTGCTGAGAAGAAAATATAGGAGCTCTGTGTGATGCCACTAACACACTAGAAGTCCTATGGGTGCTTCTGCAAAGAAAAAATAGGAGCTCTGTGTGATGCCACTAACACACTAGAAGTCCTGTGGGTGCTGCTGAGAAGAAAATATAGGAGCTCTGTGTGATGCCACTAACACACTAGAAGTCCTATGGGTGCTTCTGCAAAGAAAAAATAGGAGCTCTGTGTGATGCCACTAACACACTAGAAGTCCTGTGGGTGCTGCTGAGAAGAAAATATAGGAGCTCTGTGTGATGCCACTAACACACTAGAAGTCCTATAGGTGCTTCTGGGAAGAAAATATAGCTCTGTGTGTGTAATGGGACTAACACACTTCAAGTCCTATAGGTGCTTCTGGGAAGAAAATATAGCTCTGTGTGTGTAATGGGACTAACACACTTCAAGTCCTATAGGTGCTTCTGGGAAGAAAATATAGCTCTGTGTGTGTAATGGACTAACACACTTCAAGTCCTATAGGTGCTTCTGGGAACAAAATATAGCTCTGTGTGTGTAATGGGACTAACACACTTCAAGTCCTATAGGTGCCTCTGGGAACAAAATATAGGAGCTCTGCCTGCCTGCCACGAACACACTACAAGTCCTATAGGTGCTTCTGGTAACAAAATATAGGAGCTCTGCCTGCCTGCCACTAACACACTACAAGTCCTATAGGTGCTTCTGGGAAGAAAATATAGGAGCTCTGCCTGCCTGCCACTAACACACTACAAGTCCTATAGGTGCTTCTGGGAAGAAAATATAGCTCTGTGTGTGTAATGGGACTAACACACTTCAAGTCCTATAGGTGCTTCTGGGAACAAAGTATAGCTCTTTGTGTGTAATGGGACTAACACACTTCAAGTCCTATAGGTGCTTCTGGGAAGAAAATATAGCTCTGTGTGTGTGATGGGACTAACACACTTCAAGTCCTATAGGTGCTTCTGGGAAGAAAATATAGCTCTGTGTGTGTGATGGGACTAACACACTTCAAGTCCTATAGGTGCTTCTGGGAACAAAGTATAGCTCTTTGTGTGTAATGGGACTAACACACTTCAAGTCCTATAGGTGCTTCTGGGAAGAAAATATAGCTCTGTGTGTGTGATGGGACTAACACACTTCAAGTCCTATAGGTGCTTCTGGGAAGAAAATATAGCTCTGTGTGTGTGATGGGACTAACACACTTCAAGTCCTATAGGTGCTTCTGGGAAGAAAATATAGCTCTGTGTGTGTGATGGGACTAACACACTTCAAGTCCTATAGGTGCTTCTGGGAAGAAAATATAGCTCTGTGTGTGTGATGGGACTAACACACTTCAAGTCCTATAGGTGCTTCTGGGAAGAAAATATAGCTCTGTGTGTGTAATGGGACTAACACACTTCAAGTCCTATAGGTGCTTCTGGGAACAAAGTATAGCTCTTTGTGTGTAATGGGACTAACACACTTCAAGTCCTATAGGTGCTTCTGGGAAGAAAATATTGCTCTGTGTGTGTGATGGGACTAACACACTTCAAGTCCTATAGGTGCTTCTGGGAACAAAATATAGCTCTGTGTGTGTAATGGGACTAACACACTTCAAGTCCTATAGGTGCTTCTGGGAAGAAAATATAGCTCTGTGTGTGTAATGGGACTAACACACTTCAAGTCCTATAGGTGCTTCTGGGAAGAAAATATAGCTCTGTGTGTGTAATGGGACTAACACACTTCAAGTCCTATAGGTGCTTCTGGGAAGAAAATATAGCTCTGTGTGTGTAATGGGACTAACACACTTCAAGTCCTATAGGTGCTTCTGGGAAGAAAATATAGCTCTGTGTGTGTGATGGGACTAACACACTTCAAGTCCTATAGGTGCTTCTGGGAAGAAAATATAGCTCTGTGTGTGTGATGGGACTAACACACTTCAAGTCCTATAGGTGCTTCTGGGAACAAAGTATAGCTCTTTGTGTGTAATGGGACTAACACACTTCAAGTCCTATAGGTGCTTCTGGGAAGAAAATATAGCTCTGTGTGTGTGATGGGACTAACACACTTCAAGTCCTATAGGTGCTTCTGGGAAGAAAATATAGCTCTGTGTGTGTGATGGGACTAACACACTTCAAGTCCTATAGGTGCTTCTGGGAACAAAGTATAGCTCTTTGTGTGTAATGGGACTAACACACTTCAAGTCCTATAGGTGCTTCTGGGAAGAAAATATAGCTCTGTGTGTGTGATGGGACTAACACACTTCAAGTCCTATAGGTGCTTCTGGGAAGAAAATATAGCTCTGTGTGTGTGATGGGACTAACACACTTCAAGTCCTATAGGTGCTTCTGGGAAGAAAATATAGCTCTGTGTGTGTGATGGGACTAACACACTTCAAGTCCTATAGGTGCTTCTGGGAAGAAAATATAGCTCTGTGTGTGTAATGGGACTAACACACTTCAAGTCCTATAGGTGCTTCTGGGAACAAAGTATAGCTCTTTGTGTGTAATGGGACTAACACACTTCAAGTCCTATAGGTGCTTCTGGGAAGAAAATATAGCTCTGTGTGTGTGATGGGACTAACACACTTCAAGTCCTATAGGTGCTTCTGGGAACAAAATATAGCTCTGTGTGTGTAATGGGACTAACACACTTCAAGTCCTATAGGTGCCTCTGGGAACAAAATATAGGAGCTCTGCCTGCCTGCCACGAACACACTACAAGTCCTATAGGTGCTTCTGGTAACAAAATATAGGAGCTCTGCCTGCCTGCCACTAACACACTACAAGTCCTATAGGTGCTTCTGGTAACAAAATATAGGAGCTCTGCCTGCCTGTCACTAACACACTACAAGTCCTATAGGTGCTTCTGGTAACAAAATATAGGAGCTCTGCCTGCCTGCCACTAACACACTACAAGTCCTATAGATGCTTCTGGTAACAAAATATAGGAGCTCTGCCTGCCTGTCACTAACACACTACAAGTCCTATAGGTGCTTCTGGTAACAAAATATAGGAGCTCTGCCTGCCTGCCACTAACACACTACAAGTCCTATAGGTGCTTCTGGTAACAAAATATAGGAGCTCTGCCTGCCTGTCACTAACACACTACAAGTCCTATAGGTGCTTCTGGTAACAAAATATAGGAGCTCTGCCTGCCTGTCACTAACACACTACAAGTCCTATAGGTGCTTCTGGTAACAAAATATAGGAGCTCTGCCTGCCTGCCACGAACACACTACAAGTCCTATAGGTGCTTCTGGTAACAAAATATAGGAGCTCTGCCTGCCTGCCACGAGCACACTACAAGCCCCTCTTTGTCAATCAATCTTTGTAACTGAATCTATCTAACTCAATCTCTGCAAGTGAATCTCTCTCTCTACCTAACTAAATCGAGCAGAGTGTCACAGAAACAGCCTGCTCAATCTGCGCCGGAACAGCATGTGACCGGCGCAGACGGCGTGGCGGCGTTTTATAGGGGGGGGCGTGTACTACAGCCCCTGAGCTGTAATTGGCTACAGGCGTCCTGCCTGTAGCCAATTATGGCTCTTCGAGTTTCCGGGGCTGTGATTGGCCAAGCATGCGGGGTCACAGTGCATGCTTGGCCAATCATCAGCCAGCAATGCACTGCGTCGGCCGCGCCGGCCGCAATGCATTGCGGGGCCGCGCGCATCACACGAACGTGATGCGAGCGGCCAAAATAGTTCTGGGCTCGCCGAGCGAGCGAACGCCCGGTGCTCGATGCGAACGTGGGTTCGCATCGAGCACCGGGCCCATCCTTAATGTGCACAATGCAGCTCTTGACCCACATGGCTAATCAGCTAATGCATCTAATATGATCATATACACTAACACCAAATAGGCCCCAATCGCCTATGCCTGTTCAGGGAAAAAACCTGAGTTGCTTTAATTGACCACCCCTCCTCAGCATATGCTTACTTTTCCTTCACTCCACCCCCTTCCTATTTGCTTGGCTAAAAACTGGCCATTCCAGGCATAGTATATTTTTTACATATGTAGCGCTACCAGCAGGGCCGGTGTTGTGTCGAATACTGTTGCGCAGTACGGAGGACAAGGAGATGCCGAAAGTCTCCGAAGTTGAACGGCGCCTGCGCTGTGAGTCCGGGTTCAAGCCCCACCATCTAAGAGGACATAGAGTTAGAATAAAAAATAGTCGAGCGAAGTGAGGCCGTGCCCGAAGCATGGCGAGCGAAGTGAGCCCGCGAGGGGCCCTCTTACTAAGTTATACCGTATGTCCACTTGGAGGGGGGGCTTGAACCTGGACTCAGCGTGCAGGTGCCCTTCATCTTCTGAGACTTCTGAGTACTGCCGGCGCAGTACGGGGCAGACACTATCCGATGGGGGGACAGTTTTTGGCAGAACACCAGCCCTACCATGGGACCAGGGCAGCAGGTTTTGAGGGGCGGCACATTGACGCCCAAAAAGACGGTGCCGCTGCTGTTAGAGGTAATAGCAGAGTACTCGCTGCCATACCCGCATAGCGGACCTCCGCCCATCCTCTCCGCGGCTCCCCCCCATTGCTGCTGACATGTTGGAACAAGAGAAAGTCAGCTGATGGCTAGGGGAGCTTCCTGCTGTGCACAGAGACCCCATGTTGAAAAAGGGATCGCTGGAGGCACGGCTGACAGTCTGACACTGAAAGCAAGTAAGTGCCAGCGCCATTGATCTCATCTCCACCACCCCTGCCTGTGACTAACCCCCTGCCACCCCTGCCTGTGACTAGCCCCCTGCCACCCCTGCCTGTGTCCTACCCTTCCGCCACCCCTGCCTGTGTCTAACCCTCTGCCACCCCTGCCTGTGTCTAACCCTCTGCCACCCCCCCTGCCTGTGTCTAACCCTCCTCCTCAGCCTGTGTGTCTAACCCCCCCCCACTACCCCTGCCTGTGTGTTTAACCCTCCCTGCCACCCCTGCCTGTGTCTAAACCCCCCTGCCTGTGTCTAAACCCCCCCACCACCCCTGCCTGTGTCTAAACCCCCCACCAACCCTGCCTGTGTCTAAACCCCCCCTCCTGTGTCTTAACCCCCCACTACCCATGCTTTTTTCAAAAACGCTGCCCCCCGCCACCACTGCCTGTGTCTAAACCCCCCGCCACCCCTGCCTGGGTCTAAACCCCCTGCCTGTGTGTAAACCCCCCCGCCACCCCTGCCTGTGTCTAAACCCCCACCAACCCTGCCTGTGTCTAAACCCCCCGCCAACTCTGCCTGTGTCTAAACCCCCCGCCACCCCTGCCTGTGTGTCTAAACCAACCCGCTACCCCTGCCTGTGTGTCTAAACTCTCCCCCGCCACCACTGCCTGTGTCTAAACCCCCGCCACTCCTGCCTGGGTCTAAACCCCCTGCCTGTGTGTAAACCCCCCCCCCACCCCTGCCTGTGTCTAAACCCCCACCAACCCTGCCTGTGTCTAAACCCCCCGCCAACTCTGCCTGTGTCTAAACCCCCCGCCACCCCTGCCTGTGTGTCTAAACCAACCCGCTACCCCTGCCTGTGTGTCTAAACTCTCCCGCTAACCCTGCCTGTGTGTCTAAACCCCCGCCACCCCTGCCTATGTCTAAATCCCCCCCCCCCCACCCCTGCCTGTGTCTAAACTCCCTCCACCACCCCTGCCTGTGTCTAAACCCCCCTGCCTGTGTCTAAACACACCCCCCCCAGTTCCTGCCTGTGTCTAAACCCCCTCCAGCCTCCCTGCCTGTGTGTAAACCCCCCTGCCTGTGTCTAAACCCCCCCACCACTCCTGCCTGTGTCTAAATCTCCCCGCTACTCCTGCCTGTGTGTCTAAATCCCCTCGCTACCCCTGCCTGTGTGTCTAAACCCCCCCGCTACCCCTGCCTTTGTGTCTAAACCCCCCCCGCTACCCCTGCCTGTGTCTAAACCCCCCCACCACCCCTGCCTGTAACTAAACCCCCCAACCACCCCTGCCTGTGTCTAAACTAGGGCTGCAACTAACAATTATTTTCATAATCGATTAGTTGGCCGATTATTTTTTCGAATAATCGATTAATTGGTTAATAACCTTAAAAAAAAAAAAAAAAATATATATATATATATATATATATATATATGTAAATTCTTTTTTAAAAAAAGGCAATTTATTCTTAAATATCTCTATGCAGTGGTAAATATAAATAACCAACTATATGGTTAGGGAGCAAAATATTTAATCCACTCTGAGAATAACAGACAGACGAGATATACTTTTTTTGGCTGTACTGTAGTACGTTTCTGCAAAAAGCACCAAAAAACACATAGATGTGAATCAGGCCTGAGACGTTTAGTAACATAATTGGGGTTAAAAAAACTAAAATTAGCCCTTACTATGAAAATAGTAATCGATTAATTTCATAATCGATTAGTTGTTGATTAATCGATTAGTTGTTTCAGCCCTAGTCTAAACCCCCCCCCCCCCACCACCCTTGCCTGTGTCTAACCCACCGCCACCCCTGCCCTATTATTAAAGGGGCAATCCTTTGAGATGTTCTTCTGCTGGCTATCACTGCCTTTAAGAGCATCTTTACACTTAACAGTCCCAGTTACCCTCCTTGTAGTATAGGTACAATATATATACTGTAAAGTTCTGGCACAACTGCAAAGTACATTTGGTTCAGATGCTGTAAACGTTCTGTATAATGCAGTATAGGTGCAGTCTAGGTTTGGAATAAGTGCAGTATGAGTGTGGTATAGATTGGGTGCACTTGGTTTACTGCTCCTAGTGGCTTGGTCATTGCTAGCAGTGTAAAAAATCGGCAGATAACTCTCTCCCCAGTTTCCAGGATGCTCACTGTATAAGGGGGCCCCCTCCGTCCCTCCCTGAAAGCCTAGTGATCAGTGGTGGGAAGCAGAGGGCGAGTGGAAGCTCCAGCCTCTCTGTGACAAAGGTGCAGGATCTGTGATGTGGGCGATGCTGCGCTGCCCCCAGGGGTGCTCACTCTTAGCCTCAGGCACGCATCCCCTCTGGCAGGTGAATTCTTGGATAGAAGTGTTCTGCTCTCCTCTCTCCTTGGTGCTAAGAGGAAGAACTTTTCCTGGGCAGTTTGATAAAAACCCTGTCTTCACTCCTCCTACTGTACAGTGTCCATTGGGATCTGTAGTCTAAAGAGTCTATGGGTCCCAATTTATGGCTGCTGTCCCAAACTACAAATCCCAGGATTCTCAGTGCTCTGCATAGAAATCTATGAGCTTGCTTGGCTTAGCTCTCCCCCGGCTGGCTAGAGGAGAATGGTGCACAGCATCTCAGTGGGAGAAAAAAATTAAAAGCAATGTCTCCTCCTCCATATTGCTGTAGCCCAACACACAGCAACACATACAGTAGGTTACTTTGGTCCAGCTTGGACAAATGTAACTATGCAAATACCATCTCCAAATACAGAAAGGCTTCTTCACAGTAAGAGCTGTGAAAATGTGGAATAGACTCCCTCAAGAGCTGGTTCTGGCAAGCTCATGAATTTTATTTAAAAAAAGGCCTGGATTTTTTCCTAAATGCACATAATACAACTGGATACAAATTTGTATAGATAAAGTTGATTCAGGGAATATCAGATTGCCTGTTGGGGGGATCAGGAAGGATTTTTTTTTTCTCCAGCTGAAGAAAATTGGATCATGCTTTATTGTTTGTTTTTTTTTGCCTTCCTCTGGATCAACTGTGGGTATAGGATTGTATCTATGGAGGTTTTCTTTGTGTGTGTGTTTTTTTTCTATATTGGTTGAAGTGGATGGACTTGTGTCTTTTTTCAACCAGATTAACTATGTAACTTTGTAACCATACCTTGCTGCTCCCCCTGGAAGTTGAAAATCACTGTAGTAGGTACCACTACTACAGTGATCACCACTAGCTCCGGGTCCCGCGACGAGTGGCTGCCCTGCTGCTTACTAAACATAAAAGGTTGTCCACTTGGCTTGGGTGCCGTTCAGAGAACACTTTGTATTTTCCCAGTGAATGGGTGAAAAAATGAGATGGTGACATCACAATCTCCACCTGGTCCTATCAAAAAACACTTTGCATTCATATAGCAAATGCAAAGTGCTTGCAATGTAGCAAGGCTGCCAGAAGCTAGGGGAGATCACTGTAGTAGCAGCGCCAACTACAGTGATGTCCAGCTTCCAGGGAGATTGGCCAGGTATATGTGTGGTTACATTGTCTGGACCAATATAACTATAGTAAAAAAATCCATGCCTGGAATTCAACTTTAACTGTAGTAAATTTCATGTTGTTGCAAACCTTGCTGTGCTTTTTGCCAGTGGTGCCTGGATCACAAGACTAGATGAACAGAATACAAACTCATCTGGCAAGTTAACATGTATTCATTTCAATAGTATATTGTGCCTAGAGTTTTCCTGCATATATTTACCTACCCAACTTTCCCAAGAACCTGCAGGATTTTTGCTGGTAATGGGTTCAAGTCGTTTTCGAAGTTTTTTACAAGCATCCTGTGAAGAGGAAAATTAAATATTGAGGATTACTTTTTATTAGCTCATTCATTTTTACATGTTTATAAATGAAACAAATAACTGCATGACTTCTGTATTGTGGTGTATTTATACAAAAACAGGGTTGATAATCATTCTGCAGCTGTGCAGGCTAAAAGTTATTTCTAGATGATAACCAAATTATGTACAGTATGCATATTTTCTGAATGCTACAATTAATTATTTAATATTAAATACCTTGACTGCCATCCCATTTACATCTGTCCCAACAGTGGCAGCAGTGGCAATAGTATTGGGTACAGAGGTGGTACTTGTTTCACAGATGTGGATGTATGATATAGGTATTCCCAATTCACGGCTGGCAATCTGCATTTACAAGAAAAAACAATATAAGGTTATTCCTTTGTGTGTGTTTAACTTATAATTTTTCACAACTCTAGACATGTGCAATTCGTTTCAGTCCGAATATAAATTCAGACTAATTTTTGGTTATTCGGATATTGAAATGTATCTGAATCTCCAATGTATCCGAATCTTGTTGAAATTAGTTTAATTTAGTTTCGTATATTCGTTTTCTAATGAATTCCAAATTTTCAGAACATATCGGATTTGGATCGATCGACCAATTTGAATTTTGTGTGAAGAATAGCTGGTTGTTAAGGAGTGGGCCCGCAAGCCAGCCGCTGTGTCCTTAACAACCGATGCCTCTTGAGCTGTCAGTGGGGAAGCCTGCTGACAGCTCAAGAGGCATCAGTTGTTAAGGATGACTAAACAAAAGAATGCTGGCAATGAAAAATGCAGGAAAAAAAAAAAGAAAAACACTGTGGTGTCCCTCCCCTAATCCATACCAGGCTATCACGTACCTGATCGGAGGCTGAAATGCCGGGAGGGCTTCCCTTGCGACTAAGTGCAGAGCACCCCCTGAAGGTGACACAGGGAGAGCTATACTCAAAGCAGCAGGGGTCGCTGGCTGTGGCAGGTTGAGGTGGAGAAGAGAAGTCCACTGGTAGGCAGCTGATGAGCAGGGTAGACCGCTGGGCAGGGGTACTTCGGGAGTACCAGATGAGATCATGCAGCAGAAGGAACCAGAAGCCGTGTAAGGAGCCAAGCCAAAGTTCATGCACAGGACAGCAAGCAGGATCAAAGTCAATGGAACAAGCCGGGGTCATACACAGGGCAGCAGGTCAAGCGGGTAAACAGGAACAAGCCAAGGGTTAAGAAGGGGTCAACACAGATCAGATGGGTCTAGGCAAGCCGGGTCGTTAACAGGTATTCCAAGACAATGGGAACAGGAACTCAGGAACACACAAGAAGCTGAAGTTCATGGAGCAGATGTTCACTGCTGCAGCAGGCTTTAAATAGGACACTGGCGCCTCTCACGTATTGCGTGCGCATTGGCGCACGTGTGCACGCACTAGTGCACATTGGCGCACGTGTGTGCACTAGCGTGCATACTGGCAAATATGTAGTCCTAGCTGTCCCCGCCCATGCGCGCGCGCATGCGCATTAGCATTGGGGAATTAATGTTTGCAGATCCGCTATTCTGCTGGCCATTAATGCCAGTTCTCCTGCGGGAAGGTCCCCGACACAGGCCCTTCGGGTTGGTTGAAGGGGACAAGGGCCTCTTCCCCCCAGCCCTGGCCGGTGGTTGTGGGGGTCTGTGGGCAGGGGGCTTATCGGAATCTGGAAGCACCCTTTAACAAGGGGGGCCCCAGATTCCGCCCCCCCCCCTATGTGAATGAGTAGGGGTACTTATTCACCAAAAATGTAAAAAGTAATTAGAAACACATAACACACACACAACGATGTACAGCCGTCATCAATCTTGACGAAGCTCCCGTCATCTGACAGTTCTTAAATACCGGTAACTAAGGAATGGGGCCACCTGATGACTTCATTGTGTGACCCTGCAATGTCATCCGGGGCATGCTGGGTTGATGGCGTCACAAGGGGGTGAGATCACCCAATCACTTCGCTGGGTGGCCCCGTCCAATAGCTATTTAAGAACTGTCAGACGGCAGAAGTTGCCAGACGTCAGGAGCCTTCATTGGGACCAGAGTTTTTTTTTTGTTTTCTTTGATGATGGATCTACACCGGGAATTTTTTTTTTTTATCTTAGATTTCTTTAATAAAGGACTTTAAAAAACCTGTGTTGTGTTTTTTTACTTGTTACACTTTTTTGGTGAATGAGTAGAGTGCTTTCAGATTCTGATAAGCCCTCTGTGCACAGATCCCCTCAACCACCGGCCAGGGTTGTGGGGAAGAGCCCCCCTGCCCCAAAACACTCCCCATGTTTAAGGCATGTGGCCTGGTATTGTACAGGGTGAGCAAGTGCTGCCCCCTTCTTTTTCCTGGCCTGCATGCCCTGATAAGGGTCTGGCATGGACCCCATGCTATTTAAAAACATTTCTTTGTGTGGGGTTCCCCTCAAAATCCAGTACGAGTGGGGGGACCCCCACACTTATGTTTTTTTTTTTTTTTTAAAACAAGCATTTGTTTTGTCCACTGACAGCAGATGAGTCTTGGTTGTTAAGGACGCCTGTGGCTGCCCATTCCTTAAAGAGAAAGTAAACCCTGATGGGGTTTTAGTTCCTCTTTGTTCCCCTGCAAAGTAAAAGCATAATGGCCAATTATGTGCCACTTATTTGAAAACGAAGCCTGCGGTGTCCACGCTGGTGGCCACATCCATCTTCTGCCCTCTCCCTTCCGGGGCCACGGACTCCGGCTCTGTGACTGGCTGAAGACACGTGACCTCACTCCCATGCATGCACGCGGGAGCCGTCAGTCATGGCACATACGAGTGAAGAAACAGCACAGAGGTCCGTTTCTTCACAGCGCATGCGCCGATGACATCATCGGCGCAGTGTACAGAAAATATATCCTAAACGGTGCACGTTTAGGAGAAATTTCCACTACCTATAGGTAAGCCTTATAGGCTTACCTATAAGTAAAATTTACAAATCTGGGTCTACAACCACTTTAGCAACCAGCTATTCGGATTTCTGAATATACAAAAGAAATGCCGAAGGTACGAATCAAATTGGTCCAATATTGCGTCAATGGACCAATTTGTTTTCAGAATTCGTATTGTATTTTTAGCATTGTTTATTCAGAATAGCATTAATTTTTATTTATTTTTTTTAAAACCGTGCGGGGTCCCTCCATACTATATACTAGGCTCTTTAAGGGAAAATCCATGGCAAAGTAAAAAAACTAACAAACAAAAAACAGAAACAAACGGCATGGGGTCCCCTCCAAAATCCATACCAGACCCTTATCCAAGCATGCTGGCCTGCAGGCCAGGAAGGCCCCCCCCCCTTCCTTACCCGCAGGCCAGCATGCTTGGATAAGCGACCCCCCACTCCTGAACCATACCAGTGCACATGCCCTCAATATGGGGACATGGGCCTCCTCCCCACCACCCTGGTCTGGTGGTTGTTGGGGGGGGGGGGGGGGTTTGCGGGCTGGAGGCTTATTGGAATCTGGAAGCCTTTTTAACGAGGAGGCCCCCCCTTGCCCCAAAGCACCTTGTTCCTATGTTGATAGGGACAAGGGCCCCTTCCCCACAACCCTGGCCCCCAGAACCCGGCCCCCCATGTAAATGGGTAAGTGGTACATGGCACCAAAAAGCACCCAAAGGGCCTGGTATGGATTGGGGGGGGGGGGCTGTTTTTTCCTGCATTTTTCATTGTTGGCATTCTTTTGTTTGCATTCATCTATCAGCAGGGAAGTCCCCCTGATGTGTCATCGGTTGTTAAGGACGCAGCCTGCGTTTGCCTGCATTTTCTGCTTTCATCTGAAATTACCATCTAGAGCAGTGGCAGTTATTTTTCCTGATAAAGCAGGCCTCTAATCGAGCCCCTGACATGGCTGCACAGAGTATTCAGTGAATGTCATACAATGTACTGTCAGAAACTGCCGACATGCAACAGGAGATTAGAAATCAAAAAGAAGAACTCCGGACAGCCGCACACCGGGAAAATAAAATCCAAAGGGTTTATTTAAAAGCAAAAAGACACTACAATCCAAACACGGCAAAAAGGGGGGTACAGACTGACGCGTTTCGCACTGTATTTCAGTGCTTACTCAAAGCTACGAGTAAGCACTGAAATACAGTGCGAAACGCGTCAGCTCTGTACCCCCCTTTTTGCCGTGTTTGGATTGTAGTGTCTTTTTGCTTTTAAATAAACCCTTTGGATTTTATTTTCCCAGTGTGCGGCTGTCCGGAGTTCTTCTTTTTGATTTCTAATCATTGTGCTATTAGCCAGCACCTGGGGCTCCCACACAGGAGCAGGAACATTCGCTTGTAAGGAGAGTCTTGGAGCGGTGGTTGTTTGTTTTTCATGCAACAGGAGATGGTCAGAGACTGCAGACATGCTATAGGAGTTGTTTGGAGACTGGATACATGCTTCAGGAGGCAAGCAGCATAAGGTCACTAGAGATCATGCTCACTACAGCCCTTTACAAAGCCATGCTTTCTTCAGCCCACTTAAAAATTACCACCATATGCTCAGCAGCGCATTGCGGGCGGTTTTAACCCTTTTTCGGGTTAAAAGCAATCCTCTAGCGTCCGAAAAGCAAAAAGCAAAAATTACGGTAAAGTGCCACTAAAAATAGCGGTGCCTTACCGCCGATGCCCGGGCGCTGGCAGTGTGAAAAAGTGCCCTAACTGTAAACTATCTCAAGCTCCCGAGCTCCCAACTTGGGAAATATGCAGTACTGTGCAAAAGTTCTTGGCAGCAGTGAAGAAATGCTGTTAAGTATGCTTTCAAAAATATATACTTTAATTGTTTATTTTTGTCAATTTAAAAAATGCAAAGTGAGCAAACAGAAGGAAAATCTAAATCAAATCAATATTTGGTGTGACTAGCCTTTGGCTTCAAACCAGCAACAATTCTTACACTTGTACATTTGCACAAAGTCAGAGATGTAGGTTTAGGCCAGGTTCACACTGGTACGACAAACGCTCCGACATTGGGAGCTCATGTTGCATGACGTGTGAAAATCAATGTTTCCCTATGGGAGCCGTCTTAACTGGTCCGACAGAAGTCAGTCCGACTTTGAAAATGCTCCCTGTACTAATTTGGTCTGACTTTGATCCTACTTCAGCCCATTGACTATAATTGAAGTCGGATCAAAGTCAGATCGCCGTCTTGCATGATCAGACTTTGGCATTCGACTTGTGCTCTCATAAACTTGAGGGGGAACTCCACACCAAATTTTAAATAAAAAAACGGCATTGGTTCCCCCTCCAAGAGTATGCCAGGCCCTTGGGTCTGGTATGGATTTTAAGGGGAACCCCCTACGCTGAAAAAACAGCATGGGGGTCTCCCCAAAATCTACCAGACCCTTATCCAAGCACACAGCCCGGCCGGGCAGGAAGGGGGGTGGGGACGAGCGAGCAGCCCCCCCTACTGAACCGTACCAGGCCACATGCCCTCAACATGGGGGGGTGGGTGCTTTGGGATAGGGGGCACCCTGCTGGGTCTGCGGGCGGGGGGCTCATTGGAATCCAGGAGCCCCCTTTAATAAGGGGGCCCCCAGATCCCGGCCCCCCTCCCTATGTGAATGAGTATGGGGTACATCGTACCCCTACCCATTCACCTGGGGGAAAAAATGGCAATAAAAAAAAACACACTAGACAGGTTTTTAAAGTAATTTATTAGGCAGCTCCGGGGGTCTTTTTCTGACTTCGGGGGTCACCAGGTGATGTCATCCGGTGACCCCGCCCCTTATGACTTTGCCGCCCCATCATGCCCCAGGTGGCGACGTCATAAGAGCGGGGTCACCGGATGACATCACCTGGTGACCACGCCCCATGCCTATATAAGTCGTTGCGCACCGCGCACACGGCATTACAGCAGGAGAGAGCATTGTGTCAACATCGGAAGAAGACCGGAGGGAAGAAGAGGACAGAGAAGACCGGGCCAGCGTTAGCAAAAGAGCGGCAAAAGAGCAGAAGATAGCGGACGGGCCCGGCAGAAGACACCAGAGAGCGGGAGAAGAACCGGAGACTGGGAGAAGAGGCCGGAGAGTGGGAGAAGAGGTCGGAGAGAGCGGAGAAGTCGGAAGAGACCCCCCAAGTCGGAAGAGACTCCCGGAGCTGACTAATAAATTACTTTAAAAACCGGTCTAGTGTGTTTTTTTTATTGACACTTTTCTTCCCCCAGGTGAATGGGTAGGGGTACGATGTACCCCATACTCATTCATTTAGGGTAGGGGCCGGGGTCTGAGGCCCCCTTATTGAAGGGGGTTCCCGTATTCTGATAAGCCCCCGCCCGCAGACCTCGACAAACAACGGCCAGGGTTGTTGGAAAGAGGCCCTTGTCCTCATCAACATGGGGACAAGGTGCTTTGGGGCAGGGGGGCCGCAGGACGCCCCCCTGCCCCAAAGCACCCACCCCCCCATGTTGAGGGCATGCGGCCTGGTACGGTTCGGGGGGGGGGGGGGTGCTCGCTCGTCCCCACCCCTCTTCCTGTTCGGCCGGGCTGTGGGCTAGGATAAGGGTCTGGTATGGATTTTGGGGTGACCCCCACGCTGTTTTTTCGGCGTAGGGGGTTCCCCTTAAAATCGATACCAGACCCAAGGGCCTGGTATGCTCTTGGAGGGGGAACCCATGCCGTTTGTTTATTTAAAATTTGGTGTGGAGTTCCCCCTCAAGATTCATACCAAACACAGTGCCTGGTATTGGTGGGGATCCAAGTCGGATCGCTGTTCATTGAAAGTCAGGCGTATGTGGGCTTCTAGTCGCAGGGCAAAGTCGGATCCAAAGTAGGACGGCTGTCGTGTAGTACCAGTGTGAAACCGGCATTAGAGTCAGGTGTATGATTAACCAATTATACCTGGCACATGCTAAAGATTATCAACTTCATGTGTAGGTTGAAACAGTCATTAAGTAAAACAGAAACAGCTGTGTAGAATGCTTAAAACCTGAGGAACAGCCAAACTGCTACTAAGGTGAGGTTGTGGAAGACAGCTTCTTGTCACAGGTCATACACTATGGCAAGACTGAACACAGCAACAAGACACAAAGTAGTTATACTGCATCAGCAAGGCCTCTCCCAGGCAAAGATTTCAAAGTATACTGAGGTTTCAAGATGGGCCGTGCTAGCTCTTTTGAAGCAGCCCAAAGGACAAGGTTGAGGACATAGACATAAAGGTACATCATGGTTCCTTCCCTTTGACATCAGAAGATGTCCAGCAGTGCCATCAGTACAGAACTGGCAGGAACCCATGGGCCCAAGGTACACCCATCTACTGTTCAGAGAAGTCTGGCCAGCAGTGGTCTTCATGGAAGAATTGCAGCCAAAAAGCCATACCTCTGACATGGAAATAAGGCTGAGCGATTCAACTATGCATGAAAACATAAGAACTGAGGTGCAGAAAAATGGCAGCAGGTGCTCTGGACTGATGAGTCAAAATTTGAAATATTGGGCTGGTGAGTGTTACAATAATGAGCGTCTGCAGGCAACAGTAAAGCATGGTGGAGTTTCCTTGCAAGTTTGGGGCTGCATTTCTGGAAATGGAGTTGGAGATTTGGCCAGGCTCAATGATGTCCTCAATGCTGATACAGACAAATAATTATGCATCATGCCATACCATCAGAGAGGCATGAGACTGGCCCTAAATGTATTTTGGAGCAGGACAAAAGACGTGAAGAACAAGGAGTCCTAGAAGTGAAGTTTTGGCCCCCACGGGGCCCTGATCTCAACAACATAGAGTCTGTCTGGGATATGAAAGGACAGAAGGATTGAGGCAGCCTACATCCACAGAAGATCTGTGGTTAGTTCTCAAAGATGTTTGGAATAACCTACCCATCGGGTTCCTTCAAAAACTGTGTGCAAGTTTACCTAGAACAATTGATGCTGTTTTGAAGGCAAAGGGTGGTCACACCATATATCGATTTGATTCGGATTTCTCTTCTGTTCATTTACTTTCATTTTGTTAATTGATAAAAATAAAATATTAACACGTCTATTTCTGAAATCATTCCTAATTTATAGCGTTTCTTCAAACCTGCCTAAAACTTTTGCACAGTACTGTATATAGCAAACAAATTGAGGGCATATATGCCTTTGAGGTAGCCCCATCCCCCTAAAAAGTACAGCAACACACCAGAAGTCCAGATTTGTTCAAGAAAACTGAAAACTCCCAGCGTGTGTTTATAATTAGCAATAGAAAAAGTGAACACAGGCATTGCAATACACAGAATACAACATTTTCTCATCACACTGTCCAGCTAGTCAGCACAAAAAAGTAAAATTAAACGCTAGACTAGAGTCTAGTGGTCTCCATATGGGCCAGATGAACCCTTTGCTTACCTTTACTCTGTGCTTGGAGTACTAATACTCAGCGCTTGGAGTACTCTCACTGATCCAAGGCATCAAATCCTCTGCCACCAACAGGGGGCACTACTCCTCCCACTGATACCAATGATGGGGCATTATTCCTCCCACAGATAGCAATGATGGAGCAGTATTTCTCCCATTGATACCACAGATGGGGCAGTATTCCTCTCACTGATACCACAGATGGGGCAGTATTCCTCCCACTGATACCACAGATGGGGCAGTATTCCTCCCACTGATACCACAGATGGAGCACTGTTCCCCCCATGAATACCAATGGAGCAGGTTTTCTCCCACTGGTACCAATGATGGAGCACTATTCCTCCCACTGATACCATTGATGGGGCACTATTCTTCCAACTTATGCCAATGATAGGACACTACTTTTCCCACTGATATCAATGATGGTGCGGTGTTCCTCCCACTGATACCAATGATGGATCAGTATTACCCCCACTGATAGCAAAGATGTTGCACTATTCCTCCCACTGATAACAATGATGGAGCACTATTCCTCCCACTGATACCAAAGATGGAGCATTGTGCCTCCCACATAATTCCTTCCACAGATACCAAAGAGGGAGCACTATTCCTCCCACTAATATCAATGATGGGGCACTACTCCTACCACTGATACCAAAGATGTTGCAGTATTCCTCCCACTGATGACAATGATGGAGTACTATTCCTCCCACTGATACCAAAGATGGAGTATTATTCCTCCCAAAGTATTCCTTCCACTGATACCAATGATGGGGCACTATTCCTCCCACTAATACCAATGATGAGGCACTATTCCTCCTTCAAATACCAATGATAGAGCAGTATTCCAGCCACTGATACCAATGATGGAACAGTATTTCTGCCACTGAAACCAAAGATGGGGCACTATTCTTCCCCCTGATACCAATGATGGGGCACTGTTCCCCTTTTTATTGACCACAGGCTGTATGTCATTTTTTTTATTCTCACTGACCACCAAGCCTGGGACGTTGTTTACTCCCTCTGGGAGATTTTCTACTCCCACTGGCCACAATCTGATCCCTTTAAATTCCCCTGGTCTAGACATATCCATGTGGTATTTATGAAATATCTAATGTATAACTTATTTAATACATATATAGTTTGCCAGTGTAGCCATACCATGCAATCTACTATTTGTGGCCATCTTTTTATAAAAAAACATTAGTCATTTTAAAGTTATACCAAGACAGAAGTATCAGCTATGCAGAACAATGATTTTACCTGAGATATTTTGGTATGAATGCCTTGTCCCATCTCTGTGCCTCCGTGTGACACTAGCACTGAACCATCACAGTAGATATGAACTAATGCTGCTGCCTACATACATAAGTGAAGATATAAAATGCCATTAGTGTTTCCATTTCAAAGAGAAGTTTGAGAGTATAAAATAAAAATTAACCATTATACTCACCTAGGTGGATGCAGCATCAATGCTGCATCTGTCCCCTGCCGCCTCTGCACCCAGAACTGAACTCAGTTCTTAGTCTTCAGTGAGCAGAGAGAGGGGATGGGAGCAGCTGGCTCAGGCTCTCAGCGACGCGTTGAGAAGCTGAGCCAGTTGCCGATCTGGCATCTGGATGGATCCCAACATTAAAGTCGGGATCTCTCCAGAGTTTGGACCAGCTGAATGATGTCAGCCAACAGCGGGCTTTCGGGTCACAAGATTGCAGAAGAAAGTGCACTCCTGTGACCCCCAAGAGAAGTAGGGCCAAGAGACCTTTGGCTTTACTTCTCCTTTCAATAACCTTTTAAACCTAAATGTAGTAACACAAAGTTATAGGATAGGCTATTCAACTGGGCTAAACTTAAGCTGATTATTAACAAAAGAGCTCATCAACTTTATATTAGAAAGTAATATTTGGGTCAAAGTAATATAGGTAACAGAGTTATACCATTAATGCAATATTTTGCAGATAACTAGAGCACTATGGGTTATCAAAAGAGATATTACAGCAGTAGTGGTCTCCTTTCAGATATTCGGTCTCTGATTGAAACATCTGGTGGAGCCACAAGGCATGCCAAGATGGCTTGCACCCGAGGGTCCTTAAGGAACTCAGTCAAGTAATTGCCATACCATTGTTCCTAATTTTTACGAACAATCTACTGACTGGAATGGTACCAGCTGATTGGAGAAAAGCCAATGTAGCACCAATATTTAAAAAAAGGGCCATGATACATCCCTGGGAATTACAGACCAGTTAGTGTAACATTAATTGTATGCAAGCTCTTGGAGGGGATGATAACAGACTATATGTACAAGATTTTAGTAATGACAATGGTATCATTAGTGATCATCGGCATGGATTCATGAAGAATCGTTCTTGCCAAACCAATCTATTAACCTTCTATGCGGAGGTGAGTTGCCATCTAGATAAAGGAAGGCCCGTAGACGTGGTGTATCTGGATTTTGCAAAAGCATTTGATACAGTTCCCCATAAACGTTTACTGTACAAAGTAATGTCTGTTGGCATGGACCATAGGGTGAGTACATGGATTAAAAACTGGCTACAGGGGCGAGTTCAGAGGGTAGTGATAAATGGGGAGTACTCGGAACAGTCCGGGGTGGAAAGTGGGGTCCCCCAGGGTTCTGTCCTGGGATCAATCCTATTTCATTTATTCATAAACAACCTGGAGGAGCAAACAGAATATTGGCATGCATTAAAAAGGGTATTAACTCCAGAGATAAAACGATAATTCTCCCGCTCTACAAGACTCTGGTCTGGCCGCACATCGAGTATGTTGTCTAGTTCTGGGCACTAGTCCTCAGGAAGGATGTGCTCGAACTGGAGAGAGTCCAGAGAAGGGCAACAAATTTAATAAAGGGACTGGAGGACCTTAGTTATGACGAAAGGTTACGAGCACTAAACTTGTTCTCTCTGGAGAGGAGACGCTTGAGAGGGGATATGATTTTAATGTACAAATACCACACTGGTGACCCCACAATAGGGATAAAGCTTTTCTGCGAAAGGGAATTTAATTAGACACACGGCCATTAGCTAAAATTAGAAGAAAAGTAGTTTATCCTTAAACTGCATAGAGGGTTCTTTACTGTAAGAGCGGTTAGGATGTGGAATTCTCTTCCACAGGCAGTGGTTTCAGTAGGAAGCATCCATAATTAAAAAAATATATATAATGCGGCGTACACATGGTCGGATTTTCAGACAGGAAATGTTGGATGTGAGCTTGTTGTTGGAAAGTCCGACCGTGTGTATGCTCCATCGAACATTTGCTGTCGGACTTTCCACCAACAAATGTTTGATAGCAGGTTCTCAAATTTTCCGCCAACAAAACTTTGTTGTCGGAATGTCAGATCGTGTGTACACAAGTCCGTTGCATAAAAGTTCACGCATGCTCGGAATCAAGCAGAAGGAGCCGCACTTGCTATTGAACTTCCTTTTTCTCTGCTCGGCGTACGTCTTGTACATCACTGTGTTCCCACGTTCGTAATTGTTGGCCAACATTCGTGTGATCGTGTGTATGCAAGACAAGTTTGAGCCAACAACCTTTGAACAAAAATCCATGGTTTTGTTGGTGGAAAGTCCGGTCGTGTGTATGCAACATTAGATAGGCTGATAAATCACACACTTAGGTTGGACTTGATGGACTCTCTTTTGCCTACTATGTAACTAATACATTTATTTTTTGCAGAACTCCTTCCAAGGGCCAACCTACTTCTTGCATCATGTACGAGGGCTCTAAAGAGGAATATTGAAGCAGGGTGTTGTGAAGCTATGTAGAGCACCCTGTTAGTGCCCCCCCCCCCACACACACACACACACCAAACATAATCTGCCCACATTACATAGAGAAACATAGAGACCAAGTGATGACTGGGTCTTGTATACAAGAATGGCAAACATCCCAATTTAGAACTAGTTTTTGAAGTAAGGTGCACATGGAAGGGTATTGCACAGTACAAACAAATACAAGATTTCCCAGCACAATTACCAGTTATCCTGCAAAAAAAGGGCACTGTCTAATAATTGACATTAAAAATACAGGTTATGGTTGCAAAATTTGTAAATATACAGTATGCAGAAGCTGCACTGCCATGGCAAGGCTCCTCTGTATAGTATGGTCCTAACTCTGAAAGTCTCCATATTGGAGCATAATGAGCAGCGAATAAGTTAAGGGAAGGTATGCCTAGAGAGAGCCCATTCATCCTTAAAGGGGTAGGGACATATTAGAAGCCCAGCCGAGCACACTGGCAGTTGAAGGCATGCCAAATCTAAAAAGTAAGTGATGCAAGAATGACAATTTTTAACTAGCACTTTAAGTAAGGGGCCCTTGAAAGAGCATTGACAGTGGACACAAACAAAAGACTTCCAAGCATACTTACCATCTAGCCTGCAAAAAAAAAAAAAGCTACTATCATCTGCCATTGTGTTCTTGTTGGGCTGCTGTGTTCCACTGCCTTTGAGAAATGGGTGCCCTCCAGGCATACCCAACCTTAATTTATTCATAACTATATATGCGCCAACTTAGAGACTCAAATAATAAAGTAAGGACCACAGTACACAGAGGAGCCTTGGGGAGGCAGTGCGGCCTCCACATATATCTTACCATACAATTGTGCTAACTCGTGTTTTTTTTTGCAGGTTAGCTGGTAAGTGTGCTGAGAAATCTTCTCTTTGTACAATAAAATACTGTATGTAATCACAAAAATGGAAATGTTTTATGAAAAAACTGAATGATCATGTTGATGTGCATGGAGGAAGAGGGGACCAGGAAAAGCCTAATATAAGGCAAATTAAATTTCATCTTTAGGAAAAACCTATCACAAGAAACTGCTTCACTTACTGATCTTTAATGAATCCTCTGTGCCTTGAATCTTACTATAATTCCAAGCACATATATATCAATTAGTTACTTTTTTTGACCCACAAAAATATCATTGTTTGGTCTTAACCGTAGCTAACATGGTACCACCCTACGAGTTAAAAACTGTGAATAACTTCCTGACATAGTCTAATCAAATAAAATATCATGTGGACTTTCACATTATGCTGTTGGTAGTAGAACTGGGAGATGTGATCACCCTAAATCTTTTCTTTGTAGCCACCATTGTATATTTTTTTTATTATTAAAATAAATATTTTAGTTTCAAGGTATTTTAAAACAGAACTCTGGGATAACAAAATATTGTGTAAATTCAAGAGACGTATATTGTTACTTGAATCTTGGTGTGCTTTTTGTATTTCTTTTAGATCTACGCAGTATTCCAGGGTGAAAGTTGGAATTGGTATGTGGATAGCCCTCCGATTTTTTTTACCTTTGACTACAGAATGATTAACCTTTATGTTGTAGCCATCTGAAAGTGGGAATGGTTGAGTAGTTTGAGTGCAATTCTGGCAGATCAACAAGTATCTTTTTTGCACTTGCTGTGTCTTTAAAATAATAAAACTCAGAGATGTACTGCATATGTATTTTTTTTTACACTTGCTTTAAATTTACACATACTTTAACATTTCTGAGTTGCGTTGCTGTATGTGATATAGAAATATTATGCGTTTTTGTATAACAAAAAGCATTGCTTACTTGATTTTGAAAGGCAGCACTAAAGGCAACAGGAAATTTCAAGGGTATCAGTGCTATGCCTCGTTTTATCCAGGGGTTCCCTTTGTTGAATTGTTTTATAGCTTCCCTCCTGGTGTGGTATGCCGAACTTTCCATACAACTCTCCCAGCATCTCGTCAGATTGGTAGTATCAAACACCTGCTTGTAAGGGGTGGTAATGACTTTCCTGTACATGTTCAGCTCTCTGACCTAAAATACAGAGAAAAAGCTATTAAAAATAATAAAGACTATTATGAAAAAAATATACACATCTTAAACAGAACTCAACAAATCCAAGATCCAGTCTAGGAGTGGACATGGAGGTCCTTCTTAAGCCCCATACACACGGTCGGATTTTCCGATGGATTCTGTCCTATCAGACAATGTTGTCGGAAATTCCGACCGTGTGTAGGCACCATCGGACAGTTTCCATCGGATTGTCCGACGGACAAAGTCCTATCTCCTGCTGGATAGATTTTTTGACAACAAAGTCCGATCACACCAAATCCGATCGTGTGTAGCGAATTCCGATGGACAAAGTGCTACGCATGCTCAGATCACATTACAAGACCAAAGCTATTGGCTACTAGCCTCTACGTAGTCCCGTCGTAGGCAACAAACGTCACCACGTTCAGAATGATCGGATTTTCCGACAACTTTGTCCAAAACCAACATCGGACAAAGTACGACGGACATGATCCGACGGACCTGGTCCTCGGATAATCCTAGCGTGTGTATGGGGCTTAAGTGTTGCCAAGTCCTGGGTCCCCTTTGGTCTAATGAGAGCCTCCAGTCCACAGTTAGGGATGGCTCACATCCTTCTATGTAGAGTGGGTTACGAGGCAAGATGATTGTAAGGTAAATTCATGGGCGCCAGGCACTTCTTGACTGCAAAGAGATTTATTGTCTCTTAACCACTTCAGCCCCGGACCATTTGGCAGCCAAAGGACCAGAGGTCTTTTTTCAATTTTGCACTGCACTGCAGAGGTCTTTTTTCAATTTTGCATTTTTATTTTTTGCGCTGCAAATTTTGAAAAAAAAAGATATTTTCTACTTTTTGTTAGAAAAATCACCCCAAGCTATTTGCTGAGAGGCATGTTGAGCCCATTGAAAAATATTTTTTTTATTTTTGAGTCCCAAGTGATTGAATAAAGACATAAAAAAAAAAAATTTTTTCTCATAAAGTTGTCACTAAATGATATATTGCTCACACATGCCATGGTTATATGTGGAGATGCACCCCAAAATACATTTTGCTGCTTCTCCCGAGTATGGGGATACCACGTGTGGGACTTTTTGGGAGCCTAGCCGCGCACGGGGCCCCGAAACCCAATCAACGCCTTCAGGGTTTCTAAGGGTGCAAATTTTTGATTTCACTCCTCACTACCTATCACAGTTTCGAAGGCCATAAAATGCCAAAATAGCACAAAACCCCCCCAAATGACCCCATTTTGGAAAGTAGACACCCCAAGCTATTTGCTGAGAGGCATGGTGAGTACATGGAATATTTTATATTTTTGCCACAAGTTGCGGGAATATTACAAACTTTTTTTTTTTTGCCCAAAGTTGTCACTAAATGATATATGATATATTGCCCACACATGCCATGGGCATATGTGGAATTACACCCCAAAATACATTCTGCTGCTTCTCCTGAGTATGGGGATACCACATGTGTGGGACTTTTTGGGAGCCTATCCGCATACGGGACCCCGAAAACCAAGCACCGCCTTCAGGATTTCTAAGGGCATAAATTTTTGATTTCACTCCTCACTACCTATCACTACCTATCACAGTTTTGAAGACCATAAAATGCCAAGATGGCACAAACCCCCCCCAAATGACCCCATTTTGGAAAGTAGACACCCCAAGCTATTTGCTGAGAGGCATGTTGAGCCCATTGAATATTTTTTTTTTTAGTCCCAAGTGATTAAATAAAGACAAAAAAAAAAAAAAATGTATTCAAAAAGTTGTCACTAAATGATATATTGCTCACACATGCCATGGTTATATGTGGAATTGCACCCCAAAATACATTTTGCTGCTTCTCCTGAGTATGGGGATACCACATGTGTGGGACTTTTTGGGAGCCTAGCCGCGTACGGGGCCCCGAAACCCAAGCACCGCCTTCAGCATTTCTAAGGGTGCAAATTTTTGATTTCACTCCTCACTACCTATCACAGTTTCGAAGGCCATAAAATGCCAAAATAGCACAAAACCCCCCCAAATGACCCCATTTTGGAAAGTAGACACCCCAAGCTATTTGTTGAGAGGCATGGTGAGTATTTTACAGCTCTCATGTGTTTTTGAAAATTAAGAAAGTAAAGAAAAAAAATTTTTTTTTTCTTTTTTCAATTTTCAAAACTTTGTGACAAAAAGCGAGATCTGCAAAATACTCACCATACCTCTCAGCAAATAGCTTGGGGTGTCTACTTTCCAAAATGGGGTCATTTGGGGGTGGTTTGTGCCATCTGGGCATTCCATGGCCTCCGAAACTGTGATTGGCAGTGAGGAGTGAAATAAAAAAAATTACACCCTTAGAAAGCCTGAAGGCGGTGCTTGGATTTTGGGGTCCCGTACGCGGCTAGGCTCCCAAAAAGTCCCACACATGTGGTATCCTCGTACTCAGGAGAAGCAACAGAATGTATTTTGGGGTGTATTTCCACATATGCCCATGGCATGTTTGAGCAATATATCATTTAGTGACAACTTTTTGTAAAAAAAAATATTATTTTTTTTTTTTTTCATTATTCAATCTCTTGGGACCAAAAAAAAAAATATTTAATGGGCTCAACATTGCTCTCAGCAAATAGCTTGGGGTGTCTACTTTCCAAAATGGGGTCATTTGGGGGGGGGTTTGAACTGTCCTGGCATTTTATGCACAACATTTAGAAGCCTATGTCACACGTCACCCACTCTTCTAACCACTTGAAGATAAAGCCCTTTCTGACACTTTTTGTTTACATGAAAACATTTTTTTTTTTGCAAGAAAATTACGTTGAACCCCCAAACACTATATATATTGTTAAAGCAAAGGCCCTACAGATTAAAATGGTGGGTGTTGCATTTTTTTTTTCCACACAGTATTTGCGCAGCGATTTTTCAAACGCATTTTTTGTGGAAAAAATACACTTTTTTTTATTTTAATGCACTAAAACACACTATATTGCTCAAATTTTTGATGAAATAAAAAACATGATCTTAGGCCGAGTACATGGATACCAAACACGACATGCTTTAAAATTGCGCACAAACACGCAGTGGCGACAAACTACATACATTTTTAAAAGCCTTTAAAAGCCTTTACAGGTTACCACATTAGATTCACGGAGGAGGTCTACTGCTAAAATTACTGCCCTCGATCTGACCTTCGCGGTGATACCTCACATGCATGGTGCAATTGCTGTTTACATATGACGCCAGACCAACGCTTGTGTTCGCCTTTGCGCAAGAGAAGGGGGGGCAGGGGTGCTTTTTTTTATTTTTTTTTTAGTTTTTCTTTTTATTTAGCTTTTTTATTTTATTTTTAAACTGTTCCTTCCATTTTTTTTTTTCTTAGTTATCATTTTTATTGTTATCGCAGGGAATGTAAATATCCCCTATGATAGCAATAGGCAGTGACAGGTACTCTTTTTTTTAAAAAAAGGGTCTATTAGACCCTAGATCTTTCCTCTGCCCTCAAAGCATCTGACCACACCAAGATCGGTGTGATAAAATGCTTTCCCAATGGTGCGGTGGGTATGCCCACCATTAGAATACCTCCCTTCATCCACCCACTTCTAATGATGGGCATACATGCACCATTTATATATGCCGAAGCATGGGGGCATCCTCCCGCAAAAAAGTTATGCCACGTACACATGGTCGGACTTTTTTCGACCATATGTACGTGGCATTAGGAGCAGAATCGCTCCTCCGCCCTCTGCTGCCCCCATGCTTCGGCATATATGCTCTTTTTTTTTAACTGTGGTGGTGAAATCACCTCCTACAGCGTTGGAGTCGCGGCTTTATGTATCGTGGGAGCAAACGCTGTTGCTGTCAAGATAAATAAATCCACGCTGCAACTGAATGGCGTACCTGCTAAGCAAATAATGGTTAACATTAAAACAAAGTAACATTACAGTATAACAGTAAGACCTTACCATACCATACCTGCAAAGCAAATACCAAAAAAAAAAACATAGTAAAAAATAAAACATTTTGTTAACGCAACCGGTGCCTAAAATATATATATGCCGAAGCATGGGGGCATCCTCCCGCAAAAAAGTTATGCCACGTACACATGGTCGGACTTTTTTCGACCATATGTACGTGGCATTAGGAGCAAAATCGCTCCTCCGCCCTCTGCTGCCCCCATGCTTCGGCATATATGCTCTTTTTTTTAACTGTGGTGGTGAAATCACCTCCTACAGAGTTGGAGTCGCGGCTTTATGTATCGTGGGAGCAAACGCTGTTGCTGTCAAGATAAATAAATCCACGCTGCAACTGAATGGCGGTTACCTAAAAAAAAAAACTGGCTACCTAGCGGCACCAGTGACACGAATAGAGCGATCAGAAAAACGATCGCTTAGTGACACTGGCAAAAGGGGGTGAAAGGGTTACCTAGGGGGCAATCAAGGGGTTAAACCTGTCGGGGGGGGGGGGGGGCCGGGCCGCTACCTTAGACCTAAAGGGGCCTAAAACTAACTGCCTGACAGTTATTACAGTCACACTGACACTAAATGCAGTGATCAGTAAATAAATGATCACTGCAATCAGTGACACTGTGACTGGGGGGGGCAGGGGGTGATCTGGGGGGTGATCTGGGGGTGACAGGGGGGTGGATTGTGTGCCTATGTGTGACTGGTGTCAGTGTAGTGTTGTGCACTTACTTCTGCGTCTTCTCCGCTCGGCGTCCCGGTCAGAAAGACCGACACGAGGAGCGTGACGTCACTTCCCCTTGCCTGTGTTTACAATTACACAGGCAAGGGAGAATGTGATTCGCCAGGAGCGATCGCGAGGGGGTGGCCAGAAACCACTGGCCGTCCCCTCTTCCCGCATCGCTCCTGACACGATCCCGACCGTCCCCGCCGGTGGAGGGGGGTCCGATCGGACCCCCCCAACCGCCTGAAGAATGGCACGTACAGGTACGTCCTTTTGCCTGTACGTGCCATTCTGTTGACGTATATGTACATGGGGCGGTCGGGAAGTGGTTAAGGCCCCATGTACACGGGACGCTGCTAAATGTACGTTCAGAGGCAGTTGGACGCTTTTTTCAGCTGCCCCTGAACTCATTTAATGTTATCCTATGTGACCATGTACACATGTACAGTCTCTTTTATTGCCATTTTTAGACAGTTGCATTTAACAGCGTTTCTTTGAAAGCAAAAAAAATGGGTTCAGACGCCATTTCCACGTTTAAGATGCCAAACGCGACTAAACGCGGTACCGGCATTACAGAACTGTGGGAGAGAGGGTTTAGGGCCAGGACACCCTTAAGTGGTTGCAATGTTAATTGTCAGACTCTGAAACTTCTATAGGTATACAGCCATGTAGGAAAAGCCACCTAGCCGGACACCACATCTGCGTAGACACACACTATCTCCTATGGCAACAATCTTGAACAAGTCAATCTTGAACCTTCTAACAAAGGTTACAGTGAACTCTTTCACTTCCTCTACAATCTCAACTTGCAGATCTTCACTCAACTGAGCTCCCAGTCTCTCTCACTAGACCTGCTGATCCACTGCCACTGGATACCCTGAGCTCTTTCAATCTTCTCACTCAGTATCTTCCTCAAGCGTCACCCCAGCTTCCCTGCTGGGTTCCTAGCTTGGCATTCAAGATACTCCTCAAGCGTCACCCCACTGGCCTGTTTGGTCCATGTCTTGGCACACAAGGCTGTTCTGCAAGCGCCACCTCCGCCACCTGGGTCCCTGGCTTGACACCTGCTGAAGTTTCCCAATTCTTCACCGTCCCTGGTTGGTGAGAACACTTCTCTGGTACTTGCTTCAGCAACTCACTGTGGTCCCTGATAATAGGTTGGATGGTCCCTTAGTGGCGACAGCTTCCCTTCTACCTCTGACCATGACAGGTTCTCCAGCCAGCAGAACCATCACTTCTGGTTGGACTGCAAGCCACAATCCCAACCCTACGCTGTTCTCTTGCTTCTGGATAAGCCCTCAGACAGCCTAGCAGCCAGATGTCCCCAGGATGGGCTGCTAGGCCAGAGCCTGAGACCTGGTATGGCATAACACACGTCCACCCAGACGGCACAGAACTCTGATCACTTAACCCCACTCACATAAGTAGGCTCTCCCAGCAGGCCAAGGGACCCAAGATGATCCCTGCCCATTGGCTGAGATACCCCATCTATTTGTGAAATGTTGCCTCTTTTCTTGTTTGAGAGACGGCTCTAGTCTAAATGATCTTATACACAAATCTCCTAGTGAGCTATGTGTTCAGCCATCAGGGATGTGCCTCCCATAAAGGCATTTGAGGCGGCTGCCTCAGAGACACAGCAGGGGGGGTGGCAGTGAGGCCAGGGTGTTCATGAGACACTCCATCCTCCGTGCATCTCAGTAAAACTGAGCCTGGTAAAACCACAGACCCAGTCACTTATTTTATTACACAGCCAGGTGCAGTGGCGAGACTATTCAATGACGTATGCTCCTGGCACCCAACATTTCATAGAATACGTATGTAGATAAAGGTTTCTGACCTAACTCTGACTTTCTTGATCTGCATACTTGTGCAGGGTCAGGTTAAAAAACAAAGGGTAAGTACCTCAAGAATGCAAAGAACAACATTAATACAAGAACCACTTTTTACTATTCCAAGTTTTTGGATGAAGTTTTTTATAAAGTCCCCAGGGTCTCTAAATAATATATGAAAAAAAAAAAACTGTTTTAAACATTAAATCAGTTCTTAAAGTATATCTAAACCCAAAATAAAAAAAAAAATACTACAGCTTACGAGCGGCTGCATTTGTTTTTGCATTTTCACATAGCCTGAATAACATGTTTCCTGTACTTTCGTGACTACACTAATTTCTCCACTGTATCTATGGAGGTAGCCATGGTTGTCTTCCTTTGTTTATTTCCATTACATGTGCTGTGGAAATTTTATTATGTGTGTTTTATTTATTGTCATCTGCCTCCCTGTGTCTGATTTAACCAAGGAGCGCTCTAGCAAAGCGCACTTGGGTTGAATCGGGACCAGCGGTAAAACCGTCAGTATGAAAACCTTCTCATGGGCTTGGAGACGTGTTCTGTGTGTGTGTGTGGGTGTTTGCCAGTTTGTAAGTATCAAGCACAATGCGCTGGGCTTCTTGCCTTCAAATGTCTATGCACATTAGAGAAGCGGAGTCCGCATAACTAGAGAAACGTATTATTATATCTCTGTTGTGGCTACGCTATCCCTTTTGGATACATATCTGCTTTTATAAGAGGACATTGATATCTACCTTGTTGATATACTGATACCGTATATTGACAACAGCAGTAGCAATGTCCTCGCAGATCTTCTCAAGCCTGTAAGAACGATCTTACTAGATACTGGTTACTCTAGGCAGTATTAAGTTGGCTCCATGCCGAAGTGGCTGGGCGGAGAGCAGTGTACATGCCTCAAGTGGATGAGAAATGTGCACTTCTCCCTCCCAATCCTGTGGATGCGCTCCCCTTTAGTGTTATTTCCTGTGTAGTGTAATTTCCTGTGTAGTGGTCATTTCCTGTGATGTCATTTTGCATGGAGGAAGCGATTGGCTGTTGACTTGGCTGTTGGCCATGACTTCCTGTTTGTCATTTCCTTTTGTTGCCAAGGAATAAAAGGTGCCTATGCTCCTGAGGAGAGTCAGAGGAACGATGGGGCTAACACGGTGACTATGTCTGTTCATTTGGGGAAATGTGGGAGACGCAGGTTGTTTTAAAGATGCATTATACCAAGAGGCTAAAAGGGCGCTTACAGCGCAAGAGTATAGTGTTTTTTCCACGACACATGGTAAACGATTGGACTACAGGCAGTCCCTGAGTTACAAACATGCGACGTACATACCACTCATATTTACAGAGGGAGATAACAGGAAGTGAGAAGAAATATACCCCTAAGAAGGGACATTCACTGTAAGAGGTATCATGGGAAAAAGGTGTCTCCACTGAAGCTTTATCACCAATCCTTTTCTCCACAACAGCCCAAAATTTTCAAAATCCAATTGTCACAGGGACAGAAAGTGAGTTGAAATCTTCTGAACAGGGGTACAGACAGCAAAACAAATGTTACAGGGGGTGTTAACCCTTCCCTATGCCATCCAAAAAACATAAACATTTTTTTTTGGCTGGAGTTAAAAATGTACCTGTTCCAAATTACATACAAATTCAACTCAATAACAAACTTATAGAATCTATCTTGTTTGTAACCCGAGAAAGATATGATTGTTTTTGCAGTTTTGTATTCCACAGGGAGTGACAGGAACGCTGCATTTCTGGCACAATCAATAGGCATCTTCTGAGAATGCTCTGAACTCAAACAATTTAATTGAATGCAGCTATTACTAAAGACTGGCAAGCTGTAATATATTACATTTTTGCTTTTGAGTTTAGATACACATTTGTATGCCTATATTCCTTTTTTTGTGTTCCTGCGTACTACTGCAGTGGTTTCAGGCTTGTTTGAATACTAAATATGCAGTTATCATCAATGTGCAGATAGTCTTGGCATACTAGTCTCATAAATTAGGTTGGGTAAATGGGGTGTCAAGACCTGTAAAATGGGCAGGTGTATCACAGTAAATAGTAGTCAAATGTTTGCATTGCACAGAATTCGAAAATTCTGTCATTTTGTTTTCTTTTCTCTGCACATCTGCCCTCATAACATGCTAGACTGACAATTCTATCATGGAATGGGATTATATTAATAGGCACAACAAACTATTGACCAATACATATGATATGTACATGCAAATATCACTTACCTGATGAGCTGGTAAATTGCACCCAGCAGCAACTTCATCAATCCATACTTCTGTGACAAGAGCACACTGTGGAAACCCAAACCCTCGAAATGATATATTGGATGGCAGATTGGTCCTGCATACTCTTCCTATGCATCTCAGATTAGGTATATAGTAAGAAACATCTGTCTGAAGCACCGAAATCTCCATTATCTAAATAAAGTAATAAAAAGTATCATGCGGGCAATGTGTGTGTTTTTAACAAACAGCACAATTATTAAAAACATGAAGGAGTGGGCCAAAATTCCGTTAGGATCGCTGCAGTGATCTGATCGGAACTGGGAACAGGTATCTGGTCCTCCCCTCCCCACAAAATGCCAAATGTGGCAGAGGAGGGGGGAGAGGATGCAAACAAGCGGAACTTCCCCTTTTGGGTGAAGTTCCGCTTTAAGTACAATATTCCCAATGCACACATTTCTGAACTTCTGGGGACTGAGAACATCCAAAGCAAAAACACTGTACATAGACATTGTAACTAAGCTGTGATTGCTAAATACAGCTTTGGACCCATTCTGGAGATCCTAGGTGTTCTGGTGACATACTTTCCCTTTGGTTTCCAGTGCTGTCTCTTTTTCTTTCAGTCGGTGTTCTGCTGTAGAAGGGATTGCAAGAAAATCCATTTTATACATATACAGTGTATATATATATATATATATATATAGCACCCTCCTAGGTAGGTGCTAGGTTTAGTTAGACAGATTTAGTGTTGGGCTCACTGTATTTTGTGGAGCTGTATTTTAAATTCAGTTGCCTCACTGTAGTCGGTGAGGCAGTAATTGGTTTGGTAAGGTCAGTTTAGTTGCTCACTTTAATCAGTGCAGCTGGATTATGCTAGCCAAGTCTACTGAGTGTGCTCAGCTGCTGCCAATGTGATAGCTCCCTCTGCATTCAGGGAGCTTGAGACATTGCTGGATGATAGGTGTGGAGCTATGCAGATAACATGACTAAAGACACAGCCCTGGCCAATCCCAGAGAGGCATGCTCTGAAGGCATGCTGGGAGACTGTATATGTTCTGTAAGCACACTGAGCTCAGGGTCTTTTCCCATAAATATAAACAAAAAAGTCAGTGCTACTACCCATACACCACATAGATAGCAGAGCTCCCAGGTGCTCGATCCACAGTCGCTGGCTGAGTAGAGTAATGAAGAAAAAATGATCTGTACTCCTGTTGTTGCTCTTACGCGTTTCAGCCTAAAAGGCCTTAGTCATAACATGATTTTTTTTCCCCGGGAAGGATTAGTCCAGACTGGTGGGCACATTGCCCTTCCAGACTGGTGGGCACATTGCCCTTCCAGGCAATGCTGCTAGGTCTGCTGTCGTGAGGCCACAGGTGGGTGACCTGAGAGCCTGGGATCGCGAGACCCTGGAGGTAGGAAGAGAGCTGACAGAGGGGCTTTTCTGAAGAAGATCCAGTCTGATATCACCATAGTAAGGTGTTGCTTGGAAGTTGGAAGGAGGCAACCAGCTGTCCCTGGGCCTTGTGTGAGTACATATGCTTCTAAGAGATCTTGGGGACCTTTGTGCTGTTGCCACTCCACTGGTGCTAGAGAGAGTTAGCTGTGGGTCTAGTTAAAGGGGACACTGGCTGGTGTTCTGAAGAGCTTTGTCCATCTAATCCAATGCTTAAAGGCACTCTGCTCTTGTGGCTCTAAGAAAGGAGTTTACAGTTAACTATTACTACCTTAAAGCTGAAGTCTACTGTTTGCTACAAGCACAGACTTTAATATAGCTTGTCCAGAAAGAATACCTAAGTCCTCAAGTTGTATATAGTTCCTGTTCTTTATTTTTTTGGAGTATACCACTCAATTCCCTCAGCCCTATCCGAGTTCTCCAAAAATAAAACAAAACACCCCAAGACTGATCATTAAAGATTGTGTGAATGAGCCTGTGTGGCTGCCTGCAGGGTGAAGCATTTTGGGGAACACTCACACACATATACATACATAATCTCACAAAAGTGAGTAGACCCCTCATATTTTTGTATATATTTTATTATATTTTCATGTGACAACACTGAAGAAATGACACTTTGCTACAATGTAAAGTAGTAAGTGTACATCTTGTATAACAGTGTAAATTTGCTGTCTAAAGTTAATGTCTAAACTGCTGGCAACAAAAGTGAGTACACCCCTAAGTAAAAAAAATGTCCAAATTGGGCCCAAAGTGTGAATATTTTGTGTGGCCACCATTATTTTCCAGCACTGCCTTAACCCTCTTGGGCATGGAGTTCACCATAGCTTCACAGGTTGCCACTGGAGTCCTCTTCCACTCCTCATTGACGACATCACAGAGTTGGTGGATGTGAGAGACCTTACGCTCTTCCACCTTTCCTTTGAGGATGCCCCACAGATGCTCAATAGGGTTTAGGTCTGGAGCCATGCTTGGCCAGTCCATCACCTTTACCCTCGCTTCTTTAGCAAGGCAGTGGTTGTTTTGGAGGCATGTTTGGTGTTGTTATGTTGGTATACTGCCCTGCGGCCCAGTCTCCGAAGGGAGGGGATCATGCTCTGCTTCAGTATGTCACAGTACATTTTGGAATTCATGGTTCCCTCAATGAACTGTAGCTTCCCAGTGCCGGCAGCACTCATGCAGCCCCAGACCATGACACTCCCACCACCATGCTTGACTGTAGACAAGACACACCTCACCTGGTTGCCGCCACACACGCTTGACACCATCTGAACCAAATACGTTTATCTTGGTCTTATCAGATCACAGGACATGGTTCTAGTAATCCATGTCCTTAGTCTTCTTGTCTTCAGCAAACTGTTTGCAGGCTTTCTTATGCATCAAATTTAGAAGAGACTTCCTTCTGGGATGACAGTCATGCAGACCAACTTGATGCAGTGTGCGGCGTATGGTCTGAGCACTGACAGGCTGACCCCCCTCCCTTTCAACCTCTGCAGCAATGCTGGCAGCACTCATATGTCTATTTCCCAAAGACAACCTCTGGATATGATGTTGAGCATGTGCACACAACTTCTTTGGTCGACCATGGCGAGGCCTGTTCTGAGTGGAACCTGTCCTGTTAAACCGTTTTATTGTCTTGGTCACCATAATGCAGCTTAGTATCAGGGTCTTAGCAATCTTCTTATAGCCTATGCCATCTTTATGTAGAGCAGCAATTCTTTTTTTCAGATCCTCAGTGCCATGAGGTGCCATGTTCAACTTTCAGTGACCAGTATGAGAGAGTGAGAGCAATAACACTAAATTTAACACACCTGCTTCCCATTCACACCTGAGACCTTGTAACACTAATGCCGCGTACACACAATCGTACAATCCAGCGGAGGTCCGCCGGACTTTCCGAACGAGCGGACTTGCCCACACATGCCCACACAGGACCGGACTTTTCCGGCAGACAATCCGCCGGACTTTTGCCAGAGGTCCGCCGGACTTTTGAAATGAATGGACTCGCCCACACACGGAGTAAAGTCTGTTAATTTTGAACGTGACTCCAGGTAGACGGAACTAGCAAAGGAAGTCAATGTCGCCGCCTGCATCGGCAAAATTGACACCTTGCTAGCCCCGTCACCTGGTATGGATTTAAAGGGCAAGCCCTATGCCGAAAAAACGGTGTGGGGGTCCCCCCAAAGTCCATACCAGACCCTTATCCGAGCACGCAGCCCGGCCGGTCAGGAAAGGGGGTACGGACGAGCGAGCGGCCTCCCCCTCCTGAGCCGTACCAGGCCGCGTGCCCTTAACATGGGGGGGTGCTTTGGAGAAGGGGGGGCCCCCCCACCCCCCCACCCCAAAGCACCTTGTCCCCATATTGATGAGGACAAGGGCCTCTTCCCGATAACCCTGGTTGTCGGGGTCTGTGAGCGGGGGGCTTATCGGAATCTGGGAGCCCCCTTTAATAAGGGGGCCCCCAGATCCCGGCCCCCATCCTATGTGAATGAGTATGGGGGACATGGTACCCCTACCCATTCACCTGAGGGAAAACGTGTTAATAAAAAAAACACAATACAGGTTTTTAAAGTACTTTATTAGACAGCTCCTGGGGTCTTCTCGCCAGACACCTCCGCTATCTTCTGCTATTTTACCACTATTTTACTAGCGGAGGAGCACGGCTTTCTCCTTCGTCGCTGCCGCTGTCTGGGGGTCTTCTTCTGACTTTGGGGGTCTTGTCCCACTCTTCGTTTCTTCTGCCGGGCCTCCGCTATCTTCTTGCAGCTCTTT
This sequence comes from Lithobates sylvaticus, assembly GCA_028564925.1. Lineage (NCBI taxonomy): Eukaryota > Metazoa > Chordata > Amphibia > Anura > Ranidae > Lithobates > Lithobates sylvaticus. The sequence continues at coordinate 129,581,762 of CM053031.1, forward strand.
TACTAGCGTTGGCCCGGTCTTCTGGTTCATCGCTGTCGCCGCCGCCACCTTCTGCTGCTTCTTCTTCTTGCTTCTTCTTCCGATGTTGACACAACGCTCTCTCCGCTTGTAATGCCGGGGACGCGTTGCGCGGCGACTTATATAGGGACAAGGGGCGGGGTCACCGGGTGATGTCACATGGTGACCCCGCCCCTTATGATGACACAGTCCGAACAATGTACCCCATACTCATTCACATAGGGTGGGGGATTTGGAGGCCCCCTTATTAAAGGGGAGCTGCCGGATTCCGATAAGCCCCCCGCCCGCAGACCCTGACAACCAACGGCCAGGGTTGTCGGGAAGAGGCCCTTGTCCTCATCAACATGGGGACAAGGTGCTTTAGGGTGGGGGGGCCCCTCTTCCCCAAAGCACCCCCCATGTTAAGGGCAGGTACGGCTCAGGAGGGGGCGATCGCTCGTCCCCACCCCCTTTCCTGACCAGCCGGGCTGCATGCTCGGATAAGGGTCTGGTATGGACTTTGGGGGGACCCCCACGCCAATTTTTGGGCGTAGGGCTTCCCCTTTAAATCCATACCAGGTGAGGAGGCTAGCAAGGTGTCAATCTCGCCGATGGAATGGAGGTGGCGACATTGACTTCCTTCACTAGTCCCCTCTACCTGGAGTCACGTTCAAAATGAACGGACTTTACTCTGTGTGTGGGCAAGTCCGTTCATTTCAAAAGTCCGGCGGACTAGCACACAGACGGCCGGATTTCTAAGTCCGCCAGACTTTTGGGAAGAAAAAGTCCGCCGGAGCCAAAACACGGGCGGATTGATTGACCAAGTCTGCCGGATAGTCCGATCGTGTGTACGCGGCATAACGAGTCATATGACACCAGGGAGGGAAAATGGCTAATTGCGCCCAATTTGGACATTTTCACTTAGGGGTGTACTCACTTTTGTTGCCAGCGGTTTAGATATTAATGGCTTTGTTAAATTATTTTGAGGGGACAGCAAATTTACACCGTTATACAAGCTGTACACTCACTACTTTACATTGTAGCAAAGTGTAATTTCTTCAGTGTTGTCACATGAAAAGATATAATAAAATATTTACAAAAATATGAGGGGTGTACTAACTTTTGTGAGATACTGTACACCTTTTTGTTTTAAATGTAGAGATTTGTAGCATAGGGACCATTACTGCAATCAACCTATCTCACACTTTAAAGCGGAAGTAAACCCATCGATTTAACAGTTAAAAAAAAAAAAGGCATGCAGGGAATGCTAACTGCACATTGGCTGTGCTCTCAACCAAACAGTCAAGTCATCCAATGGCTGGTGTCATAACGGATCACATGTGCAGCACCGTGGCAGTTGAAGATTAAACAGAGGCAAAGATGGCAGCTTCCTTGGCTGAAAACGATAGGGGGGTTTACTTCCACTTTAAGAACTATTGAGATATCAGTCACACAGGAACTATACGGTTGCCACCACGACAGCTGATTTGTAGATTTCCATTGCGAGGAGGAGCGGTAAAGTACAGATATTGCGTAGAACAAAAGAAAGCAGAGCCTGAGAATGTAATATTTCTTAGTTGGAGCTACAAGAGGAAGATGGCTCAGGATAGGTGTCAAAAAAAGTGATGATGCGTATTTCTAAGATGAAAGATGAAAAGGAAAAGGAAAAAGACATCCAAGGTGTCTTTTGGCAAATAAACAGTTCCTGTATATGTGCTGCAAATGTATAGTGTGCTGTTTGGCTGGAATTGCCCTTAATATTGCCAGCAATTTAAAATATTGTACAGAGGTGTAACAGTGGTTAAGGCTTACAAATATAGATTCTACCCCCGAACATCCACCATTGCTGTATAAATTGACATCAGCCGCTACGATTCTGCCATCATTCATATATCCCACCTGAAAAAAAGAATTCTGAATTAGTGTTTTCCTTGATTCTACAATGTGATATTTTAAAAAGGATGATTTACAGTACGTGAATCGTAATTTTTCTATACAGTACTCACTTTATATTTTCCAAGATAGGGATGTCGTCCTCCAGTTATAAGCATGTCGTCACTACGCTCTAGAATGCAGCGAACAGGATGTTTGATCCTAAAAAATAAGAACGCAAGATCTTTGAAGTCAGTCTGGAGATGTTCTTAAGCATAATAGAGCCTTACATGTGTTGTAAATTCAGTTTACCAAAGCAGTCAATTTTGGAGTTGAGGTCCTTGCAGTTTTACTATATGGTACAGAAAGTTTAGGCTTTGATACAGAGTAGGGAGGAGGTTTAGGTTTGCCACTACCATGGGTTTGTGACAATTCCCTGGGATATACAAAGCTTGCATATTGAGAACGTTTGGTCAAAAGAATTGATGGTTCACAGCCAGATATAAGGCACAATCTATAATGTGTAAATAGCTTTGTCCTGGTCAGCTGAGTCAAAAGATCCATACATTTAAAGGGATGGATAAACCACCTCTCTATAGAAAGATTGGGTCACCAAAACCATGTTATCAGTGTATGTTGGAGCTGTTAGAGCATCCTAGAGAGTGTATGTTAGAACAGTTAAGCAGAGTTGTGACGGGAGTCACTTTGTGTGGGTGGCTTGTGGAACTCAGCTTACCTTGGAGAGCTCTGGAAACTCAGTGTCCAGCTCCCCCAGCCCCTCCTGTGTGTAAATCACCCTGTGTCCATTAGGGACACACGGTCACTGAGAACCCCAGTCTGATCTGTGCTAGTCGGACTCACTGTAACGCCACACTGGAATGTTGTATATATTGTGTGTTGTCTCATGCTGTTGTGGATTGTTTGCTGGGATTGTTTGGTGTGTGGCTGTGTCCCATTGTTCTTTTGTGTCTGTTTGCCTAATGCCGCGTACACACGGTCGGAATTTCCAATGGAAACAGTCCGATGGGAGCTTTTCATCGGATTTTCCGACTGTGTGTATGCCCATCTGTCTTTTTCTGTCGGAATTTCCGACGGACTTTGGATTGAGAACCTGTTCTTAATTTTTTCTGACGAAAAACCTTTCTATCATATTTTCCGAACATGTGTATGCAATTCCGACACGCAAAATTCCGACTCATGCTCGGAAACAATTCGACGCATGCTCAGAAGCATTAAACTTCCCTTTTATAGTGCAGTCGAACGTGTTTTATGCCGTGGTGTTGACCGTCGGAATTTGGTGTGACCGTGTGTAGGCAAGACAGTTTGAACGAAATTCCGTCGGAATTCCGACGGGGAAAACCATCAGAGATTATTCCGGCCGCGTGTACGCGGCATTAGGAGAAATGTATTATGGGATGGATGTTTTGTATTTATGTTCCTGGCATGTGGACTGGGGGCAGGGTGGAAAGGGGAGTGGCAAATTACTCCCACAACTCTCCCTGCTGATAGGACAGTTTACCCCGCCCTGAATCAAAGGGAGAAGGGAGTTGTTCCCTGAGTGTATACCTGTGTACCTGTGTTTAAACATGTAGTACTGGTCTATATTCATAATTGATTTACAAAGAACATGGTATTATTAGTTATTAACTATTATAGTTTTAAGGTGATTACTTCTATAAATGTAAATATGTATGTTTCTGCATACATTGATCTCTCTGAGCTCACAGATGGTCACTCACAGATGGTCACATTGTCTCGGGACCATTATGGCTAGTCTTTTGTTAGTACCAGATAAAACCAGCATTTTTGCGCCTTCTTTCAAGCCTTTAAAAGGTTAGAAAACAGAGAATAGCAGTGAACTTCTTCTAGGATGTGAATATGCCTGGACCTGGAATAGACTGTCGACTTCCTGCACTCTCTGATGATTTCAGAAGTTGAAGGGTTCCCTGGATTGAATGGCAGAGACTAAGAGCTTATTGAAAAAAGGTGTGCAGACACAATATAGATCTACCATGAACTAAGCTAATTAATAACTATTTAAAGTGACAATAGTGAACCACATTTGGTTACTCATACTTTACAACCATTATAATGTGAATAATTAAAAATTGGTTAAAGTGTGTTTATACAAACAATAATAACACCAGACACCTAGCGTGAACCAGTGAGGTATAAATTAATTGTTACCCCAGAGATAATTAGCACACAAAATAGAGCTAACCGAGCTCTATTTAAATTATATAATATAAATATAACAAACCCTGTACCTTGTATCACAATGTGTACAACGAAAGTTAATGATCAAGCACTTGTGCCCAATCTAATATATAAAAAGTGCAAACCAACAAAATTGGCAAATAATCCCAATATCTTGGGTACATCCAAAAAACGTGAAAAATATTATATAAATTAGAAAAAACACAGTGTTAATTGATATAACGCAAAGTTCATATAGTAGTCCTTGCTGTAAAACGCCACAATCACTCCTGTAGATATAGCTTGTGCACCATCACCGGACAAATTCTCGATCCACCCAATGTGAGAACCAGCAGTATTAAATGGCCTCTTACCAAATGGAGTTGATTACTTTGTTTAGAAGCAATCAAATGCGCTTTCACAGGATTGTGCCTGTACACTGAGTGACACACCCTCACTCAAGGGCTCTCTTCCCTCTATCAGACCAGCTCAGATGGAATGGATTGGAAACATATATGGGAATATAAAGAGAGGCGCACCTCATAGCGTAATAACGTTTTTATTTAAAAAATAGCATAAAAAAACACAGCAGCCAATTGCTCACTTACATTTTCCAGTGCCTACCCGGCACTGAGGCTACTTGCGATATGTTAAAAGATTCGATGGAGCAGCGGATCCTTCCCTCGTGGCGTGCGTCTCTAGTGTGCGTTCCACTCACCAGACAACCAGAGCCAATATCACAGGAAGTCCAGCAATAGTGCATCCAAAGATACAAAGTGATCAGGTACCGCCTACCGACGTACGTTTCGTGTTTGTCACGTCTTCAGGGTGGCGTACCTGATCACTCGTGATCAGGTACGCCACCCTGAAGACGTGACAAACACGAAACGTACGTCGGTAGGCGGTACCTGATCACTTTGTATCTTTGGATGCACTATTGCTGGACTTCCTGTGATATTGGCTCTGGTTGTCTGGTGAGTGGAACGCACGCTAGAGACGCACGCCACGAGGGAAGGATCCGCTGCTCCATCGAATCTTTTAACATATCGCAAGTAGCCTCAGTGCCGGGTAGGCACTGGAAAATGTAAGTGAGCAATTGGCTGCTGTGTTTTTTTTATGCTATTTTTTAAATAAAAACGTTATTACGCTATGAGGTGCGCCTCTCTTTATATTCCCATATATGTTTCCAATCCATTCCATCTGAGCTGGTCTGATAGAGGGAAGAGAGCCCTTGAGTGAGGGTGTGTCACTCAGTGTACAGGCACAATCCTGTGAAAGCGCATTTGATTGCTTCTAAACAAAGTAATCAACTCCATTTGGTAAGAGGCCATTTAATACTGCTGGTTCTCACATTGGGTGGATCGAGAATTTGTCCGGTGATGGTGCACAAGCTATATCTACAGGAGTGATTGTGGCGTTTTTCAGCAAGGACTACTATATGAACTTTGCGTTATATCAATTAACACTGTGTTTTTTCTAATTTATATAATATTTTTCACGTTTTTTGGATGTACCCAAGATATTGGGATTATTTGGCAATTTTGTTGGTTTGCACTTTTTATATATTAGATTGGGCACAAGTGCTTGATCATTAACTTTCGTTGTACACATTGTGATACAAGGTACAGGGTTTGTTATATTTATATTATATAATTTAAATAGAGCTCGGTTAGCTCTATTTTGTGTGCTAATTATCTCTGGGGTAATAATTAATTTATACCTCACTGGTTCACGCTAGGTGTCTGGTGTTATTATTGTTTGTATAAACACACTTTAACCAATTTTTAATTATTCACATTATAATGGTTGTAAAGTATGAGTAACCAAATGTGGTTCACTATTGTCACTTTAAATAGTTATTAATTAGCTTAGTTCATGGTAGATCTATATTGTGTCTGCACACCTTTTTTCAATAAGCTCTTAGTCTCTACTATACAGTTCAGAATATACAATTAATTAACCTATTAATTAATTTAGTATCTCATGTTGGTACTAGCGCCCCTCATTTAATTAAACTATCAATTAAATCATCTAGATTTCATAGGAGCAGCTGTACTGGGTTTATAGTAATAATATTAGTATAGACCTTTTTGAATTATCCTAAGCGCGGAGCCAGACAAGCCAATGTGAGTGGCCGTCTACAATTTTTCATTCCCTGGATTGAATGCTGAATTTATCCTGTATTGTATCATCTGTAATACATCTTTAATCGTAGCTAAGTAAATCTCCTTTATTACATGCTTTGTATGTTGTGTGTTTTAATCCTTGCATTTACTGACCATATATCTGAAAGGGTAAATATATGAATGAACCTATGAATAAATGTAACACAGGATTTAACCCTTATTACAAAACAGTTTGATTTTTTTCACCCTACAATGAGTTACGGCTAATGACTGGGTGAGCTAAGGGGTCTTGGGTAGTGCTGGTTCTGGACAAAGGAAGCATTTACGGGAGACATAGTCCTGTTGATTACGGGGGTCCATCACAATTGGTTGGCAGTGATGGGATCATCCTACCTTGCTGTGAACACATCCAAACCACCACCTGGATACAAGGTCTGGATAGCAGAAGAGAAGAGGTACAGATACCAGCTGCCATGAAAGAGAAATTCCAAAGGAGGTTGCGAGAGATGTGGATACAGCACAGGGGACCAGTATCAGTGCAGGTCCTGCTGGAATGGTATGATTCTGTCCACCTACATCTCTGGAAGAAAGCGCTGGCTCTCAAGCAGCACCACCAGGAATAAAGTCTCCCCTCTGTCCATGTAAGCTACTGGTCGCAGTATGAAGTGTTATTGGGGGAACAACCGAACCAGGAGTGGACAGCTAAGTTAAGCAGGCTGATCCGGGCAGAGATGCGGTTGGACGAGAGCTACAGAGCCCTCCAGTGGTATGTAGCCCAAGTGTGCCTATGGGCAGCAGATGACTGCCCCACGGAAGGCTTTGGCTACGGTGGCCTGGGACTGTTGTACTGGAGGCTGTCCAAGGACCCTGACTTTGGGAGTGATCTGGAGTGGCGTTTGAAGGAAATAGAATGTCTCGGAAGTGCTATGGGCACAGGAAGATTTGGAGTTTCTGGCCGTTCAGGAAAGGGAGCTGGAGATCGCCTATAGACAGCTGCTAGACTCTGCTCAGCAGCAGGGTGGGGCCCCCTTGCCTGGGACTATGCAGAAGTACCAGCCAACAGCTCTGAAATCCTGGCTGAAGAGTCAGCAACGTGGCATAGTAACAGTGTGCTTTGTCCACCTGCCCCTGCAGCTATGGAAGCGGAGGTCTTATGACGGATGCAGCAAGTGCTGACTGACCTTGATGAACCTGTTTCTGCACAAGACGAGGTTGGATGGAGGAATGTGCCTGTCCAGCAGCATGCCAGAGAATCGGCAGTGGAAACTCTGGAGATTGCCATCCCCAAAGCTGAAGTGCTGACAACAGGGCAGAGCTCTGCTAACCTCTGCCCAGTACTGATAGCATCTTTTGGGTTCCACGGACAGGAGATGGCGAACCTCTATCCCCAGACACCAGTTATAGAGATTGGGGATTTGATAGACTGTTCTGCTGTACTGTTCTGCTGAGGAAGACCAATCTGGTGAGCCTCCAGCAGAAGAGCTGGTATCAGGGCCAAACTTCACTGAGCTCTGCCCAGCACCAACAGCAGCATCTGTGGAGTTACAAGAGTCTCCTCCAGCTGAAGCGCTGGCCACCAGAGGGTCCAAGACCTCTGCCCCACACCTGCGGCAGTTCCAGGGGCCCACAGTTAGCCGGAGTGGATGATGTGGGGTCCTCAGCTAAAGTGCTAACAGGGCAGAATGCTACTGGCTTCTGCACACAACTGCAGCTTGAGCTGATATCAGTGGATGCGTGCTGCTAGCCTCTGCCCTCAACTAACAGAAGGGAGGGAGGGAGTTTCTATGAAAGTGGATGGGAATTTGGTCTCCCCTGACCCAACCCCACTGAGACAGTCGAATGTCAGCCTTGCCTTGCAAGAACTGGGGGATTTTTATCTACCAAAAGTGGATGGGACTTCAGTCTCCACTTGTATACCCCAGGGATGCTGGGCAGTCGGCCCAGATCCTCAACAGCATGACGGAGTGAGCCCAGTCACCCTGTCTTCTCTCCAGTGGCTGAAAGGACTCCAGGGAGAAGGGCCAGTCCACGCCTCTCCCCAGCAGCAGGTATGTTCTCTGAGAGAGGCAGAGGTTGGCTGGGTGAGTAATACTGTGTTTGGGACAATTTATTTGGGGTACTGTGTGGATACCGGCATTGGGGGACAGTAACTACTGATCAACTTCGGAGTCAACCCGTCTGGGGTCTCCTCCTGTTTTAGTCCCCTGCTGAAAGGGGAGATGTGTGACGGAAGTCACTTTGTGTTGGGGCTTGTGGAACCCAGCTTACCTTGGAGAGCTCTGGAAACTCAGTGTCCAGCTCCCCCAGCCCCTCCTGTGTGTAAATCACCCTGTGTCCATTAGGGGCACAGGGTGACTGAGAACCCCTGTCTGATCTGTGCTAGTCGGACTCACTGTACAGGCACACTGGAATGTTGTATATATTGTATATTGTGTGTTGTCTCATGCTGTTGTGGATTGTTTGCTGGGATTGTTTGGTGTGTGACCCATTGTTCTGTTGTGTCTGTCCGCCTGCCTTAGGAGAAATGTATTATGGGATGGATGTTTTGTATTTGTGTTCCTGACATGTGGACTAGGGGCAGGGTGGAGAGGGGAGTGACGAATTCCTCCAACAACTCTCCCTGCTCATTGGATAGTTTACCTCGCCCTGAATCAAGAGTTACGGCTAATGACTGGGTGAGCTAAGGGGGTCTTGGGTGGTGCTGGTTCTGGACAAATGAAGCATTTACAGTGGACATAGTCCTATTAAGGACGGGGATCTCTCACAAGAGTTTTTTTTTTTTTATTTTGTCATTTGTACATGTCCCTCGTGGCAGTGCCCAGCTTCTCATGCTTTGTGTTTGACAAAAGCTTGCTCATCAACCCCACAAATGGCCAAAATTGAATAACAAGATTTGCTCCTATAGAATTGAATAGGGTTTGCTTCAAAATGTAGGCGCAAGATTTGCTAAACTGTTTGCGAACCATGACCAAGCAGATTCGCTTATTCCTGAGCATTCAAACAAGTGTGTACATTAGGGAGGGTTAGTTCAAGGGTTACAGGGAGGCTTAGTGCGAGAGTGAGTGTTGGGGTTAGAGGGAGATTTATTGTGAGAGTGAGCATTGGGTTTTCAATAAAGGGATAGTGTTGGGGTTACAGGAAGGGTTAGTGTTAGTGGGGTTACAGGAATAATAGAAGGACGACCCGTGGAAAAGGGTGGAGAAGGTATGGAGCTAGGTGGATTGGTCATGGAAAGGGCTAGAGGGCTGCAAATGGCAACAAAATGTTGTTAAGAGCATGGCAAGTGATCTGCAAACAAATGTGAATAGGGAAATAACTTAAAAATAACAAAATAAAAAAAAAAATAAAAAATAAAAAAAATGCTGGAGGCCCCCTTCTCAGCAGAAGAGGTACAGGAAGTCGTTAAGAACCTCAGAAACTCAACAGCACGATGCCGCACATATGGTGGGAATACCCCAGAATACGCACTTTCTGGAAAAATTTATTCAATTTAATGGATAAGATAGTGGGAAAATAAAATACTTGGAAATTAAAAAAAAATGAAAAAATTATAATCTTGACCTAGGAGGACGAAATTCAAATGGAGTAGGAGGTTGAGGTGGCGGTGGATGTGGCGGTGTAGGTGGAAGCGGCGGTGGAGGAGGACGAGGTAGCCAACACTGGTTCAAAAATACAACAATGGCTGGGTAAGGCTAGTGGTGAATGATGTGTCAAATTCTGTCCCTGGCGCATAGTGTCCGCCCTGTACTGCGCTTGCTCAGTACGTAGGACAAGGGGATTTTGAAACTCTCCGAAGACGATGCGCGGTGACTCCAGGTTCAAGCCACATCATCCGAGGTTGAAGCCTAGCCAAGCAAGCCCGTGAGGGGCCCTGTTATTATGTGCTACCCTATGTCCACTTGGATGGTCGGGCTTGAACCTGCACTCACTGCGCAGGCGACGTTCATCTTTGGAGATTTTGTGAATCTCCTTGTCCTCCGTACTGCGCAAGCACTGCACCTGCGCAGTAAGTGGCCGGACACTATCCGATAGCAAGACAGTTTTCGTCAGAACACCGGTATATGTGTCTATTCTGCACAAGGTACGGCCAAGTCCTGTGGGATCCATGCCTGGTTCATTTTAATGAACGTGAGCTTGTCCACATTGGCTCTGGACAGGCGGCTGCGCTTGTCTGTGATAACGCCCCCTGCCGTGCTAAATACACGTTCAGATAATACACTGGCGGCAGGGCAGGCCAGCACCTCCAAGGCGTAAAGGGCAAGCTCATGCCATGTGCCCAATTTGGAGACCCAGAAGTTGAAGGGGGCAGACCCGTCATGCAGTACGTGTACGCGTGTGCACACATACTGCTCCACCATGTTGGTGAAATGCTGCCTCCTGCTAAGACGTTCCATCTCAGCTGGTGGTGCTGGTTGTTGTGGCGTGCCGACAAAGCTTTTCCAGTGAGGTAATTAAGGACGGCACGTTGTCCTTGTAACGGGGATCCAGCAGGGTGGCCACCCAATAATCAGCACCAGTTAAAATGTGGGCAACTCGGCGGTCGTTGCGGAGACACTGCAGCATGTAATCGCTCATGTGTGCCAGGCTGCCCAGAGGCAAGGAAAAGCTGTCCTCTGTGGGAGGTGTATCGTCTGTGTCCTCTGTATCCCCCCAGCCACGCACCAGTGATGGACATGAGCTGGTCTGGGTGCCACCCTGCTGTGAACATGGTTCCTCCTCCTCCTCCTCATCCTCCACCTCGTCATCCTCCAGAACTGTGCCCTTGCTGCCAGACAATTGTGTACCTGGCGCTTGTTGGTGCAGGAACCCAGCCTCGTAGCCACTTGTAAATGACTGCCCTGAAAGCCGTGGAAATTAACCCTCTTCCTCCTCCTCCTCCTCCTCATCCTGTGCCACATCCTCTTCCATCATCGCCTTAAGAGTTTTTTCAAGGAGGCATAGAACTGGGATAGTAACGCTGAGAACGGCGTCATCGGCACTGGCCATGTTGGTGGAGTACTCGAAACAGCGCAACAAGGCACACAGGTCTCGCATGGAGGCCCAGTTATTGGCGGTGAAGTGGTGCTGTTCCGCAGAGCGACTCACGCGTGCGTGCTGCAGCTGAAACTCCACTATCGCCTGCTGCTGCTCGCACAGTCTGGCAAGCATGTGCAAGGTGGAGTTCCACCTTGTGGGCACGTCACATATGAGACGGTGAGCGGGAAGGCCGAAGTTACGCTGCAGCGCTGACAGGCGAGCAGCAGCAGGGTGAGAACGCCGAAAGTGCGCACAGACGGCCTGCACTTTCTGCAGCAGCTCTGGCATATCGGGGTAATTCTTCAGGAACCTCTGGACCACCAAGTTCAGCACATGCGCCAGGCAAGGGATGTGCGTCAAACCGGCAAGGCCCAGACCTGCTACGAGATTTCGCCCATTATCGCACACCACCAGGCCGGGCTTGAGGCTCACTGCCACCAACCACTCATCGGTCTGTTGTTCCATGTCCCTCCACAACTACTGCGCGGTGTGGGGTTTTTCCCCCAAACAGGAAAGTTTTAAAACTGCCTGCTGTTGTTTAGCCCTGGCTGTGCTGAAGTTGGTGGTGAAGGTGTTACGCTGACCGGATGAGGAGGCGGTAGAGGATGAGGAGGCGGAGTAGGAGGAGTTAGCAACAGGAGGCAAACTGAAGTGCCCTGCAATCCTCGGTGGTGGAAGGACATGCGCCAAAGTGCTATCTGCCTCAGGCCCAGCCGCCACTACATTTACCCAGTGTGCTGTTAGGGAGATATAACGTCCCTGACCGTGCTTACTGGTCCACGCATCCGTAGTTAGGTGGACCTTGCCACAGATGGCGTTGCGCAGTGCACACCTGATTTTGTCCACCACTTGGTTGTGCAGGGAAAGGATAGCTCGTCTGGAAAAGTAGTGGCGGCTGGGCATGACGTACTGTGGGACAGCCAATGACATCAGCCTTTGAAAATTGCGTCTCCACCAGACGGAATGACAGCATTTCAAAGGCGAGCAATTTTGAAATGCTGGCATTCAGGGCCAGGGATCGCGGGTGGCTAGGGGGGTACTTCCTCTTCCGCTCCAGTGTTTGGAAATAGAGAGCTGAAAAACTCACAGAAAAATGCTATTGGGAAAAAAAATAAAAAGCAAAATTCAATTTTTATGCAATGTTTTTCCAATAGCATGAATACACACAGACTGTGGTGTATGTCTTAGTATATGCAGTGCAGTAATGTTGCACTGACAGGAGTTCTAATCCTGTGCACAGCACCCCCCACGCTATGTCTGCCTCTTTCTTTTGCCAAAACTATTGCTCATGATCTAACTAAAAAAAAATTTGTGGGTTTACATACACTTTATCATCAAAGGATTTTAGAGCTTTTTTAATAGAGGACACCAGAAGATGCTTATTTTTAAAAGACACTCTAAAGTTTCATTAAAATTCGGGTCAGGGTCCCGGAGCCCTCCAGAGATGGCTCAACCCTAAACAAGTTTCATTAAAATTCTGGGAGCCCTCCAGAGATGGAAATTACTGCGCTCACTTGTTCACTTCTGTATTTCAATTTTAGCTTTGAGGACTTTCAATAGGCTTTTTACAATAGGGATTTGAGGATAAATTGGAAAAGATGCCTAAGGCCGGCCATACACAGTGCAAATATATTTTCTGCAACCACGAATTGCAGGAAAGAAATGTGCACGATTCCCCCATCAACACAGACAGCGCTGACGGGTCATTGCCTGCCCCCAGTATGGGCGGGTGGGGGGACTTTTAAGTAGGGATCCAGAATCAATATTCATGGTCAGAAAATTATTTGAATTGACTCACCATAATGGAAATAAGTGACACTTACTTCTTAGCCGCCACAGCTGCGATTGCTGCTATGTAGGCTGTTTTGACAATCTTTCCACCAAACGCTCCACCAATCCTTTTCACATGACAACTGACGCGATTAGAGGATATGCCTAAAGCTTTCGCCACGAGGCTCTATAGAAGAAAAATACATTTATGCATACCAAAACATTTTTTTTTTTTTTTTTTTTAAATGTTTTAGCTTGGGACATCTAGGCCAAATGAAAGTGATTTATTCATATTTCAATTGCAGTCATAGACAAGTGACATTAATTAACTTAAGTAAAAACAAATCATTTAGTAGTATTTTAAAATGCAACTCCAGGCAAGCAGTCAAATACACAGCTCAAATACTCCTATATGTATTTTATCTGCCAAGTTTTTAATTTAGGACAGCATTATTTGTGATATACACACACCTCTGCTAGCCAGGTCACTTTGCTTCTTGGGTTAGCATTACCACTTCTAAAATCAGCTCCCTGCTCTTTGAAAAGAGGTATTGACATTAATTCATCTTCAAGTGAAGTAGGCTAGAGGAGGAGCGGTAACATAGGAACGATGATGCTTACAACTTGTTATGTTAATTAGCACAGGATGTTAAAATTATATACTTATGTACATTCTCTTGTGGAGACATTTTAGAATATCACGAAGAGACTATATTACCTTTTTATATATTTTGTTATTTGTACTATGGGAAAAACAATGTGAAAATAAAACCCCATGCAGTCAAGATGAACTATCTGCACTGCAAAGAAACAGTGCAATTACTCCTCCACTACGGAAGCCTTTAGCCTGCAATAATTTTAAATTACATACTATCAGACACGTTGCTCTGGTATATTTTGGACACGTTGCTCTGGTCTATTTTGTTTTAAATGGGAGCTCTAATCTCCATTTTTTTTTTAAATGAAACCACCAACTCATGCCATGGCAAACATGACAATCCTGCTTTATTATTGTATGCCATTTTTATGCAATTATTGAGATGCCCTCTTATTCCACTCAGAACCTTTTATGGCAAGAAGGTGAATCAAGCGGAGGAATGGACGTGCTGACGTAACGATCAGCATGGAGGGAGGGGCCTGAGCCCGTCAGCCAGCGGGGACAGGAGCGAGGCTGAGGAGAACGCCGGCACCTCGCCGGGTCTGGAGAGCACTAGGAGGACGTCTCCCCTTCCCAGCCAGGGAACCCAGAACACCGGGCTCACCCAGACGGGGTATGGGGAGCGCTAAAGGCGGTCGCCGCCAAGATCGCGGCTCCACGTGGTGACGGGCCGTCCCCGGCGATCACGGCTCGGCTGCCCTCTCTCCCGCCCCCCCCCCCCCCTGCCTCCCGACCCAGCATACGGACCGGCTACGGCCCCCAGCAAGCAAACGCCTAAGTATCTGCAGGCAACTACCGCCTACAGAATCGGGCTCCTGGTATGTGAGTATACAAGTGTGCAAGTGAAGTCAAGCCTCAGCATAAATAAAACGTCCTGGAGAAGGTAAGACGACAGCTACTTCCAAATGTACCAAATGTTTTAATCTCCCCCCGGAGAATTGCCTGAATAAATGCTCCATGTGAAAGAAATGTTCTGCCTGTGAGGAAAAGTGTGGTGAATCCTGGACTATTGTTTCTAGCAAGGAATGTCTTTTTTCCTAGGGGAGAGACACGGTTTGTTTTTCCATGTCAGCACTGTTCCTGTATTAACCATTTCAATTACCCTGTGAGCAGTCACCACATATACGACCTTATCACATCCGGGATTAAACCCTGTTCGCTATTTTACCTCAATTCGCACACACGAAGTGGGTCCACATCCGGGTGCCTGGGCCAACGGGGCAGGAGGGTCGAGGGCAGAGCCTGGTTGCTTAGGCAAAACCATTTTTTAAATACTCTCATCAACCCTCATCAACGGGGCAATAGGATCACGGGGGAGAAGCCAACAGCACACAGGCTTACCAAAAGTGTTTTGTGCATCTGCAGCGCAGGGTGACGGTGGACATTTCTGACTCTCTCTCTCAGGAAGAGAGTGAGGGAGTGAGGGAAAATATTTAGCTGGCTGGAGCAGGAAATTCTCCTTGAATCTTTCCTTCAAACAACGCCCTGCGGGGAGGAGAGCAGACCAGGGCAGGTCACGCGGCTGGGGGCTTGATTCTGGTGGCAATTTTGCTTGCCTAGTCCTAGCAGGAGCGCAGAGAGAAAAGCGGATCCAGGACCTCTGGGACAATAGCTGAGGGTGGCCTGGTGGTGGGAATCCCCCGGGCTGGGGGGTAGGGGAGACCCTTCACTTCATATCCCCCCCTAAATAGCAGCATCAGGCTATCGTGGACGGGAGGGGCAATAGCACTAGGACTCCAGACCTAGAAGTATTATAGTCTGAAGGAGGGTGCTTCTCCTGATTCCTCCTACGAAGAAAGGAGGTGCCTCTGGGGGGTCCCCAAGCCTGTCTACTCCAGTCCTGGTGACTAGATCTGGGAGGTCGCTTCTCGGTCAGCTGACCCAGTCTGGAGGACACAAATCCAGCGTAAGGAAGACCTACCTGAGTAGTGCAGTTTTTTCCAAAAAAAAAAAAAACATATATATATAAATAAATTAAAACAAACAACAGGGACGATTCGTTCGGATTCGTTTCGAAACTGGGGAAAAGGATAAGAGGACCGAAAAGATCAAAAGGAAACATCATGAGTAAAGAGCCAAATAAACTGTCTAAGAAAGGGGCCCCTAAAGTTCAAACAAACGACCCAAGCTCTATAAAACACTACCTAAGACAAGGTGTCAGCCAGACAGTGTCTGGATCCGACCTCTCCCCAAAAGCCACTAAAGAAAAGGGAAAGGGCAAAACTCGCAAATCAGACACAGCCCATGACCAACCAAAGGCGGATTCTTCAAGGGAAAGCGAGGGTGACGAAAGTAGAATGGATGAACCGCCAGCGGGGTCGCAACCCCTCTCCAAAATGGAAATGGAGGAGATGATGCTGAGGCTGGAAAATGTGTTTAAAACAGAAGTCAGCAAAATAAGAGAGGATATGGGCCATTTGTTAAATAGGGTGGAGGGAATGGAAAAGAGGGCCGACACCCAGAGAGACACTCTATTCAAAATTGAAGATCAGTTCCCCAAAACAGAAAGAATACACAGGATTGGAAGAGCTGATCGGTCAGAGTCAGGCAGAACTAGAGACGTTATAATTCGATTTAGCCATTTTAAAGATAAGGAGGAATTACGGCAAAAGATAAGAGGAAAGACACCTATTAAGTTTGAAGAAACTGAAATTCAGATCTATGCCGACCTATCGTCCAGGACCCTCGAGAGGAGAAGGCTGCAGAGGCCCCTACTAGAGATTCTTCATAATAATAATATCAAATATAATTGGGGGTTCCCTGCATGCCTGATTGGCACAAAAGAGGGCCGATCGGCCATATTGAGACATCCTGAGGAGCTGACCGAGTTCTGTAGGAAATTGGATATCCCTGTCCCTGATCTTTCGGGGTGGGAAGAAATGGGTTAAAGCTGGTGGAGGGGTGCAGGGAGGTGGGGGGGGGCTCGAGGAGGGGGTGTAAGTTCCAACGGGGGGCCTATTCGATCAGGGCCGCCCGGTCCTCGCAGGCTCGCCCGCTAGAGGGCCCGGCCCGGGCGGGCGGGCGGACACGCCAGGGCGGGCTCAGAATCCTGCCTCTCCAGAGATCTTGGGCGTAGGGGAGGCCAAACAGAGATGGCACCCTTTAACCCAGAGACCCAGAATGGAGTAGGAGAGGGTAGAGAGGGGGGGGGTAGAAGAAGGGGGAGGGATAGGAGACTTGGGAGGGAGAGGGGGGTTAGAGGGTGTGGGGGGGTTGGGCGGGCTGGGAGGGAGGGGGGCCAGAGTGGCAAGGGAGGGGTAGGGAAGGGAGGGGGGGTCTGGTTTAGGGGGAGGGAGAGGGGAGGGTGTGAGGGTGTCCCCGCCGCTGGGGGTCGTTTCAGAAGGGTTGCTTCTAAAAAATTAAAAATAAGATGTCGGCAATCAAATGTCTCACCTATAATGTGAAAGGGTTGAACGCACCAGGCAAAAGGCATAGGATTCTGGAGGAACTGAAGAGATACGAAGCAGGCTTGGTTTTTTTACAGGAGACCCACATTTCTCTTACATCCAATATTAAACTGTACTCAAAAGCCCACCCAACCTGGTATTATAGCGACACAGTCTCGAGTAGAACAAGAGGGGTGGCTATAGGAATGGCGGAAGATCTGCAATTTAAATTAGAAGACAGGAAAGTGGACCCCGAGGGAAGGTTCCTCTTTTTGAGGGGAACCCTATTTGGGACAACCTATACCTTAGCAAATATATATGCCCCCAACACAAGATCCCCTGAATACATGACGGCGATTTTAGTCAAGTTGAGATCTTTTAGAAAGGGCTTCTTGATTTTGATGGGAGACCTAAATCTTACCTTGGATCCGGACGTCGATAGTACGTCTTGTGCACGCGGGACAGGAAGTGCTCAACTGAAACTCCTAAAGAAAACGATGTTTTTGGAACAATTGGTGGATGTCTGGAGAATGCAGCATCCAAAGATGAGAGATTACACATTTTTCTCCCCCGTGCACAAGACGTACTCGAGGCTGGACTATATTTTGGTGGATCATGGACTACTCGAGAGGGTGATGGATACCAGGGTGGAGATAGTGACACTCTCAGACCACGCTCCAGTGAGCATGAAACTAAATTTCCCAGAATATAGACAACCGAGCTGTGGCTGGAAGCTAAATGAAGAGTTATTAAGGGACAACGAGATTCGGGAAAGTGTCAAAAAGGAACTCGAATGGTACTTTAGGATAAACGACAATGGGGAGGTAAAGGGGTCAAGCCTCTGGGACGCCCATAAGGTCTTCATCAGGGGGGTATTGATTTCTAAGGCCTCCTGGAAAAAAAAAGAAAGAACTAGAAAGATACAGGACCTCATAAATGATATTAAAACACTAGAACACAAACACAAGAGCGACCCCATCCAGAACCAGGCAACACTTCAGGAAATTATCCATAGGAGAGATCAGTTAAAAGAACTGGCAGAGCAGGAAGTTAAGCAAGCTATCAATAAAAACGTCAAAGACCGCTACATTTGGGGAAATAAATCAGGTAAACTACTGGCTAGGATGCTACAAAAAAATAAATCTAAAAACTACATAGAAAAAATTATAAACAAAAAAGGCGAGACGAGGTTCCTGTCGAAAGATATCGCGTCGACATTCAGGGATTTCTATGAGGAGTTGTACTCGGTGGGGCAAATGAGCGGCGGTAAAAAAGGGGGGAGGAAGGACAAAATAGACAATTTTCTGAAAGGGGCAAAACTGCAATCCCTAGGAAGAGAGGATAAAGAGATGCTAGAAAGTCCCTTCACAGAGGAGGAAATCTCAAGAGCCCTAGACAACTCGCCAATGGGCAAGAGCCCAGGTCCCGACGGGTTTACGGCTCTATACTACAAATCCTTCAGAGAGATACTAATACCCCAACTTCTCAGTTATATGAACGGTCTGGGCCCAGAGTTCGGCATGAGCGAGGCCTCCCTATCAGCTACTATCACGGTTTTGCGCAAGGAAGGGAAGGACGACTCGACGTGTGCAGGGTATAGACCGATCTCTCTGTTAAACTTCGAAACAAAGCTCTACGCAAAGATCTTAGCTGAGCGTGTTAAGGGATGCCTAGGTAAATTGATCCACCCGGATCAAGTAGGATTTACGCCGGGTAGAGAAGGCAGAGATAACAGTGTTCGGACTTTACTGGTGATGCAGGGAATGAGAGATGCACGAACCCCCAGTCTGCTCTTGTCTGTCGACGCAGAAAAAGCTTTTGACCGAGTAGACTGGGGGTTCCTGTTCAGGACTCTGGAAACTATGGGGTTCGGACCGAAAATCATTCAGAAAATCAGAGTCCTCTATAGCCACCCAAAAGCCAATATCAAGGTAAACGGTACTGTCTCTTCCCTTTTCGAAATGTATAATGGGACAAGACAGGGCTGCCCCCTCTCCCCCCTTCTCTTCGTCCTATCCCTTGAACCCCTCTTGGCAACAATAAGGGGTAATATGGGCATCGTGGGGTGCTCGGCGGGAGGGGAGGAACACAAACTGGCGGCATTCGCCGATGATATTCTCTTCTATGTGGGCTACCCACGGAAATCCCTACCTAATATCTTGAAGAATATCAGCGCGTTTGGTGAAATTTCAAACTTTAAGATCAACCAAGCAAAAACCTTTATTTTGAGCGTAAACATCAATAAGACAGAGAAACGGGAACTAATGAGAGAATATAGCTTTCAATGGAAGAAACAAATTAAATATTTGGGGATCGAACTGACAAACACCATAGGTAAAATCTACAGGGCCAACTATATCCCTCTCTTAGACGAAGTCAAAAAAAAATGCCAAGAGTTTAAAATTAGACCCATCTCGTGGCTGGGTCGTATCAATGCTGTCAAAATGATGATTCTCCCGTTGATCACCTACAAGTTCCAGATGATCCCAATTTCTTTACCAGATCAATACTTGAGGAAGTTAAACTCTATCATCATGAACTTTGTGTGGCAACAGAAGAAACACAGAATCTCGCTCCAAATTTTAAAATTGGACAAAAACCTGGGTGGCCTAGCGGTTCCCGATATCGTCAATTACTACTACGCAATAGTTTTATTAAGAATACCAGAATGGGGGAAGACACAGGGCTTAAAGAGATGGGTAGGTTTAGAGGAAGCACTAAGCGAAACACAGTTGGGGAAAATAATTTGGAACCCACCCAAACACAGAATGTTAGGGGAAAGAACACACGCAATCACTAGAAATACTTTTAAAATTTGGGATAAGCTGCACAAGAAATTAAAATTGAAATTTAACTCACCTTTAATTGCTTTAAAAGAAAACAACCTTTTCCCTCCGGGCAGAAGGGACTTAGGAGGGGAATGGATAAAAAATGACAACTCACGTCTAGGTGATTTAATAAGTAGGGGGAAAATCCTGGCTTACCAGGAAATACAAAAAAAAAAGGATTTATTCACGATTGATGGATGGCGGTACCTGCAGCTTTCTCACTTTGTGGGCTCGATCCCCCCCCCATTGAGGGGAAGGGAGGACCTCACGGTGATGGAACGCATCTTCACGGCTGAAAACACTAAAAAAATTATCACAAAAATATATAAATTTCTGCTGTCGAAGGATGGGCTGGGGGAGCCGCCGTTCCTCAAGAAATGGGAGAGGGAGTTAGGCACACCTTTGCACACGGGTTTAAGTAAGAAAATATTTCAACATACTCATAGTTCAGCAGTAGACGTTAGAACCGCAGAAATTAATTATAAGTGTTTGTCTGGTTGGTACTTAACCCCAGACAAAATAAATAAATTCCAACCAGGAGTGTCAGCGGACTGCTGGAGAGGTTGTAATCAGATAGGAACCATGGGCCACCTATGGTGGGAGTGTCCGAAAATTAAAAAATTCTGGAAATCCATTCTGAAATACATAGAGGAGATAACTAAAGTTGTGGTTAAAGAGGACCCTTGGGTAGTGCTGATGCACGCGACAGCAGAAGGAACTAGGAAATATAAAGACTCACTAATTCCGCATTTGCTTAACGCAGCGAAACGAGTGATCCCCAGGAGATGGAGGGACCCCGAGAGCCCCCCCCTTTGGGAATGGGTTGATGCGGTAGAAAAAACCTACACCTTGGAGTGTCTGGTAAATAGAGAGGCAGAGAATAGGGGGGACACGAGAACTAAATGGGAGGGATGGAGAAAGTTTAAAAAATCCTGGAGCTATGTCGAAGCCTTAAGGAAATAGTTAGTGGAGACCTCAGGCAGGCAACCGATCCCGACAAACGACAAAAATTTTAAGCTAATCTGGAAGGCCACCACTGGGAGACCTCAGCGGCGGGAGGGGGGGGAGGGGGGGGGGTGGGGGGCTTCTTTAGGATCTAAAACTCCATTGATAATTGAGAGAGCTTAAGCGTAAATAGGAAAAACAGCACTCTCTGGGGCTGTATAAGGAAGAGTGAAATGTATCATAAAAAAAAAAAAAAAAAAAGAGCATTTTCCACGATGATGCGAAGACGAAAAGGGACGCAGTTGAGGGCGCTACTGATATAGTCCCCTAAGAGTTCTCTCTGAGGTGGAAAAAAGAAAAAAAAAAAAAAAAAAAAAAGAACCTTTTATGGCACTGATCCTTTATGACTGACATAAAACCCAGAAATAAAGGCCACCGAATAAAGCATCAAACCCCCTCCTATAGATCTACGCTTAACCTGATTGACAGGTTAAGGAGTTTGAAGGAACACTTTGTGCTGCTTCTTGCTTCTCTGCTCTTGTGTGGGTCCTGGGTGGCCCAAAACGAAGCACTAAATTACAACTAAACTCTGGGATACTGGTTTGTACATTTTTCTAATAGTTATCTGTAATCATCGCTGGTGTTATATGTGTACCAATATTAGCGAATGCATAGTAGTTTAAAGCTGAACTTCAGGATGAGCAAACATTGTCTAAATACAAGAGGTGTATATTCTTTCTTGAATCCTGGGTGTATTTCTTCCAGATCTGTGCACTAATCCAGTGTAAAAGTTTGCCTTTGTGGAGATTCCTCTAAGACCGGTCACTGCTGTTTTCTCTCTGCAGGCAGGGCGATTAGTCTCGTCTCTGCCTCCTCCTGAAATTTTCTGTTGGCAGCCTATATTGGGTGGGCCTGCTGGGTTCCTCCCACAGCTCTGCTCTCTGCACAGGCTATGTACATCAAAGTGATGCATTCACTGCTGCCTTTATAAGGTAATATCTGTGTTTGCAAAAGCATTTGGTGCACACAAAGTAGATTTATATCATTTGTAGCTTTTAGATAAATGTTTGAATTAAAGTTTTTATGCCTTTGTTCAGCTTTATTGGCATGAAATGGCTCTTTGGTGAAGGTTGAATGCTTAAGGTTCTAGAACGTGGAATAATGTGCACTTTGGCATAATAACCACACTAAAGCCTCATGGGAAGTGCTGGATTCATGTGTTTTCTACATGTGGATTCTACAATTTGCAGTAGACAATAGACTGAAAGCTAATTATAAGTAGCGGGTGCCTCACTCTGTCACCCGTGACCCCGCCAAGCTGGCCGCCGCAATGTACACAGGCTTTCCAGCCTTGAAGAGGGAGGGAGCGCCTGTCATGTCTGCGGGGGATTCCCCCCTCCTTCTCATCGACACTGACTGTTCTGCCCACTCTCTACCTTCCTCCCATGTGCTCCTATTGGCAGTAGAGGAGCCAATTAATGGCACAGTTACAGCAGCCAATCAGAGGGACTGTACTATGCTGCAGGAAGCAGCTGCAAAGGGCTCTGAAATATAAAGTCTCAGCACAGAGCAGTCTCACTGACTTTTAAAGAGGCAGAACTACAAATCCCAGCATATTCTGAGGGAAGGAAAGAAGAGACTCCATTTTGATTTCCTGAGGAGAATTTCGACTACACGAGGCAGAGGAAGAGATTAGCCCTAGGGAGAGGGGCTGCCTCCTAGGTCAATCCACTGTGTGATTTCAGGCATCCTCAGCCAGTCGGGACATCTAGCCTGAGAGAGGGGGATCCCAGGTGCATATCCAGATGCACCTGCACCAACGGTGTGGAACGTTCTGGTGTGAGATGACCAGATGGGTCACTAGAAGAGCCTGCCTATTTCAGGACGTTCGTTTGGGCCTTAAACGCAGGATTGGGTGAGGGGGCATTTGCCCATTTGCAGGAAACAAGGACACTGCACACATATTTGTATGTTGTATGGACACTGTATACAGACATTATTGCTCTTAGTCACCTTGCTAACACCTGTAGTGCAGGACATAAGGCCATTTAGATACAGAGACACTGTATACAGAACACCATTGTCCATTCACCCTGCTGAGGAAGATCTTGCATTCTTTACTTGATAATCCAGGCCAGTTGTGTTGTTTGGCCCTGCTATTCAGGAGTTTAAGTGCACCAAAGAGAGTGGCTAGCTGATTAATCCAAAGCCTCATCTTTCTTTCAAGAGACTGAAGTTACTGGTGCCATACAAGCACGCCCACACATGTTCAGGGCTCTGTATATAAAGTGGGTGTGCGGGATAGTTTATCTGGGAAGTTAAGCCACTGAATATTGAACTTAGTACAGTGTTTGTAGTTGGCCCTGTGGTGTCAGGGGACAGAAGAGAGAGGTCTGACATAAAGAAGGTCAGTTTTCTGCTCTCCTTCTGCTTGGACTCATAGAGCCAAATTTGAGTAAAGGAAACCAACTCATAATAAAGTGTCATATTGTGATTTATTTGCCATGTAAGTGTGCCTCTGCTCTTGGGGTTATTCTCAGGTTTGACTTCAGATCACAGGGTATAAA
This sequence comes from Lithobates sylvaticus, assembly GCA_028564925.1. Taxonomy (NCBI): domain Eukaryota; kingdom Metazoa; phylum Chordata; class Amphibia; order Anura; family Ranidae; genus Lithobates; species Lithobates sylvaticus. The sequence continues at coordinate 129,605,123 of CM053031.1, forward strand.
TACAGGAGGTGCAGAAGTTGTAAATGTCTCCAGGTCCCATGTGGACATGGACCGGAAATCTAAATACAGACTGTTTTCATTACATTCATGCAGCATAGAACAGCTATTTTATGCCTTTCATATCCTCTAGTTCGGTTACTTGCAGTTTGTTTCTCCAGTAGGTGAATTTCACTTATAATAAAAAGGAACTATACTATATAAACAATACTTGTTTAAGGGCTTGTAGGGCTGCAATTTGTCATTGCCAAAGTTCTCTGCCTCTTTTGCCCATGACCTCCAGCTGTTCTATGCATGCTTCACCTGCCAAAATGCATTTGAGATTCTTTACATTTCCTGACGCTACCCTGGTTTCTATAACATGAGAGAACGACATAACAACCATAATGAAATATACATTTAATTTTCCCCATATGAATGGAAAGGCCAATTTCTGGGTACACATTCATCAGTAATTCAAGGCACAGTTTTCACACTATAAAATGAAATCACAGACCTGCATGTATGTTGGATCCTGCGTTGCTGCATATATCTCAATTTCCTGGTTCTCTGTTTTGGGGATAACACGGATGCTTTGAGTCTCCATGTAGAAATGCTCTTGTCCTCCAATATGTAGCTCACCTATAGCATTCAAGTAGTAAGAGTCGAAATCAATATTTTTTATTCAGCTTCCACTTTGTGGTGTGTATCCTAATTTTAGCACATTATAGTAGTAAGTCAAGTATACACTCTTGTTTAAGATTTTAAGGATCACATTTATATACTATAAAAATATCACTCAGCTCCATCTCCAGTAAGTAGTATTAAAGTAGAACTATAGACATAGACTATAGACATAGAATAAGGGAGGGTTATGATCCTTCTCAGTTTTTTTGCCTTTTTGTCCCAATGGGGTGGGGGGGGGGGGTTACCTTCACTACCTCTCCTATAGTCAAAACAGGTGAGTCAACAGAACTAACGTGCCCTTTAGAATGTTCCCCCTCTATTCCTGTTCCTTTCAGTGATAATGGTCACTGGGACAAACGGAAAGGGTGAATCTCCCTAATGGGGGCACAGACAGCAATAAAAACCTGACAGGTGTTATAATTCCTCTTTTAAAATAAAATAAAAATATTGCCTTTAAATTATATTTTAAGTCAATACACTTCAAACAAGCTAGCCAACAACAGCTGTTTTAGACCATAAATCCACATATGTTTTTAAACTGAAATAAATCTATGAAGAATCCATAGGTTTTAATTCATAAAGTGACTCAATGTTATACCCACATTATACCCACATTACTAGGACCAAACTGAGGGACAAAGAAATATGTACAGATACAGCAGTAATGTCCTTGTTCCTGACTTCAATCCTGTTTTTTTGGTATACCGTATATACTAGAGCATAAGCCGAGTTTTTCAGCACATTTTTTTGTGCTGAAAGTGCCCCACTCAGCTTATACTGAGTTAAGCACTTTTTATTATATTTTCCGACCCAACTTTGTGGCCCTGATTTGAGGTTCCTAGCACCAAGTGGCCCCGAGATTTGGGGCCCCTAAAGTCGGTTAGGAAAATGTCATTCTCTGCTGCAGAAAAGTGCTTGACATTTTCTGACCCGACTTTGGGCCCCGTATCTTGGGGCCACTTGGTGCTAGGAACCCCAAAGTTGGTGTGCAAACCCAGTGGAACACTACAAGGCACCAAGTGGCCCTGAGTTATGGGGCCCCAAAGTCGGTGAACTGTGATCATCTGCAGCAATGTCATTTCGGAACCCTTTGGGTCCAGAGACCCCAACAGGGTTCCAACATTTTGGCTGCAGCTAGGGGCATCTAGGAACCCTTAACTACCAAGTTTGAAGTTCGGGGACCTATGGCTGGAAATGGGCACAGTGAGGCATGCAAATGGGCACAGTGAGGCTGCAAACGGGTATTGTTGACCCTCTTTTCCACTTACAGTAGCTGCACATTTCTCACCCTAGGCTTATGCTCGAGTCAATAAGTTTTCCCATTTTTTTGTGGTAAAATTAGGTGCCTCAGCTTATATTCGGGTCGGCTTATACTCGAGTATATATACGGTACATGGATTCTTTATGCAGGTACATTCTTACATTATTATTATTATAATACAGGGTTTATGTGGCACCAACAGTTTACACATAAGGGCAGACAGTACAATTAAAGAGCCTTGAAAAATATTCATGCCCCTTGAAAAATTTTCCACATTTTGTCATGTTACAACCAAAATCTTAAATTTATTTTATTGGGATTTTATGTGATTGACCAACACCAAGTGGCATAATTGTGAAGTGGAAGGAAAAATCATAAATGGTTTTCAACATTTTTCCAAATAAATGTGAAAAGTGTGGCGTGCATTTTTATTCAGCCCCCTTGAGTCAATATTTTGTAGAACCACTTTTCGCTGCAATTAAAGCTGCAAGTTGTTTTGAGGATGTCTCTACCAGGTTTGCACATCTAGAGTGACATTTTTGCCCATTCTTCTTTGCAAAATAGCTCAAGCTCTGTCAGATTGAATGAACAGTGTCTGTGAACAGCAATTTTCAAGTCTTGCCACAGATTCTCAATTGAATTTAGGTCTGGGCCATTCTAACACATGAATATGCGTTGATCTAATTCATTCCATTGTAGCTCTGGCTGTATGTTTAGGATCTTTGTCCTGCTGGAAGGTGAACCTCTGCCCCAGTCTCAAGTCTTTTGCAGACTCTAACAGGTTTTCTTCTAAGATTGCCCTGAATTTGGCTCCATCCATCATCCCATTAACTCTGACCAGCTTCCCTGTCCCTGCTGAAGAAAATGATGTGTTCAGGGTGATGTGCAGTGTTAGTTTACCACCACACATAGTGTTTTGCTTTTAGGCCAAAAACTTCAATTTTGGTCTCATCTGACTAGAGCACTTCCTTTACATGTTTGCCGTGTCCCCCACATAGCTTCTCGCAAACTACAAATGAGACTTCTTATCGCTTTCTTTGAACAATCTTCTTCTTGCCACTCTTCCATAAAGGCAAGATTTGTGGAGTGCACTAATAGTTGTCCTGTTGACAGATTCTCCCACCTGAGCTGTGGTTCTCTCCCGAGCTGTGGATCTCTCCTCCAGAGTTACCATGGGCCTCTTGGCTGCTTCTCTGATTAATGCTCTCCTTGCCCAGCCTGTCAGTTTAGGTAGACGGCCATGTCTTGGTAGGTTTGCAGTTGTGCCATACTCTTTCCATTTTCGGATGATGGATTGAACAGTGCTCTGTGATATGTTCAAAGCTTGGGATATTTTCTTAAAACCTAACCCTGCTTTAAACTTCTCCACAACTTTATGCCTGACCTGTCTGGTGTGTTCCTTGGCCTTCATGATGCGTTTTTTTCACTAAGGTTCCCTAACAAACCTCTGAGGGCGTCACAGAACAGCTGTATTTATACTGACATTAAATTACACACAGGTGGATGCTATTTACTGATTAGGTGACTCCTGAAGGCAATTGGTTCCACTAGATTTTAGTTAGGGGTATCAGAGTAAAGAGGGCTGAAAACAAATGCATGCCACACTTTTCACATATTTGTAAAACATTTTGAAAACCATTTATCAATTTTCCCTCCACTTCACAAGTATACGCCACTTGTTGGTCTATCACATAAAATCCCAATAAAGTACATTTACGTTTTTGGTGTAAAAATTACAAATAATGACAAAATGTGGAAAATTTGAATGGGTATGAATACTTTTTCAAGGTACTGTACAATACAATTTCATACAGTGGGAATCAGAGGGCCCTGTTCGTTATAGCTTACAATCTGAATTTTCTGAATTTCGAATTTACGAATTTTCAGATTTCTGAAAATTTGAAATTTCTGAATTTTCGGAAATTCAGAAGATTCAGAATTAAAGAATTTGTCAAAATTCGTTAAAAAACGAATTCGGAACTAAACTAATTGCACATGTCTAACAACTATCAACCCGTTCCCACCTGCCAAGGTGCTAGGTGTAATTCTAGACTCTGAACTATCCTTACAGGCCTCACATCCAATCAATGTCTAAAGCCTGCCGTCTAAACCTTTGCAACATCTCTAAAATATGCCCCTTCCTAACCAATGACACCACAGAGCTTCTAATCCACTCCCTGGTCATCTCTCGCCTTAACTACTACAACTTCCTTTCTTACTGGCTTACCTTTACATAGGCTATCCCCCTTCAGTCCATCATGAATTAAAATTTCTAAAATTGGGAAATTTGAAAATCTAAGAATAAGAATGAAAATCTGAAAATTCTAAATAATTCAATTTTCAATTCCAAAATCCGAAAATCTGAAATAATAACTAACTAATAATAAATATTAAATTATAGGTATTGGAATTTCCTTTCAAATTTGGCTGTTAGTAAACGTAACAATACAAATTTATCCGAAGTTACGAATTATCTGAAATAACGAATGCCAAACAGCCAAATTTGAAAGGAAATTCCAATACCTATAATTTAATAGTTATTTCAAATTTTACAGATTTTCTTTCTTTTCTTTAGAAATCCAAAAATTCGAAATTTGGAAATCCGAAAATTTGAAATTCGGAAATCCGAAAATTCGGAAATTCAAAATTAGGAAATCTGAAAAATTGAAATTTGGAAATGTGAAAATCCGAATTTTATTTTTTCCGAATTTCCGAATTCTGAAATTCCAAATAAAACAAAAAAAATGAATAAAAACAAACTAAAAAAAAACAAATTTTTTGTCAGTGCACATGTCTAATAGTTGTGCTATCGATCTGGACAGAGAAGTTAGGGAAAGGGCACATGAGGGAGGAACTATAATAATCTTGGTTTTGGATAGATTAAGTTTGACAAAGTGGTGTGACATCCAGTATGATATGTAAATTAGTTATGCATGTTGAGACTGATGGAGGGAGCTGAGAGGTAGAGAGATGGATTTGGGTGTCATCAGTGTAGAAATAGTATTGGAGCCGTATTTTTCATACCTTCAAGTATGTTGTCTGCTGTTTTAAAAGCTTCATCAACGCTTCCATAATTTATCCTTTTCTCTGGTTCAAAGAAAGAATTGTGTTTTATTGCATCCTGGAATAAAAGCCCCCAAATATAAGATTAACATATATATTTCCTGCATGACAAGTAAAACAGTCAATATATAACTTTACATTTTAGAACAATATTTTTTTCAGCTGTAAGTTAAGGGGGTTCTAAAGGCAGAAGGTTTTTTTTTTTTTTTTTTTTTACCTTAAAGCATTTTAAGCATTAGAGTAAAGAGAGTGAGAGTGTTCAGCTCACCCACTAGCCCCTCCTAAATACTTACCTGAGCCCAATCTCATTCGCTGTCTCCAGGAGCAGCGACTCTCTTCTCTCTCTCCTCTCACTGACCATGAAGGCAGCAATGAAAGGCATTGGCTCCTGCCAATCATAGCCTGTGGAAAGCGAGTAGGGGGTGAGGCCAAACTGCGCTGTTTGTGTCAATTTGTGACAAAGAGCGCAGCTTGGAAGTAAGCTTGCACGAGTTCCCCCCGTAATTGACTTGCTATGGGGGCACTCAACAGGGAACCCAAGAAGAGGAGGATCACGGCTGGTCTGTGCGATCCCACAGAGCAGGCAAGTATACCATCCCTTTACAAACACTTTAAAGTGTATGCAATGCCAAAACTTTTTGGATAGAGTAGTGAAAATCCCTGCCAGAATATTTATTTTGCTGTCTGCATCCTGCTGTGGAGATATCCCTTTCCCTTGCCCTGTAGACAGCATGAAAAAAGAAGAAATCCCTGCAAAGTGAGGCGATTACACACCTTAGTTGTAACCAGAACATTTGTCCCCATAGGATGATTTACACATATTTTCTGCCCCACGTGACAGTAATTATTGGGACAAAGATGGGTGAATCTCCTCAGGGGGGACACCAGCTGCATCTCAAACCTGAAAAGGATCTAATCCTTCCCCAAGCTATTGAAAACAAAAAAATTTTTTGCTTTTACATACACTTTAAGGACAGAATTCTCTGAATGTGGTACAGTATGGAAGATGTACAGTGTACAAGAGAGTATATATGTTTTGAGGCAGAGTGGCAGTGGGAGGAGAAATTCATTCAGGCAGGTAGTATTATGTATTTACATTGTCTGAAGACTAGCGATTGATACTATAAATTAAAAACAGCTGTCATCCTTAGAATAGACAGCGGTAGACAGCAGTGCACTTTCTTTGTAAAATATCTCCTTAACGGTGTAGGTTAATGAGATATTTCTTGGACCTACAGGGAAGCCTTAATCTAGGCTTACCTGTAGGTCAAAGTGTACCCAGAGGGTTTACAACCACTTTAAGTGCTCATGTACAGTCCATTTGGATTTAATTGGGATTTCACTTCAGTAGTTATGGTAAATAGAAGGCTTAAAGTGTTACTAAACCCACAACAGTCAAATCAGTCTGTATATGCAGCATAGCATGCTTATACTCACTGTGAACTCTCAGCACTGAAGAAACTGTGCAGTCTTAGAAGTAACCGTGGTATACAGATCAGCCAAAAAGGTATATAGTGGCAATATTTTAATGTAAAAAGAAGATTTATAGGCTGTGGGCACTGTGGGGTGGGGCAGATGAACTATTTTCTTATTACTGTGTTTAGTAACACTGTAAAATCCCATACCTGTTAGTAGGAATGAGCTTTATGTTCGGGTCGAACTTGAGTTTCGAATCGAACCTTGGCAGTTACGAACATTATGGGGTGTTCGCGCCAAATTCGAGCGGTGCGTCATGCCCCATAATGCACTACGACATCGCAGTGCATTGCTGTCTAATGATTGGCCAAGCATGCACTATGACCCGCATGCTTTGGCCAATCACAGCGCCGTCAGCAAAGAGAACCATAATTGGCCAAAGGCAGGGTGCCTTTCGCCAATTATGGCTCAGGGGGTTATGTCCACGGCCCACACTATATAAGGCCGCCTGCACCTTGGCCCTGTGTAGTGTGTTGCTGGCGTTGACCAAGAGATTGTCATTTCATTTAGATTGAGCAGGTAGGTGATTCCGTTAGCTGCAGTGTATATATTATATATATATATATATATACATACACAGTCTCGTGTATATATATATATATATATATATATATATATATATATATATATATATATATATATATATATATATATATGTGTATATATATATATATATATATATATATATATATATATATATATGTATATATATATATATATATATATATATATATATATATATATGTGTATATATATATATATATATATATATATATATATATATATATATCCACTGCATCCAGTTTAGCTAGATCTGACTGCAGTCCATTCCTGGTGTACTGTTTCTAATATACTTCAGGCAGGCAGGTGATTCAGTTAGCTGCAGTGCATTTAATACATATATACAGTCTTGTATATATACCGTATATACTCGAGTATAAGCCGAGATTTTTAGCCCCTTTTTTGGGCTGAAAGTACCCCCCTTGGCTTATACTCGAGTCGCCACAGTCTGCCCACTTGATCAGTGTGTCATGCAGCCAGACGGCGGCCATTCCTCGTCTGTGATAGGTGGAACACCCAATTTCCCAGCAGTCAGTGTTCCGCCTATCACGGACATCCTCTCATCCTTGTCCGTGGTATAAGGATGAGCGGATGTCTGTGATAGGCGGAACACTGACTGCTGGGAAATTGAGTGTTCCGCCTATCACAGACCAGGAGGAGGCACGGCTTTTGAATACTGGAATGGCCGCCGTATGCTTTTATTACACACTGATCGGTGCAAATACAATGGGCACAGAGACTGAAGATGGGTGCAAAGGGTAAAGAAGGGCACAGAGGCTGCAGAAGGGCACAGAGGCTGCAGAACAACACACAGAGGCATGCACAGGACACAGGTAGGCTGCAATGGACACAGGGAGGTACACAGGACACAGGGAGGTAGGCAGATCTGCACAGGTAGGCATGCACAGGACACAGGGAGGTATGCAGCTGCAGATGGCCTTTTTGACCCTCTTTTCCACTTACAGTAGCTGCTGCATTTCTCACTCTCAGCTTATACACAGGTCAATACGTTTTCACATTTTTTTGTGGTAAATTAGGGGCCTCAGCTTATATTCGGGTTGACCTATACTCGAGTATATACGGTATACATCCACTGTATCCAGTGTAGCTAGATCTGACTGCGGGCTGTTCCTGGTGTACTTTTTCTATATACTGTCAGGCAGGCAGGTGATTCAGTGAGCTGCAGTGCATAAAATATATATACAGTCTCCTATATACATATATCCACTGCATTCCAGTCAAGCCAAGCCTATATCTGACTTCAGGCCATTCCTAGTGTACGTTTTCAAATATACTTTCAGGCAGGCAGGTGATTCAGTGAGCTGCAGTGCATAAAATATATATATACAGTCTCCTACATATATATCCACTGCATTCTAGTCTAGCCAAGCCTATATCTGACTGCAGGCCATTCCTGGTGTACGTTTTCAAATACACTTTCAGGCAGGCAGGTGATTCACTGATCTGCAGTGCATAAAAAATATATACAGTCTCCTACATATATATATATATATATATATATCCACTGCATTCCAGTCTAGCCAAGCCTATATCTGACAGTGGGCCATTCCTGGTGTACGTTTTCAAATATACTTTCAGGCAGACAGGTGATTCAGTGATCTGCAGTGCATTAAATATACAGTATTTCACAAAAGTGAGTACACCCCTCACATTTTTGTAAAAATTTTATTATATCTTTTCATGTGACAACACTGAAGAAATTACACTTTGCTACAATTTAAAGTAGTGAGTGTACAGCTTGTATAACAATGTAAATTTGCTGTCCCCTCAAAAGAACTCAACACACAAATAAACCTCTGGAAACAAAAGTGAGTACACCCCTAAGTGAAAATGTCCAAATTGGGCCCAATTAACCATTTTCCCTCCCCGGTGTCATGTGACTTGTTAGTGTTACACAGTCTCAGGTGTGTATTGGAGCAGGTGTGTTAAATTTGGTGTTATCGCTCTCACTCTCTCATACTGGTCACTGGAAGTTCAACATGGCAAAAAAACTCTAATGATCTGAAAAAAATAATTGTTGCTCCACATAAAGATGGCCTAGGCAATAAGAAGATTGCCAAGACCCTGGAACTGAGCTGCAGCACAGTGGCCAAGACCATACAGCGGTTTACCAGGACAGGTTCCACTCAGAACAGGCCTCGCCATGGTCGACCAAAGAAGTTGAGTGCATGTGCTCAGCATCATATCCAAAGGTTTTCTTTGGGAAATATGAGTGCTGCCAGTATTACTGCTGAGGTTGAAGGTTTGGGGGGTCAGCCTGTCAGTGCTCAGACCATACACCGCATGCTGCATCAAATTGGTCTGCATGGCTGTCGTCCCAGAAGGAAGCCTCTTCTAAAGATGATGCACAAGAAAGCCCACAGTTTGCTGAAGACAAGCAGACTAAGGACATGGATTACTGGAACCATGTCATGTGGTCTGATGACACCACAATAAACTTATTTGGTTCAGATGGTGTCAAGCGTGTATGGCGGCAACCAGGTGAGGAGTACAAAGACAAGTGTGTCTTGCCTACAGTCAAACATGGTGGTTGGAGTGTCATGGTCTGGGGCTGCATGAGTGCTGCCGGCACTGGGGAGCTGCAGTTCATTGAGGGAACCATGAATGCCAACATGTACTGTGACATACTGAAGCAGAGCATGATCCCCTTCCTTTGGAGACTGGGCCACAGGGCAGTATGATAACGACCCCAAACACTTCCAAGACTACCACTGCCTTGGTAAAGAAGCTGAGGGTAAAGGTAATGGACTGGCCAAGCATGTCTCCAGACCTAAACCTTATTGAGCATCTGTGGTGCATCCTCACACGGAAGGTGGAGGAGCGAAAGGTCTCTATTATCCACCAGCTCCGTAATGCCATCATGGAGGCGTGGAAAAGGACTCCAGTGGCAACCTGTGAAGCTCTGGTGAACTCCATGCCCAAGAGGGTTAAGGCAGTGCTTGGAAAAAAATGGTGGCCACACAAAATATTGACACTTTGGTCCCAACTTTTCTTGCCAGCGGTTTAGACATTAATGGCTGTGTGTTGAGTTATTTTGATTGGACAGAAAATTTACATTGTTATACAAGCTGTACACTAACTACTTTACATTGTAGCAAAGTGTAATTTCTTCAGTGTTGTCACATGAAAAGATATAATAAAATATTTACAAAAATATGAGGGGTGTACTCACTTTTGTGAGATACTGTATATACAGTCCCCTACATACATATATATATATATATATCCACTGCATCCTAGTCTAGCCAAGCCTATATCTGACTGCAGGCCATTCCTGGTGTACTTTTTCTAGTAAACTTCAGGCGGTGTTTTGCTAATAACATTTTACAGCATGTCTGGAAGGCCACCAAGGAGAGGCAGACGCTCGCAAGCCACTAAAAGAGGGCAAGCAGGCTCTGTGTCTACAGCCAACAGTGCTGGTCATGGACACGGTGCATCCTCAGCATGTGGCTGTGGGGCACGCTTGTCTTTTTTTTCGGCAGCTGGCTGCGTTAATCCACAACATGCAGAAGATTTGTGGATAACTAAGCCGTCCTCATCCTCCTCATTCTCTGTCACCCAGGCTCAGAGTAGTTTGCCTGCCAATGCAGCTGCCAAAGCGTCCTATTCCATCGGTTCAATGTAATCAGTCACTCCTTCCCTAGCCCCACCATCATGCACAGAGGAGTCCCCCGAACTGTTCGACCACAGTGTCGGGTACATGCTGCAGGAGGATGCGCAGCATTTTGAAGGCTCCGATGATGGTACCCAGGTTGAGGAAGGCAGTAACGTGAGCCCAGAGAGAGGGGGTGCCCAAGAAGGACAAAAAAATGGCAGTTATGTTCCCCCAGCTGCAGCATACTGCCATGTTTGGAGGAGGCACATCTCCAACGAGGCAGGATGCCCTCCAGGGGCCAGCTTAAGGGCAGCCACCCGACTACATCACACTGCAGAGCTCCGCATGTGCAGGGCGCTGCTGACTCCCCGCGTATTTTGAAAAGTTTTGGTGTGGGCCTTTTTTGATACATGTGCAGCAGATCGCACCATTGCTGTTTTCAACATATGTCTGAAGCGTATCAAGCGTGGCCAAAACAGCAGCCGCTTGGGCACCACATGCCTGACCAGACATATGTCGACCTCCCATGCAGTCCGTTGGCAACAATACTTAAAAGACCCACACCAAAGAACAAGGCGGACCTCTCCTTGCTCCTTATCAGCTGGGATCTCCAACCCCACTATACCTTCAGTCCTCTCAGAAACCTGCACTGAGAGGAATGAAGGTGTAGAATTAGGTGTGCCAAATACTTGCGGGCAATCTGCTATCGCTACACCAACATCTGATTGTAGCAGGTAAATTTCCCTACCCCAGTTGCTAAATCGTCGAAAGAAATTCGGTCCCAGCCATCCATATGCTCAGCAGCTTAATGCTAGCTTGGCTAAATTGCTAGCACTCCAACTGCTGCCTTTTCAACTGGTAGACTCTGCCGACTTTCCTGAATTTCTGGAATGTGCGGCACCTAAGTGGCAGGTTCCCAAACGCCATTTCTTTTCATGGAAGGCCATTCTGGCTCTCTACCGGCAAGTGGAAGGCAATGTCTTGGCCTTGTTGGACAGGGCAGTCAGTGGTAAGGTGCATATTACCACTGACTCATGGTCCAGCAGGCATGGACAGGGACGTTACCTTTCTTTCACGGCGCACTGGGTAACTCTGCTGGCAGCTGGGAAGGATGCAGGACAGGGTGCAGTATTGTTGGAGGTTGTTCCGCCACCATGCCTTCAAAATGCTAGTAGTGGTGATTCTGCCACACCTCTCTCCTCCACCCCCTCCTCCTCTTCTTCCTCTATGGCCTCTTCCTCTGCAGATTTGTCCTCAGAACCAGCAGTGCTCCGTAGGCGTTCAAGGGGCTACGCAAGCACTCAGGAAAAAAGATGTCATGCGGTGCTTGGTCTGCTTAGGGGACAGGAGCCACACTGGGGCAGAGATTATGTCAGCTCTGCAGGGGCAGACTCAGAGGTGGTTGACGCCACACCAGCTTCAGCCAGGAATGGTGGTTTGTGACAATGGCACCAACCTCCTCTCTGCCCTCCGACAGGGACACTTGACCCATGTTCCCTGTTTGGCTCACGTCCTTAATTTGGTGGTGCAGCGGTTCTTGTGCAGGTACCCGGGCTTACAGGATCTCCTGAGGCAGGCCAGGAAAGTCTGTGGGCATTTCCGCCGGTCATATAATGCCAGTGCTCGGCTGGCAGACCTTCAAAAGGAATGCAACCTGCCCAAGAACCGCCTCATTTGTGACATGCCCACCAGGTGGAACTCAACGTTGGCAATGCTGCAGTGGCTGCACACGCAGCAGAGGGCCATCAATGAGTATCTGTGTGAGTATGGCACCAGGACAGGGTCAGGGGAGCTTGGCTTTTTTTTTCCCCACGCCATTCGCTACTGATCAAGGATGCATGCACTGCCCTGTCACCATTTGAGGAGACCACGAGGATGGTGAGCAGTGACAGTGCATGCATCAGTGATACTGTCCCTCTTGTCTTCCTGTTGGAGCACACGCTTCGTGGAATAATGGACAGGGCACTTGAGACAGAGGGAGGAAGAGGAGGACTTCCTTACCTCTCAAGGCCCCCTCTATCCAGACAGTATGCCTGCGGGCCCGCCGATCACACAGGAAGAGGAGGAGGATGAGGATTGTGTCAGCATGGAGGTGGAGCCTAGCACTCAGAATCAGCAGCAGTCTTCAAGGGATCGTTTTCAGTCCCCAGAAACCCATGGCCTTGTAGATGGCTGGGAGGAGGTGGCTGTGTATCATATCATCCTTAGTGACCCAGAGGACTCCGGATCGAATGCCTCAGCAAACCTTCGCTGCATGGCCTCCCTGATCCTGCAAAGCCTGCGAAAGGACCCTTAGATTTGTGGTATCAAGGAGAGGGTCATTACTGGCTGGCAACCCTTCTTGATCCACGTTACAATGGTAAGGTTGCGGAATTCATCCAGCCTTCGCAAAGGGAGCAGAGGATGAAACATCTTCGGGAGTCCTTGCAGAAAGGTTTTTGCAATGCGTTTCCAGAGCCTGGGAGGTTACAATTTCCTGGTCCTCCTGGACAACGTGTTGCTGAGGCTTCGGTCAGTCACAGAAGGAGCGGTAGAGAAGGTGACCCTCTGACCGATGCATTCAGACAATTCTTTAGTCCGCAGGCCCCAAGGTCTGATCGGTTCCAGCAACCATAGCCAGCGTCTTATTTACATGGTTCAGGAATACCTAGGGGCAAGATCAGACTTGGAGACCTTTCTGGGTTACTGGGTTTTGAGGATGGATCACTGGCCAGAGCTTGCACAATATGCAATTGAGCTACTGGCCTGTCCTGCATCCAGTGTTCTTTCTGAACGCACATTCAGTGCTGCTGGAGGCTTTGTAACCGAACACAGAGTGCACCTGTCCACAGACTCAGTTGATCGGCTCACCTTCATAAAAATGAATAAGTCTTGGATCACCAGCTACCAAGCACCCAATGCTGATGTAACCGATTAATTTTTCTATGAATGTGAGAAGACTGCCTATGCTGAGTGACTATCCTATTCCTCCTCAATGTTCACGTTGATAGCTTCTAAGAACATTTTTATTTCAGGGCACCACCACTGCCTAAGACCCAATTTTTCTGCCCCTGTTTAACATGGGCGTGTAATTACAATTTTTGATCTAATATTTCACAACAGGGCCCGTTCCTGCTCCCACCAAGAGTAACTGTGAAGGCTTACAGTGTGGTGGCACCACACCACCACCAAAGGTTACATTGTTCTGCCCCTGTTCAACAGGGGCATGTAATTACAATTCTTGATATAATATTTCACAGCAGGGCCCGTTCCAACTCCCACCAAGAGTAACTGTGAGGGCTTACAGTGTTGTGGCACCACCAACACCTGATTTTTAGGCTGGAGCTACACTTACAAAATGTACCTGTTATAAATTACAAACAGATTCAACTTAAGAACAAACCTACAGTCCCTGTCTTGTTTGGACCGCCTGTATACTGCTGTTCAGAGTATATAGGGCCTGGTGGCCCCACGCCTTTTCTTCTTTTAATTTGGGTGCAGGGTTCCCCTTAAAATCCATACAAGACCCAAAGGGCCTGGTAATGGGCTTGGGGGGGGTACCCCTGCCGTTTTTCGCAATAATTTTCATCCATATTGCCGGGACCCGACATTACATTACAGCCGCAAGCTGTTTTAAATGACTTTTCTTCCTTCAGAAATGTCATTTTGTGCAGGGACTGTTCTAATCACGGGAAACACGCGCCACTTTACAGGCATACTATAGTCAACCCCCAGGTACGATATTTAAAGGAATATTTCACTTTTTCACTTTAAGCATTATTAAAATCACTGCTCCCGAAAAAACAGCAATTTTTAAAACTTTTTTTTGCATTGATACATGTCCCCTGGGGCAGGACCCAGTCCGCAAACACTTTTTAGGACAATAACTTGCATATTGCACTTTTGATTTTTCACATTCGGGTCCCATAGACTTTAACGGTGTTCGAATGTTCGCGCAAACTTTCGGTCCGTTCGCATGTTCTGCCGCAAAACCGAACCGGGGGGTGTTTGGCTCATCCCTACCTGTGAGCTTCTGAGATAAGTGCTGCTCTTGATTTATTTTGTGCCTACGGACCAGTATATTATTTTGCTTGTATTATAGTATTGCAAGTATTGAATAAAGCACTAATAGTGTTGTCTGTACTTAAAATGCTGTAGAAAACCTCCTACCTCTATAGTGAATATCGCAGGTTCTATATCTTCATAGATGATCTTCACCTTTTTAGCTGCTTTTTTGGCATGCTCTGGTGTATCCGCAACCACTGCACAAACTATGTAACCAACACACAGTACCTTGAAATGGAGAAAGGCAAGTTATTTTTGCTTCCTATAGGCAGCTTTATTAAGGGGGACATCTAGTCATTTTTGACAATACTTATTTTTTTTTGATACACATTGAAAGAGGTCAACTTAAAGTATATCTAAAGGGGACAGGAGTATGGAAGGAATGACAACCCTGTCAGGTTTTTATTGTTACTCTATCTGTCCTGGTTACCATCGTTTTTTTTTTTTGTTTTTTTTTTACATTATAATTATTGTTACATTTTCAAAAAAAAAATTCACAAACGCTCATCACCATGTTTTAACCAATGTCTACTCGTCCAAAAAAAGCTTAAGATATGCTTTATTGTAATCAGGGCTTTTTTTCAGTGGGAATGCTGGGGAACGCAGTTCCGGCACCTCTAGCACCTCCAGCACTGAATGTATGTAATAGCAAGGGTATGCTGGAGGGTCTATTGATGCTGGCTACTGGGGGATCTTTTGTCACTGGTGGGGATCTATTTTTGTGTGAGGGTCTATTGTTGTTGATAGGAATCTACTATTGAGGTAGAGGTCTATGGTTGCTGTATGATGGGATGCTGTCCACTGAAAGATCTGTTGTTTGCTGTTGGGGGGTGTCTAATGTTGCTTGGGTGGATCTTTTGTTGCTGGGGGTGGTATTTTGAGGTGGGTGGTCCATTGTTGGTGTGTGTGTGTGTGTGTGGGGGGTCTATTGTATGGGGGAATTATTGTTGCTGGGGTGGGGCCCATTATTGTGTGAGAGATCTATTGTTGCCGGGGTGAGGTCTATTGTTGCTGGGGGGACATATTGTTGCTGGGGTAGGGTCTATTGTTGCTGGGGTAGGGTCTATTGTTGCTGGGGGACTCTATTGTTGTGTGAGGGATCTATTGTTGCTGAGGCGACCTATTGTTGCTGGGGTGGGGTCTATTGGTACTGGGGGATCTATTGTTGCTGGCTTCGGGGATCTAGTTTACTGCTTTTCTAGTTATTAGTTATTATCCATACTAATTATTTAGCACCACGCAATGATACTTGGGGCAGTACTGGGAGCAGTGGCGGCTGGTGCTCAAAATTTTTGGGGGGGCGCAAACAAACAGCCTCACTGTGCCCATCTAACGCTGCCACTGTGCCCATCTAACGCTGCCACTGTGCCTCAAGTGCTGCCATTGTGCCTCAAATGCTGCCACTGTGCCCATTAAATGCTGCCACTGTGCCCCAAGTGCTGCCATTGTGCCTCAAATGCTGCCATTGTGCCTCAAATGCTGCCACTGTGCCCATCTAACGCTGCCACTGTGCCCATCTAACGCTGCCACTGTGCCCATCTAACGCTGCCACTGTGCCTCAAGTGCTGCCATTGTGCCTCAAATGCTGCCACTGTGCCCATTAAATGCTGCCACTGTGCCCCAAGTGCTGCCATTGTGCCTCAAATGCTGCCACTGTGCCCATTAAATGCTGCCACTGTGCCCATCTAACGCTGCCACTGTGCCCATCTAACGCTGCAACTGTGCCCATCTAACGCTGCCACTGTGCCTCAAGTGCTGCCATTGTGCCTCAAATGCTGCCACTGTGCCCATTAAATGCTGCCACTGTGCTCCAAAACACTGCCACTGTGCCCCAAGTGCTGCCACTGTGCCCTAAGTGCTGTCACTGTGCCCATCTAACGCTGCCACTGTGCCCCAAGTGCTGCCACTGTGCCCATCTAACGCTGCCACTGTGCCCCAAGTGCTGCCACTGTGCCCCATTAAATGCTGCCAATGTGCCCTCTGCCCGCCATCTACCGGCACTTACCTTGTCTCAGTGTGCAGCTGGTGACGGCGTCAGGCGGCGAGCAGTGTCTCCTCAATGCAACCCAATATCTTCTCCCGTGCTCCTCCTGTCTTCTGCAATGATTGGACGCCTAGGCGTCCAATCACAGCACCTGTGACTTCAGCGAATCAGGTGACAGGTAACACAGACCCGGCAACCTGACTGGCTGAGAGGGGGTCAGTGTTAGGGAAGCGATGTATTCGCATCTCTAACACAACACTGTGTAAACAGCGAACGCACAGCATTGCGCCCGCTGTTTACACTTATGGAAGCCTATTAGAGCCCACCGATCTAATCAGGTCGCCTATTAGAGCTGACAGCTCTAATAGGGCGCTTCCAAAAACACCCCCCCGCTGTAATTCAGATGCCCCGGCGCCCGACAAGGGGCTGGACACCTGAATAGGGGGCGGCAGCGGTGACAATAAATAGATTCATGCAATGCATGAATCTATCTATTGGTGATAGAGCGGTGCAGGAGAGTGGGGGCGGCGCTCCTGCGCCCTCTATGCATGCACCGCCACTGACTGGGAGGTGGGTAGGGGTGGAACCAAGGGGCCGTGCTCAGAAGAGCGTAGGGCACGTAGACAAGGGGGGACTCAGAAGAGGGGAGTTCCTACACCTATTCTCTGAGAAAAAAAGATTATACAGATTGTAATCAATCTGTATAATGTATCTATATACTGTACACAAGGGCATTTTTTTTGCTTACTGTTAATGATTGACAGCCAGAGATCACATTACTTAGTTAGTCTGTGCTGGGAGCCCGAGAACAGCAGTGTTTTTTTCCTTCACGGGTCCTTGTTTATAGGCAGTGCATTATTTTCAACGATTAGGCTGACACACAACCTAATCCTGGCTGACACACACACTAATCAAGATCATCTTATTTACACACATCTAAAAAATATGTTGGCGTAAAGGTACAATTCAAATACATAAATGATTTTTTCTCATCTATATACCATACTTTTTAGGCCATTATAACATGACACATTCATAGTGTTTCCAGAAAATGTTGGCATTATAAAGCTTTTGGTTTAGAAGAGCAACAAACTTCACCGTTCATAAAAAGCTGATCCTTTATAGATATTTAGGCTGTATGAAGTATCTTAAAGCCACAACTTTTAAACATGACATAATGGTGTAATGGTGGCCGTACTGCAGCAAGGTCTAGATCACTAGGATCTACTACATAAATGCTGTTAGAAGAATTCTAATCAAAGTTATGACACATTCCTCCCAACTTTCACTTATATACTGTACCTCATCAACTGCCATTAGCCTGTCAGGCCAAGCATAATAAGAAAATTCATTCGCTCCTGGAACATCTTTTGCAGTGATAACATCACAAACGCCTTGCATGCTTTTTGCTTCAGTTGGATCCAAAGATCTGAAATTAACATAGAAAATAAACTAGTAGTAAATATACTATTAATTGTTATTAGTACCATTATACAAGATTCCTATAACACCAACAGTCTGCACAGCGCTTTAGAAAAAAAAAAGGAAGGCAGTACAGATACAATGTACTTCAATGCAGGAAGCCCTGCTCCTAGAGGCTAACAATTTAAAGGGAGGGGCAATTTGATGGAGAAAGTAAACATACCGTTTTTGTGGTGGAGGCAAGGTAGGCTATCCTGAAGTAATGAGTTTCCATGAATTGCCTAAAGGTGGACAGAGTAGGGGATAGCTGGACAGACTGGGGTAGAGAGAATGGCAGAGATCCTGGAGGAGAGCATGGAGAAGGGTGATAAGGGGACAGGAGGTCTTGGGAGGAGCAGAGAAGATGGCTAGATATTTTGAGATGAGGTTGGTGATGTAGCTAGGGGTAGAGTTGTGGATGGCTTTGTATGCAGTCGTTAGTATTTTGAAATTAATTTGTTGCGTGAGTGAAAGTCAGTGTATTGATTTTAAAGACAGCTCGTCACAAATCAGATAAAAAAAATGTATTGTATGAATAATACTATATGTATGTTGTATATAACAAGTTTTCCAATTACTTTCAAATATTATTGCAATGTTTTCTTTCACCTTATCCTCACTTCACAATTATGGTATATTTTCATTTGTCATTAGAATACTTCTCTTAAAGTAATAAAAAAAAAATGACCTTCCAATTTTTTACAATCTTACTCTTCTATGTATTAAATATAGAAATATTTAGAGTGGTCACTAGAAGGTGCTCAGTGCAATTACTTATTAAAAATCGCCTCACAGCTGTTGTGATAAGGTATCATACATATAGAGAGTACATTGTTCTCAATGAGTCGGACATCTTATAGACTTCCACGGCTTGCAGAAAAGAAAATTTGCACGATATCCCCATCAACATAGATATCGTTGACAGGGGAATCCCTCCTGCTAAACAATTATCTTCTCCCGGGAGGGGGCAGGAAAAGGCGGGGAAAGCAGTCCCCACCAGGAGAAGACTGCGATTATCGCTAGCGGCTATAGCAGCCGCTTGTGATTATCGCAATAGAATCAGGCAGACTGGTTGTACCAAAGTAGTGATCAAAGTGATCAGTCGATTGGTACATTCAGCCTGCTTATTAATGGATCCAATCTCGGCCGGTTCCTGCTGAACCAGGTGAGATTCAAACCGTGTATGGCCAGCCTTAGATTTTTAGATGGAACAGTGAGGCACATCGATTGTGTAACATGTCAAAACAGAAACAGAGCCTGTGTATGTATATATGCTTAATTGCCATTTAATATACTGTTATATCCAACATACATTTACTATTGAAGTTGCCATTTCAAACAAGCCATAGCAAACGCAAAAATATACATCATTCCATTCCATGCGATCCTATTGTGAAAATAATAGAGTGATATTCAGTTTACTGACATGATTCTTGCATGAGCTCTAGAACTAGTCACCAAAGCCATAAAAAGCTCTCCATCGATGAAGGGCATATCATCACAGTATATTGCTTCACCGGACATTTGCATCATGGCTGAGCGGTGCATGATGGGATGGCCAACAGGATCCTGAGGAGGCTGATGAATTGTTTTGTCCTAGATATAACATAAATATAGGTGTGTATGTTTTTTTACACATGCTGTGTTGTGGCAACAGACAAAAACAAAAGTGAAAAAAAAAACTGTGATTGGCAGTTTACTGACTTGGTATCTCTGTATAGTCTTCAGTATTGTATCCTGGTTATTGCAATTTTTAACACTGTTGTTCAGCGATATTTCCATAGGAGGATTATAACCATTCACATTAAGCTGTGGAAAAAGGAGTTAAGATATGTACATAAGCATTTTACTTTGTATGTATCAAATATTGAAATGCCATTTACAATTTTGCAATATTGTAATTGTATAGTAGCTCTTAAAGAGGAACTTCACTCCCCTATTTCTACCTCCCCATCCCCCTTTACTTGTTATGCTGGGTTACCTTCTAAAAACATACTCACCTGCCCAGTGGACCAAGAGTTGTCCTGCAATGATCTGCTGTTCAGGCGTCAAAGCCTGTTTTCCGTGCCACCATATTGGTCCTCAGCCAGCTACTTCTACTGGAATTATGCAGCACAGCCACTGATGGAGCAATGCAACTCCACCCCACCTCCACTCTGTGAATGAGCTCTCGCAGCCTCTTGGAATACGTGATGGGGATATCCCAGATGGGGGGGTGATGATGGTTCCATGTACATAAAGTCGATTTCTGGAGTGGAGTTCTGTTTTAAGTAACCCCTAAGTGTGTATACTGTACTCATTTCTTATACCCATCACATCAAGTATGTACTGTATTTGTGGTTTCCAAATGATCCCCTATCGTTTCAAACAAAAACTGAAAACACCTAAAGCTATTGAGGGGACTGGGGTGATTATTTTTTTGTAGTTCAGCTTTACATACTTTAAGCCTAACACTTTGGTTTGAGCCTCAGGGTTCAAAGGTTCTACACAACTGTTTTAATGTTTTCCTGACCTTACATTGTCAAAAAAGCCTTGCCAACGTTAGCTCCATGTGGAGACTGTTTTTTGTTTTGTTTTTTGTTCGTTTTTTGGGGGGGGGGGCATCTCTGGATCCACCCCTAAAATTTAACTAAATTAAATATTAAATAACATGTTTTGGGGTATTTGTTTAAAGGATTGAGTTAAGTGGAATTTAAATATTAGGGGGAAGAGGGATACACAGAATTAGGGTGGAACGGGAGGGTAGGCGTTTTGTGCAATCCTCCGAAGATCCACCCATTCATTTTTAATTTCAAATTTAATTAATTAATTATAAATTTCCTAGGTGCTCAGGGATAATAAGATTGGAAATGTATAGATGGGACGTGGAGGTGTCACGTCAAGGGGTATTATTATTATAAAAAAAAAACATTTCTTCCCCCCTCGTAAAAATGGTGGACATTAGGGATGGGGAACCTCAGAGTAAGAATCATATGTCCATCTATAGGAAATGCACTATTGTATGATTTTTATACTTCGGGAATGTTATTTTTTTTTTTGTGTGATGTATATGTGATATGTGATGTGTGTTGTACTTTTGTATGTTGAGATTCTTGAATGTTATGTACTATGTATGTTTATCTTTTTAAAATCCAATAAAAAAGAGTTGAAACATGTGGAGACTGACTGGGGAGCTTGGAGGAAGTGATGTTGCACGCAACATGGCACCTCATTGGCTGGATACCTCCTCTTCTCGGATTGGCTGAAGTTTGCAGGAGACAGATTCATCTCCAGCTATTATCCAAGCCTGCAGCGGTATACTGAACGTTGGTGCAATGTGTGGGGAACAGGACAGCCATCAGAAGTTTTGGGGCCCCCTTACACACCTTTAGGCCTGGCCCCACCCAGGCCTGACTCCCTTACATCAGAGTTTACCCCTTTCATATGACATCTGAGATATAAGGCTTAAAGAATTGGAACCTAAATCAGTAGACACATTAACCTCTTTCATAGCCAGGCCTGCATACATTAAAAAAAAAAAGTGAATGCTTAAATTCTTGTATAAAAATCATCTATTTTTTGCATGTTATTGCCTGTACTAACAATAAGAAGGATTTTAGTTTCAGTAACTTCCACACAATATCCAAAATACCACAAATACCTGTTTTTTGTAATTTAAACAAAGTTGCCTCTACTGAAATCGTCCTCCGCCCTACTGACGCCATCTACTGTTCTACTGATATTGTCCTCTTCCCTACTAACAACATCCACTGCTCTACTGACATAATCTTCTGCCCTACTGACATCGTCCTCTGCCCTACTGACACCATCCACTGCTCTACTTAAATCTTCCTCTGCCCTACTGACGCCATAACTTCCACACAATTTCCTGAATACCACAAATACCTGTTTTTTTTTTTTACCGACTATGTAATTTAAACAAAGTTGCCTAAATAAGTACTTACAAAGAAGCTGTTGGTAACACCCCTCCTATTCAGAGCAATGCCCTGGAACATTTTCCCATGAAAGTTTCCTGTGTCCCCTATTGTGCTCAATAGTTGCCCTCTCTGATCTCTATGTCACTACTGTATCCTGTAGTTTTCCTAGGGTTTAGTGGGAGGACACTGTGAATCCATATTTCATGTTAAAAGGGTACTTTTTCTTGGAATAAGATTGAAAATAACATAAGCTGTGTATCATTAAGCTACAGTACTTACCTCTGATTTTAGAGTATATAGCACCTCCAGATAAAACTTGAAGAGAAAACTAACAGTCAGTGTTCTCCTAAATTCCACCTTTCCACCAGGAGCTGCAGGATCAAGAGAAATCTCACCCAGAACCAGCCTGCAAGCTTCACCCAATGTCTCCTCATTCCACTGCCTGGACAGAAAAGTAGGTACAATTGGTGTCAGTGTCACCATCATTAATCACCAAGAACTGCTATGTTTATGTGCATGTCCTATTGCACTCTCACAATGTAGTTAGGTAATTTGTGGTCCATTGTGTTTGCTAGTTATTTTATTATTTAAAAGTGTGTCATCGCTTAAAAAATTTTACACATTTGAGATACTGATATTAAAAAAATTTGAATCCCCAGTCATTTGCTGGGAATTCAGATTTTTTAATATACCGGTCTTCCGATGATCCCCTGTATTTTCCTCCTACAGCAGCTGAAAAACAGCTTCTCCTCCTCTCCCTTCCACTGGCCTTCAGCTACTGCAGGAGGAAAATCCAGAGGATTGGTTCCAGCAAATGCCTCCCCTGATGCCCCACCTGTCCTTGTTCCTCTTTTCTTTTCCCACCCCTCCTTCCTGTGTGCTCTCTTTGGCCAAAGGTCCCCAACAGGACTCCTAAAAGAATAAAAAAATATTGTAAAAATGAATAAAAAAAACAAACTACTGAAACCACCTACTGCCCTACTGACACCATCCACTGTCCTACTCACACTATCCACTGCTCTACTGAAATGGTCCACTGCCCTACTGACACATCCACTGCGCTACTGAAATCGTTCTCTGCCCTACTGATGCCATCTACTGCTCTGACACTTTCCACTGCCCTACCAACGCCGTCCACTGGCCTACCAACGCCATCCACTGCTCTACTGACACCGTCCACTGCCCTACCGACGCCGTCCACTGCCCTACCAATGCCGTCCACTGCCCTACTGACACCGTCCTCTGCCCTACTGGCACTATGCACTGCTCTACTGAAATGGTCCACTGCCCTACCGACACATTCACTGCGCTACTAAAATCGTTCTCTGCCATACTGACACCATCTACTGCTCTGACACCACCCACTGCCTTACCGACACCACCCACTGCCCTACTGACGCCGTCCACTGCCCTACCGACGCCGTCCACTGCCCTACCAACCACCGTCCACTGCCCTACCAACGCCATCCACTGCCCTACCGACCGCCATCCACTGCCCTACCGACACCTTCCACTGCCCTACCGACCACCATCCACTGCCCTACCAACCACAGTCCACTGCCCTACCGACTGCCGTCCACTTCCCTACCGACACCTTCCACTGCCCTACCGACACCTTCCACTGCTCTACTGACATTGTCCTCTGCCCTACTGACACCATCTACTGCTCTACTGATATTGTCCTCTGCCCTACTGACACCATCCACTGCTCTATTGACATTGTCCTTTGCCCTACTGGCACCATCTGCTGCTCTACTGAAATCATCCTCTGCCCTACTGATGCCATGCACTGCTCTACTGACATCATCCTCTGCCCTACTGACACCATCCACTGCTCTACTGAAACCGTCCACTGCGCTACTGACACCATACGGTCTAAATCAATATTAACCATTGGTGGAAATTAAACTTATTTTAGAATTCGATTTTCGTATATAGCTGTATTATGAAACTTCAACCAATTGCCCACAATTTACCCCTTAAGGATTGTGCCTTTAGCAGCACATTGACTTCAGTTTGTTGTACATGAGGTGGCTGTCAACAAATTGTTAAACCTGCCAGTAGCAGAGATATTTAATTGCTCATGAAACTCTAGAGTTAGTGGGTTCTGGTCTTTACAGTCCACTTCCTCTGTGAAGTGTCCCCCTGCACTTTTTTAGTGGGCCTTCTTCATCAAGGCCCCTGTGCAGCATCGTAGGCTTAACAAGCAGTATTCAGTAATACAAACCTTCCGATTAGTGCCTTTCTAGTCTTCTTCGCCTGTATTGTACATTTACTGACACTTCCAAAGTAAAGATTTATATCATCAATGACATCTGACTTCTCTTGGAAAAGAACTTGCATCCCTGCCACTACTATGGCTGCGGAGTTTACTTTTCTTTGTGCTTGTCTGAAGGCGGACACAATCTCCCACTGCAGACAAAAGAGCAAAATTAGCATAGGACCATTTGCTTACATACTAATTCATGCTATATATTTTCAGATATGTAGTTTAACTCCCCTCATGATTGGCCATTGTTATTATAACTAGAATAACGGGGCACAGAAGATGCTATTTGTAGTGAAACATGTAGGGAGGAGTCCAAGATCGTGACATCATCATGCTCTGTGAATACGGAAGCGGACTGCCCCACTATTGTGACTGTCTGCGATGTGTCGTTTTTAAATCAATGAGAAGCTTTTTTCTATCAGTTTTATACTATGCGGTTGCCCTGGTTTTCTTTTAATTATAGCACACCAGAGGGTGATCCATGAATCCTGACCTGAAGTGGTGGAAAGCTGGTTTTGATTGCTCTGTAATAGGGGGTCAAAGTTTCCTGGTAAGCAAGAGCCATCTAGTGGTTGGTGGAGCATTGGCGCATGAATTTATAAACTTAAGGAAGTTTCACCACTTCACACTTGGCACTTTACTATGTATATAGTTATAGACTTTTTTTCACTGGACACACACACGTAATTTATTTGTGTTCTTTGTGGATTATATTTTCACTATATTTTATGTGCAGTACTTTTGTATTTTACTCTTATTGACCAATTTATATCTGTTGGTATGCTTGCTGCAATGTTTTTACTCTCAGCACAGGTGCAGAGTTTTTTTTAGGGACTATAATGCCCTAGTATGCCAGCACAAAGTCTCCCACGCCAGCTATCCTTCACAATTGGAGCAAGCCTGTACTGAACTCAACTTTGTTTAACCACTAGGGTGGAAAAGTCTTTGTGCTGGTCTGAACATAAGCTCTTCACTTGGAGGGATAGACCAGATCTAAAATTAAATACTCACTAGCAGGCCTTTGCAATGCCCAAACTTAAATTTTTACTAATACACAACAAAAGTAAAATCAGTCTGTTTAAGCATGCCTGTTATACTCACTGTGGAACCTAAGGGGTTAATCCTCTGCATTGTGTAAAAAAGGCTGTTTGATCCTGTTTTCTCTGATCCTCCCCTTCTTTTACTGTCCCTAATACATCTGCTGATAGTACAAAGCCTTGGGGGCACTCTGCACATGCTTAGTTCGGTGTGTATTGCCAGAGAGTTTTTTTCTTCTTGGGAGGGTGCATGTGATGGGCACAGGGCCAATCAGCACTGTCCAGATAGAGGGTTAAGGGTCCAGCAGCCTCATAGGACAGTCAGAGTAGAATGAAAAAACTCCTCCTACAAGCTTTAACCAGACACTGATAGAAGTCACAAGACTGCTATATACTGCTAATGAGAAAAGGTATTTAGCAGTTTATATTTACTAAAATAATTGCATTTCCATGTTCTGTGTACTGTGGGAGACCAGATGCAGGGTCCTGGGTTTAGTAACACTTTAACCACTTCAGCCTCGGAAGGATTTACCTCCTTAATGACCAGGCCATTCGATTTAACTGACAATTGCGCGGTTGTGCAGCGATGTACCCAAACAAAATGTATGTCTTTTTTTCCCCACAAATAGAGCTTTCTGCGGTTTTTACTTTTTGCGCTATAAAGAAAAAAAGACTGACAATTTTGAAAAAAAATAAAAAGAATATTTTTTACTTTCTGCTATAATCCATATCAACCAAAAAAATATATAAAAAAACAAAATCAGTTTAGGCCAATATATATTCTTCTACATTTTTTTTCCCAAAAATATTGCAATAAGGGTATATTGATTGGTTTGCGCAAATGTTATAGCGTCTACAAAATAGGGGATAGAATTAGGAACTTTTATTTATTTTTTATTGTTTTTACTGGTATTGCTAGTACTGGTGGCGATCTGCGATTTGTAGCGGGACTACATTACGGCAGACAAATCTGACCCCAAGTGACACTTTTTGGGGACCAGTGACATTATTACAGTGATCAGTGCTAAAAAATGCACTGACCAATGTATAAATGACACTGGCAGGGAAGGGGTTAACACCAGGGGGGATCAAGGGGTTAACTATGTTCCCTGGGTGTGTTCTATCTGTGTTGGGAATGGGTTTCCTGGGACAACACAGAGATCGTGGTTCCTGATCACTAGGAACAGCAGATCTTCGTATTGTTCCCTGAGAACGGGGATTCACCTTGTTTACATAGGCAGATCCCGTTCTGCCTCTCTTTACCGCGATCCCACGTGGTGGTTAAATAATGGAATGGTACAGGGACTCAAAATCTCCATCGGGTTCTTCAAGAATTTCATGAATTCTATAGTAACTTATACAATATGCCTACAGAAGGTGACCAGCCTGCACTACACAATTTTTGACCTCCTTGCGCCTTTCCAGTATCTGTTCTTTCTACCTATCATCAGGAACTTTTGGCCCGACCCATCATGCAAGATGAACTCCATAAAGTTCTTAAAACCCTGTCTTTGCACAAAGATCCAGGCCCTGATGGGCTATCCAATAGCTATTACAACATTACTATTATAACAATCTTCAGCCCTTTTACTCCCCCATACAGTGAGGGGAAAAAAGTATTTGATCCCCTGCTGATTTTATACATTTGCCCACTGACAAAGAAATGATCAGTCTATAATTTAAATGGTAGGTTTATTTTAACAGTGAGAGACAGAACAAAAATATTTTGAAAAACGCATTTCAAAAAGGTTATAAATTGATTTGCATTTTAATGAGTGAAATATGTATTTGATCCCCTATCAATCAGCAAGATTTCTGGCTCCCAGGTGTCTTCTATACAGGTAACGAGCTGAGATTATGAGCACTCTTAAGGGGAGTGCTCCTAATCTCAGATTGTTACCTGTATAAAAAACACTTGTCCACAGAAGCAATCATATTCCAATCTTTCCACCATAGCCAAGACAAATGAGCTGTCCAAGGATGTCAGGACAAGATTGTAGACCTACACAAAGCTGGAATGGGCTACAAGACCATCGGCAAGCAGCTCAGTGAAAGGGTGACAACAGTTGGTGCAATTATTCGCAAAAGGAAAGAACACAAAATAACTGTCAATCTCCCTTGGTCTGGGGCTCCATGCAAGATCTCACCTCATGGAGTTTCAATGATCATGAGAACGGTGAGGAATCAGCCAAGATCTACACGGGAGAAACTTGTCAATCATCTAAAGGCAGCTGGGACCATAGTCACCAAGAAAATAATTGGTAATACACTAGGCCGCGAAGGACTTAAATCCTGCAGCGCCCGCAAGGTCCCCCTGCTCAAGGAAGCACGTGTACAGGTCTGTCTGAAGTTTGCTAATGAACCTCTGAATGATTCAGAGGAGAACTGGGTGAAAAATTGTTGTGGTCAAATGAGACCAAAATTTTGCTCTTTGGCATCAACTCCACTCGCCGTGTTTGGAGGAGGAGGAATGCTGCCTATGACCCCAAGAACACTATCCTCGCCATCAAATAAGGAGGTGGAAATATTATGCTTTGGGGGGTTTTCTGCTAAGGGGACAGGACAACTTCACTGCATCAAAGTGAAGATGGACAGGGCCATGTACCATCAAATCTTGGGTGAGAACCTCATTCCCTCAGCCAGGGCATTGAAAATAGGTCATGGATGGGTCTTCCAGCATTACAATGACCCAAAACACACGGCCAAGGAAACAAAGGAGAAAAGAAGGGGTATTGACAATGACCCAAAACACACGGCTGGTAAAGTTTATCAGGCGAATGTGTTGAGCGAGAGACTTTCTCTCACTCAACACATTCGCCTGATAAACTTTACCAGTGCTGCTCAAGAAGAAGCACATTAAGGTCCTGGAGTGGCCTAGCCATTTTCCAGACCTTAATCCCATAGAAAATATGTGGAAGGAGCTAAAGGTTCGAGTTACCAAACGTCAGCCTTGAAGAGGATCTGCAAAGAGGAGTAGGACAAAATCCTTCCTGAGATGTGTGCAAACCTGGTGACCAACTACACTACCTCTGTGATTGCCAACAAGGGTTTTGACACCAAGCCATGTTTTGTGGGGTCAAATACTTATTTTATTCATTAAAATGCAAATCAATTTATAACTTTTTTGAAATGAGTTTTTTTTCTGGATTTTTTTGTTATTCTGTCTCTAACTGTTAAAATAAACCTAACACTAAAATTATAGATAGATCATTTCTTTGTCAGTGGGCAAATGTACAAAATCAGCAGGGGATCAAATACTTTTTTCCACTTACTGTATATCACACTTTGCCTTGTTGGGGGAAGGGGATTCTCTTCCCTATGATGAAAATTATATTAGTGTTATTCCTAAGCCTAATAAAGATGCTTCTGATGTTTATAACTATTGACCCATTTCTTTGATTAACTGCGATTTGAAAATTCTTACCAAAACCCTTGCTCTTGATTTTTTTTGGACCAATATATCTATAATGATCAGTCTAGCTTTTGAGGGTGCACGATCTTGGACCAAATTTGTAGAACCCTAGCATTAATTTTCGGCGGTTCGGACTAATTGGAACTCTCCCTTCAAGGAGGGAGTTTGTTATTATTCCTTGTATTTTTAAAGTGTTTGATAGCCTCCCGGGAGATTATTTTGTCTTTTAGAAAACATGAGTTTTGGTTCCTTATGCTTGACAATTCTGCAAGCTCTTACCCCAATGGCTTAGGTCTCAATCAAAGGATTCAAATTTTCCATTTTGTCCGTATGGAGGGGTACTTGCCAGGGCTGCCAGTTATCTCCACTTCTTTTTTCATTAGCTATGAAGCCATAGCTATCCCAATAATGACAAACTCAAACATCAAGGGCACCCCCCAGGAATACAAGTGTGCTATGTTTGCTGACAGCGTACTTTTATATAATTCGGCCCTGCAAACAATTATACCCGCTTTATGTTAGGTACTTTTTTTGGTAGAAAATTACTTAGAATCCCCAAACATTATATATATTTTTTTTTAAGACACCATAGAGAAAAAAATGGCGGTCGTTGTAATACTTTATGTCACACCGTATTTGCGCAGAGGTCTTACAAGCTCAATGTTTTTGGAAAAAAAATAAAAATAAAAAATAAGACAACATTAAAGTTAGTTCAATTTTTTGTATATTGTGAAAGATAATGTTATGCCGAATAAATTGATACCAAACATGTCATGCTTCAAAATTGCATCCGTTTCTACAGGTTACCACTTTTGAGTTATAGAGGAGGCCTAGGGCTAGAATTATTGCTCCCACTCACATGTGTGTTTTGAACACTGTTTTCATATGCGGGCGCGACTTATGTATGCGTTCTTATACGTATGCTTCTTATACGTATGCTTCTGTGTGCGAGCTTGGCGGGACGGGGCACTTTAAATATTTTTGTTATTTTTCTTATTTATTTTACTTTTTATTTTGACACTGTCCTTTAAAAAAAAAAAATTGGGTTACTTTTATTCCTATTACAAGGAATGTAAACATCCCTTGTAATACAAAAAAAGCATGACAGGACCTCTTAAATGTGAGATCTGGGGTCAAAAAGACCTCAGATCTAACATTTACACTAAAATGCAATAAAAACAAAATTAAATGTCTTTTTTTTGGCATAATTTTTTTCCCCCTTTAAGACCATTGGGCGGAAGCTTCTGCCATCCAATGGTTTGGAGCCAAGCGGGGGGGCCATCCTTCCCTCACTCAGCATCCAGCCTCTGAGGGTAGAGGACCCGATCGTCTCCGCCGCTACCAACAGCTCCGGATCACGGTGGGAGGGGGCCTCTCTCCCACCCCCAATAAAAGTGTGATCTTGTGGCGAATCTGCCGGTAAGACCACTTTTATCAGAGAATCTTGTTCCTCACAGTTTGAGAGTCTTTCAAATGCTTTTTGCAAACTCCATCCAGGCTTTCATGTGTTTTGCACTGAGAAGAGGCTTCTGTCTAGTCACTCTGCCATGAAGTCCAGATCGATGGAGGGCTGCAGTGATGGTTGTCTTTCTTGAATTCAGGATCTCTGGAGCTCAGTTAGAGTGGTCATGGTGACCTCTCTCATTAAGGCCCTTCTCCTCTGATTGCTCCGTTTGGCTGGGCTACTATATCTTGGAAGAGTCCTGGTTGTACCAAACTTCTTCCATTTGAGAATTATGGAGGCCACTGTACTCTTGGGAACCGTCAGTGCAGGAGGAATCTTTTGCAGCCTTCCCCAGGTCTGTGCCCTGCAGGCAGTTTCTTTGACCTCATGGCTTTTACTTTGATACAGCATGCATACCTCCCAACTTTTTGCGATAGGAATGAGGGACACCAATTAGCAAAAGTATGTAGGCATAGGACACACTTCCTGCCTTGCCCACTTAAAGGAGAATTATACAAAAAAATTATTAGGTAAACCCCCGCTTGCTTTTTTATACTACTACTATTTCTTTACACTGGTTTGTGAAAGTTACCAATGCAGAAATGTAGAAACTGGATGAATGGTTTAGAACTGTGAAACACTTTTTGAAAGATAAATAGTGCAACTATATAGATCAAACCAAAATGAGGGACAAACGAGGAGGAAAGAGGGACAGAGGGACTTCCAAATCAGGGACAGTCCCACAAAGTCAGGGACCGTTGGGAGCTATGAGTATGCATTGTCAGCTGTGAGGCCTTTTATAGAGAGGCCTGTGCCTTTCCAGATCTTGTCCAATAAATTTAGTTAATTTACCACAGGTGGACTCCAATCAAGGTGTCAAAACATCCCAGCAAAGATTGAGAAATAGGAGTCATCTGAGCTAAATTGTTGTTGCAAAAGGTCTAAATACTTATGCTTATGTGATATTTCACTTTTTCCTTTTTCATACATTTGCAAACATTTTTAAAATTCCATTTTCACGTTGTCGTTATGGGATACTGAGTGTAGCTTAATGATAAAAAAAGTTAATGTAAACAACTGTAGTATCAGGCTGCAACATTAAGTTGAAAAAAGTGAAGGGGGTCTGAATACATACACACACACACACTTTCCAATAATGCACCAGTGGCACAGGAAACTGCTAGTGGTGGGCTGGGAAAAAGATATGCATATTCAGACCCACTGTGTGATCTCACACTAATGCCAGAGGTTACAGTGCCACCCAGTGGCGAAGCTAGACATTCTTTCACCCGGGGCAAAGACTCAGTTCGGCCCCCTTCCGAAAAGGATGGTGTTAGATCGGCATGCCATTGGCTCCCACTGTTGTCAATCAAAGCCAGTGACAAGGGAGCGAGGGCTGAGTCCCGGCTGTCTGTGTAAATGGATGCAGCAATGGGGCTCGAGTGCAAGCATGCATGAATGCCCCCATGGGAAGCGGCTTCCCATGTGGGAACTGGACAGAGGGGAGGGGCCAGGAGCGCCGGCAGGGGACTTGAATAGAGGAGGTTTGCGGGCCACTCTGTGTAGTTCTATTATTCAGAGCAGGTAAGTATAGACGTTTAACAGCCCCCTTTCCCCACCACAATTGTAAAGAAGCCCTAAAAGTGAAAACAAAGTACAGTGCCGCCTGAATAATCAATAATCAAATAGCACTTATGTCATTATAAGAATTCTCACGATTCACTGAACACATGTGAGCAAATCCTTAAAGTGGAGTTCCCCCCAAAAGTGGAATTTCCACATCTGACTCTTTCTTGTTTTTGACAGGTACCCTTTCCCACTTCCGGCGGACGACGCTGTAATGCAGTCCGTCAGAAGTTCGGCCCCCTCCTCCTCTTCCCCATGCCCCTAATTTTTGGAAGGGAAGGCGTAACTCTGCTTTAACTGAGTATGGTAGAATATCATTGCACTTTACCTGGAGTGCTTCCGCAGTATGACATCTGTCTGGGTCAAGTCCTGGCATCTTCTGCCGGCTTCTGACCCACCCACTGTTCCACCCACCCGCCTATGAGACTTGTTCCACGGAGCTCAGGAAGTGCTCCAAAACCCCCTCAGTTCTGTGCTGTAGGTTGTGAGCAGCTAAAAAAAGACACAAAAAACGATTGGGGGCGGCATCAGTACAACTCCTCTGCATGTCACAGTACGGAGTAGGAGAAGCCAGAAGCTCAGAGTCATGAGTGCGCCCCTCCTTTTTCCCCCGACCCTGGCTGGGAGTAAGGAATCCTTAGCTGAGCTCCTTCCTCCTGTGTAGTGAAGTCACACACAAAGTCCCCCAAGCCTCAGTATTGTTTGCTTGTTCTGCAGGTACAAGAGCGCAGCGCTGCCCGGCAGGGAGTAGGGGAGGGAGGGGCGCACTTGGATCTTCTGGCTTCTCCTGCTCCATACTGTGACGTGCAGAGGAGTTGTACTGATGCCGCCCCTGATTGTTTTTTGTGTCTTTTAGCTGCTGACAACCTACAGCACAGTGTTTGAGCTCCGTGGAACAAGTCTGATAGGCGGGTGGGCGGAACAGTGAGCGGGGACAGAAGCCGTCATAAGAGTGGGAGAGAGAACACAGCACTCACCTCCTCTGGCTCTTTCCTCCTCGGGCTGACAGGAGAAGCGATACCGATGTTACTACTCTCGTAATCGGCGGCGCCCCCCCTCAATGCATCACCCGGGGCAGATGCCCCCTGCCCCATTCCAGTTTCGGCAACCTACTAAAAGAAGGCATAACTGACAGTTGAATTCAGGGGAAGCTGAACAAGACAGGCTATAAATTGGCATTGGCTGACTGCATGCTAATTTTAGAGCCAATCCTGCTTACTTCAGAGTGGCTACACTGTGCAATAGCACACTTGTCTCCCTGTCATTTATACAACTCACCAGTGACAGGATTGCTACAAAGGGTGGAGAGAACAACTCACCTACTTCCAAGATATAATTCCCTTGAAATGAGCAAAGTTTGCTCACTTGCTGACAGTCTCCTTTACCAGCAAGGGAGTGACACCGCCCTCATCCAGCTGACGATTGAGTGACATATGGAAACTGGTAAGTATTTCTCTACCCTGTATAGCAATCCTGTTGCTAGCGAAAATGGCAGCGACATAATTAAATCATGGCCCACATCCTTTCCAAATCTTCTAGCTTCCGTTCCCAAATTATACCTAAAGATGCCCAGAGCCAATTTAAAAGCATCAGTATGTGTGAGCTAACATATCAATAAATCTGAGATTCATTTGCCTACCTAAATAAAATTATTTACATTTGATAAACACATTTATGATTGGCTGGCATGGTTATCATATGATTTGGAACTAATCAGTGTGGTCACAATAGTTTGTGTTCAACCTGTGCTTGCAAAGATGGTGTGATCTTGATACTAGAAGCACAGTGAGCAGATTGGCAACAACAATGGGTGGTGTTCCACTTTTTCAAAAACTTATACAAAGTTCATTATTGAAAATTGATCATCTCAGTTTGTTAACTGTATCTCAAGCTCCCAGAAGCTGTTGCAAACAACCAGCAGACCAATAAGCCCAGAGTAGGGATCGAACATTGTGGAATGTTTGGCTTGCCTGTCATTGTAGTCCATGCATGGAATCAACTTGGAGCTAGTTTACCTCTCTGTTATTTTCTACTCATGCCATCACTTTTCTACAGATCCCACATTGTCAGTCTCCAGCCTGTTAGCAGGTTAGCTATTCTCCCACTAGGTGTTCCTATTCCCAATATATTCTGATATAGGAAAAGTGGTAATTGGTTGTTAGGCCCCTTTTAGAGGAAACCTTCCTCTAGTGATGTAATAGGTGGAGTTAGTGCCTATATACATGCCAGGATGTGAGTGAGTTGGGGGAAGGGAGCCAAACATCCCAGTCAGCTACTGTAAAGTGCCCTTCATTGGGCTGCTGAAACTCCAAGTGAAGTAGTTCAACACCCAGAAGGACCAGCTGTAGTCACCCTCTTTTACTGTCTCATGTGGACTGTAAGCTGGGCAGGCAAAAGGCCTTTAAGGCCAAGCTAAGTGCTCTTCTGCAGAGAGTACTAGTATACCTGGTATAAGCGTGTCATCAGGCAGAGTTATAGAATTGGATATAGAAAGAGAGTCTGGTATACTAAAGAAAAGCACCTTGGTTAGACTTGATGACGGTGGCTAAATGCTGTGGATTTATACTTGGAGAAGTGGTCCCAACTCTATGGTGCTCCTAAGGAAAGAGTTGGTGCAAAGGGAAGATGGCTTACAAGTTGTGTGTTGGCATTCTGTGCCCAAACGACAACTACAGAATGTCTGTTCCTGTGTATGGCTTTCTGCACCAAGCTCTATCAGTATGTCTATGTGAGGTTAGAAGTCATGGCCATCTTTAAAAGCTACAGTAAGTGCGAACAACATTTTTGGTGTGGATATTCCTTTATTTTTAAATATTAAGGCCTACGACCAGGGATGTCATGAGTAAGCCTGTGGCCAGGAGTTTGGCACAATATCGCGAAGGGATACAATTACCAGCAGGAGGGTAGCTTTCCAATCAAAGAAAAACTGGGATGCGGACTTGAACAGTTTGGCACTTACACAGCCAATCATAGTCCCCCCTACAACCCTCTAGTCCAGTGTTTCTCAATTCCAGTCCTCAAGGCACACCGACCGATCATGTTTTCAGGCCCTCTATTATTTTGCACAGGCGATTTGACCACAGCCATTTCATCTGAGGGAAATCCTGAAAACATGACCTCTTGGTACACCTTGAGGAATGGAATTGAGAAACACTGCTCTAGTCAGTTTCTGGGTTTTGAGAGCTGAGGTATTAATTAATAATAGTAATTAGTAATAGCCCGAGGGCTTTCACACTGAGGCGATGCGCTGGAAGGACGTTCAAAAAAAACTCCTGCAAGCAGAATCTTTGGAGCGGTGAATACACCGCTCCTCCACCGCTCCTGCCCATTGAAATTAATATAAACATTTCACTTATGTAACTATGCTTTACAAAAAAAACTCCTCAAGTATTGTACAAGTCACTATAACTCTGCCCAATTCCTTTTTATATAACCTAAACATTATCAGGGGCCCATGGTACTGAGAATAGTGTGTATGAACACTCCTAACTAGTGGAGTAGACACACAGAAAAGACACAAGATTTATTACAGTATTGCTTATTATAACTGTATGAGTATAGCAAAATCTGTTGAGCATACATTTATTGTAAACTTAGGGGGAGATCTACTAAAGTTGGAGAACTCAGAATCTATTGCAGCTGTGTATAGTAGCCAATTAGCTTCTAACCTCAGCTTGTTCCATTAAGCTTTGACAATAAAACATGTAAGTGAATTGGTTTCTATGCAGAACAGCACCAGATTTTGCATTCTCCTGTTTTAGTAAATATTCCCCATAGTGTTGAAATATAAATGCATTTCTGTTCCTGTAAGTAGAAAATATATTTATTGACAACTCCAAACACTCACTTTTCGTGAATATGGAATAAGCACAGACAAAAGAACTTCTTCAGGATGGGGACATGAATTCTTGCATTCTAAGAAGCCATCATTGCACAGGATTTGCCGAGTTTTTCCTCCTATAATACATTTATCAAAGAGTTCTAGTGTCAAGTGAAATAAAAAATAAATAAAAAAAAGAGTTCTGACAGTTTTAAGATATGTCAGGAGACAGTAAAACAGAATTCTGAAACAGGCTTATCAATAAAAAGCCTTATTTCAATAGCATTTTGAACAGAGTTAAAATTTCATCATTGTTACATATTCAGCTAAAAATAAAATATCGTCCTCCATTTACTTTATAACTACAATCCCCAGCATTCCTTGCCAGTCAGATTGTGCATGCTATATACTGTATCTCACCTCTCACATTTTTGTAAATATTTTATCATATCTTTTCATGTGACAACACTGAAGAAATGACACTTTGCTACAATATAAAGTAGTGAGTGTATAGCTTGTATAACAGTGTAAATTTGCTGTCCCCTCAAAATACCTCAACACACAGCCATTAATGTCTAAACCGCTGGCAACAAAAGTGAGTACACCCCTAAGTGTAAATGTCCAAATTGGGCCCAATTAGCCATTTTTCCTCCACGATGTCATGTGACTCGTTAGTGTTACAATAGTGAGTAGACATGTGCACAACAAAAAAAATTAGTTTATTTTCGTTTCGTTTTTTTTTGTTTCCGAAAAAAATTAGTTTTTTTTGTTTCGTTTTTTTCGTTTCCGTTGATTCGTAACGATTCGTACATTCATAAGTCGTCGGTGTTCGGATTCGTAACGATTCATACATTCGTAAGAGTTATTTTTTCGTTGATTCGTTTTTTCGTTAGTTTAATTTTCGGACGCATTCGTATTTATTCGTACATTCGTAACATTCGTAGATTCGTAATCGGAGCATAATTCATAACTTTATGTAATGTGTATGCTATTATTACATTTTAATAA
This sequence comes from Lithobates sylvaticus, assembly GCA_028564925.1. Taxonomy (NCBI): domain Eukaryota; kingdom Metazoa; phylum Chordata; class Amphibia; order Anura; family Ranidae; genus Lithobates; species Lithobates sylvaticus. The sequence goes on from CM053031.1 coordinate 129,641,785, forward strand.
TTTACGAATCGAAAAAAAAAAGTTACGAATCGAAAAAAAAAGTTACGAATCGAAAAAAAAGTTACGAATGTACGAATTTTTTTGTTCAATAGAGACACGGAAAATTACAAATCGAAAAAATAAATAAATAAAAAAGTTACGAATCGAAAAAAAAAAAGTTACGAATCGAAAAAAAAAAAAGTTACGAATGTACGATTTTTTTTTTCAATCCATTCGAAGCACGTTTAGCAGCACCATTGTAAGGGACACGGAAAATTACCAATTCAACAAAAAAAAAAGTTACGAATGTACGATTTTTTTCGTTCGTTTTCATTTTTCAGATTTTCTTCATTAGTACATTCGTTGTTTCTAATTAGTTTTTTTCGGATTTTCGTTGTTTTTCGGATTCGTTCGATTGGAATGATTCGTTCATTCGTACGAAAACGAACGAACGAACGAAAATAACGAAAAAAAACGAAAAACGAAAAAAGACTAAACGAATTGCACATGTCTAATAGTGTGTTAAATTTGGTGTCATCGCTCTCACGCTCATACTGGTCACTGGAAGTTCAGCATGGCACCTCATGGCAAAGAACTCTGAGGATCTGAAAAAAATTATTGTTGCTCTACATAAAGATGGCCTAGGCTATAAGAAGATTGCCAAGACCCTGAAACTGAGCTGCAGCATGATGGCCAAGACCATACAGCGGTTTAACAGGACAGGTTTCACTCAGAACAGGCCTCGCCATGGTCGACCAAAGAAGTTGAGTGCATGTGCTCAGCATCATATCCAGAGGTTGTCATTGGGAAATAGATGTATGAGTGTCAGTGCTCAGGCCATACGCCACACACTGCATCACACCTCTACTAAAGATTACTGGAACCATGTCCTGTGGTCTCATGAGACCAAGATAAACTTATTTGGTTCAGATGGTGTCAAGCATGTGTGGTGGCAACCAGGTGAGGAGGACAAAAGACAAGTATGTCTTGCCTACAGTCAAGCATGGTGGTGGGAGTGTCATGGTCTGGGGCTGCATGAGTGCTCCAGGTACTGGGGAGCTACAGTTCATTGAGGGAACCATGAATGTCAACATGTACTGTGACATACTGAAGCAGAGCATGATCCCCCTCCCTTCGGAGACTGGGCCGCAGGGCAGTATTCTAACATGTTAACGACCCCAAACACACTTCCAAAATGACCACTGCCTTGCTAAGAAAGCTGAAGATAAAGGTGATGGACTGGCCAAGCATGTCTCCAGACCTAAACCCTATTGAGCATCTGTGGGGCATCCTCAAATGGAAGGTGGAGGAGGGCAATGTCTCTAACATCCACCAGATCTGTGATGTCATCATGGAGGAGTGGAAGAGGGTCCAGTGGCAGCCTGTGAAGCTCTGGTTGCCACTTTGTCAATACCAGTCCCCCTGTCCCCTTGTCCCTGGAGCAACTCTGCCCAGGGGTCGTACCTACCCTCTGTCCATCCCAGGCCATGTCAGAGTATGTTGCCGAGAATTTAGAGAGAGGTTTCATCCGGAAATCCTCATCGCCTGCAGGAGCAGGGTTCTTTTTTCATTGCCAAAAAGCCCAGGAGATAATATGCAGCATAAGATATAATTATCTCTGTGCAGTTGTTAACCTTGTTTGGGGTTGAGGCCATTTATTAACATTACATTGAAGCATTAGTTCCCAACAGCATTTCATTTTTTTGTAGGTGATATAATTATTGTGCATGTACTGTAAAACAGCAGATCTTAACAAACTGTTTTGAATGTAAGAAGAAATATGAAATACCTTTTGCCAGTACATAAAGTATAGCATTGCCAGCTGCTAGTATGGGATTGAGATCAGAAGTTGAGTTACGTTGGATGAGGTGTCCACCTATTGACTGCAATAAAGAAGTTTAAAAATTACTGAATCTGAAAATTTACATATAAATAATTTTATAAAATAGGACATACAGTATGATGAAGTTCTTAATATGTAGTCCAACATGCAGACATGGAAACCCACAGAAAACTTTGGGAAAAAATGGAACCCAAATCATGGTGAATTCTTTCACTGTCTAGAGTCAGCCAGAGGAAGTCTGCAATGATTGGGGTCACCATTGAGCAGTGTTTCTCAACCTTTTTCAGTCAAGACATCCTTTAAAGTTATGCACAATCGTAAGGCACCTCAGTCTAAATTTAAAAAACTAAACTAATAGCAGGGAAAAGATTCGAATAATATATGTATGCATATGTATTTCCTTGTTTGATCCTAACCAGTCAGATCAGAAAAGATAATTTCTTGTCTGTGGGCACCTTACAAATGTTCAATGATGTCACTGGATGGTCAGATGCGCAGGCACCAGCTGATAATCAGGAACACCAGTCAGCTGTCAGATCCATGAAATCGCAAACCTTCATCTCAGCCAACCATTTTTGTTAAAAGGTGAAGTTTAGGTATGGATGTTTTTACATAGTTTCATTGGTCCAAGCTATGCATACAGCGGGGAAAATTATTATTTGATCCTCTGCGGCTTTTGCAAGTTTGCCCATTTAAAATACACCTATAACAATTATAGACCCTTCATTTCTTTGCAAGTGGTCAAATTTACAAAATCTGCATTGGATTAAATTATTATTTTCCCCACTGTATGCCATACCCTTGAGATTCCCATGGAAGCTGGTAATCACTGTAGTAGGCACTGCTACTAAAGTGATTGCTGCATGCTTCCAGGTCTGGTTCAGAGCAGCTGTCCTGCTGCTTAGTGAACACAGGAGATTGCTTGCTTGGCATGGACATCAGAGTAGCCTTAGCATTTCCTCAATGAATGCAAAGTGTTCTCTGATTGTAGAAGGTAGGCATAACATGACTGCCCCATCTCTCCACCTAGTCCAATCAGAGAATGTTTTGCATTCACTGAGAAATTGCAAAGTGTTCTCTGAATGTTGCTTGTGCTGAACAAGTGACCTCCTGCATTCACTATGCAGCAAGGCAGTCGCTTGGCACAGGACACGAAAGCTATCAGTGATCACTGTACTAGCGGTGACTACTACTGTGATTTTCAGCTTCCACCAGGATTGGCCAGGTATGACATATACAATGCTTTGAAAAAGTATTTGCCCCTATCAGATTTTTATTTTTTTTGTTGCATAATTGTCACACTTAAATGACTCAGAGCAAACAATTTTTATTACACAAAGATAACCCGAGTAAATACAAAATGCAGTTTTTAAATGATGGTTTAATTTATTAAGACAAAAAATCTGTCCAAACCTGCCTGGCTTTATGTGAAAAAGTAATTGCCCCCTAAACCTAATAAATGGTGGTGCCACCCTTGGCGGCAACTGCAATCAAGCATTTGCGATAACTTGCAATGAGCCTATCACATTGCTGTGGAGCAATTTTGGCCCACTCTTCTTTGCAGAATTGTTTTATTTCAGCCACATTGGAGGGTTTTCCAGCATGAACGGCCTGTGTAAGGTTTTGGAAAGGCCACACCAAAACCAAAATTTTGCTTTGTTTGAACTATTTGGAGGTGGACTTGCTGTTGTGTTTCGGATTATTGTCCTGCTGCAAAACCCAAGTTTACTTGAGCTTGAGGTCACCAACTGATGGCCTGACATTCTCCTTTTTTGGTAGAGCTCAGAATTCCTGGTTCCATCAATTATGGTAAGTCGTTCAGGTCCTGAAGCTGCAAATCAGCCCCAGACTATCACGCTTCCCAGGGGCGGACAACTCATTGGGCCCCCAGGCAATAGAAGATCATGGGACCCCCTGTTTCCCCGCCCACACGCAAACCACACCTACACAAAGCCCCACCTACATAAATCATGGGGCACACAGTAAGGCACATCACATGGCACACAGCAGAGCACGGGGTACATCACAGGGCATGGGGCGCACAGCAGGGCACATTAACGGGCACATAGCAGGGCTTATTATGCTGTACACAGCAGGGAAAATTATTGAGCACAGCATGGTGCATCACAGGGGGTACAAGGCACATCAGAGGGTACACAGCAGGGCATGCCGCACATCACAGTGCATGTGGCACATAGTAGGGCACACAGCAGAGCACAGGGCACAGCATTGGGAACAGGGCACATTAGGCGGTACACAGCAGGGCACATCACAGGGCATGGGGCACACAGTAGGGCACATCGTGGAGTACACAGCACATCACAGGGCATGGGACACGGTAGAGCACATCACAGGGCACAGGGGGACACTGTGGGGGGTGGAGGGCACAGGGGGTCACTGTGGGGGAGGGTGGAGGGCACAGGGGGTCACTGTGGGGGGGGGGTGGAGGGCACAGGGAAGACACTGTGGTTGGGTGGCACAGGAGGACACTGTGGGTGGCACAGGGGGTCACTGTGAGAGGGTGGAGGGCACAATGGGACACGATGGGTGGAGGGCACAGGGGACACTGTGGGTGGGTGGCACAGGAGGACACTGTGGGTGGCACAGGGGGTCACTGTGGGAGGGTGGAGGGCACAATGGGACACGATGGGTGGAGGGCACAGGGGGACACTGTAGGTGGGTGGAGGACCCACGGAGGCACATTGTGGGTGGGGGGATGGAAGGCACAGGGGGACACTGTGTGGGGTGAAGGGCACAGGGGGACACTGTAGGTGGGTAGAGGGCACAGGGGGACACTGTGGAGGTGAAGGGCACAGGGGGACACTGTGGGTGGGAGTATGGAAGGCACAGGGGGATACTGTGGGGGGTGAAGGGCACAGGGGGACACTGTGGGGATGAAGGGCACAGGGGGACACTGTAGGTGGGTGGAGGGCACAGGCGGACACTGTAGGTTGGTGGAGGGCACAGGGGGACACTGTAGGTGGGTGCACAGGGAGACACTGTGGGGGGGATGGAGGGCACAGGGGGACACTGTGGGGGTGAAGGGCACAGGGGGACACTGTAGGTGGGTGGAGGGCACAGGGGGACACTGTAGGTGGGTGGAGGGCACAGGGGGACATCGTGGGTGGGGGATGGAAGGCACAGGGGGACACTGAGGGGATGAAGGGCACATGGGGTCACTGTGGGGGGAGGTGGAGGGCACAGGGGGACACTGTGGGTGGGTGGGTGTTACAGGGGGTCACTGTAGGGGGGTGGAGGGCACAGGGGGACACTGTGGGTGGGTGGCACAGGAGGACACTGTGGGTGGCACAGGGGGGTCACTGTGGGAGGGTGGAGGGCACAATGGGACACGATGGGTGGAGGGCACAGGGGGACACTGTGGGGGGTGGAGGGCACAGGGGGAGACTGTGGGTGGGTGGAGGGCACAGGGGGACATCGTTAGTGGGGGGTGGAATGCACAGGGGGACACTAAGGGGATGAAGGGCACATGGGGTCACTGTGGGGGAGGTGGAGGGCACAGGGGGACACTGTGGGTGGGTGTTACAGGGGGTCACTGTAGGGGGGTGGAGGGCGCAGGGGGACACTGTGGGTGGGTGGCACAGGAGGACACTGTGGGTGGCACAGGGGGGGGTCACTGTGGGAGGGTGGAGGGCACAATGGGACACGATGGGTGGAGGGCACAGGGGGACACTGTGGGGGGTGGAGGGCACAGGGGGACACTGTGGGTGGAGGGTACAGGAGGAGACCATGCGGGGGAGGACCGTGAGAGTTACATGGGGCATCCTGCGGTCCTGTTGGGGCCCCTAAACCTGTACTGGCTTCCGCGCCGGCCGCTCCCGTCCCTGCGATGGCGACCATGGTACTCCAATAAAAAAAACAGCGCCTCACACGATGCCTGTAATAGCGCTCACAGCGCGCTGCTCCCTGCCGGCCCCTCCTCTCTTCTCGTCCGTCCCAGGTGATGTCATGTACAGTACAAGCACCTGGGGTGGATGGGAGGGAAGGAGGGGCTGCGGGGAGTAGCGCGCTGTGCAAGGTATTATTACAGTCGCTTACTGAATCCCTGCTAGACTTGTATTGTGGAGCCTCCTATGGGCCCCCAATTGCCCGGGCCCTCGGGCAGTGCCTGAGTGCCCGATGGGTCAGTCCGCCCCTGACGCTACCACCACCATGTCTTACTGTTGGTATGATGTTCTTGTTATGGAATGCTGTATTAATTTTATGCCAGATTTAATGGGACACACACCTTCCAAAAAGTAAAATTTTTTGTCTCATCAGTCCACAGAATGTTTGCCTAAAGGTCTTGGGGATAATCAAGATGTTTTTTGGTAAATGTGAGATGAGCCTTTGTTTTCTTTTTAGTCAGCAGTTACTTTGGAAGTTGGAACTTTCCCATGGATGCCATTTTTGCCCAGTCTCTTTCTTATTGTTGAATCATGAACACTGATATTACCTGAGGCAAGTGAGGCCTGCAGTTCTTTAGATGTTGTTCTGTTTTTTTTTTATGACCTCCTGGATGAGTCGTCGTCATGCTCTTTGAGTAATTTTTGTAGGCCGGACACTCCTGGGAATGTTCACCACTGTTCCAAGTTATCTCCATTTGTGGATAATGGCTCTCCCCATGGTTCACTGGAGTTCCAAAGCCTTATAAATAACTTTTAAACCCTTCCTAGACCGATACATGTACATTACTTTGTTTCTAATCTGTTCTTGAATTGTTTTAGATTGTGGCATGATGTGTGGCTTTTTGTGATCTGTTAGCATGCTTCACTTTGTCAGACAACTTCTATTTATGTGATTTCTTGATTCAACAGGTCTGGCCGTAATCAGGCCTGGGTGTGGCAAGTGAAATTTAACTCAGCTTTCCAAAAAATTGTGGTTAATCACAGTTCATTTCTGATTAAGTATGGGAGGGGGCAATTATTATTTCACATAGAGCCAGGCAGGTTTGAACAGCTTTTTTCCCTTTGTGTAATAATACAATTTGTTTGATGATCTGAATCCTTAAAGTGTGAGAAATATGCAAAAAAAAAATAATCAGGAAGGGGGCAAATAAGTTTTCACAGCACTGTACATACACATTGATCCAAGCTGGACAAAAACAAAACTATGCAAAAATATCTATATGTAGACTTCAGCTTGAAAGCAGAGCTCCATCCAGAATGGGGAAGCTTTGCTTGTTTGCCTTGCCTCTCCCCCTCCACATTTGGCACCTACGGTATTAGTGGGGGGGGGGGGGGAGCAGCAAGTACAGGCGGGTCACAAACAAATTAGGGTCTGTAGGTTTGTTCTTAAGTTGAATCTGTTTGTAAGTCGGAACAGGTACATTTTTTAAGTGCAGCTTTTAAGCTTTTTGGATAGCATAGGGAAGGGTTAAGTTGAATGTTTGTAACTAGGGGACAGCCTGTACCTGGTTTTGGGGAAGTCATTTTTAACTTAATATTACAAAGGCCAATGTGGGTGCACTTGGTTCAGGGAGAAAGAATAATAATAAAAATAAAAAAATAGACAACTTAATCTTTAACAGATTTGCCCATACATTACAGCGACAATAAACCTGGGCGTAAAAAAGAGAAAAAAAAAATATTCAAATATCTTTTTACAACTCCAGAAAGTATCTTCCATTGGTCTTAGCCTCCTCCTCCTGATCATCGAATTCCCTTTTGCTGCTGTGATCTGACTTGCTGTTAGAGGGTGGCTATGGTCATTCTCCATGGTTCCACTGTATGTAGGAACACAACCACCCTCTCTTGCATGCTCCCAAGATGGGCTAGGTACTATGCACTATAGGAGTTGCTACTGTCTACTATGTCGAAGGAGCAGTGCACATGACCCCGACTAATGTGCACTGCTTATTCCAAACAAATGGAGGTGAGGGGGGAAAAAGAACAAGTTCAGAAACTATTTCATGAAAAATAGATTACAGGACCATTAGATAGTGGGTGTGTATGGATTATATTTGGAGAAAAAAGATATTGTTTAGTGTCACTTTAACCTGTAGCTGACCGCCCACTGTCAAATGACGGCGGGACGGTGCAGCTCTTGTGGCGGGCCGCCGTCATATGACGGAGCTCGCCTTTTGGCCACTAGGGGGCGCGCGCATGCCCGCCGTAGAAGGCGCGCACGCATGCCCGCTGCGTAGCTGGGGTCCTGATGCGCGTGGCCGGCGGCCGTGATGTCCGCCAGGCACCCGCGATTGCCCGGTAACTGAGCAGGACGTGGATCTGTGTGTGTAAACACACAGATCCACGTCCTGTCAGAGGAGAGGAGACCGATGGTGTGTCCCTTGTACATAGGGACACCGATCGGTCCCCTTCCCCAGTCAGTCCCCTCCCCCCACAGTTAGAATCACTCATATAGGGAACATATTAACCCCTGCAGCGCCCCCTAGTGTTTACCCCTTCCCTGCCAGTCACATTTATACAGTAATCAATGCATTTTTATAGCACGGATCGCTGTATAAATGTGAATGGTCCCAAAAATGTGTCAAAAGTGTCCGATATGTCCGCCGCAATGTCGCAGTCATGATAAAAATCGCAGATCGCCGCCATTACTAGTAAAAAAAAAAATAATAATAAAAATGCTATAAATCTATTTTTTGCGCAAACCAATCAATAGACGCTTATTGCGATTTTTTTTTACCAAAAATATGTAGAAGAATACGTATCGGTCTAAACTGAGGAAAAAATTTGTTAAAAAAAAAAAATTGTTGGATATTTATTATAATAAAAAGTAAAAAATATTGCGTTTTTTCAAACTTGTCCCTCTTAATTTGTTTATAGCGCAAGAAATAAAAACCGCAGAGGTGATCAAATACCACCAAAATAAAGCTCTATTTGTGGGGAAAAAATTATAAAAATGTTATTTGGGTACATCCTTGCATGACCGCGCAATTGTCATTCAAAATGCGACAGCGCTGAAAGCTGAAAAATGGCTTGGTCAGGAAGGAGGTATTCGTGCCTGGTAGGCAAGTGGTTAAGTAACATCTGAATGATCTTTTTATGGGCCGAGGTCTGATATTCCAGGTAATTGCCTCAAAAGTTGTAAGTTTGTAAAAGGTACCCTAACATTTAGGGTCAGCCCTAATTCATTCTATTTACAAATACTAAAAAAAAATTATAAAAAATTTACAATTCAACAAATTATACTTACAGCCACATTTCTGATCTGTTGACCAGCCAAGGTTTTTAGCTGCTGCAGTAGGGCACAGAAAGTCTTGGTCTTCTCCTCTGGAAGCTGGGACACCGCATCATTTAATATATCTTTCAGAGTGGATAAAGTACAAGCAGCACCTACAGAAATCCCTGTAGGTGTCACAGAATACAATTAGACATCTATGATTGTTTATACATATATTGTACATTTAATCAAGTCTACATTTAACAAAGCTTTGTTAAAGCCCAACGTTGGGCAAGACATATTTTTTTTTCCAAATTCTTTATTTATTTTTGTAAAAGGTACTAGACATTACATATTCAAACCACATTTCCACATTTCAACAATCACGTATTTGTTTACTAATGTTTACTTATCACCTATATTGGTTTGGCGAACTTCAATCTTTTTACCGACCTATTTCGTCTTTAAGTCCTTAATGTTTACCTCACCCGGTAATAAGTACCATTTTGCACATTAGTTATCTTATTCTCTATTCTTCCCTTTTTCTTTATTCCCCTGAAAAACCCTAACCCCGAAAACCCCTCCCTATAAAAAAAAAAAAAAAAAAAAAAAAAAATGGGGGCTTCCCATTTCCGTCCCCCTGTCCCTCAGCGAGATGTGATTATTCTAACTTTTTCCCCCTTTTTCCTATTTGCCTTCTTTCTGCTTTCTCCCCACTTCTTTACTCCTCCCTTCTCTCTTCCATCTTTTTTTTCCCTTCCTCTGACTGTACAAATTGGTCCCATATTGCCCATGTTTGCTCATACTGTTCTTTCCTATTTTGTGCCGAATAAACCAAATCTTCCATAGCTCCAGTCTCTCTAACCTTATTTAACCATCTTGCTATGGATGGCGGTCTGGTATCCCTCCAATGCAGAGTGATACAGGCCTTGGCCGCGTTAACCAAATGACGAAGCACGGACCTTTTATATACCTTCGTTGGAATCTTTGAGAGATGGAGCAAAAAGAAGGCAGGATCCTCCGACACCAAAATATCGGTAAGTTTTTGGGAGAGTTCCTGAACTTCCTCCCAGTATGCCCTCACTTTCGGGCAGGCCCAAAAAATATGTAGCATGGTTCCTTCCTCTCTACTGCACCGCCAGCACCTATCTGAGATTTCCCTCGAGAATTTATTCATCTTCGTTGGGGTGTAATACCATCGGGTCAGTATTTTATAATTTAATTCCTGTGTCCTCGTATTAATTGACGAGTTCAGTGCCCAATATATGATATTTTGGCGCTGAGTTGTAGTAAAGGTTTTATTCAAATCTCTTTCCCATTTGCTAATGGATGGTATCACAAACCCCTCCCTCGGGGTATTCAAAAGCGAATACATCTTCGAAATCACCCGGTGGAGTGGTTCTTTTTCATCACAGTATGATTCGAATTTGGTCAATTGGCGTTGATAATTTTTTGGTTGCCCCAGCGTTCTCAAAAAATGATTTACTTGTAGCGCCTGCCACAAACTCAACTCATATTGTCCTCCTTTCTTCATCAATTCTATTGTTGTTGGCCAACCCCCTAGGCAGATAAAGTGCGATACTTGAAAGAGTCCCTTCTCCTCCAATTTTTTAAATGCTCCCTTTTCCATTCCCGGTTGGAAGCTTGGATTACCCAATATGGGGTACAAAGGCGAATTATCTGAGGAATACCTGGGGTCCCGACATATCTTAGCGCAGATTCGAAGTGTGGGGCCTATAATAGGATGTTGCTTAAGAGGGGATGGGAGCACTGCATAGCACCAAGGTGCTCTATATAAGGGTATTACACTCTGCCGTTGCTCCAGACCTACCCACTGTTTGAATTCTTCGTGTCTACTCCAATCCACTACTCTCCCTAAGTGGGCCGCTTGATAATACCCCAATACTTCGGGAACCGCCACTCCCCCGTATCTCTTAGGCATCGTCATAAGCCCTCTACTGAGCCTCGGTTTTTTCTTTGACCATATAAATTTTGTAAATAAAGCTTGTATTTGTCGGAAAAAAGCTCTTGGGATGGCAATAGGCAGCGCCTGAAATAAATATAGGAATTTTGGCAAGATGCACATTTTAATAGTATTACAGCGACCGAACCATGTATATAGTCCGTGCTGCCACTTGTCTAATAATGCCCTTACAGTTTTCAATAATGGTAAAAAATTAACTTCAAAAGTATTTCCTATATTAGATGGTATATGGGTGCCCAAATAACTCAATGTCTTAGATACCCATTTAAAATTAAAATTTGGCTGTATGGAGTTTCGTATTGACGGTGTCAATCTCACAAGACATATTTTTTGGTTTTGGTCTGTGGGGTATGTTATCAGATTTCTGCTCATTTCCTATCATGATGACCAAACAGGTAATAAGATCTCCCCAATGGACACACAGACAGCAATAAAAGCTAACCGAGGGTCTTGCCGTTCCACAATCCAGAAGTGAGGGGAAATCTCCTCAATAGTACAGAAACAGAAATATCTACCTGGCAGAGATTAAAGCCCTTTCCTACTTTTTCCAAAAGTAAAAAAAAAATAAAAAATCCCATCTGTACTAGGATTTTTCAATTAACATGCATGTATACAGTATATCACCTATTTATACATGTTAATGTTTGGAGGCTAAATAGCAGAGCATTTGGAGACTTAGCCTTATCCAAATTACAGTTGCAATATTTGTCCATTTCTTCTTTTGAACAGCCTGGTTCATCCCATCCCACTTATTTTTTCTCATTATTAGCCAGCAAGGCTGACAATCATAGTGATAGGCCAGACATGAGAATACAAGAAGGGGTAGGGGGTCATCCTAGGTAGCTAGTAAATGTCTATTGAAGATTTTTTGGAATTCAAGCTACCTGTGCAGATATATGTGTAGCCACCCTTCCTTAAACAGCAGGGTCTAAATTTAGTTTTGCATGCCTACAGTCAGCCAATGCCAACTTGTAGTCTGTGGTTTGTACAGCATCCTTTAGGTTCAACCTGGCAGTCAGTTCTCCCCTCTGTCTGTAGGTGTCACTGTTACCTCTGGCATTAGTGTGAAATCACTGGATTATGAATGTACATATCTTTCCCAGCCCACCACTAGGAGTTTCTGGTGCTAGTGGTGCATTATAGGAAAGGGTATAAATATTCAGGGCTGGCTGTTGCAAGCTCTCTTTTCCCCAGGCTCTGGCCTGAGTGGGTGCATGTGATGGAGCTGCTGCTTTAGGCCTGCCTGCCTGAAGGGGTCTGAAAGTCATTAGGCCTGGAGCGGAGGCCTAGTTCTGTTGATCTTTATTGGAGGCAAAATGGAGTCCCATGGTAGTTGGTTGGCTCTCCTGCAGAAGATTAGGAACAGGATAGAGTACAATAGAGGTTTGTTGACTCTCCTGAAAAAAAAGTAGGCTGTTGCTACTGGTGCTGATTGACAAATCATTCTAACACAGGAGTGTTTCCCTTGACCTAAAGGCACTTTTCCGATGTTGTGACAAGTGAAGTGGTTGAATTCTACTGAAATCCTGAGCATCTGCAGCCCTCACCCTTTCTCCCATGGACTGGGAAAATAAAATCCTATCTTGCATTTCACCCAAAAGTGACTGGCACCCATTATGTCCCACTATGCCTAAGTGATCTATCCTTGAGGTAAATTTCATCCCACTCTGTCCCTGGGGGTACCACCATGCCTTTGGGGGTGCTACATGTGTAGTTATGCAATTGAACTATTCATAAAGAAAGTAATTACCTACATGTTTTTTACATTAAAAATTAACCTGCACAGAATGATGCATACCTTCCGTAGTATATTTCACAGCATGCAGATCAGCGATCTTTTCAATGGAAATAATTACAGGATAAAAAACACCTTCAAACTTAATCTCTGGTCCTAGAGAAAAAAAAAAGTTACAACATTTAGCAATATACATGTGTGGAGTATCTATGGATAGAGTTTTTTAAAAAAAGGATAATGCTTAGCGAACGCATTTCTTAGAGTTCCTAAAGCATGAGTCCATAGGTTGGACTTGATGGACTCTTTTTTCAACCTCACCTACTATGTAACTATGGTGCTACATGGAGACATTACAGATTTACACAACAGGACAAGTTTTTGAATGTTTTTGGGAATACAGCACCAGGGACATAACTTACCTCTAATGCCGCGTACACACGAAGGGACTATCCCGCGGGATTATCCGCTGGACCGAAGTCCAGCGGATAATCCCCTCGTGTGTGGGCGCCGGCGGACTTTTTTTGCCCAAAGTCCGGCGGACTAAAGTTTTAAGTTTTGTTTTAAAATTATCCGCTGGACTTGGCAGTCCGGCGGACAATCCGGCCGTGTGTAGTATGGTCCGGCGGACCAAAAAGGACGCATGCTCAGTAGCAAGTATGTCACGGAATCGCTCGGTCTGGTAAAACTAGCCTTCGTTTTGAAGCTAGCACAATCGTCACGCTGCTGATTCTTTTTTGATATTTTCTGACAGCGGAATTTGTATGTTATCGTGCTTGAAGAATGATTTCGCCTTGCTGCTTGTATATTCACGCAGAGTCCTCCCGAACGTTTTTTCTTCATCATTCTTTAGTGAACTTATATATATATATATATATTTGTATATATATATTTGTATATATATGTATATATATATATATATATATATATATATATATATCTAAAAAAAAAATATATATATATATATATATATATATATATATATATATATATATATATATACACACACAATATATATTATATATATATATATATATATATATATATATATATATATATATATATATATATATATATATATGTATATATATATATATATATATAGATCTAGAGATCTCTCTAGAGGATTTTGGATTTTGGATTACACATGATTAAATTGGGGAGTCAGCAGAGCTTGCCCTTAATTCAGATCTTACCCTCACATTTCCAGCGACTGCACTTGCAGTTCCATTGAAGTTGCACTTTACACTTGTATTGTCAAATGAATGTGCGTTTTGGAAATGACCTCCATATTATTTAGACATGTACCTGCCTACCTATAAATAAACTATGTTTTTCAATAACAAACACGTATATAATTATTTTGTTGAAATTAAATTACCATTTATTCTGGTTTAAACAAGGCTAAACAAAATAGGAAGGCAACACTGGAGCCACTTTGAGATTTGGTGAAGACTTTTTGCCCCCACGGCAGACATCAAGTTTGTGAAGGCAAAAATTAAGCTTGGGCATATTCGATACAATATAGGGAGCACAAGAAGATTGTCCAGGAATCACACAGACCAGGAACAGCAGCAGATGACATCTATGTCCCCAAGCTGTGGCACTACAACAGCCTGCGTCTTCTGTCAGACCAGACTGAAGCCAGGCAATCACTTCCGACTCTTCCCACCACGCTGCCCTGCAGTCTTCGCTGCACGCTTCCTTGGAGGCTGACTTGTGGTAGGAGGAGGAGGAGGAGTTGCTGTCGGGCCTTCATGTGTCAGGCGGGTGGATTCAGTTAGTTGACCCCTCAAACCTCCCTGAAGAGCTGCAAAAAATAGGCCCTCGCACAGCTGCCGTTGGCCCTTCTACATTTCCAGCAACCTGCTGGCCAAGTAGGTGGCATAGGCCTCTTCTGGAATGGGGGGTCTTTGGAGAATCTCACTCGCCTGCCGAATTAGGAGTGATTCCTCCTCAACCCTGCTCATCCTCCTGGGCCTTCTTGTGGGTAAGCGCAGGGGTGGAGGTAGACTTCTTACAGTCTGGCTCACAGTCTGGCTCGTGCTGGGCCCAGCCACCTCCTGGCTCTCGCTGGTCATGGCCTCCTCCTCCATACCACTTGTCCCGGCATCATCCTGGGTCAGCTCATCCTGTGTCCAAAGAAAATCCAAAATCAAACACATGTTTTTTGGTTTATGGCCTCCTCAATCATACAATTGTAAATTTATGAACGTGCAGATAAATTTGAACAAATATCCAAAAGGCTATCATTTGGACCCCTGCATTTTCCAAGCAGATCACCAATCTTTTTTAACGCATTTTTGGCCACTACTGGATGTATGTATACACTATATATGTATACATATGTAGCACCAACACTTTTTAGAAGTGGGCGCTATTTTTTGGGTTTTTTTTCTGAATTCTGAGTTCAGGGTGTTAATTGTTTCACATTTTTACGTTGACATCAGTTTGTCTGGCCTGTGCTGGAGTTCTGTCTGGTCCTAGTTGAGGTGAGGCACCTGTGACAGGCTCATAACACAGTCTGCTTGTACACATGATGAGGTTACATTTGCTCGGACACAATCAGTGGGAGCGTCTGGCCCCACTGTGTATTTTGGGAAGCGTGATTTGAGATGCTGAGGTCATGTGTTCAGGCTTGAGCTTCACTTTAGATTCCTGGTTCTGTTCCGCAACAACCCCACAAGTGTTCCTGGGCCCAGGAGTGTCTGCTGGCCCTGGAAGCCTGGTCACCCTGACCAGCCCCAGAGGCCCTTGTTGTCTGTGGTAGGGATCCATCCGTTCCCGAGCCTCAGAACTGGCTAGTTTGAGGCCCAGCAATTGAAGGAGGATTCTCAAGTGCCCCCGTGTCCTCTCAGGATTGGAGAGACATAGCGACTGGTACCGGCGAACACGGGGGAGGGGGCTCTTCGGAGGAGGGCAGTGGGTGTGGCTGCTTGTTATGAGCTAAGATGTATGGACACTAGTGAATTGCCATGCCCTACTGTTTTGCTGCAACGGCTGAAAGGTAAACGCAACCTCGGAACTGTTGCAAAAAACAACCTTTCCTTACAACATAGTGTGTGGCGGACACTTTGCTGGTTCCAAGTCACTTGTTGTTTGCTACATCTGCGGACAAGGGTATATCCAACAGTGAAGTGTCCAGTTGTGAGGGCCTTTCTTACTTACCTTTCTTGGTCTGCCAGCAGTTCTGAAGTGTCTGAGCTTTTTCACCCATGCCCTCAATTTACAACCGAGACACTGTGTAATGTTTAAACGTTGTTAACCAATTATCCAAAATATGTCCAAATGAAAGGTGCTTGGAGTATGGGTCTATGCAATTGATGGTTACTAACCTGGGGAACCCCTAGACAATGAATGACAAGCTACAAGAAGCGTGTAATCGGTAAGCCGTGAAAAGACATAGAGGCCTGTTATAGAGTGGGAGTGGAGGTGGTTCGGCATAATAGAATTGCTGATTAAAACATACATTTCTAAGCAATTCTAATCTTTACATTTACATCATTAATATTCACCCAATCACTATTTAGGCTCAAAAATATATACCTGGCTCCAGCTGGGCGCATCAGCCTGCTCCAAGGTGGAGGGGTCTTCTCTTTCCGTGAAAGCCTCAGCTGGGGTGGAGGGAAGAGTGGAGGGAAGGGTGGAGGGAAGAGTGGACAGTGATTGCCTGGGTTCCATCTGGTCACCTATAAAACCCAGTTGGTTGTAGTACCACAGCTTGGGTACATAAACATCCTCTGCTGCTGCTCCTGATCTGACTGAATCCGCAATCTTCTTGCGCTCCCGCTTGTACATGTGCCTCAAACTAGAAATTCAGACTTCAACAAACTTGATGTCTGCGTTGGGGACTCGAGTCTTCACAAAATCCAAAAGTGGCCCCAGTGTTACCTTCCGGACATCCCTATTTCCATATAAGGGGTGCTTGACCTCCCACAGGGTGGCATTTTTCCGGTACAGCGCAATAAATTCGGACATGAACTCCTGATCCTTAAATGGGTTTAACTGCGATGTTGACATGTTTGTTTCTGTTTTGTTAGTAATGGCAATACAAAAGACCAAAAACACAAATGTTACTAAAAACGCACATCCAGTTTTTACACCAAAACATTACACAACACACCCACACACAGGCAGCAACCCCTACACACAGGCAGCAACCCCTACACACAGGCAGCAACCCCTACACACAGGCAGCAGCACACACACACACAGGCAGCAACCCCTACACACAGGCAGCAACACACCCACACACAGGCAGCAACCCCCACACACAGGCAGCAACACACCCACACACGGCAGCAACCCCTACACACAGGCAGCAACACACACACAGGCAGCAACACACACACACAGGCAGCAACACACACATATCATTAAAAAATGCAGGCCCAAAACCCAATAAACCACAGTAATGCATCCTAGAAAACTTACCTTCGTACAGAGCGCTCGCTACTTCCGTTCGGAAACACGTGCGGGCCCTCAAACAGCCTTATATACACTGCGCACGTGTCGAAGTCCGCCTGCGTCCTCCGCTTCGCCCGCCCATGACGTTCCTCGTGACGAGTATTCCCCGCCCCTCTTCCCCTCGTTGCATTGTGGGTGAATAAGTACATGAAGATGGCGGACACATTCTCAGGCAGTAGCGCGGAGGAAAGCCCAGAAGCCCAGACATCTGCATCCAGCAGCAGATATAAGGCCACCAATATGGCCTTTGAAGAGATGGTGGAGATGGTGGACATCCTCCAAAGGGAAGATTACGACGGGGAAAATGGCCCCTACCCTTGACCCAACTTGCGCAAGGACAAGATTCTGAGTACAGTCGTCAGCACCCTGGAGCATAAGTTCGGCGTACGAAGGGGCAAGGATCAACTGCGCAAGCGATGGTCCGACATTAAATCCAGGGAGCCCGATCAGTACAGGAGAATTCGAAAAGCCATCAAAAAAAGTAAGTCAAGCATGTGCGCTACTATGGTTATACTTGATATGTCTAATCTTGCGAATATTTTATTAGAATTCGTACGTGAATCCTGCGAAGATTTTATTAGCACTCGTACGTGAATCTTGCGAAGATGTTATTAGCACTCGTACGTTAATCTTGCGAAGATGTTATTAGCACTCGTACGTGAATCTTGCGAATATTTTATTGGAACTCGTACGTGAATCTGGCGAAGATTTTATTGGAAATCGTACGTGAATCTGGCGTAGATTTTATTTGAACTCGTACGTGAATCTGGCGAAGACTTGATGAAAGTTCGTTTGTCATGATAAAGTTGATTCAGTTTACCTGGCTGTGGGTTGTTGGAGTTGTAAGGTTGTTTATTATTGTCACCATCTATACTATTACTACTGTAGTAATGGTTTTATGGGTAACTTACACAGGGACTCCAGAAGATGGTTTGGGGGGGGGGGGGGATAAATCTGTTAAGCAGGGTGTCAAGCTACTAATTCCCAAAAAATGCTCAGCATCTACAAATACTGTAGGTGATGTCTTTTCAAAGAAGTACACTCACCTGTCACAGGGTCCAGCGACCTCAGCAGCCGAGACTAACCGTCCCTTGGATGCTGCAGCTACAATCTTTGATATTGGAATCATGAAATTAATCTTTGCGGCTTCACTTCCCGGGTCACTATTGGGCATGCGCCAGTTGCGCAATGCAATAGGACTGGTCCGCGCTAGCTCTGGGACCCCTGTGTGTCCCAGCAGACAGCACGGTGGGACGGGATGTGGCGTATACTTCTGTGGGAGTCTATGGCCGGATGTGTGTGCAAATACCTGCCTTACACAGGTATCTGCAACCCCTCCCCCCTAAAAGGTTACAAATAAGACACCAGAGGGGTGCAGGGATCCAATGAGCAGAAGTTCAACTTTAGGGTTGAAGGCCGGTTTAAGTATTGGAGTTTCATTAGATAGAGATTTCAATTCTGTATTCAAGTAGGATCTTGTAACAAACTGCTAATAATTGGACAACACTTTTAAACAATGTTTAATATTCATATTTCGGCACTCAAATATCAGTGTGATTAAAAGTGTACCTTTGTGTTCCATTACCATAGGGGGCAAAAGACTCAGACGTCACTCAGAACATCCCAGGACCTCCCGGCCTCAGCAGACCAATTGGGCAGTTAGCCCAAGCCCACGCGTGGATGTGGAGGAAGAGGTGCTTGAAGTGGAGCACATCTGCACCCCACCAAGTGAGTGTCTGAGAACACAGATTGAGCTACTAAATTAAGGTCTGCATGTTTTTGACATTTTTTTTCTTGTGTTTTATCTACCCAACTTTTAGGTGATGATGATCTGGTTGTGGAAGGCCAAGCTGCGGAGCCATTTTCCACTGACAGTGCCCACAGGCTTATTGGCCAGATCATGGCCTGGAATATGCAGCTGGAAAACATGCAGAAGGAGATGGCCACCATGCAGCAGGGAATGAAGGACATGATTGATGTTTTGGGGAGAATCTAAAGACCCCTTTTCCATTTCCAAACATCAATCATGTCCTTCATTCCCCTTTTGATCCGCAATTTTTTACCAATTTTAGATGCCAAATTTTGAATATGCACATGGTGTGTCAACATGTGCTATGTGCCATCAGGGGATCTCAATGTACGCATTTTGTGTTTGCAACCCCTAATGCTAGTAGGTGAGAGGAAAGGGGTTTCACACACAAAACACGTCCATTGATTCCCCATGATGGAACATAGCACATGTTGACATTACCCATTTTGATGTTAAATTTGTGTGCATATTCAAAATTTGGCTTCTACTGTACATGGGTTACCAGTTGAACTTTGTAAGTTCCCTAGTTTTACATTGGGTAAATATTTTATAATGAAAAAAAAAATGTTTTTTATATTTGAAACCATGTTTTTATTTTTTCAACAAAAAAAAAAAAATATGTTGTGAAAAAATACCAAAAACATATTATATTACCAAAAAAAAAAAAAAAAAAAAAATATGGTGTGAAAAAATACCAAAAAAATATTATATTACAAAAAAAAAAAAATATATATGTTGTGAAAAAATACCCAAAAAATATTATATTACCAAAAAAAAAAATGTTGGGAAAAAATACCAAAAAAAATATTATATTACCAAAAAATAAAAAAATATAATAAATCAAAAAAAATCTAAAAAAAAAAACAGGTTTGGATGTGCACTATAATAAAAAAAAATTGTTTGCACAAATTAAACAATATGTGTGGCTTCTTCTTTTTAAATACTACCAGTTTGACCAAAAAATGTTGTGGTTCATTGACAAAGGGGCTTATTTACTAAACGCAAAACAAGTTTGGCACTATTAATAAGTGCACTAGGACAACATATAAAACAGCCAAAAAGAAAAGCAAAACAATACGAAAAAACTAATATTTGAAACAGAAATCAATGGATTTATTATTTAAACATAAAGTATGTTTTAAGGGTATGCTGCCATTGCAATGGCCCCCCTACCATTAAAATAATTTAAATATCGGTCCCGCACTTGCTGTGCTGATTGTGGGGCCAAGCCAAGACGGCGAATATCCAGCCCTGTCATCTCGCCCTCCACTCCGGCCTCAGGCCCAATAGGTACTGTGTAGCTGGCAGAATGTTTCCGGAGATAATTGTGCATTATACAGCATGCGAGAATAATTGTATTGAGTTTGTACTCTGCCAGATGTATCGACGTTAAGAGCAATCTGAAACGGTTGGCCATAATTCCGAAGGCATTTTCCACAACCCTTCTTGCTCTGGCCAACCGAAAATTAAAAATCCTTCTCTCAGGGGTGAGGGATCTTTGGGGAAATGGCCTCATCAGGTGGTCACCCAGACCAAACGCCTCGTCGGCAATGAAAACAAAGGGGAGTCCCTCCACATTCTCTTCATCTGGTGGCAGCTCCAGGCCACCAGTCTGGAGACGATGGCAGAACTCCGTCTGGTTGAAGACTCCTCCATCCGACATCCGGCCGTTTTTCCCCACATCCACATAAAGAAACTCATATTGTGCCGACACCACCGCCATCAACACTATACTATGGAACCCCTTATAATTCCAATAGTAAGACCCCGAATGGGGTGGGGGCACAATTCGGACATGTTTCCCTTCAATCGCCCATCCGCAGTTGGGAAAGTCCCAATGGGCAGCAAACTGGGAAGCCACAGTCTGCCATTCCTGTGGCGTGGAAGGACACTGTGAAGTCAAACAGAAAGATACAATTCTAATTAAAAACAAGCCAAAACACCAAACTAAATCCAAGAAATGAACAAACAATTTTGAACAACATATGTATTTTTTTTC
Source organism: Lithobates sylvaticus (assembly GCA_028564925.1). Classification (NCBI taxonomy): domain Eukaryota; kingdom Metazoa; phylum Chordata; class Amphibia; order Anura; family Ranidae; genus Lithobates; species Lithobates sylvaticus. The sequence continues at coordinate 129,662,718 of CM053031.1, forward strand.
TTAGTCCTTGAAATCAAGCAAAAATATTAAGGATAAGGGACAATTCTCTGATTGATGACCCCTCTGATGGCCCAGAGAAGATAATAATGGGGATGTGGGTGGGGAGTAATTAATTGTAAGGTCACACAATACACATGCAATCAATTTAAGAAGCTGACCAAAAAGCACATGCAATCAATTAAACAGTGTGTGTGTGTGTGTGTGTGTGTGGGGGGGGGGGGGTTAATTAGAAGCTGACCAAAAAGCACATGCAATCAATTAAACAGTGTGTGGGGGGGGGGGGTTAATTGGAAGCTGACCAAAAAGCACATGCAATCAATTAAACAGTGTGTGTGTGTGTGTGTGTGGGGGGGGGGGGGTTAATTAGAGGCTGACCAAAAAGCACATGCAATCAATTAAACAGTGTGTGTGTGTGTGGGGGGGGGGTTAATTAGAAGCTGACCAAAAAGCACATGCAATCAATTAAACAGTGTGTGGGGGGGGGGGGAGGTTAATTAGAAGCTGACCAAAAAGCACATGCAATCAATTAAACGGTGTGTGTGTGGGGGGGTAATTAGAAGCTGACCAAAAAGCACATGCAATCAATTTAAAAATGAGGGGCAAGGGGGGTGAAAGGGGGGGGGGGGGGTGAGTAAAGCAGTACAATGGAGCTGTTAAGATACATTTTTTACAAAATAAAGTGACTAGGCTAGGGGTGTTTAGGGGCCCAAGATTCCATGCTGGGGAGGTTGGTGCAAGCAAATATGCATGTGACCCACTAAATAATACATTCTAAAGCAATTTCGATAAGTGAACCATAAAATACTATACAAAAAAAAAAACCTGGCATGAATAGGGGACATTCATAGAATAGTCCTATCATGGTAATTAGCTAATGATGAAATTGATGCACTACATTAGCAAACATACAAGACATAGGTAATTTGAAAAGAGAAAACTTACCTTAATGTATTCCTCCTGCAGGACGTGGATAATGGCAGAACAGGTCTCTGGAATAATGAGCCCCAGAGCCTGGGGGGAGATGCCTGTCGTGAACTTGAGGTCCTGCAAGCTTCTCCCCGTCGCCAAGTAACGCAACGTGGCGACTAGCCTCTGCTCCGCAGTGATGGCTTGCCGCAGGCAGGTATTCTGCCTGCTAATATAAGGGGACAGCGAAGCCAACAGACGGTGAAAAATGGGGTCCGTCATCCTGAGATAATTCCTGAAATCATCAGGATTATTCTCACGGATCTCACGGAGCAAAGGCATGTGCGAGAATTGGTCACGCTGACGCAGCCAATTCTTGGTCCATGAACTCCTCCTCACCCTGTTCATGGACTGGGCTCGGGCCAAGGTGTTAACCGCAACACCGAGCCCCTGCACAGCACGAACTCGTTCCCGAGTACGTCCACACTCCATGGCTTCAAAATGGTCGGCTGATCAAACAAACAACTTAACCAAACGCACTGAAGAACAGCAAGGCCTATGAAGAACGACCTGAAAAACAGGAACGAGCGGACCAGAACGGCCTGAGAACAGGTAGGAACTGATCAACACGCACTGAAAGACAGATACAAACCTCACAAGCACAAACTGAACGGCAGAAACAAGCGAATTAAGCAGAAGTCTGAGAAGCGCGAATCGTCTCTAACCAAACGTCAACTAACACGCGATACACATGAGATTAGCTGACGGTGCCCAAAGGGTGTCGTTTGGGATCTTGAGCTTCCTTTTTCTAGTCCCGTCGTACGTGCTGTACGTCATCGCGTGAACCGCCGGACTTTTTGCGTGATCGTGTGTGGTCAAGTCCGTTCGCTTTTTAGTCCAGCGGACCCAGCTGGAAAGTCCAGCGGATTGTCCGCTGGACTTAGGTCCGCCGGCAAAAGTCTGCACGTGTGTACGCGGCATAAGTGTACCAAACATCCTGCTGGCTGCTGGTTACTGTAAAAATCCTCCCATAATGCAAGGTGTTCTTTGAATGGAGAATAGGCAGATGAAGTACAGGATCCCCCTCCACCATTGCATTGCATTTTGTGATAATAATAAAGGGTTTTGTTAATGGACAACTGGGGTGGAAGGGTAGAGGGAGTGGCGCAATGGTTAGAGCTGAGGCATTTAACCCATACAGCACCAAAAGATCACACTGTCAGGAGGATCTGGCATCACTGATGAAAGAATTTGTACAGGAACCAGCAGCCAGCAGGAGATAGTATACATATCATAAAGGCAAGTCGAAGCAGTAATTGGAAAACTGTCTATTTTTATCTATCTATCTAACTGTCAGCTCCTCCAAGGTTTGATCGATCGGGGATTCTGTAGAAGCAGGGGATGCAGGGGAACAGATGAGGTGTACTCACTTGTGTGCCCATGGCTTGTGGAGGAACCAGAGAAGCCGTCTGCAAGTTGAAGGTGGGCTGGTGCTAGCAGCGGTGGAGCAGCCGCCATCTTGGGATCAGAGACTCGCAGCTCGTTCGCTCCAAATTGGCTCCCGAGATCTCGCCTAGTGGTCCCAGGGGACATCGGGGAGGTCAGCGGGGGTTCCTCTGCATGTGGAGATTGAAGCCGGCTCGGTAGCGTGGGCTCCCACAGAGCTGGAGGGCTTCAAACACCTGGAGCAGGACGGAGCTCCCAGACCAGGCATCCCTATAGGGTGCTGCCACGCATGCGCCTCCACAAAAACTTCAGCTTTAAGTATGGTCTTTGCGCACATTACTGCAATGTTTCCCCTAAAGTAATGTTTACATTTTTATAAGCTTGCTCTAATTTCTTTCTACAGGTTCCAGATCAGTTACTAGATGGAGTTGTATGTATTGCTTCAATCACTAAGTCCCTTTGCTTATTAACTGTTGGAGTAAGATATCAGAAACTTAGGGGTTTAGATAGAAGAAGCTGATTGGCTACCATGCACAGCTGCACCAGATTCTGAGTGTTCCAGCTTTAGTAAATCCACTACATAGAAAGTGCATTGTTTTATTTGGCCAGGAGACTTGCATTGTGAAGAATGGTGAAGCACTGCAAAGCTTAAAACAGCCCCTTTGTATTTAATGAACCACTTAGACCTTGCCATGTATATACAGTATTTATTTAATAAATATGCATATAGTAAATGATCACTAATCCCTGTATTTGAAGATTTTTTTATAATCACAAAAATGTATTTGCTGAAGATGCCCATGTGTATACACACCATACCAGCACATCATGGCACACATACCAAGTGTCCTCTTCCAATGATAGCACATCTGGACTGCACCCATCTTTCTTCGAGTTCTGGCATATTTTGTGCCAGCTATTGGGTAGTCACTGCTGATAGGCAACTGCAACTCCTGTACACCTTGCCCCCAACACATGGGAATGAGCTAGGGTGTACTGCACTGCACATGTGCAACATGCAGCTTACACTGTGTAAACTGCTAGAAGCAAGAACAAGCAGTTTTTTTGTGGTAGAAGAGATTTATTTTCTGTTAAAACCATACTTTCTAGCAGTTTTTACATTTTTCAGTTTAGTTCCACGCTATTTTAAGCTGGCCACGCGTGGATCAAAATTTGTGAAGTTCCTGTGTATAGCCCTTTCTGTTCAAGAGAAGCCAGTTCTCCAATAACAGTCCTGCTGGAAAACCATAATTCGAACAGTGCATGCTACATTTAGCCCGCAGCGTTGATCACTGATTGCAGGGGCACGGGATGATTTCTCCATCCACCTAAAATGTGGATGGGGAAATTAGCTCTGTTTTTTTTTTTTTTTACATCAAGCCAATTTCACTGAAAAACAGTACTTTAAGAAAAAATGTTGACAGCATAGATGTAGACATGGCATGTTTTTGGGCTATATAAACCCCGTAAACACAACAGGCGCTTGGTGTTCTACTTACCAATGCTAGTATTTCCTACAATAAGTGGTGCCTGTGGATATTTAACTTTCAGATCTAAAAGTTCTGCCAGATTAAACGCTGTGATCCATTTCACTTTTTCCCCCTGAAAGACTAGTGTTTGTGGATTTTGCTTTTCAGACATCCGCTAAAAACAAAAAACAATAGTATCATGTACAGTACATGCATAATAAATGTTTCAAAATAGCTTGTAGATCTCTAAACTATAGTTTAATATTAGAAACACAGATATATTATGACTTTATTTTGGGGTAGACATTCAATTTCTTTAGAGAAGAATCAATCTCATTTCAAAGTTTCTTAAACTGGATTGCTGTATACCAACACTGCAACCTTTGTAGTTTGAGTTCTAACTGTACTATTAAAAGTTATCAAATGTACTGCCCAGAACCACTGTGTCAAAACATCTACCTTTACATTCCCAGAGGGTCCAATAAGTGGTCCAACCAATTGCCTCTCTATAATGGCCTTACAGCCTGTAGGAGTGGACACATCCAGTCCAAATGTTTTTATCAATATGCTTTCATAAATTACTAAAACCTAGCGTAACTAGAGCTGAATTTATACATAGCCAACACTGAAAAGTAGACTAGGGATTAAAAATATAAAACAAAAAATTGTTCAGGCGATGGGCTTGGCCACAAAAGAGCATGACCCCTTGATCCCAGAGCTGTGTTGTAGATCTGCTACAAATGGGTACCTAAAATAAATGTAGCCATTTTTCTTTCCCAGTACCGATACCTCTGGTTACTTGGAGAATGATATCCTGCTGGAAAAATAACAAAACATAGCCTAAAAGACTTGCATACTTCTTCCCATGCTCTGACCAGGACAGTTTCCAAGATTGTACTGGTGGGGATCACCTTCCTCCAGCACAGTCTCTCAGAGACTCTGATCACCTGCCTGAACCAAAAGATACCTTATCTAGCATGCATCTAAAAATATAAACAGGATTGCAAATGGCCCACTGCTTCTCTTGTTCCTAAATCTAAAGGATTGGCGAGTATAAAGTGTACACCATCTACCTATATTCAAATAGAAGATGTGGGCACATTCCCTATAATCTACTAAACACACCCCACACACTGTAGCTAGACTTACATAACATTTATAAATTGCACAGCCAGTTAAACAGGAAGAAGAGAGGAAGATGAGAGATCATAATAAAATGAAAATGGCGGATTATGCACAAGCACGTAAAAACCTTTATGTATCAGCACCTAAAGACTTAAAGATCTTAGAGAAACATCTTCCTGAGCTTGCTACTTAATCCAAGTTTATTCTACACATACAAATCCTGAAATCCTGAAATCCCTGTTGCCTCATGAGCAATCTTAGAATATTCAAACCCAAGCACCTTCCAGAATTAGTGCCCTGTGATGTACTTGCTAGGATCCACTTTTTTCATCATAGCAGCAGCAGACAGTGTGATGAAGCTTCCTGAACCAGATGTACATTTACCTCTACATGCTAAAATCTCAGCTGCTACAGCACATCGGAGAAAATTCTATAAAATCACTAAAACCCTCAGAAATAAGAAAATGTCATGTAAAACGGGGCTACCCAGGAATATGCTGGTTACAAAGGTTGAAAACTCCCCCTGCAATCTCCAGGTGAGGCAGTAAAAACCTTGCATTAATGGGGTTTCATGAACAAAAGTCTTAACCGAAAGAGCCTCTCACATGCCTCTGAGGACTGGATTACAATAAGCAATACCTGATTTGTCTTAATTATATTATGGGCGTAGTCATGCTAAAGATCAGATTAGAATTTGTAAAAGGAAGCAGATCAAGACTATGGAATTTCTACCATCATCTACACTCCACAGCATAATGCCCTGTACACATGGTCGGAATTTCCGACCGAAAATGTGCGATTTGATCGTGTTGTCGGAAAATCCGATCGTATGTGGGCTCCATCTGACTTTTTACGTCGGAATTTCTGACACACAAAGTTTGAGAGCAGGATCTAAAAATTTCCGACAACAAAGTCCGATCGTTTAAATTCCGATTGTGTGTAGACAATTTTGACAGACAAAGTGCCATGCATGCTCAGAATAAATTAAGAGATGAAAGCTATTGGCTACTGGCCCGTTTATAGTCCTGATGTACGTTTTCTACATCACCTCGTTAAGGACGATCACATTTTCCGACAACTTTGTGTGACCGTGTGTATGCAAGACAAGTTTGGCACAAAATCCGTCGGAAAAAAAATGACAGATTTTGTGGTCGGAATGTCTGACCGTGTGTACAGGACATAAGAGTGCTTCTCACATTGCTATGCACATGATGTTGACATACTCAGCACTGTACTCAGTTGTTTTTATGATTAGTTTCAAGATGTGTTTTGTCGTTTTTATGATTATTTTCCAGTGTATCTCTTGTCTCTTTGCATTCTAAATACACAATATGCAATGCTTTCACCTTTGCTCTATTTAATAACCTTCTGTCATTTTTCCATTGCCACTTAACCCTAAAGTTCTATCCTTGTACAACGTCAAGCTACTCCCCATAATTATAATGGCTATTAAAATAAACATCCATGAACGTGAAGGGCTTCAATAGTCCATATAAATCCCCTTCAGGTTAAACACCATAAAGTATCTCACAAAAGTGAGTACACCCCCTCACATTTTTGTAAATATTTTGTTATATCTTTTCATGTGAAAACACTGAAGAAATTACACTTTGCTACAATGTAAAGTAGTGAGTGTACAGCTTGTATAACAGTGTAAATTTGCTGCCCGTCAAAATAAATAAATTGGGCCCAATTAGCCATTTTCCCTCCCCGGTGTCATGTGACTTGTTAGTGTTACAAGGTCTCAGGTGTGAATGGGGAGCAGGTGTGCTAAATTTGGTGTTATCACTCTCACTCTTTCATACTGGTCACTGGAAGTTCAACATGGCACCTCATGGCAAAGATCTGAAAAAAGAATTGTTGCTCTACATAAAGATGGCATAGGCTATAAGAAGATTTAACGCAGTATTAAACCTAAAAATCCAAAATTTTATATATTGCAGCTTACCAGTCCTTCAATGTGGTGGCTGCATTATTTAAGCTTTTTTTTCTCCTTTATTTTAACTAGTGATCCGGTCAAAAACCCACTTCATACCTTAAAGTATTCGTTAACCCCAAAAAAATAACAAAAATAGATCCTGTTCCCTTAAAGCATGCTATACAGCACAGTGCTTGTGCTGTGTCATTTGGCCCCCTGTAACACCCAAGAAACCTGTCTGATCATGCCAGTTTCTGCCTTCCCCTCTGCAAAATGACCACAGTGTATCATGGCTGCTGAGCCCTGACACTGGTTAGTTTATGTGCCTCCGTCATCCGCATCCCTGCTATCTGTCTCCTGAAGTTCGGCCAGTCCCTGCTAAACTCCCACCCATAATGAACTTAATGCCTACACAACCGCCTTCATTTATGCAATGGATGGAATATCAGCAATTACTATCTTTTTTGTCCTCTATCCTTTTAAACAAATCCTTTAACAGAGATTTAAATCTCTTTGAGTCCATCTTGGTGCAAAGCACTAGACCAAAACATGTTTTATCAGCAGTATACAAGATTCTTATTGGAAAAAATCATCCCGAGCTCCCAGAATTTACAAATAAATGGGCATTGGATCTTAATGTTGAAATTGGAGCAGAAGAGTGGGAGAAGTCTTTTATCCTCACACATTGTTTGTCACTGGCAACTAAAGCCCAAGAGACAAGCTATAAGCTTGTTTCCCGTTGGTATCGATGCCCAACTTCAATACTCAATAATTTCCAATACACCACAAATTACACTGTTGTCCATTTTACCAGGCTCATATAAAAATATCAAAAAGGGTTTGCTCAGACATTGGGTGATGGCTGCAAGATTGGTTATTCCATGCCATTGGCGATCAACACAATCCCCTTCAGTGAATGAATGGGTAGTGGAAATGGATCATACTGAGAAGATGGAGACCCTCCTGTCATATGAATTGGACATACTTGAAAAATGTCAGCAGATATGGGCCCCCTGGAGGGCCTTTAGGGAATCAACAGGAAACTAAAGGGTTAAGCGGTAATTAGAATAGAACCTAAATATGATCTAATAGGGTTTCAATACATGTCAAAAAGAGGGAAAGGGAAAAGAAAAAATGTTATTTCTTTTTCTTTCCCCTTTTTTTGGATGGTTGTTTATGTTAATTTGTATAATGTAAGATGTTTTGGTGGTATGACAATACCATTAATGTATATATATATATCATTTGTCTAATAACTTTTCAATAAAACTAAGATTGATATACTGTATAATACGCTGCAATTAAATACATTTTTGTTTTTGGGTTTAACAATCATCTTTACTTTATAGTCAACCTTTTCTCCCCCCAGTAAAAATCTGAAATAATTGCTTCCATCCTTCCACAACTGATTAACATGGGCCAGGTAGGTTTTGTGCAAGGATGTTAAGCTCCAGAAGGAACAAGCAGATTTCTAAACTTGCTGCAGTGGATGGAGACCAGTCAGATGCCTTCGCGGTTCCTTTCTTTGGATGCAAAGAAGGCATTCAATGATGGTACACGAGGGATACCTGCAAGAAGTTCTTCCTAAATTTGGCCTCATAAGTTTTATCGGAAAACTACATTGTTTACACCCTAGTCTAGCAATCCCAATATTTACCAATACTACAGATTCACTATATTGGACCAACTAACTAAATACCCATGCTTTCAGGAGCACTATTCTCCTGAGCTACAAACCTAAACCTGACCAACTTGATACAGTCAATGGCACGCCACTATTAGAATGTAGAGTTCTTTTCCTAATATCATTGAATATTCCAAAATGGCTACAGTTAAAACTTTCCCTTTGTCCATTCTTGAACTATTCACAACAGTCCTACATCTTCAAAACTCGATAGATTAGATCTAGGCACCAATTAAAGTTTTTTTAATGCGAAACACACTTACAAAAAGATTGTCAACCAAACCAGAAATTACAGCCATCCAGAAACTAGCCAATAAGGACTTCTACAAATACCTTTGTATCAGAAACCATTTTTCCTCTCTAACTCCAGAAAAATCCCTCATACATATAAATATCATCTCTCGTTATTAGAATGATGCACTTAAACATTGGAAAGAAATTGTGCTCCTGTATGACACCTTCTCTCCAGATACACAACTTAGAAAACTTCCCACCTTGAATCTCTAGGAAAAAAGTATAAATATATTTTGATAGACAGTGTCAGCAGGCCTCTCATTGCCCCCTCTGCACCTCCAGATATGCAACACATTGGGAGTCTTCTTTAAAACGTCTCCATAGATTGTGCTACACACCTCAAAGGATATCACAAATATTCAAATATTCCTCAATTCCCCACTGTTTTGGAGAGATTGTGACTCCTGTGGAACTCTTTTTTACATATGAGGGAGATTCAATGAGATTACATTGTTTTGGGACTTCGTCTTCTGCAGTCACTCAAATTAAAACTCTCCCAGATCCAGAGTTGACACTCTTCCACATTGGTAGTTAGCACTGGCTTTACAAACACTGGGCATTTATTGCTAACACTATCATAGCAGCAAGAAACATTATTAGCAGACTTTGGAAACAAAAATTCACCTCCAATATGGAAAACTTCCTAAGCATCTTTAATAAACAGGTCCAATTTGAACTCAAGTTAGAAGCAATGGAATCACTGTTTTTTAGATAATGGATAGATACTGGTAAATACTAGTAACTATTGTTTATACATATTACGAGACCTATAAATACCAAGAAAACTGTGCCACAAACCACATCTGGCTTCAGCCACAATGTAACAATTATATTTGATGCTAAATTGGGACAAAAACTCTAAATCCTGTACATCATATTTCTATCTAAGTGCATATTTTCTCAAAAAAATGTAGTAGGTGAAAAAAACGATATACTGTAGTTCAGCTTATAGTTTTATATATTTATACACAATAGCCCAATACAATTTGCACAATTAAATATTTATTTCTTGGAGTAACTGAAAAACTCACAATTAGCTCAGGAGGAAAAATTAATTCTTGTGATGGGTCCAATGGCAGACATTCTTTGTCCAAATGTAATGTCACCATCTAAAAATGAAATGGAAAATGTCTTGGTAAAACGTTTTAAATTCAAGATCCGAGTGAAAGAAGAAAACTACAATATACTAAAGACAAAGTTTCTCTTTAAAGCAGACCTGTCACCAATTTATGCACTCTGTTTGCCCCCCTTTCATAACTGCACAAATTTACTGTATACCTTATTTGCGGGTGCACCTATTCACTTCCTTATTTCCTGCTCATGTGAGGTATGTCCCTTGACCAGTGCGGTACAATTGCAAGATTTGTATTCTGAAGCCCCCTAGGATGTGGGACATCTATATCCCATAAGTCTTCAGAACAGTGTATGAAAAAACACTCACTTGCTTGCCAAGCCCACTTGCTGGCCATGCCCAGTTTTGGACCATGTCCGAAAACACGTGGTAGGCAGCACGTGAAGTGTGCTGCATTAGCACCCACTCTTATACTTCCAGCACAGCACCTCCCTTTAAAAATTGTCTGAATCTCCCCCTGCAGCAGGGGGCCGACAGTGAAAATCAGAAGTGACAGCCAGCACCTGAATCCAAGATGGCAGTCTAAAAACACAACTAACACTGATATAGAGAATACAGTGCTTGACTCCATGGACTAGAAGCATGTTTTTTATTATGATCATCCTGGGCAGTATTTTCAGCAATGATTTTAGTTTTAGATGGAAGGTCCTCTTAATTAACAGTTCACTACAAGTGTTTCCTGAAATGATCAACTTTGTGCTAAAACTGTTCTAATATTACATATGTCATTTGTACTTACTGCATGATATGCTAGTGTTCGGAAATGTAATTTGTTTCTCATGATACAGCTGCTAAAGTGTATCAAATTCCACATTTTGTTTTAATTTGGGATAGTGTAGGGAGGGGTTACATTTTTTCAGATTTCTGTCGCTGTCTGTGTCTATTTGTCCTGGTAATCATTATCAAATGGACTGAAAGCGAGGTCAAATACAAAATCTTGAGTTGTTGATCATTCTGTACATTTTTGTAAACTTTTGCGATTATGTGAACAATTCTTTGTAAAAGCATCTTTAGGTGGAATGTCACAAAAGACTAATAAGGCAGTACAAATAGGAATGATGAGTTATGAAGAGCAGTTATATATAGAACTACCTGTCAGAATTCACTTAACTTAGTTACAGTAAAAAAAAAAAAAAATGAATTCTGATTGTTACGAGAAGATGCAGTTTATCATATTAAATTAACCACTAAATTAAATACTTTTAAGCACAACAATGTCCCTACATGCTTATATAACCTCCTTGTAATCACGAGTATTTTGGTCAATCAGGGAGACATTTAAACCTGAAAGCACATTTCACAGGCATTAATACAATATACCATTATGTTTAGTAAGGCTTATACAGTGTTGCTATGTACTCACATCATCCTCACAGTCGTTCTGCACTTGACCATTTTGCAGGATTTTTTCATGTTTACAGCAGTTCGACTCCTGGACAAACAAACATTGTATTGTTATAGCCACTAGAAAGAGCAACTTGATACATGAAAGTGGATTATTCAATATATTCTCGTCCTTAAATCTAGCATACACAAACATTAGTGGTAGTAGCCAAGAACTTTATGAGGAACATATACTGTGGATACAAGGAGGAAAACACTGTATACAAACCATACATTTTATTATAACATTTAAAAAAAGCCAGGACACAAACCGGATAATAAAAAAACATTGAATATATGATTAAAATATTTGTTTAAATACAACACATTCCACAGGTAGACCTGATGTGTTTCAATAGATCTTCAGGAGTTAATGTGAATAATCAGCATGATGAAACCCATAATTCTCATTGTATTAAAACCATTGATTCACTGGAATCAATATACAGTATCTAACAAAAGTGAGTACACCCCTCATTTTTTTTGTAAATATTTTATTATATCTTTCCATGTGACAACACTGAAGAAATTACACTTTGCTACAATGCAAAGTAGTGAATATACAGCTTGTATAACAGTGTAATTTCCTGTCCCCTCAAAATAAGTCACGCAGCCATTAATGTCTAAACCGCTGGTAACTTAAATGAAAATGGTCAAATTGGGCCCAATTAGCCATTTTCCCTCCCTGGTGTCATGTGACTCATTAGTGTTACAAGGTCTCAGGTGTGAATGTGGAGTGTGTTGCTATGGGCATTTGTATAGTGACTTTATTGCAATAATATACAGTTTAGATTTAGTAACAGCATGTCCACAGAGGGCCTTTTCCCCCTCCATTGATATGTAAATAAACCAGATAGGCAGGTTTTGAAGATGAGCTAAGGAAGTTGGTTTTTGCAGGAAGTGGGTGGGAGGGGCATAGAGAGGGTTTGAGAGAGACATGGGTTTTGGGATAGAGACAGAGTGGTGTTTGGAGGACAAAGAGGAAACACATTGTTTCCAGGAGGTGGACTGAGCAAAGGACTATGGAGGACATCTTGACCCCTAAGTTGAGTAATTGTTTAGTTTGCTTAATGTGCACATATTATACATGCTTATGTGTGTAGGCATATATTTTGTAAGCTATAAGTTGTGTTGTATTGTTCATCCTACAGTTTGTATGTGCAGATTTTTCCTTGTTTAGTAAAGCATTGATACACTTCAGAAGTCTAAGCTTCCTTGGTTTTACCACAAGAACTTAATAGATAGACGCAAAGCATTACAATTGGGGGCTCGGCCGTGATTTGTGCTAAAATTTCAACTGAAGCAGACCTGTTTTATATTGTGTGTTTTGTTGCTTGTGCTGGGGAAAAATGCTGCGTACACGGTTTAGGAGGAGTAAGGCTGCAAAGATTTCTGGTGTCCAGGAGGACTTGAAGGCGTGCACCCTTCCTATCTGGGCCAGAAATAGTCAGTGGATGCCTGTTGAAAAGGAGCTATCTAGATATGCTTCTCCTTTGAACAGAGCTTGGGGGGATGGAGTCTGTGATTTTTCCTCAGATTTTAGTCTCAAAGGTTTTGGGTTCAGTAAGGGAGAGATGCGGGCAGTTGCTGTGTTTGGTTTGCACTTCCTGCATGCTCTACATATTGAATCTGAAAAGAGGGAAAAGGCGGAATTAGAAAGAGATTTACTGAAGAAGCAGCTTGCAGTGGCATCCAAGTGTTTGGAAGAAACTGCAAGCAAGGCAAAAGATTTAGGAAGGAGGGTAATCAAAGTTAAACCTGCAGTGGCTTTGAAGTGTGTTCAAACCCCTGTAGGCCGAGCTGAAGATTTGAATGAGCAGTGTGCAGCCCTCATGACCAAGTCTAATGATGCTCTAACAAAGGACAAAGGCCCAAAGCCTATAAGCAGAAGTAGGACATGTGCCACTGTTACTTTTCATAACCGGGAAGCAGAGGATTTGATCAGCTCAAATGACCGAGTTGAGTCAGATACAAGGAAGGCAAGGCCTATGATCTCCAGGAGACACATGTGGATTGATTTACTTAAGGTGGGGGTCCCTAGAGAGGAAATAGATGGGATTCCTACACCAGCATTGTTTAAGAAGTGGAAGCAAATGGTTGGGAATGGTAGATTCAGTCACATTAAGTGTTTTTGTTGCCATAAAATTGGGCATTTTGCAAAAATGTGCCATGCTGTGAAGACTGAACAACAGCAGGCCTGTGTGCTTCCCAGGACAGCACGGAGAGACATGCAAGTTTATTCGTTACGTTGGAAGTCAATGCCTTTCCGTGAAAGTGTTTCAAGACAACAGTGGGCACCCTACAATAGTTTTGCAGTTAGAAATTGGCAGATAGAGAAATGTGAGCAGTGAGCTATGTTTTTTGGCACAGTTGGAAGGAACATATAATCTGCTTTGTCTCTTACTCTTTTCAGGTATTGAGCATCAAGAGGTGGAGCAGACAGAGCAGATGACCATACTGGATGGGAGGAGACAGATCAGAAGAGAGCCTGAGGAATGGTGGCTGAATTGGAGTGGACTTCCATCTGAGCATTTCCTTATGACCAAGAAGAAAAGAGACTTTTCATCTGGGACTTTCTTTACAAACTGCCAAAAGACATTGTTAACCCTGCTCAAAAGTAATGTTGCAGCCTTCCAGGGACAAACCAATCGTCTGACCGCCCACAAGATGGGGGTCGAAAGGGAATTTGTTCCTCCCATTTATACGGGGGGTTTATTTTGCCCTTTCCTGGACAAAAGGCTTTAAGAAGTTTCCTATATTATCCTATAACGTCAAGAGGTGGTATGTGTTGCTATGGGCATTTGTATAGTGACTTTATTGCAATAATATAGAGTTTAGATTTAGTAACAGCATGTCCACATAGGGCCCTTTCCCCCTCCATTGATATGTAAATAAACCAGATAGGCAGGTTTTGAAGATGAGCTAAGGAAGTTGGTTTTTGCAGGAAGTGGGTGGGAGGGGCATAGAGAGGGTTTGAGAGAGACATGGGTTTTGGGACAGAGACAGAGTGGTGTTTGGAGGACAAAGAGGAAACACATGGTTTCCAGGAGGTGGACTGAGCAAAGGACCATGGAGGACATCTTGACCCCTAAGTTGAGTAATTGTTTAGTTTGCTTAATGTGCACATATTATACATGCTTATATGTGTAGGCATATATTTTGTAAGCTATAAGTTGTGTTGTATTGTTCATCCTACAGTTTGTATGTGCAGATTTTTCCTTGTTTAGTAAAGCATTGATACACTTCAGAAGTCTAAGCTTCCTTGGTTTTACCACAAGAACTTAATAGATAGACTCAAAGCATTACACTCTCTCATATAGGTCACTGAAAGTTCAACATGGCACCTCATGGCAAAGAACTCTGAGGATCTGAAAAAAAGAATTGTTGCTCTATATAAAGATGGCCTAGGCTATGAGAAGATTTCCAAGACCCTGAAACTGAGCTGCAACACGGTGGTCAAGACCATACAACGATTTAACTGGACAGGTTCACTTTGGCCACACAAAATATTGACGCTTTGGGCCCAATTTGGACATTTTTATTTAGAGGTGTACTCACTTTTCTTGCCAGCGGTTTAGACTTTAATGGCTGTGTGTTGAGTTATTTTGAGGGGACAGCAAATTGACACCATTAGCTACAGTTTATTGAGGAAAACCATGAATGCCAACATGTACTGTGACATACTGAAACAGAACATGACCCCCTCCCTTCGGAGACTGGGCCGCAGGGCAGTATTCCAACATAATAATGACCCCAAACACACCTCCAAAGTGACCACTGCCTTGCTAAAAAAGCTGAGGGTAAAGGTGATGGACTGGCCAAGCACATTTTTATTTAGAGGTGTACTTACTTTTCTTGCCAGCGGTTTAGACATTAATGGCTGTGTGTTGAATTATTTTGAGGGGACAGCAAATTGACACCATTATTAAAGCTGTACACTCATTACTTTACATTGTAGCAAAGTGTAATTTCTTCAGTGCTGTCACATGAAAAGGTATAATAAAATATGTACAAATGTACAAATGTGAGGGGTGTACTCACTTCTGTGAGATATTGTAGGTGTGTGTCGTCTCTCTCAACCTGTGGGGGGGGGGGGGGGGGGGGGGGGTAGGAGGCTCTCATAGTGTGGGTTAGATAGAAAAGGTGCTAGAAAGACCTCAAGGGTCATCCATAATCGAATTAGAGGGACATGTCAATTTAGCAGACAAAGGAACACTGTCATCTATGTTTCAAGCAGAGCAAAGAGGGCTAGGGGCTTATCCACATCTTAATGTCAAACTATTCTATGTGTAGCAGAGGTCAGATGGGGTGGGAAATCAATTACAAAATGTAATTTCCTTCAAAGTTCAGTCAGTCAGTCACGTGCAGTGTTGGTCATCTTACTTTAAAAAAAGTAATTAGTTAAGTTAAAAATTACTTTTTCCAAAAAGTAATTGCGTTAGTAACTCAGTTACTACATTGGAAAAGTAATTAGTTACGCAGCAAAGTAACTGACTTTTTTTTTTAAATATTCTATACGTGTAACAAAGGGGCGGGTCTAGTATTACTGTAACCAAGGGGCGCATTTATTATTGTTATATATCGTGTAACCAAGGGGCTCAATTATTACTCTAACCAAGGGGCATATCTGTTATAGCGTGTAAGCAAGGGGCGGGTCTATTATTATTATATCGTGTAAGGGGCGGGTCTATTATTATTATTATTATATCGTGTAAGGGGCGGATGGCTACAGAAGAGGGCGAATGGTAAATTAATGGGCAGAGCTCGATATATAACAATAATAATAAATGCGCCCCTTGGTTACAGTAATACTAGACCCGCCCCTTACTTACAGGATAGACGCCCCTTGCAGAGTAGCACGAGCATCGGGAGCGTGCGGCATCGCCTTGTACAATTACATGTTAACTGCACCTGCGCGGTGAGGAGTTCACTCAGAGCTGTTTAGGTTCGGCAATTTTCGGAAGCTCCGCAGTCCTTCGTACTGCGCAAGCCCTGCGCCTGCGCAGTACAGGGGGTCCTTATCCGGCGGGGGAACTTTTTCGGCAGGACACCGGAATTACACTACTGCCATCTAGTGGCGATAGATGTAATTGGGGTAACTAAGCCAAAGTAATGGCAACTGAGTTACCATGAGGGGAAAAGTAATCAGTTAGATTACTCGTTACCCTCTAAAGTAACTGCGTTAGGTAACTGCGTTAGGTTTATTTTAACTCAGTTACTTACATCACTGGTCACGTGACAACACACACCTACAGTATTCCAGTGAATTTGTGGTTTTAATACAATGAGCATTATGGGTTTCATTGTGCTGATCATTCACATATACTCCTGAACAGTGTCGTCCAGGGTTTTTTTTTTTTTTGGGGGGTGGGGGACGCACTTGGTCGGTACTTACCCCATAGGTTGCGGGCAGCAGCTCCTGTGTCCTC
Organism: Lithobates sylvaticus; assembly: GCA_028564925.1. NCBI lineage: Eukaryota > Metazoa > Chordata > Amphibia > Anura > Ranidae > Lithobates > Lithobates sylvaticus. The sequence continues at coordinate 129,679,504 of CM053031.1, forward strand.
CCTCCCTATTCATTCGCTATTGTCACACAACTGGGTGGGCTTAGAGTGCAGTGCTTTGTGACCACCATTTTTTGAAGCCTATTAGAGCCTCTGGCTCTAATCATGTGCTTTAAAAAAAATAAAAAATACCTCCCCCCTATTGGAATCCATGGTCCAGCGCCCTGTATGTAGATCAATATATGTATCTAAATATGTATATAAACAAATATTTGAACTCTATATTCAATATTTTATTGTCTGGGTTGTGTTCTGACTTTTATTGAATGATAGAATAAAATGTATGGTTTTTATACACACAGTATTTTACTTGTATCTATATGTTGTAACGTCCTTGGCTACTACCACTGATGTTTGTATACAACTCAATACTTGCAGTGAGGCAAGGACCTAGATTTAAGTTGGCAACATACTAAAAGAAACCAGCTAAGGACCAGTTCACACCATAGAAATGCAGTCCGGATGCATTACAGAAGCTTTTCTGCATGCGCGTTTTTAAAGCATTTTTGATGCAGTCCAGTGCATTTTTCCCCCTCTTTTTTTCTTAACCTTAAATAAGGACATTTGTGTTCCAGTGTGTTTTTGATGCATTTTACAGCGTCCCAGTACAGTACAGTGCTGGAAAAATGCAGCATGTTCTATTTTTTTCTGAAACTGGAACACACTGGAACTGAAAGCACTGGTGTGAACTATGCCATTGAAAACCATATAACCTACTTTCCATGCGTTTTTGATGCAGAAAAAAACACACTGGACTGCATGTGGTGTGAACTGGCATTTAGAGAAAAAGGTATGATATAGTCTTAGGAGAAAAAAAATTAAAAAATAAATGAAAACTAGAATTGCTTCCAATACTGACCAACATGTCGTTACACTTTCAATGTTTGTTGTATTAAAACATATTTTTAAACAGATCCAACAACATTTAGTGGACTAAAGTCTTTTGCTTTTTTTCTGTTCATAAAGATTGTGGCATCTCCCTATTGGGGCCGAAGCACTCAATTCACACAATAGTGCTTAGAGCGGTGTAACATTCACCTTTGTAACCCAAAAGGTTACTTTTCAACATCGAGTCTATACAAGAGACACGAATACATGCTAATATTTAACAGAACTGTCTAACTGCACTTCCCAATGGCCTCAAAAAGGCCATCAATTTGTCACGGCTTCATTTACTAAATTTATTGCATCAGAATTACATAGATCCAAATATTTTTGTGGAATAAAGGCACTATATTTGACAGCCCTAAAATACAGTTTTTATTTTTAACGTTTATGATTTTAACTGTGCTATATAATGTCAGTGTACAATACAATAAATACTATCAGTTTAAATAATGTCAATGCTCTGCTAGAACTGTTGTAGAACAATAGGTACATCGGGAGAAAAATATTTCACATTGTATACATATGCTTTATCATATTTTCCACATTCTTTACAGTAACTGCATACAACGTACATGTTGCACTCCTGAAGAGTTAAAGCAATGTGGTAGACCTATGTAACCTCAAGTTTAAAATTTGCACATGTGTTTGTTTACTAAAGCTGGAGTCTGCAAAATCAGGCTCTCTTCTGCATAGTAACCAATCAAATTCCAGGTTTTATTGCCAAAGTTTAACTGAACAAGCTGAGGTTAGTAGCGGATTGGTTTCTATGCAGAAGTGAGCCTGATTTTGCACTCTGGTTGTAAACCCTTACAAACCACTTTGACCTACAGGTAAGTCTAGATTAAGGCTTACCTGTAGGTCCAATAAATATCTCCTAAACCTACATGGTTTAGGAGATATTTAGAAAAGAAAAGGCACCGCTATCTAGCGCTATCTAGCGAGTTCACGGCGCTATGCCGTTTTTGTGCGCATGCGCGGGAGTGACGTCATCACCGCTCCATCGAATCACAGCGCTGGAGTGGCGAGACCCGGAAGTCACTCCGGTATTGATAGCGCCGGAGAAGGTCGTGGATGAGGACCGCTTCGGGGGCTTCATTCTCAGGTAAGTTATTCATAATGAGCTAGTATGCTATGCATACTAGCTCATTATGCCTTTGCCTTGCAGGTTCCGTTTTTCTTTTATTTAGTGAGGAGGCTTTACTTCCTCTTTAACCACATAGGTTATATCAGGAGAGCGGCGCCGGACGGACGGCCCGCTCTCTAGTGCGCATGCGCGGGGGCTCGGCGCTCCGGCGCATGCGCACTCGCGGCTCGGCGGTCCGGCGCCGGCGCATGCGCACTAGCGCACACCTGGCGGCAATGATGCGCAATTAGCCGTTGACGTTCCTGCCTTTCTCCTGTGTTTGACTCCCTGGCTTGTTTAAACGACCCTGCTGCTGCTGCCTCTGTGTTTTGACCCGGATCTCCTGACTTTGCTGAACTCTCCTGTGTTTGACCCTCTGGCCTGCCCTACGGACTTTGCTGAACTCTCCTGTGTTTGACCCTCTGGCCTGCCCTACGGACTTTGCTGAACTCTCCTGTGTTTGACCCTCTGGCCTGCCCTACGGACTTTGCTGATACCTCCTGTGTTTGATCCTCTGGCTTGCCTGCTGAACTCTCCTGTGTTTGACCCTCTGGCTTGTCCACGCAATCCCTGCCGGATCTCCCAGTGTTTGCACCCCAGCCAGGCGTTTGGTACCTGCCTCCTTTTTCTGCCATCTGCCTGCCTGCCCGGGCCAGGTCATTACCACCTCCAGTCTCCCTACCAGTTCTGCTTACGTGTCGGAGGTGACCTGTGCCTCCTGGTGCCATTTGCTCCCTGTCCCATCTCCAGGGGGCAGACTGCGCTGGGTCGCAAAGGGTGAACCGCTCTCGGCATCTCGGCCTCGGTAAGTACAGCTCTGACAGTACAGACCAGCCATGTCCGAGGCCGACAGAGCGTGTTCTCCCCTTGAGATCCTGTGCCAGCAGATGGCAGCACTTACTGAGGCTGTCCAAAAGCTGCAAGTGGGGTATACTCAAATTGACAGCCGCTTGCAACAACTGACAGGGCCGTCTCCCCCCGCAGCCGGTAACCTTGCCTCTTCCAGTGGGGTTCCCCCATCTGCAGCACCTACTAACCCCACAGTAGTCATGGCCACTCCGGAACCCAGGGTCCCTATACCAGAACGGTTCTCGGGTGACCGCAAGAAATTCAGGACATTCAAGAACGCCTGCTCCCTGTACCTAGCCCTTCAACCCAGAACCTTCTCTTCCAAAGTGGTGAAAGTTGGGTTCATTATCTCTCTCCTGGCCGAGGAACCGCAGGCCTGGGCCCATAGTCTAATGGAGCAAAGGAACCCTGTACTGAACTCTGTGGACACCTTTTTCGAAAGCATGGGCCAGCTTTACGATGACCCCCAGAAGGGGGCCACGGCCGAGACCACCCTACATAACCTTTCTCAAGGCCGGAGGACGGTTGAGGACTATACAGCAGAATTCCGGAAATGGTCAGCCGACACCGGCTGGAATGAGCCAGCCCTCAAATACCAATTCCGCCAAGGACTATCTGATACCCTCAAGGACGAGCTAGCCCGGATTGACGTCCCGGACGCCCTGGAAGATCTTATACAAGCAGTCACCAAAATTGACCGGCGCTTGCGCTGAACGCTTCCAGTCTTCTCGCCCCAGTTGGATGCTGCCCAAGCCAGGCCCTGCCCAGTCCTCTTTCCATCCCCCACCTGGGGGCACTCCCGGAGTCGAACCCATGCAGCTAAGTCTTGTCTGCGCTCCCTTGACCCCGGAAGAGCGTTTACGTAGGCGACAGGGCAACCTGTGCCTTTACTGTGGAAGCTCCGGTCACTTCCTCCGCTCCTGCCCCATAAGGCCTAGTAAGTCCTCTCATATTCCCAACTTTAACTTCCAGGTCTCCAGATTCTCCCAAACTTACATTATCCTCTTTATCTCCCTACAGTTAACGGAAAGGGCGGTCCGCCTCCCGGCCATAGTTGATGTCGGGGCCTGCAGCTGCTTCTTGGATTCTGCTCTCGCTGCCAGGCTTCAGCTCCCCCTTGTCCCCAAGAAGCAATGCCTACAGGTTCACCTAGCCGATGGATCCCTTCCCCGTTCCGGCTTAATCGCCTATGAAACTGGTCTCATCCCGGTCACCACTGATTCTGGTCATCAAGAACTTCTCTGCCTGGATATCATTCCTTCCCCCATGTTTCCCATCATCTTGGGGCTCCCCTGGCTACAAGCACACGAACCCCTAATTAACTGGCGGACGAAGGAAGTTTCCTTCCCTTCCCAATACTGCGCCCAAAACTGCTTTGCTCTAAACCCTGCTACCTGTTCAGCTCTAGTACCAGTGCCCGATAACCTAAAACACGTACCACCCGTCTACCTCGAGTTCAAGGATGTCTTTGACAAACAGCAGGCCGACCGCCTACCACCTCACCGGCCCTATGATTGCCCCATAGACCTCCTACCCGGGGCCGCGGTCCCTTTCGGCCGTATCTTCCCACTATCTGAAACCGAGTTGAAAACTCTCAAGGCCTACATCAACGAAAACGTAGCCAAGGGATTCATCCGTCCCTCTTCTTCACCGGCTGGAGCCGGTATTTTCTTCGTTGAGAAAAAAGATGGCTCACTGAGGCCCTGTATCGACTACCGAGAGATTAACAAAATCACTATTAAAAATAGGTACCCGCTTCCCCTCATCCCTGAATTGTTCCAGCGCTTCCGGTCGGCCCGGATCTTTTCCAAACTTGACCTTCGCGGGGCTTACAATCTCATAAGGATCAGGGCGGGTGATGAGTGGAAGACTGCTTTTAGATCAAGATTCGGTCACTACGAGTACCTCGTTATGCCATTCGGGCTCTGCAATGCCCCGGCCACATTCCAGCATTTGGTAAACGATATTTTCCGTAGGTACCTAGATGACTTCTTGGTGGTTTATCTCGATGACATTCTCATCTTCTCCGCCACTCCCGAGCTTCACCAGACACACGTCAGACTGGTCCTCACCATCCTCAGGCAACACCGGCTCTGTCAGGGCTCTAGCCACCCTGGGCACCCTAGCCGGAGGGTGCGCGGGCACCTGGGCAGCCCTGGCCCCTCTGAGCGCGAGCGCGCGCGCCGCAGGCGCGTGCACGCGCTCGCCGGACATGTGCGCGTGCTCCCGTGCGCGAATAGCGGGCGCGCGCGCCCCCGTGCGAGTGCACGGGCGCAATCGGCGCCGCTTTGGCGCCAGTGGCCCTATTTAAAGGGGACAGCTGCCTGCATGCGGCGCTGTCCGTCTCAGCTCCCACCTGTGTCCCCAACCTGAACCTGTCTGAGTATCCTACCTGTGACCCGGCCTGCCTGACTCTGCTGCCTTCTCCGTTCCTTGACCCCGGCTTGTTTGACCCTGCTTTGGACTGTGTTACTGTTGCTGAACCCCTGGCTTGCCTCCTGACCATCCCTCTGCCTGCCGTCTCTACCTGTCTGCCTTACCCGTTGTGACCCGGCTCGCCTAGCCATCCCTGCTTCCAGTGTCCCTGCACAGGTCCTTCGCTGCTGCCGTCCTCTGCTGATCTACTGCCGCTGCTGTCTGCTACTTCTGCCGTCTGTTGCTGCTCCTGCTGCCGGTCTACCTCCTGCCTCCTGGTCTTCTGCCGAACCTTCATCTGCAGACCTACCATCCGGCCAAAGACCTGCATCTACCCAGCATCGGCCACCTGCATCCATACGGACACTCCTACCCGCTGTGTTCACGGCTACGCTGTTCCCAATCCAGCAGGCCCTGAACCAGAGTTGTAAGAGAGGTCTCCAACCACCAAGTCAGGCTCAGCACTACCAGGTACCTAACAGTACGGACAGCCAATATGAATGAGCCTGCGGAAGGAGCCTCTACCATGCGGGAGTTTTGCTCTCACCTGGCAGCCCTTACACAGGCAGTGAAATCCCTGCAGGAGGGATATACCAAGCTGGAAGGCCAAGTTCAACAACTTGCCAGCCCCATGGCTGCTGCACCTCCTCCACCACCAGTGCAACCTGCCTCCCAACCGACAGTGGTGATGCTTCCTCCCGAGCCTAGAGTACCTGTCCCAGAAAGGTTCTCAGGCGACCGGTCCAAGTTTCAGGCCTTCCGAGATGCCTGCCAGCTATACTTTGCCCTGCAACCCCGGACCTTCTCCCTGGAGGTCACCAAGGTGGGATTCGTGGTGTCCCTCCTACAAGGAGAACCCCAGTCCTGGGCCCACCGTCTTCTGGGAGCCAACAGTGTCATGACCCAGTCCTTAGCCGCCTTCTTCCAGGCAATGGCACAGCTGTACGATGACCCTCAACGCACGGCTACAGCTGAATCCGCCCTATCTGCGCTCCAGCAGGGCCGCAGGACGGCCGAGGACTATATCACAGACTTCAGGCGTTGGAGCGCGGATACCCAATGGAATAATGCGGCCCTCAGACACCAGTTCCGCATGGGCCTCTCGGAGGGGTTGAAAGATGAACTGGCCCGTGTAGGAGTTCCTGAGGATCTTGAGGACCTCGTCACTCTGACAATTCAGTTGGACCGTCACCTGCGAGAGCGCCGAGCTGAACGCTCTGCATTACCCAATCGCCCAGCTTGGATGGTCGCAAGGGCTCCTGTTCCTGCTACCCGTTACCTACCTGCTCCCTCTACACCTCCCATGGGACCTGCTCCGGATGGCTCCGAACCGATGCAGATCGGTCTCCTACGTGCCCCCTTGACGCCCGAGGAACGGGCCCGATGTCGCCAGTTGAACCTGTGCCTGTACTGTGGGGGCTCCGGGCATTTCGTGAATGGTTGCCCTGTCAAGACACGTAAGTGCTTGTCATCCGTTTCTCCTCTCTCTGCACCCTGCCCAGCCAGTACTATTCACCTTACCCTTCCTCTGTCATTGCAGTGCCAGGGAAGGACAATACTCACCAGCGCCATCATTGACTCCGGGGCGTGCAGCTGTTTAGTGGATGCCACTTTCGCCAACACTCACGCTCTGCCTCTCCAGAAAAAGACCCAAGGACTTTCTGTGTTCCTAGCGGATGGGTCCCGTATTAAGTCTGGCCAGGTGACTCAAGAGACTCTGCCTTTACCCGCTACAATTTTCCCTCAACATCAGGAGCTTCTAACCATGGACGTGATCTCCTCTCCTCTGTTCCCAGTCATCCTGGGTATGCCATGGCTCCAGGCCCACAACCCGCTGATCCATTGGTCCACCGGGGAGGTAGAATTTCAATCTCATTACTGCCAGGAACACTGCCTACCTACAACCCCCAGGACACCTCCTACCTTGCTTTGCCTAGACGCTGACCAAGATCTGTGCCAGTCTGTACCCCAACCTTACCATGATTTCCTGGACGTTTTCAGCAAGCGGGGGGCAGACTCCCTTCCGCCCCACCGTCCCTATGACTGCCCCATCGAGCTCCTCCCTGGGGCTGAAATCCCCTTCAGTCGCATATTCCCTCTCTCCGAGAAGGAACAGGAGGCCTTGAAGACCTACATTTCCGAAAACTTAAAGAAGGGGTCCATCCGCCATTCCACTTCTCCTGCTGGCGCAGGCATATTCTTCGTCACCAAAAAAGATCAGTCCTTGAGGCCCTGTGTGGACTACCGGGAGCTCAATAAGGTTACGGTCAAGAATCGGTACCCTCTGCCCTTAATCCCCGAGCTCTTTCAAAAGCTAAGATCGGCAACAATTTTCACCAAGTTGGACCTAAGGGGTGCATACAATCTGGTCCGCATTCGGGCCGAGGATGAGTGGAAGACGGCCTTCCGGACCCGCTTCGGCCACTACGAGTACCTGGTCATGCCCTTCGGGCTCTGTAATGCCCCGGCCACTTTCCAGCATTTCATCAACGATGTACTCAGAGACTTTTTGGACATTTTTGTGATCGTCTATCTGGACGACATCTTGATTTTCTCTCAAACCCTAGAACAACATCGAGGGCATGTGGGCAAGGTACTCCTTCGACTCCGACGGCGCGGCCTGTATGCAAAGGCCGAGAAGTGTGAATTTGAGCAGCAGGAGATCCAGTTCTTGGGACTTGAAATCTCCCCAGCAGGCATTAGAATGGACCCTCAAAAGGTGTCCGCCGTCCTTGACTGGCCAGCACCTGTAGACAGGAAAGGAATCCAACGGTTCGTTGGATTTGCAAATTTCTACAGGAAATTTATTAAGGGGTTCTCTGCTATCATCACCCCCATCACCCAGCTGACCAAGCAGGGCACACGCTTCCACTGGGGCCCGGAGGCTCAAGGGGCCTTCGACCAGCTTAAAAGACTGTTTACCTCCGCCCCCATCCTCAGTCATCCCGACCCTGCCCTCCCTTACATCTTAGAAGTCGATGCATCAGAAGTGGCAGTTGGGGCAGTTGTGTCACAACGACAGGGCAATAAGGACGCCATGCACCCGGTGGGGTTTTTCTCCCAGAAACTTTCTCCAGCCGAGAGGAATTATGATGTTGGGGACCGGGAACTCTTGGCTATCAAGTCAGCACTAGAGGAATGGAGGTACCTCTTGGAGGGAGCTAATCATCCAGTACTCATCTACACAGACCACAAGAACCTTGAGTACTTACAAACTGCCAAGCGACTCAAACCCCGACAGGTCCGCTGGGCTCTGTTTTTCTCAAGGTTCTGCTTTCACATCACGTATCATCCCGGTTCCAAGAATGTTAAACCTGACGCCCTCTCTCGGATGTTCGACAGTCCCAAGGACTCCACCACCCCAGACACCATCCTATCTACCGAAAACTTTCTACTTTTACAGCCAGACCTGCTATCACAAATCCGGGAGGCATCCGCCAGTTCCCAGGGACCCCATGGGGTCACCCTAACTTCCAGTGATGGACTTCTCTGGAGGGGGAGTCAAGTCTTCGTCCCCGAATCTGTAAGAGTGAAGGTCCTGACCCTACTACACGACCACCCACTGGCAGGACACTTCGGGAGCCGCAAAACTGTGGAGCTGGTGCAACGCACCTTTTGGTGGCCCAAGCTGAAGGAATTCTGCAAGTCTTATGTTGACTCCTGCCCTGTTTGTAACCGCAGCAAGACATCAAGGAACCGAACTTGGGGACTTTTGAAGCCTCTCCCTGCACCTGATCGACCTTGGCGAATGTTGACAATGGACTTTATAGTCGAGCTTCCTTGCTCTGAGGGGTGCTCTGCCATCTTTGTAGTGGTGGACCGGCTGTCCAAAATGGCCCACTTTCTGCCTTTAAGGGGAACACCATCTGCCACAGAGACTGCCCACCTTTTCATTAAAGAGATAGTCAGGCTACACGGGGTCCCGGCCAATATAGTCTCGGATAGGGGGGTCCAGTTCACGTCCCGTTTCTGGAGGGCCCTTTGTGAGATCCTTAAGATTGAGCTGGCCCTTTCCTCTGCATATCACCCCCAAACTAATGGGCAGACGGAACGCACCAACCAGACTTTGGAGCAATACATAAGGTGCTTCACGTCCTTTGTGCAGGACGATTGGGTGTCCCTATTACCCCTAGCAGAGTTCTCCTATAATAATGCCAGCCATTCTGCCACGGGACAATCCCCATTTTTTGCCAATTACGGTTTTCACTTGTCTTTTCTCCCTGACTTTCTCCCAGAATCTTCAGTCCCGGCAGTCCAGGATACAGCTTCGTTCCTCAGCCGCAACAACAGGATACTTCAGGAAGCGATTGCCAAGGCACAGGAGGACAGTAAGAAGTTCTTTGATCGGAAGAGAAGGGGAGAGTTGAACTTGCAGGTGGGCGACCAGGTATGGCTAGCTACAACTAACCTTAGACTTGCTTGTCCCTCTAAGAAGCTTGCTCCCAAGTTCTTAGGACCTTTCCCTGTGAAGAGGAGGATCAATGAGGTTTCCTACGAGCTGTCCCTGCCCGACTCTATGAGAGTCCACCCAGTCTTCCATGTCTCCCTCCTAAAACCCGCTGTGCCCGATCCCTTCCCAGATAGGGGTACAAACCCGCCCGGACCTGTCCTGGTCCAAGGCAATGAAGAATACGAGGTGGAGGCCATCCTTGATTGCAGGAGACGTAGGGGGGAGAGGCAGTTCCTGATTAAGTGGAAGGGGTATGGGGCCGAGAGTAATTCATGGGAACCAGAATGTAACCTTCATGCCAAGAGACTAATCCGTACCTTCCTTTCTTCCCATCCAGAAAGACAACGCCTAATGGGCACCCGGAGGTTGCCCCTTGTGAGGGGGCAATGTCAGGGCTCTAGCCGCCCTGGGCACCCTAGCCGGAGGGTGCGCGGGCACCTGGGCAGCCCTGGCCCCTCTGAGCGCCAGCGCGCGCGTGCACGCGCCCGCCGGACATGTGCGCGCGCTCCCGTGCGCGAATAGCGGGCGTGCGCGCCCCCGTGCGCGTGCACGTGCGCAATCGGCGCCGCTTTGGTGCCAGTGGCCCTATTTAAAGGGGACAGCTGCCTGCATGCGGCGCTGTCCGTCTCAGCTCCCACCTGTGTCCCCAACCTGAACCTGTCTGAGTATCCTACCTGTGACCCGGCCTGCCTGACTCTGCTGCCTTCTCCGTTCCTTGACCCCGGCTTGTTTGACCCTGCTTTGGACTGTGTTACTGTTGCTGAACCCCTGGCTTGCCTCCTGACCATCCCTCTGCCTGCCGTCTCTACCTGTCTGCCTTACCCGTTGTGACCCGGCTCGCCTGACCATCCCTGCTTCCAGTGTCCCTGCACAGGTCCTTCGCTGCTGCCGTCCTCTGCTGATCTACTGCCGCTGCTGTCTGCTACTTCTGCCGTCTGTTGCTGCTCCTGCTGCCGGTCTACCTCCTGCCTCCTGGTCTTCTGCCGAACCTTCATCTGCAGACCTACCATCCGGCCAAAGACCTGCATCTACCCAGCATCGGCCACCTGCATCCATACGGACACTCCTACCCGCTGTGTTCACGGCTACGCTGTTCCCAATCCAGCAGGCCCTGAACCAGAGTTGTAAGAGAGGTCTCCAACCACCAAGTCAGGCTCAGCACTACCAGGTACCTAACAGGGCTCTATCTCAAAGCAGAAAAATTTGAATTTGAGAACACCACTGTGCAATTCTTAGGATTCATTATCTCCACCAACGGGGTCGCAATGGACCCACAAAAGGTTCAAGCCATTCGGGACTGGCCGGCTCCCAAGGACAAGAAGGGAGTCCAGAGGTTCATCGGGTTTGCCAACTTCTACCGACGCTTCATCGTTGGTTTCTCCTCCATTGTGGCCCCAATTACCCAGTTAACCCACCAACACAATCAGTTCCATTGGTCTCCTGAGGCCCAGGCGGCCTTCACCCAGTTAAAAACCCTGTTCTCTTCCGCCCCAATTCTACGGCACCCGGATCCCGAACTGCCCTTTGTGCTGGAGGTGGATGCCTCTGAGACAGCTCTCGGGGCTATCCTCTCTCAGCGCCAGGGCACCAAGGCCCTCCCTCACCCAGTGGCTTTTGCCTCTCGGAAATTAAGCCCTCCGGAGAGGAACTATGATGTGGAAGACAGGGAACTGCTGGCTATTAAGTTTGCCCTTGAAGAATGGCGGTATCTCTTGGAGGGGGCATCTCACCCTGTCATGGTCTGGACCGACCATAAAAACCTTGAATATCTGAGAACAGCCAAACGTCTCCGACCCAGGCAGGCCAGATGGGCCCTCTTCTTTTCAAGGTTCAACTTTCTTATTGCGTATAGACCGGGTTCCAAGAATGGAAAGGCTGATGCGCTCTCCCGCATGTTCCTAGAAACTACTCAGGAAACGGAATCCAGCACCATTTTGTCCCCCCAAAACTTTTGCTTAATCACTGAAGTAGATCTCATGACTGCCATTAAGACTGCCAGTCTGCCACCAGTAGGGATGGGCCCGGTGCTCGATGCGAACCCACGTTCGCATCGAGCACCGGGCGTTCGCTCGCTCGGCGAGCCCAGAACTATTTGGGCCGTTTGCATCACATTCGTGTGATGCGAGCGGCCCCGCAATGCATTGCGGCCCCGCAATGCATTGCGGCCGGTGCGACCGGCGCAGTGCATTGCTGGCTGATGATTGGCCAAGCATGCACTGTGACCCCGCATGCTTGGCCAATCACAGCGCCGGAAAGTAGGAGAGCAATAATTGGCTACAGGCAGGACGCCTGTAGCCAATTAAAGCTCAGGGGCTTTAGTACACGCCCCACCATTTAAAAGGCCGCCACGCCGTTGGCGCCGGTCACATGAGTTCCGGCTTTAGGAGAGATCAGTCTGCTGATTCTGTGTCTTAGCTTGATTCATTGCTCCAGAAAGATTTGCTCTTCTTTGCTAAACCATTGGCTATTTCTTTGCTAAACCATTGCTACCTAAGTCATTGATCGTTCATTGCTGCTGATTGCACAGTTAGTGTGTTATTAGCTGCTGCTGGGGATTAGTCTGGTGCGTGTTTTACTGTTAGTACAGTATTTCAGTAGTACCAACCGCAGTGCTGTTAGCACAGCACTGCACCCCAACAGCACCCATAGGACTTCTAGTGTGTTAGTGGCAGCAAACAGAGCTCCTATATTTTCTTCCCAGAAGCACCCATAGGACTTCTAGTGTGTTAGTGGCAGCAAACAGAGCTCCTATATTTTCTTCCCAGAAGCACCCATAGGACTTCTAGTGTGTTAGTGGCAGCAAACAGAGCTCCTATATTTTCTTCCCAGAAGCACCCATAGGACTTCTAGTGTGTTAGTGGCATCACACAGAGCTCCCATTTTGTCTTCCCAGAAGCACCCATAGGACTTCTAGTGTGTTAGTGGCATCACACAGAGCTCTTATATTTTCTTCCCAGAAGCACCCATAGGACTTCTAGTGTGTTAGTGGCATCACACAGACCTCCTATATTTTCCTCCCAGAAGCACCCATAGGACTTCTAGTGTGTTAGTGGCATCACACAGAGCTCCCATATTTTCTTCCCAGAAGCACCCATAGGACTTCTAGTGTGTTAGTGGCATCACACAGAGCTCCCATATTTTCTTCCCAGAAGCACCCATAGGACTTCTAGTGTGTTAGTGGCATCACACAGAGCTCCCATATTTTCTTCCCAGAAGCACCCATAGGACTTCTAGTGTGTTAGTGGCATCACACAGAGCTCCCATATTTTCTTCCCAGAAGCACCCATAGGACTTCTAGTGTGTTAGTGGCATCACACAGAGCTCCCATATTTTCTTCCCAGAAGCACCCATAGGACTTCTAGTGTGTTAGTGGCATCACACAGAGCTCCCATATTTTCTTCCCAGAAGCACCCATAGGACTTCTAGTGTGTTAGTGGCATCACACAGAGCTCCCATATTTTCTTCCCAGAAGCACCCATAGGACTTCTAGTGTGTTAGTGGCATCACACAGAGCTCTTATATTTTCTTCCCAGAAGCACCCATAGGACTTCTAGTGTGTTAGTGGCATCACACAGACCTCCTATATTTTCTTCCCAGAAGCACCCATAGGACTTCTAGTGTGTTAGTGGCATCACACAGAGCTCCCTTATTTTCTTCCCAGAAGCACCCATAGGACTTCTAGTGTGTTAGTGGCATCACACAGAGCTCCCATATTTTCTTCCCAGAAGCACCCATAGGACTTCTAGTGTGTTAGTGGCATCACACAGAGCTCCTATATTTTCTTCTCAGCAGCACCCACAGGACTTCTAGTGTGTTAGTGGCATCACACAGAGCTCCTATATTTTCTTCCCAGAAGCACCCATAGGACTTCTAGTGTGTTAGTGGCATCACACAGAGCTCTTATATTTTCTTCCCAGAAGCACCCATAGGACTTCTAGTGTGTTAGTGGCATCACACAGAGCTCCTATATTTTCTTCCCAGAAGCACCCACAGGACTTCTAGTGTGTTAGTGGCATCACACAGAGCTCCTATATTTTCTTCTCAGCAGCACCCACAGGACTTCTAGTGTGTTAGTGGCATCACACAGAGCTCCTATATTTTCTTCCCAGAAGCACCAACAGGACTTCTAGTGTGTTAGTGGCATCACACAGAGCTCCTATATTTTCTTCCCAGAAGCACCCATAGGACTTCTAGTGTGTTAGTGGCATCACACAGAGCTCCTATATTTTCTTCCCAGAAGCACCCATAGGACTTCTAGTGTGTTAGTGGCATCACACAGAGCTCCTATATTTTCTTCTCAGCAGCACCCACAGGACTTCTAGTGTGTTAGTGGCATCACACAGAGCTCCTATATTTTCTTCCCGGAAGCACCCATAGGACTTCTAGTGTGTTAGTGGCATCACACAGAGCTCTTATATTTTCTTCCCAGAAGCACCCATAGGACTTCTAGTGTGTTAGTGGCATCACACAGAGCTCCTATATTTTCTTCCCAGAAGCACCCACAGGACTTCTAGTGTGTTAGTGGCATCACACAGAGCTCCTATATTTTCTTCTCAGCAGCACCCACAGGACTTCTAGTGTGTTAGTGGCATCACACAGAGCTCCTATATTTTCTTCCCAGAAGCACCAACAGGACTTCTAGTGTGTTAGTGGCATCACACAGAGCTCCTATATTTTCTTCCCAGAAGCACCCATAGGACTTCTAGTGTGTTAGTGGCATCACACAGAGCTCCTATATTTTCTTCCCAGAAGCACCCATAGGACTTCTAGTGTGTTAGTGGCATCACACAGAGCTCCTATATTTTCTTCCCAGAAGCACCCATAGGACTTCTAGTGTGTTAGTGGCATCACACAGAGCTCCTATATTTTCTTCTCAGCAGCACCCACAGGACTTCTAGTGTGTTAGTGGCATCACACAGAGCTCCTATATTTTCTTCCCAGAAGCACCCACAGGACTTCTAGTGTGTTAGTGGCATCACACAGAGCTCCTATATTTTCTTCTCAGCAGCACCCACAGGACTTCTAGTGTGTTAGTGGCATCACACAGAGCTCCTATATTTTCTTCCCAGAAGCACCCATAGGACTTCTAGTGTGTTAGTGGCATCACACAGAGCTCCTATATTTTCTTCTCAGCAGCACCCACAGGACTTCTAGTGTGTTAGTGGCATCACACAGAGCTCCTATATTTTCTTCCCAGAAGCACCAATAGGACTTCTAGTGTGTTAGTGGCATCACACAGAGCTCCTATATTTTCTTCCCAGAAGCACCCATAGGACTTCTAGTGTGTTAGTGGCATCACACAGAGCTCCTATATTTTCTTCCCAGAAGCACCCATAGGACTTCTAGTGTGTTAGTGGCATCACACAGAGCTCCCATATTTTCTTCCCAGAAGCACCCATAGGACTTCTAGTGTGTTAGTGGCATCACACAGAGTTCCTATATTTTCTTCTCAGCAGCACCCACAGGACTTCTAATGTGTTAGTGGCATCACACAGAGCTGCTATATTTTCTTCCCAGAAGCACCCATAGGACTTCTAGTGTGTTAGTGGCATCACACAGTGCTCCTATATTTTCTTCTCAGCAGCACCCACAGGACTTCTAGTGTGTTAGTGGCATCACACAGAGCTCCTATATTTTCTTCTCAGCAGCACCCACAGGACTTCTAGTGTGTTAGTGGCATCACACAGAGCTCCTATATTTTCTTCCCAGAAGCACCCACAGGACTTCTAGTGTGTTAGTGGCATCACACAGAGCTCCTATATTTTCTTCCCAGAAGCACCCTTAGGACTTCTAGTGTGTTAGTGGCATCACACAGAGCTCCTATATTTTCTTCTCAGCAGCACCCATTTTTTATACTATATACACTACCGACTACGATGGCTGGAAGACCGCCAAAGAGAGGCAGAGCGTGCCGAGGCAAGAACACAGGGCAGGCAGGCTCTGTTTCTAGAGACAACAGTGCTGGCCGTGGACGTGGTCGTGCATCGTCATCAGCACGTGGCCATGGGACACGCTTGTCTTTGTTTTCGGCAGCTGGACATGTGGAGCCGCATCATGCTGAAGGCTTGGTAGAATGGATGACCAAGCCCTCCTCATCCTCCTCATCCTCTCTCACCCAGGCTCAGGGTACTGGCAGAGCACCTGCCAACGCGTACTCAATGGCATCATCAGCCACCCCTTCCCTAGACCCACCATGTCCTCCTGAGGAGTCCCCCGAACTCTTTGAGCACAGTGTTGGGTACATGCTCCAGGAGGATGCCCAACGATTCGAAGGCTCGGATGATGATACCCAGCTGGAGGAAGTCAGTAGTGTGCGCGCAGAGAGAGGGGATGCTGAAGGACAGCAATCTGACAGTACTGTTCCACCAGCTGCAGCTTACTGCCAGGTTTGCTCTAGTGGTGAAGAGGGAGGGGATGATGAGGTCACTGACTTCACGTGGGTGCCTGAAGGGAGAGAGGAGGAGGAGGAGGACGAGGAGGAGGATGCGGTGTCACATGTCCAACGAGTCAGGATGCCCCCTGGAGGCCAGCTAGAGGCCAGCACAGCAACTGTACCACACCGCAGAGCTCCCCCTGTGCAGGGCGCTGCCTCTGCACGTTATCAGAAAAGTTCTTTGGTGTGGGCCTTTTTTGAGACGAGTGCATCAGATCGCACCACTGCTATTTGCAATATTTGTCTCAAGCGTATCTCGCGTGGCCAAAACATCAGCCGCTTGGGCACCACAAGCATGAGCAGACATATGTCGACCTGCCATGCAGCTCGTTGGCAAGCACACATAAAAGACCCACACCAAAGAACAAAGCGGACCTCTCCTTGCTCCTCATCAGCTGGGATCTCCATCCCCACTATATCTTCAGTCCTCTCTGAAAGCTGCTCTGAGAGGACTGAAGGTGTAGAATTAGGTGTGTCACAACCAAGTACTTGCAGTACACCGACGTCCGATTGTAGCAGGCAAATTTCCCTGCCCCAGCTGCTGGACCGTCGAAAGAAGTATACTCCCAGCCATCCACATGCCCAGCGGTTGAATGCTAGCTTGGCTAAATTGCTAGCACTTCAACTGCTGCCTTTTCAGTTGGTAGACTCGGCCCCCTTCCGTGAGTTTGTTCAATGTGCTGTTCCTCAGTGGCAGGTTCCCAAACGCCACTTTTTCTCACGGAAGGCGATTCCGTCTCTCTACCGGCATGTGGAAGGCAATGTCCATGCCTCGCTGGACAGGGCGGTCAGCGGTAAGGTGCATATTACCGCTGACTCATGTTCCAGCAGACATGGACAGGGACATTATCTTTCTTTCACGGCCCATTGGGTCACTCTATTGGCAGCTGGGAGGGATGCAGGACAAGGTGCAGTAGTGTTGGAGGTTGTTCCGCCACCACGCCTCCAAAATGCTACTACTGGTTGTGACACACCTCTCTCCTCCACCCCCTCCTCTTCTTCTTCCTCCAGTGCTCTGTCCTCGGAACCAGCGGTGCTCCGTAGGCGTACAAGGGGCTACGCGAGTACGCAGGCAAAAAGATGCCATGCCGTGCTTGCGCTGGTGTGTTTGGGGGACAGGAGCCACACTGGGCCAGAGGTTCTTGCAGCTCTGCAGGGGCAGGCCGAGAGGTGGTTGATGCCACGCCAGCTTAAGCCAGGAATGGTCGTTTCTGACAATGGCACCAACCTCCTCTCCGCCCTGCGACAGGGGCAGCTCACCCATGTGCCCTGTATGGCTCACGTCCTCAACCTGGTGGTGCAGCGGTTCTTGGGCAGGTTCCCAGGCTTACAGGATGTCCTGAGGCAGGCCAGGAAAGTCTGTGTGCATTTCCGCCGATCTTATAATGCCAGTGCTCGGCTGACTGAGCTGCAAAAGGAGCTGAACCTGCCCAAGAACCGCCTAATATGTGACATGCCCACCAGGTGGAACTCAACGTTGGCCATGCTGCAGCGACTGCACACGCAGCAGAGGGCCATCAATGAGTACCTTTGCGACTACGGCACCAGGACAGGGTCAGGGGAGCTTGGCTTTTTTTCCCCACGCCAGTGGAGCATGATCAGGGATGCATGCACTGTCCTCTCACCATTTGAGGAGGCCACGAGGATGGTGAGCAGTGACAGTGCATGCATCAGTGACACTGTACCTCTTGTCCACCTGTTGGAGCATACGCTGCGTGGGATAATGGACAGGGCACTTGAGGCAGAACAGAGGCAGGAAGAGGAGGACTTCCTTGCCTCTCAAGGCCCCCTTTATCCAGACAGTGTTCCTTCTGTCCCACCCATCACACAGGAAGAGGATGAGGAGGAGGAGGAGGAGGGGGAGGATTGTGTGAGCATGGAGGTGGAGCCTGGCACTCAGCATCAGCAGCAGCAGTCTTTTAGGGATGATGTACAGTCCCAACAAACCAGTGGACTTGTACGTGGCTGGGAGGAGGTGGCTGGCGATCATGTCATCCTCAGTGACCCAGAAGACTCCGGACCGAATGCCTCAGCTAACCTACGCTGCATGGCCTCCCTGATCCTGCAAAGCCTGCGGAAGGATCCTCGTGTTCTTCGGATCAAGGAGAGGGACCATTACTGTCTGGCCACTCTCCTTGATCCACGGTACAAGGGTAAGGTTGCGGACCTTATCTTGCCGTCGCAGAGGGAGCAGAGGATGAGACATCTCAGGGAGGCCTTGCAGAAAGGTCTGTGCAACGCGTTCCCAGAAACTGGGAGGTTACAAACTCCTGGTCCTGGACGACGAGTTGCTGAGGCTTCGGTCAGTAGCAGAAGGAGCGGTGGGGAAGGTGGACGTCTGACCGATGCGTTCAAACAATTTTTTAGTCCGCAGCCCCAAGGTATGATCGGTTCCAGCAACCATCGCCAGCGTCTGATATACATGGTGCAGGAATACCTAGGGGCAAGGTCAGACTTGGACACCTTTCCCACCGAAAATCCTCTGGCTTACTGGGTCCTGAGGATGGATCACTGGCCAGAGCTTGCACAGTATGCAATTGAGCTACTGGCCTGTCCTGCATCCAGCGTTCTTTCCGAACGCACATTCAGTGCTGCTGGAGGATTTGTCACCGATCATAGGGTGCGCCTGTCCACCGACTCGGTTGATCAACTGACCTTCATAAAAATGAATCAGTCTTGGATCACCACAAGCTACCAGGCACCTGAAGCGGATATAACGGAATAATTTATAATGTCACATCCCTTCAAGACTGCCTATGCTGATGCTGAGTGACTGTCCTGTTATGTTCACTGACTATCCTCTTCCTCCTCCTCAATGATCCATGCCACCACACCAGTGCCTAAGGCACAATTTTTCAGCCCCTGTATAACAGGGGCGTGTACTTACAATTTTTTTAAAAAATGCTTCGCAACAGGTGTGACTGCTGTGCTCCAAGTACAGTATCTGTGAGGGGTTGCAGTCTTGTGGCACCAGCACCAGTGCCCAAGGCACAATTTTTCAGCCCCTGTTGGGGCGTGTAATTACAATTTTTAGGCAATGCTTTGCAACAGGTCTCATTGCTGTGCTCAGAGTACAGTATCTGTGAGGGGTTGCAGTGTTGTGGCACCAGCACCAGTGCCTAAGGCACAATTTTTCAGCCCCTGTATAACAGGGGCGTGTAATTACAATTTTTTTAAAAAGATGCTTCGCAACAGGTGTGACTGCTGTGCTCCAAGTACAGTATCTGTGAGGGGTTGCAGTGTTGTGGCACCAGCACCAGTCCCTAAGGCACAATTTTTCAGCCCCTGTTGGGGCGTGTAATTACAATTTTTAGGCAATGCTTTGCAACAGGTCTCATTGCTGTGCTAAGAGTACAGTATCTGTGAGGGGTTGCAGTGTTGTGGCACCAGCACCAATGCCTAAGGCCCAATTTTTCAGCCCCTGTATAACAGGGGCGTGTAATTACAAATCTTGATCTAATAGTTCACAGCAGGGCCCATTCCTGCGCCCACCAAGAGTAACTATGAGGGCCTACAGTCTTGTGGCAACACCGTCCACCACCACGACCGCCAAAGGCCCAATTTTTCTGCCCTGTTCAACAGGTGCATGCAATTCCAAATCTTGATCTAATAACTCACAGCAGGGCCCATTCCTGCACCCACCAAGAGTAACTGTGAGGGCTTACAGTCTTGTGGCAACACAGTCCACCACCACCACCACCGCCAAAGGCCCAATTTTTCTGCCCTGTTCAACAGGTGCATGCAATGACAAATCTTGATCTAATAACTCACAGCAGGGCCCATTCCTGCACCCACCAAGAGTAACTGTGAGGGCTTACAGTCTTGTGGCAACACCGTCCACCACCACCACCACCACCACCAAAGGCTCAATTTTTCTGCCCGGTTCAACAGGTGCATGCAAGTACAAATCTTGATCTATTAACTCACAGCAGGGCCCATTCCTGTGCCCACCAGTCTTGTGGCTACACCAACATCTAATAGGGCAAATTTCTGCAGAGTATATACGGCAGGCCCCTACTTTCAAACATCCAACTTACAACCATGCCATTTTTCTCAAGGATTTCAGCCATATGGCGGCCAGGACAAGATATGACATTAAAGCCGCAAGTGGTTTTAAATGGCTTCTTTTTTTCCTTTACAAATGTCATTTTGTGCAAGGACAGTTCTAAACACGGGAAACACATGCCACTTCACAGGCATACTTTAGACACCCCCCAGGTACCATATTTAAAGGAAAATTTCACATTTTTTTTTCACTTTATGCATCAATAAAATGACTGCTCCCGAAAAAAACTTTAGTTTTTAAAAGTTCTTTTTGCATTGATATATGTCCCCTGGGACAGGACCCGGGTCCCCAAACTTGTTTTATGACATTAACATGCATATTGGCCGTTGTAATTAGCAATTTTGATTTCGAACGTTCGCGTCCATTATAACGAATAGGGTTCGAAAATTCGCGCGAACTTTCGGTCCGTTCGAAGGTTCTGGTGCGAACCGAACCCGGGGGTGTTCGGCTCATCCCTAGCCACCAGGCACAATCCAGTGCCCACCGACCTTTCCCTGGTTGAACGTAATGACCTACTCTGGTCCGAGGGAAAAATTTTCGTCCCCCAAGGAACAAGGCCATTGGTACTCAAAACCTTCCACGATCATAAACTGGCAAGCCACTTCGGGTCCAAAAAGACCACCGAACTTGTCTCCCGTTCATTTTGGTGGCCTGGCTGGAGACGAGATTGCAAGGACTATGTCACCTCCTGCATTCCGTGCCAACGCAGCAAGGGCCCAAAGGCCAAATCATGGGGGCTGCTAAAGCCTCTACCCATCCCTGAACGTCCATGGGCGGAGGTTTCTATGGATTTCATTGTGGAGTTACCCCCTTCAAAGGAATTCACCACCATCTTTGTCATTATCGACCGGCTCTCCAAGATGGCCCACTTCATACCTTTGGTTGGCACTCCTTCTGCTTCCACCATGGCTGATGTGTTCTTCAAGGAAATTGTAAGGCTG
This sequence comes from Lithobates sylvaticus, assembly GCA_028564925.1. Classification (NCBI taxonomy): domain Eukaryota; kingdom Metazoa; phylum Chordata; class Amphibia; order Anura; family Ranidae; genus Lithobates; species Lithobates sylvaticus. The sequence continues at coordinate 129,700,666 of CM053031.1, forward strand.
CATGGGGTACCCAAAAGCATCACCTCGGACAGAGGCACGCAGTTCACTTCAAGGTTCTGGAAGGAGTTGTGCAAGTCTTTGGAAATTAAGGTCTGCTTTTCCTCCGCATATCACCCTCAAAGCAATGGGCAGACGGAAAGAACCAACCAGACCTTAGAACAGTACCTCCGATGCTTCTGCTCTGATTCGCGAAGCGACTGGTCAACCCTGCTGCCATACGCTGAGTTTGCGTACAACAACTCTATCCACTCCGCCACCCAACAGACACCTTTCTGGGCGAACTTCGGCTTCCATCCCTCATTTCTCCCTGAATCACCCCCGGAAACTTCAGTCCCGGCAGCCCAGGACCGGGTGGAGTCTCTACAAGGCAACTTTCAAAAACTACAGGAGCTAATGCAAAGGGCCCAGGATGGGTACAGCAAATACTACAATAAAGGGAGGAAGGAGAATCCGGCTTTCAAGGTCAACGAAAAGGTCTGGCTGTCTTCCACCAACTTAAAATTACCTGTTCCTTCCCACAAATTGGGGCTGAAGTTCATCGGCCCATTCAAGATAAAGAGGGTCGTGAACCCTGTGGCCTTTGAACTCGAGCTACCCCAGAGCTATAGGATCCATCCGGTCTTCCACGCTTCCTTGTTGAAGCCCGTCACTCCCAGTCCCTTCCCTGGCAGGGAAGAACCACCTCCACCGCCTATTCTAGTTGAGGGCGAAAAAGAGTTTGAGGTGGAGGAAATTTTGAACTGCAGGAAGATGGGCAGACAGCTTCAGTACCTAATCAGTTGGAAGGGTTACCCCCCTGAGGACAATTCGTGGGAACCTTCAAGGAACCTGCACGCCCCACGCTTAATTCGGGCATGTCACCAAGCTCACCTAGAACTGATGGCCAGTTTAGGTGTCCAGAGGCCACCCCTCGGGGGGGGGGGCACTATCAGGAGAGCGGCGCCAGACGGACGGCCCGCTCTCTAGTGCGCATGCGCGGGGGCTCGGCGCTCCGGCGCATGCGCACTCGCGGCTCGGCGGTCCGGCGCCGGCGCATGCGCACTAGCGCACACCTGGCGGCAATGACGCGCAATTAGCGTCATTCTGGCGCCTATTTAAAGCTGCCTGACGCACAGGCACCTTGCTGGTCTGTCTCTCCAGCTTAGTGCCTGTGTGTCCTGTGTCCCCAAAGTTCCTGATCTGTTCCTACTGTTGCCTGACCCGGATTGCCTGACGTTCCTGCCTTTCTCCTGTGTTTGACCCCCTGGCTTGTTTAAACGACCCTGCTGCTGCTGCCTCTGTGTTTTGACCCGGATCTCCTGACTTTGCTGAACTCTCCTGTGTTTGACCCTCTGGCCTGCCCTACGGACTTTGCTGAACTCTCCTGTGTTTGACCCTCTGGCCTGCCCTACGGACTTTGCTGAACTCTCCTGTGTTTGATCCTCTGGCTTGCCTGCTGAACTCTCCTGTGTTTGACCCTCTGGCTTGTCCACGCAATCCCTGCCGGATCTCCCAGTGTTTGCACCCCAGCCGGGCGTTTGGTACCTGCCTCCTTATTCTGCCATCTGCCGGCCTGCCCGGGCCAGGTCATTACCACCTCCATTCTCCCTACCAGTTCTGCTTACGTGTCGGAGGTGACCTGTGCCTCCTGGTGCCATTTGCTCCCTGTCCCATCTCCAGGGGGCAGACTGCTCTGGGTAGCAAGGGTGAACCGCTCTCGGCATCTCGGCCTCGGTAAGTACAGCTCTGACAGGTTATAAATGTAGACAAATTAGTAACCCCAACTTTGTCATCATTCCAGAGTCCACAGCTCACCTTACAAAAGGTCTTGCAGCCATCAACTATTGGTCTATATCCTGTACAGCGACAAAGATTTCCTGTATGGGAAACAAGGTACCATGTTAAATATATACCGTAAATAGCTGACAAAATAGTTTTTCTAATTGTAACAGTAGATATGAGATGATCATACCTCCTAAGGCTTCATATATTTGTTCTAAGGTCGGCTCTGGGTGGTTCCTCAATAGAGAATACATGGACATCACCATTCCTGGGCTACAGAAGCCACACTGAGAGCCATGGGCTTTTGCGATTCTTTCCTATAATATACATTACAAAGACTTGTGACAGCAATACATTAATGGATATAATGCGTGTGTGTGTATATATATATATATATATATATATATATATATACACACACACACACACACACACACACACACACACACACACACACACATACATATTACACACATACTGAGCAAATTATAAACGCAACACTTTTGTGTTTGCCCCTATTTATCATGAGCTGAACTCAAAAACTTTTTCTATGTACACAAAAGGCCTATTTCTCTCAAATATTGTTCACAAATCTGTCCAAATCTGTGTTAGTGAGCCCTTCTCCTTTGCCTAGATAATCCATCCACATTACAGGTGTGGCAAATCAAGATGCTGATTAGACAGCATGATTATTGCACAGGTGTGCCTTAAGCCTCATACACACGATTGGACTTCCATCAGACTTTTCCGTGGATTTTGGTCCGAAGGGCGTTGGCCTTGAATTTGTTCTGCATACACACGGCAGAATATTTTCAGCCAACTTTAACCAAATCACGTGGTTTTCAGCTCTTTACCGCCACCCTTTGGGCAACTTCTGCTTTTTGTTGTCTGATCTTTAGCATTGGTTCTGAGCATGTGTGTTTGTACTTTGGACTTTAGTACTATGGACTTGTGTACACACGATCAGATTATCCTCCATCGAACATTTGTTGCCAGAAAGTTTGAGAGCATGCACAGCAAACATTTGTCCATTGAAAAACCGAAAACAATTGTCCGATTGAGCATACACACGGTCAAATTGTCCGATAAAACAGGTCAGTTGGACCGTTGTTGTCAAAAAGTCAGATCGTGTGTATGGGCTGGCCACAATAAAATGTGCAGTTTTACTGTATTGGGGGCTGGGGGCGGTCTGAAAACCAGTCAGTATCTGGTGTGACCACCATTTGCCTCACGCAGTGCAGCACATCTCCTTTGCATAGAGTTGATCAGGCTGTTGATTGTGGCCTGTGGAATGTTTGTCCATTCCTCTTCAATGGCTGTGCGAAGTGGAACTGGAACACGCTCTATGATCCAGAGCATCCCAAACATGCTCAATGGGTGACATGTCCAGTGAGTATGCTGGCCATGCAAGAACTGGGATGTTTTCAGCTTCCAGGAATTGTGCACAGATCCTTGCAACATGGGGCCGTGCATTATCATGCTGCAACATGAGGTGATGGTCGTGGATGAATGGCACAACAATGGCCCTCAGGATCTCGTCACGGTATCTCTGTGAACTCAAAATGCTATCAATAAAATGCACCTGTGTTCATTGTCTATAGCAAACGCCTGCCCATACCATAACCCCACCGCCACCATGGGCCACTCGATCCACAACATTGACATCAGCAAACTGCTCACCCAAACAATGCCATACGCGCTGCCTGCCATCTGCCCTGTACAGTGAAAACCGTGATTCATCTGTGAAAAGTACACCTCTCCAAAGTGCCAGACGCCATTGAGTGTGAGCATTTTCCCACTCAAGTCAGTTATGACAACGAACTGCAGGTCGAGACCCCGATGAGGATGATGAGCATGCAGATAAGCTTCCCTGAGATGGTTTCTGACAGTTTGTGCAGAAATTCTATGGTAATGAAAACCGATTGTTGCAGCAGCTGTCTGGGTGGCTGGTCTCAGATGATCTTGGAGGTGAAGATGCTGGATGTGGAGGTCCTGGGCTGGTGTAGTTACACGTGGTTTGCGGTTGTGAAGCCAGTTGGATGTACTGCCAAATTCTCTGAAATGCCTTTGGAGGCGGCTTATGGTAAATAAATGAACATTCAATTAAAGGGCAAAAGCTCTGGTTGGACATTCCCGCAGTCAGCATGCCAATTGCACGCTCCCTCAAAACTTGCAACATCTGTGGCATTGTGCTGTGGGATAAAACTGCACATTTTAGAGTTGCCTTTTATTGTGGCCAGCCTAAGGCACACCTGTGCAATAATCAACAAAATGTTCTTGTAATGTAGAGGGAAACAACAGACAGAATAAATGCAAAAGACATTTAAAGCTAAGTAGGCATAGTATGTAGCAGTATGCCTCCATCTATGGCTTCTTTTCTGACCATTAAGCCTATAGAAATAAATTTACAATCATTTTGCCTCCAGTGGTAGCTTAAACACTGTAGTACAGCATTTATTAAAAAAATTTACATATTTAATTTTATGTAAAAAAGTGTTGACACACTTGCATGTATTGCTGTGTATTTGTAGCTCTTTCAGATAACAAATGCAAGCTATATTGGTCCTTTATTTTACAAACTCATTACCAATACCTGTACTGGATGTAGTCTAGTGGTTGTGCTTCCAATTCCTTCCACTGTAGTAACAGCTGCACCATATAGAGAACAAATAGGCAGTAGGCAGGCAGTGGCTGAGTGATGTCTAGACAATGTTAAGGTTTCATAATGTTCCAAAAATAGAATGAAAAAATACAATGCAGTCATTGTTCGGTTTATTCATTTGACAATATTCTGATAATGCACACTGGGAAAATGTCTGTAGTATACAATTCATAAACCAACTTGACCCTGTCCAAAGCATGAACATAACTCACAACTTTAGGCTCCATTCACACCTGAAGGATTTGGATCGCAGGCGGAATTGCGGCAAAACACAGAACGTGTTTGCAATGCGATTTTGCAACGATTGTTAAGAGACAAAATGTGCTACTATTGCATCATAAATCACAAACGCTCCTGGCTCTGTGCCAAGATTTGGTACATTTATTTCAAATGATAGTTTGGGAGTAGGCAGTTACATTTTAAAAAATACAATGTAAAATTGACAAGGGACACCAACATAGTTGTATCTTTGTTCTTAAAAACTACGGTATAATGGTGTTGTGGTAACTTGCCCAAAAAAAAAAAAAGAAGCATAATAATATTATTCTTGATATCACTAGAAAAAAAAAGCCTTTGTAAATTTGTTTGCAATAATTCCATCAGTATTACCAGCAAAGCAGCTTCATTATTATCCCATTAAAGAAAAGTTTGTACTTTGGACTTTTGTCCGATGGACACACGGTCGAATTTTCCGCCAACAGCCTGACATCCAACATTTCCCGTCAGAAAATCCGATCGTGTGTACTGGGCTTTAGACTTGCAGCTACAGTGCCTTGAAAAAGTATTCATACCCCTTCAAATTTCCACATTTTGTCATGTTACAACCAAAAACGTAGATGTATTTTATTGGGATTTTATTTGATAGACCAACACAAAGTGGCACATAAAATTGTGAAGTGGAAGGAAAATGATGAGTTTCACATTTGTTTTTACAAATAAATATCTGAAAAGTGTGGTGTACATTTGTATTCAGTGCCCTTTACTCTGAGACCCCTAACTGAAATCTAGTGGAACCAATTGCCTTCAGAAGTCATCAAATTAGTAAATAGAGTGCACCTGTGTGCAATTTAATCTCAGTATAAATACAGCTGTTCTGTGAAGCCCTGAGAAGTTTGTTTGAGAACCTTAGTGAACAAACAGCATCATGAATGCCAAGGAACACACCAGACAGGTCAGGGATTAAGATGTGGTATAGATTGGGGATTGCGCCAATCACACTATGACATTAGTGTCACCTGAATTATATTGGGTTGGTTCTATTACTGCTGCTGTCAATTGCCGGTTCCTTAGGGGGTTCGGCTGGCACTAAGTTGTATCAGATGGACAAGGGAAATGAGTTAAATTATCATAAAATATACACTCCTGAAATTCCCAATCCTGAATGAAAATAAAATGAAATAAAATAAAATAAAATAAGCAATCTAAAGATTCTCAATCCTATATGTCAAACACCATGTGCTTTTGTGTTAGTAAAGAATTTTTTCTCGTGGAGGGAAAACTTGAAATCCCCCTTCCACCCCCAAATTGCTATAGGAGGAAAAAAAGGAAAAAAAGAAAAATACACACCCCTAATCCCACACTATTACAATTCTGTGTAAAAAATGCATAGATACGCATGTGCCATCAATCTGTGAAAAGAAATATACATATATATATACGTGTGTCAGAATTCTGTGAATTCTTTACTAACACAAAAGCACATGGTGTTTGACATATAGGATTGAGAATCTTTAGATTGCTTATTTTATTTTATTTTATTTTATTTCATTTTATTTTCATTCAGGATTGGGAATTTCAGGATTGTATATTTTATGATAATTTAACTCATTTCCCTTGTCCATGTGATACAACTTAGTGCCAGCCGAACCCCCTAAGGAACCGGCAATTAACAGCAGCAGTAATAGAACCAACCCAATATAATTTAGGTGACACTAATGTCATAGTGTGATTGGCGCAATCACCAATCTATACCACATCTTAATCAGTAACTGTACTATCAGTATTTTTACTTTCTAGATTGCAGCCTTCACATATATAGTCACTATAGTAGTTGGCGCCGGTACACCCTCTTGCAATTTTACAAGGTCAGGGAAGCTGTAGAAAGTTTAAAGCAGGGTTAGGTTATAAAAAAAAAATCCCAAGCTTTAAAGATCTCATGGAGCACTGTTCAATCCATCATCCGAAAATGGAAAAGGTATGGCACAACTGCAAACCTTCCAAGACATGGCCGTCCACCTAAACTGACAGGCCAGGCAAGGAGAGCATTCATCAGAGAAGCAGCCAAGAGGCCCATGGTAACTCTGGAGGAGCTGCAGAGATCCATAGCTCAGGTCGGAGAATCTGTCCACAGGACAACTAATAGTCGTGCACTCCACAAATCTGGCCTTTATGGAAGAGTGGTGAAAGAAAGCCATAAGAAGTCCCATTTGCAGTTTGTGAGAAGCCATGTGGGGGACACAGCAAACATGTGGGAGAAGGTGCTCTAGTCGAGGAGACCAAAATTGAACTTTTTGGCCTAAAAGCAAAACGCTATGTGTGGTGGAAAATTAACACTGCACATTACCTTGAATACACCTTTTCTTCAGCAGGAACAGGGAAGCTGGTCAGAGTTGATGGGAAGACAGATAAAGCCAAATACAGGGCAATTTTAGAAGAAAACCTGTTAGAGCCTGCAAAAGACTTGAGACTGAGGTTCACCTTCCAGCAGGACAAGGACCCTAAACATATAGCCAGAGCTACAATTGTATGGTTTAGATCAAAGCATATTCATGTGTTAGAATGGCCAGACCTAAATCCAAGAATGGACAAAAAAATTCACTTTCTGGATGTACAAAGCTGCTAGAGACATACCCAAAATGCCTTACAGCTGTAATGGCAGTGAAAGGTGGTTCTACAAAGTATTGACTCGGGGGGCTGAATACAAATGCACACCACACTTTTCAGATATTTATAGAAAATGTTGAAAACCATTTATCATTTTCCTTCCACTTTGCAATTATGTGCCACTTTGTGTTGGTCTATCACATAAAACCCCAATAAAATACATTTACATTTTTGGTTGTAACATGACGTGGAAAATTTCAAGGGGTACGAATACTTTTTCTAAGGCACTTTAAATAACACAAAAAATTGGGTATGGTTCAAAGGGACGGTTAAACAGGGTGTTATTCTACACACAGTATACACTGCACATCTTTGCCACAGTCTTTGTACTACTGCAGTTCAGTTTTGGGCACCAGTTCTCAAAAAGAACTTGGTGTTATTCACTTTAAGGTCATCACAGAGGACAAGGGGGCACTCTTTATGTCTAGAGGAAAAAAGATTATCTCAAAATACGCAAAGGTTTCTTCACAGTAAGAGCTGTGGAAATGTGGAATAGACTCCCTCCAGGGGTGGTTCTGGCAAGCTCAGTCGATTGCTTTAAAAAAGGCCTGGATTCTTTCCTAAATGTACACAATATAACTGGGTACTAACAAACGCTTAGGCCCCTTTCACACTGAGGCGGTTTGCAGGCGCTATTGCGCTAAAAATAGCGCCTGCAAACCGACCTGAAACAGCTGTTGCTGTGTCTCCAGTGTGAAAGCCCGAGGGCTTTTTGAGCGGTGCGCTTTCAGGACGCTGAAAAATGTCCTGCAAGCCGCATCTTTGGTGCGCTGTAGGAGTGGTATATTTACCGCTCCTATAGCGCCCCTTCCCATTGAAAACAATGGGGCAGCGCTCCAAACCCGCCAGCAAAACCCGGCGGTTTGCGGGCGGTATCAACCCTTTTTCGGCCGCTCGCGGGGGTAAAACCGGTAAAGCGCCGCTAAAAAAACGGTAAAGCGGCGCTAAATATAGCGCCGCTTTACCGCCAGCACATCCGGGGCCTAGGTGTGAAAGTAGCCTTATAGGTAAAGCTGGTCCAGAGAAAACCTGATTGCCTCTCGGGGGATTAGGAAGGAATTTTTCCCCTGCTGTAGCAAATTGGAGCATGCTTTGCTGGTACTTTTTGACTTCCCTGGATCAACTGTGGGTATAGGTTTGTGTATATGGTCTTGTGTTTTTTTTTTTTCAACCTGACTAACTATGTAACTATGTACTGGGCTACTTAGTAACCCGCAACTGTTGAACCATCAAACACTTGGGTCAGAAGTATGTAACATACAGCACTGCATAAAGATTTTAGAAAACAGTTGAGATGATGTAACAGTGCCTCTTATATTGATAGTCAATGGAAGAGAAAACGCCCAGCATCATTGGTCAGTAGGAGAAAATTTTAATTTCCACTGTTGGTGGTCAGTGTGTGCCTGGAAGAGATAAACACCTGGTTTCACCTGGGATAAAATTCTCTATGTTATTGGTCACTGAAAAAAATAAATAAACTTTCCACATCATTATTAGTGGGGAAAATAGGCCCAGGAAAAATGTTCAATGGGGAAAATGCCTGATTTTATCGGTCAGTGTGTGTGTGGGGGAATGCCCTGATATTAGCTGGAGGAAAAACGGGCAGGTCATCGGTGGGAATAAAAAATAAATGCAGTGCAGTGTTTATCTTTTTTCCATTTTAACTGTATTGAAATTAAACCTCATTCAGCTCTATGCACAGCAGCACATTGTGATTGTGCATTGAAGCATGACTTATTTGCATTGTGCTGTGTAAAAATGCAGGCCGATTTATTTTTACACAATGCACATCTACAGTTGTGCTCATAAGTTTACAGAATTTATGATTTCTTGGCCATTTTTCAGAGAATATGAATAACACAAAAACACTTTTCACTTATGGATAGCGTTTGGCTGAAGCCATTTATTATAAATAAACTGTGTTTTCTCTTTTTAAATCATAATGACAACAGAAATTACCCAAATGACCCTGATCAAAAGTTTACATACCCTGGTGATTTTGGCCTAATAACATGCACACAAGTTGACACAAAGGGGTTTGAATGGCTATTAAAGGTAACTATCCTCACCTGTTTGCTTGTAATTAGTGTGCGTGTATAAAAGGTCAATGAGTTTCTGGACTCCTGACAGACCCTTGCATCTTTCATCCAGTGCTGCACTGACGTTTCTGGATTCTGAGTCATGGGAAAAGCAAAAGAATTGCCAAAAGGATCTGCGGGAAAAGGTAGTTGAACTGTATAAAACAGGAAAGGGATATAAAAAGATATCCAAGGAATTGAGAATGCCAATCAGCAGTGTTCAAGCTCTAATCAAGAAGTGGAAAATGAGGGGTTTTGTTGAAACCAAACCATGGTCAGGTAGACCAACTCAAATTTCAGGCACATCTGCCAGGAAAATTGTTCGGGATGCAAAGAAAAACCCACAAACACCATCAGGTGAAATACAGGACTCTCTGAAAACATGGTGTGGTTTCAAGATGCACAATAAGGAGGCACTTGAAGAAAGATGGGCTGCATGGTCGAGTCCCCAGAAGAAAGCCATTACTACACAAATACCACAAAGTATCCTGCTTACAATACGCCAAACAGCACAAAGACAAGCCTCAAACCTTCTGGCACAAAGTTATTTGGAGTGATGAGACCAAAATTTAGCTTTTTGGCCACAACCATAAACGCTACATTTGGAGAGGAGTCAACAAGGCCTATGATGAAAGGTACACCATTCCTACTGTGAAACACAGAGGTGTATCGCTGATGTTTTGGGGGTGTGTGAGCTACAAAAGGCACAGGAAATTTGGTCAAAATTGATGGCAAGATGAATGCAGTATGTTATTAAAAAATACTGGAGGAACATTTGCATTCATCAGCCAGGAAGCTGCGCATGGGACGTTCTTGGACATTCCAACATGACAATGATCCAAAACACAAGGCCAAGTCGACCTGTCATTGGCTACAACAGAATAAAGTGAAGATTCTGGAGTGGCCATCTCAGTCTCCTGACCTCAATATCTTTGAGCCACTCTGGGGAGATCTCAAACGTGCAGTTCATGCAAGACAGCCCAATAATTTACAGGAACTGGAGGCTTTTTGCCAAGAGGAATGGGCAGCTTTACCATCTGAGAAGATAAAATGCCTCATCCACAAATACCACAAAAGACCTCAAGCTGTCATTGATGTTAAAGGGGGCAATACACAGTATTAAGAACTGCGGTATGTAAACTTTTGATCAGGGTCATTTGGGCAGTTTCTGTTGTAATTTTAATTTAACCACTTTACGACCAGCGCACGACGATGTACGGCCCTTTTTTGAAGAGGTGCCCCCACCCCTCCTGCCACTCTCCGCCGCTTACCGGTGCCGTCGGTAGCGGCGGAGGCGATCGGGTCCTTTTTCTAGCTGGGTATGGAGACGAGTGAGAGGAAGATGGCCCCCACCTGTCTCTATACCATAGCAGGGCGGAAGCGACGTCAAAACATTTTTCTGTTGTCATTTTTTCAAATGACAATTTATTTTAATTTTTTTGCATTTAAGTCCAAATATGAGATCTAAGGACTTTTTGACCCCAGATCTCATATTTAAGAGGACCTGTCATGCCTTTTTTCTATTACAAGGGATGTTTACATTCCTTGTAATAGGAATAAAAGTGACCCAATTTTTTTTTTAAAAACAGTGAAAAAATAAATAAAATCAAGTAAAACAAATAAGAAAAAGACATTTATTTTTTAAAGCGCCCGTCCCGACGAGCTCGCGTGCAGAAGCGAACGCATACGCGAGTAGCTCCCGCATATGAAAACGGTGGTCAAACCACATATGTGAGGTATCACCGCGATCGGTAGAGTGAGAGCAATAATTCTAGCCCTAGACCTCCTCTGTAACGCAAAACATGCAACCTGTAGAATTTTTTAAACGTCGCCTATGAAGATTTTTGAGGGTAAAAGTTTGACGCCATTCCACAAGCGGGCGCAATTTTGAAGTGTGACATATTGGGTATCAATTTACTCGGCGTAACATTACCTTTTCAGGAAAAATTGGACTAACTTTACTGATGTCTTATTTTTTTTATTATTCAAAAAAGTGATTTTTTTCCAAAAAAAGTGCGCTTGTAGGACCGCTGCGCAACTACGGTGTGAAAAAAAGTATTGCAACGACCGACATTTTATTCTCTAGGGTGTTAGAAAAAAAACAATATATAATGTTTGGGGGTTCTAAGTAATTTTCTAGCAAAAAAACCTGTTTTAAATATGTAAACACCAAAAATTTAAAAACAAGGCTGGTCTTAAAGTGGTTAAAAAAGAGTAAACACAGTTGATTGATAATAAATTGCTTCAGCCAAACACTAACCATGAGTGAAAGAAAAGTTTGTGTGTTATCATTCATATTCTCTGAAAAATGGCCAAGAAATCAAATTCTGCCAGGGTATGTAAACTTATGAGCACAACTGTATGGTATAAAAAGGGCACATGGAGAACAATTGTTTCCTGGTCGTCCTCCCGTCAGCTGTTCCTCATTAACCCTCAGGACCAACTTCTTCCAGCACAATAAATCTCTGTCCTCCCCTCCCCCTCATGTTCTTTTTTCATTGGTTGCCAGGCCACCAGACTGAGAGCATTCCAGCTTACCAAACCTTTCCCCCCAGGTTAGCCTCTCCTGGGGTTGGAGGGTCCAGAAAGGATAGAGGTAAATCCTCTTAATACACTTGACGCCCTGGGTGCCGGGATTAGGTGTATAAATGACACTCACAGAGGCTGTGGCAAACAAAATAGGACCATTTACTAGCAGCCTGCATGGGCTCCCCGGCATTAGGGTGGCTTCTCTGGACCATAGATCTCTGTCTAATGGCGTCACAAGGCAGGGCGTAGTGGGAGTGGCCGTGCGTTGCTGGGGTAACCAGCATGCTATTTAGACTGGAAGCCATGGCGGCAGCGTTGACGAACGCTGTAGCTGTCACATTGTGTAAGACTGAATTCGACCCTCATCCCCCCTCGCCCTCTCTGCTGTGTCTGACTTACCCTCTCTCCTATTATCTCCCAGCCTGGTTTGGCTGGAAACCCCAGCAGCTGCTGCACCCAGTCTCTCTGCAGACTCCAGCTTGTTTGCTGCAAGTAAGATGACCGACATTTTAAAGGGGAATAAGAAAAAAAAATTGGGGAATAGGTAGGAGGGAAGGAGAGAGTGCAATCCATATGGAATTTATCTGTTTCTAAAAAGGCTCTTTTTGCTTCCGTCACAGCAGGCACGTTACAAGGCCGCTGGAGGATTCTACCACATTTAGGGATCCGATAGATAGGAAGACAGACGCCAATCTTAAAAAGATCTGCGCTGTTGCCGGAGCAGCCTGTCACCCATCCATAGCCCCAACATCAATCTCAAGGGCCTTAAAAGGTCTGGGTTATGAATGTGGAGATGGCACTGCGGGCTGGAGTGGAGACAGCTAAAGTCATCGAGACTCTGGAGGAACTCAACCTGACAGCAGCTTTTCTAGCCGAGTCTTCCATAGATCTTGTAAGATTACTGGCTAGGCTGATGGCACATGCAGTGACCGCAAAAAGGGCGCTATGGCTCCGACATTGGACCACAGATGCGGCATTTAAACAAGCATTCCATATAGTGGTTCGTAAAGACCCTGGAAGAGGCAATCAAGCGGGTCACAAGTGGAAAAATCAGGCTGATTACCTCAGACCTCTAGGAAGAGACAGCAACCCTTCTGGTCAGGCCAGTTTGATTCCAGGAGGGGCCGTGAGGCCAGATCATATAGGCTAGGCTGAGAATATACCAGGCCTCAATGGAGGGGGACACAGAGCTCCTATCCGCACAATGTGAAGTCGACCGCAGGGCAGGTGGCAAAAAAGACTGAGAAATTTGTTTGATGGTCAACCCGTCCAAACCCTCCAAGTTGGAGCCAGGTTGGCAAGATACAGGAGGGAGTGAACAACAAATGTGAAGGACCGCTGGATCCCAGGAGGCCATTGCTTCCTCTGCTCTTGCATCACATGTCACATGTCTGGGATTTTTAAAAATACATAGTTAAAATATAACCACGATAGAGTGGGAAAAAGCTTCTAGACAATCTTTCTGTAGCTTCTTATTATAAATGCATCATACAAATATCAAGTCAGCTGATATACACATGATTTAAATGATATAATACAGACATACACTTTCATTCTCTAGTGGGATGGATACATGATCTTCTTGGAAACAGGATGGATATGGGATATCATCACAGTGCAGGATCCACAGCCACCTCCTCCACAGCCATATTTAGTACCTGTCAAATGTACTGGAAAGAATTGTTAAGGAATTTTACATCAACGTGTTACATCATCCAGTGCTTTCTTGCCAGTCAGTGTATTGTTTTCAAAAACAAGCCTCTTGGGGTTAAATGTCCAAAAAATTAAGTAAATGATATGATTTAACACACCTCATAGGCTGCACCAGATGTCGCCGGCGCTTTCTCCGGCATGCTGGCGCTGCTCATACCAGCCGGGAGATTTCTTTCACATTTTCTGGACCTGCCCAGCAATTGTGCATTATTGGAAAGAAATACTCCGAGTGATTGCTCAGGTCACTAAGACCAGTGTCCCTTATGATCCCAAACATTGTCTGCTGGGACTGGTGGAACAAATGTCAATGCTCAGAGCCAGGAAAATACTTATATCCTTGTTATTGTATTATGCACGTAAGTCCATCACGATGACTTGGAAACAATCATCTCCCCCCTCTGTCAAATTCTGGAAGGACCTAGTGAATGCCAGCTTACCCCTATATAAAGCCACCTACTCGGGCAGAGGTTGTCCACAGAAATTTGAAAAGATATGGACCTGTTGGCTAGAAGATAGCACCACAGCAACTGATACGGTAGTCAACTCCTAGATTCACATTCTGGCTGTAGTACGGTAGTAGACTGACCCAATTACCTTCATGTCATACCATCCTGTTATTATGAATTTGAGCACGTATTCTCCTAAACTAAACCTCTCCCCACATTGGGGTATAGATAAGTTAAGTTGTTTCAAATGTTTGTTCTGCCCTGTTGTGGCCTGTTGCTGCATCAGTGTCAGGTTATCTATATGGTAGGATGCGCCCCGTTGTGGATTGTTACCGCATCGGGGGATCTGCCCCTGCGTGGGCAATGTTTAGCCCCGGTGTGGGCAACTTGTATGTAATTGAAAAATTCAATAAAAATGATTTTCAAAAAAAAAAAAAAAAATGATATGATTTACCTGAATTAAAGAAAAACAAGTGTGTCAGTGGGTACACAATGGGTTGAAAATTAAAAAATTAGTAACAGAAGTGGAGTGATCCATCCAGTGTACACTTTGCTTGTGGATCAACTCACCTTGTAAAACAAGCCATTCAGTTTAAATTAGAAACGAAAGGCAAAACCAGTAATATTATATATCACACCTTTTTTATAGGTGATCACAATCTCTGCTCTCAGCTGCATAAGGAGCTCAGAGAGCTGGGGGAGGAGAAGTAGCAGATGCACACTAAACTTCCCAGTGATTGGTTGTGTAAGGGGGGGGGGGGGCATGTCAGGGAATGTCTGATCATTATTGGAGAGCAGGCTGAGTTCTCAGCACAGCTAGAGAACTAACCACACTGTGCTCTCCTGCCGTGTGTGGTAAGTTTTTGGAAACCAGAGAGACTGGCAGGAACACCAGGTATTTTACACAAAGGAAGCAATACAAAAAGAACAGGATACTTCTTCTTACAAGTACTGTGAATGGTACAGCAGGCACATATCAGGAATATGAAATGTTGGGTTTACATATTCTTTAACATCCGTGTGACTTCAGGTGAGTGTCACCCAATACAGACAGTATGAGTTTGGGGGACACACAACTGTACCCACACAGATGTTGTTCAGTCTCCCCAATCTAAACATTGCAAGTGTGATCCCTATAACTGATCCATTTGTGGTGAGATAGCTATAACTCACAAATCTCAGAGTTGGTAGACAGTGTTTGGAAGGCCATTTTATTGATTTTTTTTATAGCAAATATACTGTATGAAACAGGTTTTAGCTACCATGTATTGTTTTCATAAGCTGGATATTCATATGCTATGTAAACTATTTGGTTTAATTGAGCTCACGGAACAGAAAGTGATGTTAGCAGGATATAGGAGGAGGGAACAAAGGACCTAAACACAGCCATGTGCTGAACACAACTAATTTTGGAGGACTTGGAGAAGCAAAGAACAGTCTGGAAGACTCCATCTTATAAGACTGAAAACAGGAACTTCACCTGGGGATGACCCTAAATCTACAACCCAAGTTAAGTAACTGATTAGTGTATCCCTATTGCAAATATTGTCCATAACCATTTGTTAGGACGGATAGATAGTTTGTGCATGTGTATACTGTATGCATATTTTGTAATACTTTGTATGTCTTATATTTTCCCTACAATTGTATTTACATCATTTTGTTTTGTAAAGCACATTAACACACTACAACGTTTTTATATTTCAATATTTTTATTGAGGTAAGTACAAAACAGTAACAAACGTTTCACAGGTAACCAAGTCATCATCAATTCAACATATAAATGTTTCAACAGTGCATTAACATAATGCTTAATGGCTATTAGGAATTAAAAAACCTATAAACAGCATTTTCATAGAATGGCTCACGCCCTTAATTAGGGTTTGATACTCGCTGATGATTAAGTAAGGGTCATTTTCAGGTATTGCAGTACCAAAGAGAGGAGTAGGAAGGCTTCAGGGCTACCAATGGCCCTGTATAAAAAATCCCAGGGTTGGTTTTCTGTCCCTGCTTGTGTTGGCCATCCTGTCCTGTCTGCAACATTTTATCCAAAGTATCATTAACCAGGTTGTATAAATTATACTTTCAGATGACATGCAATAAAAATAAAATAAAAACAAGAAGTAACGAAGAGAAAAGAGAGGGGTAGCAGAAGGAGGGGAAGGGAAGAAGAGAGAGATAGGGTGGAGGGGGAGAGGAGGGGAGGGGAGAGGGGAGGAGGGTCACCTGGAGTTCCTCTTCAGGTAGAGATGTGCTCGATCCAAGGATCCCAGATCTTGTTAAACATCTCTGACTTGTTATGGAGAGTATGAGTGAGTTTGTCATTAATCATGATCCAATTGAGTTTACTTTTTACTTGGTCTAGAGGTATGCGTGAATGTTTCCAGTTTCTCGCAATCGTTATTCTTGCCGCCAGAAAGATATAGGTTATGAGTTTCAGTGATTTTTTGGGGACCTCATCTGGCAGTTTGTGAAAGAGTGCACTTTCTGGGGACCGTCGAATATTGACACCTGTGACTGAGTTAATCAAATTATATATTCTGATCCAGAATCTGACAACTAGTGGGCATTGCCACCAAACATGGTGCATGGTGCCCATCTGTCCACACTGCCGAAAGCAATTAGGTGAGGAAGATGGGTGCATTTTTGCTATTCTTGTAGGGACTAAATACCACCGCAGCAACGTCTTATAGTTTGCTTCAATAAGGGTGGTATTAATAGAAATTTTTGACAGTCGATGGGCAATATCCTGCCAGTCCGACATTTCAAGGGAGAGGTTCAGGTCGCTCTCCCATTGTGTCATGTAGGATAATTTAGTGTCAGGTTCAGTAAGAGAAGAGTAAACAGCAGAGATTCGCCCTCTTTGATTGCTTCTATTTTGACAGGTCAGTTCTAGAGTGGTAAGAGTGACGGGTCCACCCCCCTTTTTAAGTTTGGAAGTGATAAATGAGGAAATTTGATTGTATCTAAAAATCTCAGTGGGGGGCATTGAGAAGTTGTCTTTGAAATAATCCATCGAGTGCATTCGATTGCCGTGAAGGAAGTCTCCAATTCTTAATAGACCTTTATTAAGCCACCATTGAAACTGTTGTGGGATAAGGCCGGGAGGAAATTCTGGGTTACAGAATATGGGTGCTAGAGGTGTGTGATATGATGCGAGGGATGCTCTATGTCGTGTCCTGTCCCATATCGCCAGTGAATGTGACAGTGTGGGACACATTATAGGTGGACGTTTACGGTTGGGAAGCCACATCAGGGTTCCTATGGCAATTGGGTGGCACGCCAGTGCCTCTATGTAAACCCATAGAGGGACCGAGCCTCTGGCTGTTGTGTAGATGAGTTGGGCTATCTGCGCTGAGTGATAGTATGCTTGTAGGTTGGGAAGGCCAAGTCCTCCCATAGGTTTAGGTGTGTAAAGTGTTTTCTTTCGTATCCGTGATTTTTTATTACCCCATATAAAACGTAGGACTTCAGTTTGTATGTGTTGCATGTCTCCCCTCGGAATTGCCACTGGTAGTGTTCGAAAGTAGTACAGGAGTCTGGGTAAGAAGGTCATTTTTATTGAATTGATTCTGCCAAACCAAGAGAGGGAATAGTCAGTCCAAGCACGAAGGTCTTCTTTAAGTTTTTTGAATAAAGGGGGGTAGTTGGCTTTGTACAGTGTAGCTATCGAAGGGGTCAGCTGTATTCCCAAGTATGGGAGGGAATGGGGTGCCCACTTGAAGCTGTATAGGCTTTGGAGGAGCTGTACTTCAGAAGGGAGTAAAGAGATATTAAGTGCTAGGGTTTTTTGTGTATTCAGAGTCAGACCTGAAATCAGTGAGAAAAGGTGTAGTAGGGATAAAAGTTCTGGAAGAGAAGTCTGGGGTTTGGTTATGTACATAAGGACATCATCTGCAAATAGTGCACATTTGTGTTCTTGTTGGCCACATTGGAACCCATGGATGTTAGGGTGGGAACGAATGGCCAATGCCAGGAGCTCTATTGCCAGGGCAAATAGTAGGGGGGAGAGTGGGCAACCTTGTCTAGTACCTCGCTGAACCGGGAGGATAGATGATTTATGGCCTCTAATAGAGATTTGAGCTATCGGCGAACTATAAAGCGTTTTCATCAACGAGAGAAATGTGGATCCGAATCCCATGGTTTCAAGGGTAACAAAGAGATAGTCCCAATTCAGGCTATCAAAAGCTTTATTAAGATCTAGTGACAGTAGTAGAAGTTCCTGATCGGGGAGATTATCCCAGTTGGAGCGTGCCGCCGAGATCAGAGCAATGGATCTGCGAATTTGATCCAAGGTCTGACGTCCTGCGACAAACCCCGACTGGTCTTTATGTATATATTGTTCTAAAAAGGAGTTAATTCTGAGAGCCAATATCTTTGTTAGGATTTTTAGGTCACAGTTAATTAGTGATATTGGGCGGTAGTTGCGTACATCGGTAGAATCCCTGTTAGGTTTAGGGATTACACTGATGTAGGCCTTGTTATCATCCGGTGGGACCGTTCCCCCATCCCTCAGGGAATTGAAATAAAGGGTCAGGTGTGGGGCTAGTTGTGCGGAAAACTTTTTATAGTAAATGTTGGGAAACCCGTCCGGACCCGGAGATTTGTGAAGTGAGAGAGATTTTATAGCGTCATTGACCTCCTCGCTTGTAAATGGTTGGTCTACTAGCTCTCTATGGTCGTCGGTGATGGTCGGGAGGGGAAGAGTCCCCAGAAATTCCCTGATGGATGAGGGGGCCACAGCCTGTGGTTTCTTGTACAAGTCGGCATAGAACCCATAGAATTCATCAAGAACTCTTTGGGGGTTCTGTGAGAGCTGTCCGCCAGATAGCCTTATTTTTGGGAGTGTGTGATGGGAATGTCTGGGAGTAAGTTTGTGTGCTAATAGGGATCCTGGACGATCCCGCCATGTAAAAAATTTGTGGTTCGTCCATCTTAGCTGTTTTTCGGCCCTTGTAGTAAGGCATATGTTTAGTTCCAGTCGGGATTGTTCTAGCTTCTTAAATAGGTTGGGTGAAGGGGAACGCTTGTGCTGTTTGGCTAAAGATTCAAACTCCCTGGTTTTGGCAGAAATCAGTTCAGTGCGAGCCTTCTTCAATCTGGAGGCTAACTGGATAAATGAGCCCCTTATAGTGGCCTTGTGTGCAGCCCATTTTGTGGCGGGGGATGTGTCCCCCGGGATATTGTTTTCAAAGTAAGTTTGTATATGACTTGATATCTCTATGCAGTGAGATTCGTCACTAAGTAGGGATTCATTTAATCTCCAGTGATTACCTGTAGGTTTGTTATTAAGACCTGTAAGTTGAACCATAATCGGGTCATGGTCCGACCATGGGGTTGATAATATTTTTGCTGATCTCAGTTTTGGTATCACCCCTGAGGGGAGAAATATGTGATCTATGCGGGAATAGTGTCCATGTGCCCTAGAATAGTGGGAGTAGTCCCTAGCAGTGGGATCGGCCTCTCGCCAAGCATCCACCAGATCATATTGGTGTAGCGTCTGTGCAAATTTGCGACTTTGTCTGGGGGGGGATCGGAGACCTGAAGTGTGTGATTTGTCTTTAATTAGATCTAACGCTAGGTTAGAGTCGCCAGCTAAAACTACCACACCCTCTAGTTCGGGTCCTAGAAGTTTTAGAAGGGCTTGGAAAAAGGCAGTTTGGTTTGTATTGGGGGCGTAATATACTAGAATGGTAATTAAAATTTCGCCTAGGTGGCCTTTCACTAGGATGTAGCGGCCTTCTTTGTCTTTGATGGTTTTAATTTCTGTGAATGGTACATGTCTAGAGAAGCAGAGGGCGACCCCCCTCTTCTTTTCTGAGGCATTCGCAAAAAAGCAAAGAGGGTATTCCCTGTGAAGGTATCGAGGGGTGAATGAGGATGTAAAATGTGTCTCTTGGAGAGCTACGATATCAGCTCCCAGGGATTTATAATGCGTGAAGGCTTTGATTCGCTTGGCTGGCGATCCAAATCCTTGGACATTATGGGAGAGCAGGCGGATATTATGAGGTGTTAGTGTTACAGGAGACATGGGAAACATTCAAGAGCAATTATAAGCAGACTTAAGCCCCATACACACGGTCGGACTTTTTCATGGATTCTGTCCGATCGGACAATGTTGTTGAAAAATCAGACCGTGTGTATGCACCATCGGACAGTGTACGTCGGATTGTCCGACGGACAAAGTCTTATCTCCTGCTGGAAAGATTTGCCGACAACATGGTCCGATCACACCAAATCCGATCGTGTGTACGGTTGTCCGACCGGACAAAGTGCTACGCATGCTCACATCACATTACAAGACCAAAGCTATTGGCTACTAGCCTCTACGTAGTCCCGTCGTAGGCAACAAACGTCACCACCTTCAGAATGATCGTATTTTCCGACAACTTTGTCCGACCGTGTGTACGCAAAACCAACATCAGACAAAGTATGACGGACAGGATCCGACCGACCTGGTCCGCGGATTGTCCGACCGTGTGTATGGGGCTTTACACTTTGGTCTGTTGATTTCGGAGTTTGGATGTGTAGAGGAGTTGTCCAGGTGGCCCTTGGGAAGGAACAGCAGTAGAGAGGATTAATATTAGGTTTGGGGGAGGGGAGAAAAGGGGAGGGTCTGGAATTAGTCAGAAGAGTGACAGTAGTAGAGATGAGAAGAGCGGAAAAGGGGAAAAAAAAAGAATAATAAGAAAAAGTAAAATAATAAAACCAGGCGGTCGGCCCAGGGGACTCCTGGAGCCGAGTGACATAACTTAAACATGTTACTAAAAGGGCTTACAGACAGTGTTCAATTAAAGTGTCCCAGGGGTAAACCCTGGGTATGAAGGAGTCTCCACCAAAAACCAGTAATGGGAAGAGTCCTCCAAGTAGGGAGTGCACATGGTCATCCCCCAGCAACCGTAAAAACTGGTATTCAAAAATAGGAAAAGCACATAGGTATCTAGAAAACATCTTTGGCCCCTACATCTCGCCCCAACAAACTGATGGGATTGTTTGGTCAAATATGTTTGATAGATAACATGATGTGTAAGGCAAAAAATGCAAGAAAAGTGCAAAAAAAAGACTTAGTGGCCGGTTCAAGTGGTCTTGGCCAGGTGAAGCACAGGTGTTTTGCTTCAGCAAATTTCAACCGCTCTGTGTGGCGCCTAATGTCCTTCTTCAGGGACCACTGACAAGACACCACGGCGGGTTTAAGTCAGTTCAATACGACGAACAAAACAAGAGGTCCATTCTCTTAGGGTGCACGGGATGTTGAGGCAAACTTCTTGGTCGACTTTGACGACCACAAGGGGGAAAGGGGAGGGGGAGGGGATTCTCTGGGTCCAAGTTGGTTCTGCGATGAAGGGTCTTGGGATATGAATCCCAATTTCAATAGAATCATCTCACCTTCAGTGAACGATGAGAAGAAGTATGATTTGCTGTTAAAAGAAAATTGGAGACGAAAGGGGTAGTTCCATCTGTAGCGAATGTTGCGTTGGGTCAGTGGCGCTAGTAGGGGTTTGAGTGATCGCCTTTTTTGGATCGTGGCTTGTGAAATATCAGCGAAAATTTGTATCTTGATGCCGTCTATTTCTAGGTCTGGGTTTTCACGGGCATGACGCATCACTGCTTCTTTAATCTTGAAAAAGTGTGGCTTCACAATCACATCTCTGGGAGGGCCATCAGGTTTGGGGGATGTCAAGGCTCTATGGATTCGATCAATTTCCATATGGATCTCGTTGATGTCAGGTACAGCAGCTTGCATCAGAGATTGTGTTATGGAGGTAATATCTTTTATATTTTCCGGGATACCACGGATACGGAAATTGTAGCGTCTTGCGCGATTTTCAAGGTCGTCGATCTTTGAGTATGCGTCTTCAAGTCGATCTTGTAGGTCAGTGATCATATTTGAGTTTTGAGATACTCTATGGACCGTGTCATCCATCTTGGATTCAATGCTACTCAATCTGCTGCCCATTTCCTGGAAATCTTGTTTTATGTCTGAAGCTAATTTGTCAGTAGCTTTAGATAGTTCTCTTTGAAGCAGGTCAGCAAAGTGTGCTAATAAAATTGGGTCTCCTGAGTATTGTGCAGGGGGAACAGCAGGGGATTCTGCATTGCCATCTGATACAGATTCCTGGCTGCTGGGCTGGCTGTATATGGCTTCTGCTATCTCTCTGTCCAAGAGGGAGGATGTCTGTGACTCCAAGCTGGGGGACATGGCTGCAGTCTGTGAGGGAGATAGTGCAGGGGGGCTGGGCGGCAGGCGGTCTGTGGTTGTCGGCTCACCTTTGTGTGGAGAGGGCCTTGCAGGACCCAGTGCTGGGTATTCAGCCTCATAGCTCTTTGAAGGGGCCTGCTTCTGGGTTGAGGGTAGCTGCTTCCCCTTCCCTGAGGCCTGCATGCCTCGTGTGTGATGGCCGGTCGCCATCTTGAAATCCTGAGGTGTAGCGCGGGTCGAGATCCGGGAGCCGGTTTGAGGCTGGCTTCCCGGTTTCTGTGGCATCCGGAGTGTGCCTGGGCCCTTCCGCAGGGGGGTCAGGCTATCGCTGGGTTCGGGCGAGGTGTGGGACCGCTGTTTAAGGCTGATGTTGCCGGGGGATGAGCGGAGCAGATCAGGTGAACATCCGCTCCGTCCGGCCGCGCATGCGCACTCTCCACTACAACGTTTTTAAAGCTTCCTTGCTTTGACCTGAAAAGACACAAAAGCACAGACAGTGACTTGATCCAAATGACATCTTGCAGATTGCAGTTACAGTTACATAGCTAGTCTGGACACAAGCCCATCCAGTTCAACCAATAGAAAGGGGAAAAAAAAGGTACAATCCTATACACACACACACACACACACACACACACAATCCTATACCCACAGTTGATGCAGAGGAAGGCAAAAACCCAAATAAAGCATGAGGCCTTAGACCTGGAGATTGCAACCATTCATCTCTTGGAGATAAAGATAGTAATAGAATGTATAATAGCAACTATTACACACTATTCGTATACAAACAAGACTTTCCTCTAAATTCTATAGTCAGCTTAGAAGTTAAAGCGGTTCTGCACTCTTTTTTTTTTTTTTGGGCTATATGCCAAGGGCATATAGCTCAATTGGGGGACTTACCTGTTCCATCTTCCATCT
This sequence comes from Lithobates sylvaticus, assembly GCA_028564925.1. Classification (NCBI taxonomy): domain Eukaryota; kingdom Metazoa; phylum Chordata; class Amphibia; order Anura; family Ranidae; genus Lithobates; species Lithobates sylvaticus. The sequence goes on from CM053031.1 coordinate 129,723,856, forward strand.
CGATCGCCGCCGGTTTTCATCTTCATCTTCTTCTTGTCTTCTTCTTGTCTGCTGGGGTCCATCTTGCCTGTGGGCATGTGAAACCCCACAGGCACTTTAGATGGCCCAGCATGCACCGCCGTTACTCGCGCGTGCGCAGTAACGGCACATCTGCCGACATCTCACGAGATTTCGGAAGATGTGGCCGAAATCTCGCGAGATTTCGGAAGATGTGGCCGAAATCTCGCGAGATTTCGGAAGATGCCCGCACTGACTCCTGGGATCAATGACACCAGATCCCAGGAGACAGTGCGGCGTGACGACGATCGACGCAGAGACCCCGCCCGCCACCGAAGAGAGAGAAGACAGGAAGTCATCAATTACAAGGTAAGTAAAAAAAAAAAAAAAACATTTCATTTAGTACTCTTTGCCTGATTTGGAAGGCAAAGAGATTTACTAAATGAAATGGGTGCAGAACTGCTTTAATAGTGTACCTGGACATTTGAGATCAGTTTTAATGTGCACTGTTCAGAACCAATTAAAACTGCAACACATATATGTCAAAAATACTCCACAAGCTAATATCAGACCAAAATACAAATGACGGTGTATCTTACTCTTAATGTTAATTTTACCTTGAATGAACATTAATGTTTGAATGGCCCTATTGTTAGTCCCAGTAGTGGGTGTAGTTTCATAGGGAGCCACTGTGTTTTTCTACACCCAATTGTGTTATTGTTCGTCCTGCAGTGTAAGGTCCCTCTCAGGGATAGATCCTCCTTGTGGTTTGATGGGCAGTAGGCCCTGCCATTCCCATGCTAGAGATATATAATGATCAGACTCTGGGTAGCGAGGGTCTTTGTTAGGAACCGTTTAGTGTGCCATCATGTAGGCCTTGATAGCCTTAACCAGGTGTTCCCCCTGAGGAAATGCGGGGACTGCTCTCTAAAAGGGAATTAAGGATCTTTATTCATGTGGAGGACGACAAAAGCATTGGCATGGGTCTGTCCCCCCTCAAGCTTGTTTGTAACTATTTGACTAAGCATGTGCCATCATGACTCAATGGCCAATGGAGAGAGGGTTTACCTTGCGGCTAAATTTGCAGACTCCCCTGAAAGTGAGAACAGGAGGAGTCAGGCTCAAAGTAGCACAGGTCACCAGTGATGTTGTTTGCAGAGGCACCCAGAAGGGTTTCTGATGTGCTCAGTAGTTGCTGCAGACACGTGGCAGGTCTGTAGTAGCACTGAGATAATGGGAACTCTGTTTAGGCAAGAGTTCAGAGCCAGGAGGATAACAGAGCAGGCAGTGTCAGAGGGGAAGCCAAAGTCAGACACAGGAGACAGTAGAGAATATCCGTGGACAAGCCGAGGTCAGGTAAGGAGACAGGCAGGAGAATAGTCAAGGACAAGCCGGGTTGGTAGCAAAAGGATTTTCAGGAACAAGGATCACAGGAACATGGTACAAGCTGAAGATCAATCAGCAGCTTTGAACACTAACACACTTCCTTATAAAGACCCATGATGTGCTGGTAGAGATGCTGGGTCCTAGAGCCCTTCTCCTACCATTGGTTCCCTGACAATGTCAAACTCTTTTTTTCCTCAATAGCATTTTCTGCGTTTTCATACATACACGCTGTAGACACTATCCGTGTATTCTGATATTGGAAAAACATTGCAAAAAAATTTAATTTTGCAGTGTTTTTTTTTCCCCAATAGCATTTTCTGCGTTTTCATAAACGCTTTACATACTGTCCGTGTATTCTGATATTGGAAAAACATTGCAAAAAAATTTAATTTTGCAGTGTTTTTTTTTCCCCAATAGCATTTTCTGCGTTTTCATACATACACGCTGTAGACACTATTCGTGTATTCTGATATTACAAAAACATTGCAAAAAAATGTAATTTTGCAGTGTTTTTTTTCCCCAATAGCATTTTCTGCCCTTTCATAAACGCTTTACATACTGTCCGTGTATTCTGATATTGGAAAAACATTGCAAAAAAATTTAATTTTGCAGTGTTTTTTTTCCCCAATAGCATTTTCTGCGTTTTCATAAACGCTTTACATACTGTCCGTGTATTCTGATATTGGAAAAACATTGCAAAAAAATTTAATTTTGCAGTGTTTTTTTTTCCCCAATAGCATTTTCTGCGTTTTCATACATACACGCTGTAGACACTATCCGTGTATTCTGATATTGGAAAAACATTGCAAAAAAATTTAATTTTGCAGTGTTTTTTTTCTTCCCCATAGCATTTTCTGCGTTTTCATAAACGCTTTACATACTGTCCGTGTATTCTGATATTGGAAAAACATTGCAAAAAAATTTAATTTTGCAGTGTTTTTTTTTCCCCAATAGCATTTTCTGCGTTTTCATAAACGCTTTACATACTGTCCGTGTATTCTGATATTGGAAAAACATTGCAAAAAAATTAAATTTTGCAGTGTTTTTTTTCCCCAATAGCATTTCCTGCGTTTTCATAAACGCTTTAGACACTATCCGTTTATTCTGATATTGGAAAAACATTGCAAAAAAATTAAATTTTGCGTTTTTCTTCCCAATAGCATTTTCTGCGTGTTCATAAACGCTTTAGACACTGTACGTGTATTCTGCTGTTGACAAAAACACCCATTTAGGGCGAGATCATAAATTTTGAAAATATGAGGAGATCATCAAAAAGGGGACGTGGCCCGGGTCGTGGTGCTGCTGTTGCAGGGAGAGGACGTGGTCGATCTGTGCCAGCTACACGCACTAGTGAAACACCTTCCTCAGGTGCGAGTAGGCGACAGAGCCTGCAGCGGTATTTTGGCGCGCCTAATGAGGCTGTACGAATGTTGAGGCCAGGACAAGTACAGGCGATAGTAGATTGGGTTGCTGACCGTGCCTCCGGTTCCTTCACATTTTCTCCCACCCAGTCTCCTGATGAAAGTTAATAATTTTTTCCAGAAAGTGCGTATTCTGGGGTATTCCCACCATATGTGCGGCATCGTGCCGTTGAGTTTCTGAGGTTCTTAATGACTTCCTGTACCTCTTCTGCTGAGAAGGGGGCCTCCAGCATTTTATTTTTAATTTTTTTATGTTATTTTAAAGCGGTTCTACACTGTGTTTGTCCTTTTTTTTTTGTGTGTGTTATGTGGTGTAATGTGGTTTGCATAAATGTCACTCACCTGTTTGAGTTCTTGGTCTTCTTTCTTCTGTTTTTCGTCCGGAATGTGCACTTTTAAAAACTCTTCATGACGGCTTCCATCTTCAGTGTGGGCACCTGAAACGACTCCGGTCCTTTTCTTCCGGGTTGCTGGCCCACAATGCACCTGTGGATTTTCGCCGATTTCGCGCGTGCGCAGTAACGGCGCCAACAGCTCAGGTTGCCATCACAACGGGCGGCATCGCTAATCCCGCGAGATTTCGCCTCGGGACCCCCGCAAAGTCTCCTGGGATTGATCCCAGGAGACACAGCGAGATAGCCCACAAGACACAGCGCCAGGTCCCAGAAGACATTGCGAACTAGAAGGAAGCGACGACGATCGACGCAGAGAGCCCGCCCACCGCCGCAGGGAGAAGAACACAGATGAAGCCATCATTCAAGGTAAGCTTAAAAGATGCAGAATTGAACCGTCAATTCTGTCATCTTACAGGATAGGGAAGCCATAGAAACATACTTCTATGGATGGGTGCAGAACCACTTTAAGTCATTTCCCTATCCACATTTGTTTGCAGATCACTTGCCATGCTCTTAACAGCATTTTGTTGCCATTTGCAGCCCTCTAGCCCTTTCCATGACCTTTTTACAGCCATTTTAGTGTTCGGGGTCAAGTTCGGGTCAAGTTCGGTCCCGAACCCGGACTTTTTACTGAAGTTCGGCCGAACCCGAACATCCAGGTGTCTGCTCAACTCTATTGACAATCCGTGGTTTAAAATGGCAGCTATTAAGGGAATGTATGACTTGCGATCTGGTTTTTAAAATACACTGTTATCAAAAGTATTGGGACACCTACCTTTACACGCACAAGAACTTTAATGGCATCCCGGTCTTAGACTGTAGGGTTTAATATTGAGTTGGCTCACCCTTTGCAGCTATAACAGCTTCAACTCTTCTGGGAAGGCTGTCCAAAAGGTTTAGGAGTGTGTCTATGGGAATGTTTGACCATTCTTCCAGAAGCGCATTTGTGAGGTCAGGCCAATGTGGACGAGAAGGCCTGGCTCGCAGTCTCCGCTCTAATTCATCCCAAAGGTGTTCTTTCGAGTCCAGGTGCAGGCCAGTCAAGTTTCTCCACCCCAAACTTGCTCATCCATGTCTTTATGGATCTTGCTATGGGCCAGCTCAGAATTGAACCCTACATTCTAAGACTGAGATGCCATTAAAGTTCATGTAAAGGCAAGCGTCCCAATACTTTTGGTAATATGGTGTATGTTCTAGTTTGTATTCCTTGGGTGTTAGCTACTTTCAGATCTAAAAAGGTGTATATGTTGCTTACTTATTTCCCATGTACGTTTAATATTTTATCATTAATATTCATGTTTAATAGGAGTGTCTCCAATGCTTCTGGATCACCATTGCACAATATGATAAGATTGTCAATTCATCTTCTATATTTTTTTAATTGTGGTTGGGGATGGCACAGTACACTCTCCTCCTCCCTCCTATGTTTAGGTTAGCCACACTTAGCGTGAATTTAGCACCCATCGCCACACCTGCCACCTGTAAATAAATATTTTCAATTCAAAATATAGTTGTGGCTTGAGCAAAACTCCAAACATTTGAGTATACATTTTCTATGTTTGGTGCGGAGATTACTTTTTTATTTACCGTATATACTCGAGTATAAGCCGACCCAAATATAAGCCGAGGCACCTAATTTTACCACAAAAAACTGAGAAAACTTATCGAGTATAAGCCTAGGGTGAGAAATGCGCAGCTACTGTAAGTGGAAAAGAGGGTCAACAATGCCCATTTGCAGCCTCACTGTGCCCATTTGCACGCCTCACTGTGCCCATTTGCAGCCATAGGTCCCCCAAACTTCAAACTTGGTAGTTAGGGGTTCCTAGATACCCCCTAGCTGCAGCCACAATTTGGGGTCTCTGGACCCAAAGGGTCCCGCAATGACATTGCTGCAGATGGACACAGTTGACCGACTTTGGGACCCGTATCTCGGTGCCACTTGGTGCTAGGAACCCCAAATTTAGTACACAAACCCAGTGGAACTAGCACTACAACATATCCAATGTGAGTATATACAGTAATGCCCATTTTACAGCCTCCATTGTGCTTTCATAATTTAGATTTGTATACAGGGATTCGACATCTGCCATCATCATCACTGTATCCTCTCCAGCCTCAACATCCTGTAGTAGCAGCAAAATGTGTTTTGTCTTTAAAGAGGAGGGCTCACAAAAAAAAAAAATTAAAAGTCAGCAGCTACAAATACTGCAGCTTCTGCCTTTTAATAATCGGACACTTACCTGTCCCAGGGTCCAGCGATGCGAGGGAACAAGGCCCCCCCTCGTTCTCTGCGCTGGCATTCTTAATGTGGGCACCCGGCTGTGGCTTCACAGCCGGGCACCCACTGCACATGCACAAGCGGCGCCGTGCGCCGTGATTCGACGCTCACTCATCTGGGACACGTGACAGGTCCCAGATGACTGTGCGGCGCCTAGGGGAAGTGACGTCAGTTGCTGGGCACTGAAGGTGGCAGACTACGAGGAACCCCCTAGCAACAGGCATTTAGAGGTGAGTAAAAAAAAATTTTTTTTTTCCAATTATTTTTTTTTACATTTTTTCATGATTTTTAAGCCAATTTTTTTTTTTTGGTGGCAACACCACTTTAAGAAAAGCTCTCCCATATACTCTCCCAATCGGGCTATTAATGAATTGATCCCATTTATAATGGGTCTACCTGAAGGATTTATTTTGTCTTTATGAACTTTTGGTACACGGTATATTATGGGGTATCCTACATGCTGAAGGTACTAAATACTGTTCTTCCCTTTTGTTTAGAATTCCTTTTCCTTTTTAGCTCCATATTCAATTTTTCCAACTCTTTATAGGACTTTGTGGGATTAGTAACTAAAAAAACCCTATCCCTGTTTCCCAATATCCTAGCCATTACTTGTCTATACTGCGCTTTCAAAAAAATTACAACACCCCCCCCGCCCCTTTATCCACCAGGCAAGTCACAACATCTTTCCTGGCTTCTAACAATTTGATACCTTTTCTGATATCCTGCAACTCATACAGTACCCTTTTCACCAGTAATTGTTCTATCTCCATCATGACCAGTTTCTTAAACATAGCCACACACTTGTTATCAGCAATCTTATGGTTAAATGTGGATCCATTTCCTAATGTAGTCTGTATACCTTCCCTCGCCTGTGCATTTCTCTCAATGGGATTCTGTGCATACATTTTTTTTTAATGTTCACTGTGAGCTACAATTAAATGTAACAGCCAGTGGAGGCCCATCCATAAGGGGCATAGGGGCACCGCCCCCCTAATTCATGCACCGGGCCCCTAATCTACATGCAGGGCGCTGGACGCATGGATTCCAAATGTTTTTTTTTTGAAGCATGTGATTAGAGCCTGAGGCAGTAATTGGCTTTTGAAAAAAGGGTGGGCTCGGGGCACAGATTATCCTCCCTGCCAATCAGGAAGCAGCTCCTGTGACCGATTGGCCAGGGAGTCTTAGGACTCCCTGGCCAATCGTGTCTCAGGACACACTTCCTGATTGGCAGTGAGGAAAATCAACGTGCCTGCTCTTCATTCCCCCTGACTCCAACGGCACTGCCTTGATCTCCGCAGTCCCATCTGCCTCACGTCGGTGGGTTTGATCGGCGCATTCCCACTGCCGTCTCCAAAGGTTGGCAGGGGGGTTCGATCGCTGCATTCACATCTGTCTCCAGGGGGGGTTTGGTGTTAGTTTGCTGCCCCCCCCCCCCCCCAATATATTAAAGCACCTGCCGCCACTTGTAACAGCTATTGGCAAGCTGCGTTAAATATAAAAAAACTATGTCTAAAAACAACATTAAACATTTTAGTAGCATGATATACAGCGACGACGATACCTGATGTTGATAGCAAACTAGTGGTCTGAACAGGCACTTTGTAGCCAAAAACATTCAAGCATTTATTCATCTAATTTCACCAGCTATTAAACCATGTTTAGGATAAGAGCCCTTAGAAAGGGATGCCTAGTAACCTTGAAACGTGTTGGGCCTTTTATTTGATATCAGTAATTGTATTCACTACATCCAACACAACCAAACACACCTACAATGAACTACAATCAGGCAACCTGTGTCTTTTTGCTTATATAGAGTAGAAGTGCGAAGTTGAGCATTCAGGAACAAGCACCTATACAGCCTAGAACTGTGAAAATAAACTGAGAACCACATATGGCCTTTGCTGCACTGATACACCCCTGATGTAGGAAGAACAGACAGCAAGATGTACAGTATCTCACAAAAGTGAGTACACTACTCACATTTTTGTAAATATTTTATTATATCTTTTCATGTGACAACACTGAAAAAATTACACTTTGTTACAATGTAAAAACGTGAGTGTACAGCTTGTATAACAGTGTGAATTTGCTGTCCCCTCAAAATAACTCAACACACAGCCAGGAATGTCTAAACTGCTGGCAACAAAAGTGAGTACACATCTAAGTGAAAATTTCCAAATTTGGCCCAGAATGTCAATATTTTGTGTGGTCACTATTATTTTCCAGCACCGCCTTAAATCTCTTGGGCATGGAGTTCAACAGAGCTACACAGGTTGCCGCTAGAGTCCTCTTCCACTCCTCCATGACGACATAACGGAGCTGGTGGATGTTAGAGACCTTGCGCTCCTCCACCTTCCATTTGAGGATGCCCCACAGATACTCAATAGGGTTTAGGTCTGGAGACATGCTTGGTCAGTCCATCACCTTCACCCTGAGCTTCTTTAGCAAGGCAGTGGTCATCTTGGAGGTGTGTTTGGGGTCGTTATCATGTTGGAATACTGCCCTGTGCCCCAGTCTCCGAAGGGAGGGGATCCTGCTCTTCTTCAGTATGTTACAGTACATGTTGGCATTCATGGTTCCCTCAATGAACTGTAGCTCCCCAGTTCTGGCAGCACTTATGCAGCCCCAGACCATGACACTCCCACCACCATGCTTGACTGTAGGCAAGACACCCTTGTCTTTGTACACCTCCCCTGGTTTGCCGCCACACACGCTTGACACCATCTGAACCAAATAAGTTTATCTTGGTCTCATCAGACCACAGGACATGGTTCCAGTAATCCATGTCCTTAGTCTGCTTGTCTTCAGCAAACTGTTTGTGGGCTTTCTTGTGTATCATCTTTAGAAGAGGCTTCCTTCTGGGATGACAGCCATGCAGACCAATTTGATGCAGTGTGCGGCGTATGGTCTGAGCACTGACAGGCTGAACCCCCACCCCTTCAACCTCTGCAGCAATGCTGGCAGCACTCATACGTCTTTTTCCCAAAGACAACCTCTGCATATGACACTGAGCACGTGCACTCAACTTCTTTAGTCGACCATGGTGAGGCCTGTTCTGAGTGGAACCTGTCCTGTTAAACCGCTGCATGGTCTTTGCAACTGTGCTGCAGCTCAGTTTCAGGGTCTTGGCAATCTTCTTATATACACACATACACACACACACACAAGTTTACATACCCTGGCAGAATTTATAATTTCTTGGCCATTTTTCAGAGAATATGAATAATAACACAAAAACTTTTCTTTCACTCATAGTTAGTGTTTGGCTGAAGCCATTTATTATCAATCAACTGTGTTTACATCATAAGAACACAAACTACCCAAATGACTCTGATCAAAAGTTTACATGCCCTGGTGATTTTGGCCTGATAACATGCACACAAGTTGACACAAAGGGGTTTGAATGGCTATTAAAGACAACCATCCTCACCTGTGATCTGTTTGCTTGTAATTAGTGTGCGTGTGTATTAGACCCCTTTCACACTGGAGGCATTTTTCAGGCGCTACAGCCCTAAAAAAGCGCCTGCATAGTGCCTGAAAAAAGCCTCAACTGCAAACCCAGTGTGAAAGCCTGAGTGATTTCACACTGGGGCGCTGCGCTGTGCTGCGCTGGCAGGGCCTCACAAAAAGTCCTGCCAGCAGCTTCTTTGCAGCGGTCTAAGAGCTGTGAATACACCGCTCCTCCACTGCTCTTGCCCATTGAACAAAATGGGGCAGCGCCGCCATACCGCTGGCAAAGCCCCGCTGCAGCAGCTGTTTGCAGGTGGATTTAACTCCTTTTCGGCCGCTAGTGGGGGGTTAAACCCGCTCCGCTAGCGGCCGAATAATGCCGCTAAAACTATGGTAAAGCGTCGCTTTATGCATTTTAGCTTGGAACTTGGCTTTAAAGCGGTTCTGCACTCGTTTTTTTTTTTTTGGGCTATATGCCAAGGGCATATAGCTCAATTGGGGGACTTACCTGTTCCATCTTCCATCTTGATCGCTGCCGGTTTTCGTCCGATGAAGTTCTTCATCTTCTTCTTTTGTGCTGGGGGCCATCTTGCCTGTGGGCATGTGAAACCCCCACAGGCATTTAAGATGGCCCAGCATGCACCGCCGTTACTCGCGCGTGCGCAGTAACGGCACATCTGCCGACATCTCACGAGATTTCGGAAGATGTGTCCGAAATCTCGCGAGATTTCGGAAGATGTGGCCGAAATCTTGCGAGATTTCGGAAGATGCCCGCACTGACTCCTGGGATCAATGACACCAGATCCCAGGAGACAGTGCGGCGTGACGAGGATCCCCGCAAAACCCCGCCCACCCCCGAAGAGACAGAATACAGGAAGTCCTCGATTACAAGGTAAGTAAAAAAAAAAAAAAACACATTTCATTTAGTACTCTTTGCCTGATTTGGAAGGCAAAGAGATTTACTAAATGAAATGTGTGCCGAACCGCTTTAAGGAAGAGATGGTATTTTATAGTGTTCCAGTAAGCTCTAATTCCAGAAGCTCATATATATCACCGAGCACTTTCATCACGGGATTTAACATGTAGTGCCAGGCCAGCATTTACAAACCCTGTGATTAGGGCTCATCTCAAAATTAAGCAACAGCACAAGAAAGTCAGCACAATCACATTGACATATAGGTCAAATTCATATTTGATCAACACCGGGATGTTGTTTATTAGGGTTTTTGAATTACCACTGCAAGGACACAAGGATACGTTTTCTTCTCAGGTAGGGCAGCAACATTTCCTCTGTGTCTGCATTCTGTTCAGTTATCTATGGTGCAGAAATGAAGGTTAAATGTTAGACAGAAGAATTCTTGTGCGCAAAAAAGGTCTTAGTGGGAATTTCTTACTCTGGAAAAAACGTATGAAACAAACACACAGAAAAATTGCCTAGGTGAGCATCTTTAGGAGCAAATATGGAAAAAAGCTGCGCACAAAATAAAATAGAAAGTAAATTATATGGTGACCATATAAATTAATTATGTATAGTGACAATATAATTAAAACACCCAAATAAACATGAATACACAGTGATGATTGATAGTGCAAATATAGAATAATGAATACAATTATTAAACAATAAAGTCCAGTGATTGAAGTGAAATGAATCTCCTCAATATTTCTTCTGTGCAAAAAGACAAAACACCACCAATATTAGTGAGCCGCCACCACACAACCTATGCGCTTACCAGAAGGCAAGCGGTGTAAAGCCTGTAGTATCAAACAGCATCCAGACATTAGATCACAAATGGTAGGAATTCCCTGCGAGTGTAATGAGAGCAAACCAGGGGATCCAACTCAATAGGCAGTCCAGCAGGCAGCAATCACGGTCTCAGTGAGAAAAGAAAGCTCACCATAGTGCGAATCAATTTAACCACTTGACCACTGGGCACTTAAACCCCCTTAATAACCAGACCAATTTTCAGCTTTCGGTGCTCTCACACTTTGAATGACAATTACTCAGGCATAAAAACACTGTACCTATTTGAAATTTTTGTCCTTTTTTTCACACAAATAGAGCTTTCTTTTGGTGGTATATAATCACCGCTGGGGTTTTTTTTGCGCTATAAAAGAAAAAAAGACCAAAAGTTCTGTAAAAAAATGAATTTTTCTTCGTTTGTGTTATAAAATTTTCCAAATTAGTAATTTTTCTTCATATATTTTGGCAAAAATGTATACCCCTACATATCTTTGGTAAAAATAACCCAAATCGGTGTATATTATTTGGTTTTTGTGAAAGTTATAGAGTCCACAATCTATGGTGCCAATCTCTGAAAATTGATCACACCTGAAGTACTGACCGCCTATCTCATTTCTTGAGACCCTAACAAGCCAGGAAAGTACAAATACCCCCCAAATGACCCCTTTTTGGAAAGTAGACATTCCAAGGTATTTAGTAAGATGCATGGTGAGTTTTTTGAAGTTGTAATTTTTTCCCACAATTCTTTGCAAAATCAAGATTTTCTTTTCTTTTTTTTCACAAAATTGTTATATTAGCAGGTTATTTCTCACACACAGCATATGCATAGCACAAATTACACCCCAAAACACATTCTACTACTCCTCCTGAGTATGGCGATACCACATGTGTGAGACTTTTACACAGCGTGGCCACATACAGAGGCCCAACATGCAGGGAGTGCCATCAGGCATTCTTGGAGCATAAATTACACATATCATTTCTTGACTACCTCTTACACTTTTGAAGGCCCTGGAGAACCAGAACAATGGAAAGAAAACAAGGGAGGCATACTGACGTCATCGTTGTCTAGGACGGGTGTTTGCAAGCTGGCCGGCATATCTATTTTCCTATGAGCTTTTACAAAGCTTTTTAAATGTAAGTGCAAAATTTTTTGATCTAAATAAATTGTTTTTTAAATTGATTCGCACTATGGTGAGCTTTCTTTTCTCACTGAGACCGTGATTGCTGCCTGCTGGACTGCCTATTGAGTTGGATCCCCTGGTTTGCTCTCATTACACTCACAGTGAATTCCTACCATTTGTGATCTGATGTCTGTATGCTTTTTTATACTACAGGCTTTACACTGCTTGCCTTCTGGTATAATATACTATACATAATTAGTTTATATTGTCACCATATAATTTACTTTCTATTTTATTTTGTGCATGGCTTTTTTTCCATATTTTCTGTTAGTGATTATGTATATCTTGCAATTATAAGCTGCCGCCTGTTTATTTAGTTTATTTTAATATTTTTTAGGTTAGCGCGGTAAACACCTTTTTCCTTTCCATCTTTAGGAGCAACCCCACTATACACAATAAAATGGAACTGAAGAGAGCTAAGCCTAATCTTAACCTTGTACATGCTGATAAAGTCGATAAGTAACTTAGGCAAACTTTTATCTGAAAGGCAATAAAGATAACCTTCTGGTTCAAATTTGAAAACTTGATCCCGCCCAAAAAATACTATGCCTTTGCCTCCCAGATAGAAAATTGACTAGTAATCTATCCAAGATAGTTTCTGATTTTTGCACAGAACCTCTCAGATCTTTATGACCCCATCAACTTTCTTTCTTTATCGCTAGACGATGATTTGCTCCCCTGTGTGCCACTCTCACAAAATTTAGGATACTTTTCAGAAAGTCATGGGAGCTGCTGATAGATAACAACTTGATAAAAATAATGTTCTTTAGCAGGGAACATACATGCCACATTAATAATTATTCTATGAAAAATTGTGTCTCCTGCAAATTGCCTCCAGCATTGCACCTGTTTTTTTTTTGCTGGAGGCCAACATTTTTCTGAAGCCCGGAGCCCCTGAACAGCAGTACCTCATAAAGTGGAATTAAGCCCATTAATTTAATAAAAAAACTTTACATTCCTGGAATGCCAGGATTGCCAACTGTCACATTTGCTTGTATCCTCAACCAAACTTCCACTTTAAGGCTGTCAGCAGATCAGCCTCTACAAATTCAGCAGTGCCTAATAATGGTGAGCGACTGAGCATGTGCAGAGTAGGGTGAGACGGTGTGTGTGTTATTGAATTTTAATAAAGTAAAAAGAAGTACTCAGCGCTGACATATTATAAAAATAAATATAAAAGCGAACACACTGCAAGCTAGCACTCAAGGTCAATTCAAAAATAATACCTCACATGAACATTTAAAATAGATAGTGCAGCACAATTTTTTGAAAATAAAATATAAAAATCTACAGCAATCAATCCCAAGGGATAATGATATAACAATAAGTCCCAAAAGTGCATGTGCAAAGTAGTACTATTCCATTCAGTGAATTGGACACAAGCCCAGACGTGGTAACTGGTAACGGTGATCCCTCCACCACAGACAGAATGGCCTCTCACCTTCCAGCTTCGACCTGAAACAGGTCATTAAGCAGTAATCAGCAGAAGTGGGTGTCATAAACCAATACAGGGATCTCAGATATTGTCTCAATAAAGTTCCCCAAATCCAGGCTTCACAGCATATGTAATGAAAGAGGAAAGCGATCTAGTGCTCTCTGTATAGATTTTTTATTTCACAAATCTCATAAAGAGAAGAAGTCCCGCCTATGGACGTAATGTGTACGGGGCTCAGGGATCACGCATGACGTCACCCGCGGCGATCCTGTTGGTTGGATACACTCGTTGCGCCAGCACTCGGATCTGAGTGCTTGTTAATGTGAGTCATTTTCTTTATGAGATTTGTGCAATAAAAAATATACAGAGAGCACTAGATCGCTTCCCTCTTTCATTACATATGCTGTTATCCCTTGGGATTGATTGCTATATATTTTATTTTCAAAAAATTCTATTTTAAAATCTATTTTAAATGTTACTGAATTTTAACCAGTATAGGCAATTATTTTTAATGTTTTACATAGCTATACCTGCAAAAGGGGGCCAGCCTAATCTAGAAGGACTTAATTTTCTGACTAAAGTTCCACCTTAAAAGCTTATTTTCAGCCTGGAATGGTTACCCTCTTTCTTGGCAGGAGTGTATTGAAGTGATCAAAATGACTATACTTGTTTTGGGTACTTCCCATCGGATACCCTTGTTGATTTTCTGTGATCAGCAGCAACAACTCTCGTGGTTTATATGGCAATAACGCAGACCTAGACTTGCCAAACATACACTTTTTCATTGTAAATCACAGGGTGGTTAACTAGCATCCTTTACTAAATATCACACTACCTTTGAGATACTCATATGGCTGTTCCTTAAAGGGGTGGACCATGACCCCCTGCATATTGCTAAGTTACTATGGCTCCTTCCAAAACATAGGTCTTGCATACAAAATTCTGTCACAGCGCATTCAATAAATTATGGGACAAGCTCAAATATTCAGGGGGAGACTATTACTCCATCCCCCCAATTGTCCTTTTTTTAAGAACCCCTTCTTTTCTACTAGTCTTAATGAACCAAATATCTTTAAACACTGAACCAAATTGAACCTCACTCGTTTCTATTGGTTATTGGCAGCAAAGGGTGTAAAGTCGTTTCAAGTCCTACAAAACAAATTTAAACTACATCAGACGGAATTGTTCCATTACCAACAGGCAGGCATGTACTGGTCATCGGGACTACCGGGAGTTTCAGTGACAGCCTGTCAATGTAACGGCTGCGTGGCTCACGCAAACCACTAGCATGGCACTTTTAACCCCCTCTAGCAGCCGGGGAAAGGGTTAAAAGTGCCTGTGTTGCGACGCTGTTGAAACATTTTGCAGGTGCTTCGGCAGCGCTGCCCGTGGATTTCAATGGCAGGGGCGGTGCAGGAGCGGTGTATACAGGAACACTTGTCCCCTCTACGTGATAATATCAAATCTCTGAAGGGTGACCTAAGCACAGATCGCTTTTCAGTGCAATAGCAGAGCCTGCTGCAAGTGTGAACAAGCCTTTGGGTTCCATAGGAGGAACTTACAGAAACACCTTTCCGCTTATGACAGAAATAAGAGGCCTGTTTCAGGAGGAATAGAAAAAAGGGGAGAGAAAATCCTCCTCAACCAATAGGTTGCAGAAGTTGTATCCACTAATGAAGGAGGATGCAACTCTTTTATCTAACCCACCAACGGTGGATGCGACAGTCACCAGACTGGCCAAGAATGTGACACTTCCGATGGAAGACTCTTCCTCCTTTCACAATATCCTTGATTGACGCATTAACATGGACTTAAGAAAGCTTGTGAGGTAAGGTGCTTGTAAACCTGCTGTTGCTTTAACATCTGTAGCAAGTGCTATGCAAGCGTGGGCACAGAACTTGGAGTATGCGATCAAAAAACAGCTGCCAAAAGAAGAAAATAATCAAGGCTCTTGATGAGATAAAACTCTTGGTGGACTTCGCAGATGAGGCAGCTATAGACATCATTCAATGGTCCTACAGAGCCATGCTCAGCTCAGTCACAGCCAAAAGAGTGCTGTGGCTAAAACCCTGGGCGGCTGATCCATCCTCAAAGCAGAATTGCTGTAAACTGCTTTTTGATGGGAAGGCGCTGTTTGGCCCCAAAAAAATGGAGACTGCTATCTCCTGCGTTACAGGAGGAAAATCAGGTCTTCTGCCCCAAGATCAAAAGTCCAGACGCCAGAGGAGGAAACCATCCAGAGGAGAGCCAAACAGGTACTGGGATTTTGGAGGCTTTCACCCATCCAAGGACTTCAGAAGGTGTTGGAGGGGTACATAGTCAAGCTTAATAAGATTGCAAGGAGCCAAGACCCCTGCGGCTCCCTCAGATACCCAAAAGTCCTTTAGCCAGCTGGAGCCTAGACAGAATATGATCTGCCTAAGGGCCCAATTCAAAACTCAGGCGGCCACAGTTTCTTTGTCACCCCAAAAACTCCCCAAAATCAGGGAAAAGTTCCAACAGGCATTGGCTGCACCAGTGATGTCAGCATCCCAGTGCATGAGTCTTCTCGGGACGATGGCTTCATGTATTCCCATGATCCCCTGGGCTCACTGTCAACTCAGTTTTCCAACAAGGCTTCCTGATGCAGTGGAAGAGTTTGTCTAGCCCAGCCAAATCGTAATCACAAGCCAGAGGCACCAGAGTCTCTGGTGGTAGACGTTGGCCACCTTGCTGTCTCACATACAGGGTCGCCCAGTCCTGCTCCATCTGGACAACATGGCAGCAGTGTCCTACATACAGCGACAAGGTGGGATGCACAGCCAATCCCTCTTGAGAGAGGTGGAACTAAGCATGACATTGGCACAATAATATCTCCCAGATTTGAGGGCCATATATATTCCAGGCTGACAGAACTTGGAAGCAGATCGCCTATCCAGAAAATTCATGGATCTTAGCGAATGGTCCCTTCACCCCAAAGTGTTTAAACAGATCATCCACGAGTGGGGGTGTCCACAAGATGGATATTTTTGCCTCATCAACCATCTGCAAGGTGAGCCTGTTCCTCTCACGCTACCCTCATCCATTAGCGTAGGGGACGGATACCTTGACCCATCCTTGGGTTGGGCAACTGGTCTATGCCTTCCTTCCAATTTCTTTAATCCTGAAATTCCTGAGAAGATTGTTGACAGAGAATTTGACAGTCATCACAGTATTTCCTTACTGGCCTCACAGACCACGGGTCACTCTGGCAATGGGTCTCAGCGTGTGCCCACCGATTACTCTGCAGATGACTCCTCATCTCCAGTCTGAAGGAGATACCCTACATCCGCAACCATCACGAGATTGTAAGGCAGGGGTTACAAGAGTTAGGATGTTCTCCAGAGGTTATTAGAACTTTACAGAGTTCCAGAAAGGGGTCAACCAATACCATCTACTCCAGAATATGGAATAGGTTCACGAGCTTTGCAACTGGATGTCAGTTTGACCCTAGTGACCCAAATGTATCTCAAATCCTGTCTGTCCTGCAATCCGGATTGGATTTGGGGCTCAGCCTGAGTTTGCTTAAGGTGCAAAATTTCAGCCATCTCGGCTTTTACCCAAAAGAAATGGACAGCAAACCTGCTGGTGGAGCACTTCATGAGAGTGGTACTAAGACTACACTCTCCCAAGAGAAATTGGTTCCCTTAATTGGACCTGGCAGTAGTCCTCACTTTTCTAGCAAACCCCCCTCATACTCTGACAGAAGATTGTTCATTATAGGTTATCACCTTAAAAAGCATTTTCCTATTATCCATAACTTCAGGGATAAGGGTGTCAGAACTCCAGAAATTGGGGGCAGTAGAACCTTATTCCATGTTCTTCCCAGACAGGGTTGTGCTGAGACCATTGGATCATTTTGTCACAAATGTGGCATTGATATTTCATCTCTCCAGTGAATGGGTGCTTCCAGCCTTCCCAGTGGAATCAGATGCTGATCTGCACTAGTTGGACATTCCAAATGTCATCAAAGCCTATCCCCAGGCTACTTCTACATTCATACGTTCTGACAGACTTTCATCATCATGAAAATTTAAAGGGAAAGAGGCCTCGGCCAGAACCATCTCGGCCTGGATAGTAAACTATTCACCGGGCATATAGAGCGGCCAGGAAGGATCCTCCAGAGGTGGTTAGAGCTCACTCAACCAGGGGGATGTCTTCTTGGGCGGCACAGACAGGATTGTCTCTGGAGACAGTCTGCAAAGAGGCTAGCTGGTCATCACATCATACGTTCTTAAAACACTACAGGGTGGATCCAGCAGCTCTCACTACAGTAGAGTTTGGGAGGAAAACCATCCAAGCTTTTATAGCTATTGTCAAATAAAGACTATGTTTGTAGCATTAAACCCTAATTTTGTATCATATGTATGCTGCCATGTTGGCGTCAGGAAAATTGTATCAAATACTTACTGTAATTTTCCTTTCATGATGCCAATACATGGCAGCATACGATCCCTCTCTCTGATCTTTGTGCTTTATACAGAGAATGGGGGGAGGTAGCTCTCAGTCAAACTTTTATAGAGCTAAACAGGTCATGTGGGCAGAGCTATATCACATGTATGCTGCCATGTATTGGCGTCAGGAAAGGAAAATTACAGTAAGTATTTGATACAATTTTCAATTTTTTCTCATTTTGGATAGTGTAAGGGAGGGATCTGTGTTCCCCATAAGGGAGTTTTACAGTCACTTCCTGTCCCATGCCCAAAACAGGAATTCTGTGCATAGGGAATCTCTAGCAGAGTTTTAAACAGGTCACAGAAAAACAATGAATCACAACTAGGTTGACATTATAAAAGTATGTATGTTTCATAAATTGGCTGCAGTTGTATTCTGACAGTAGCAGGAGCAGGAGGGGGAATTCTATCTGCTTTTGTTGTGTGGATGGAGCAATCTAAGCTTTTTTTCATTCATCCCACTGCTTGAAAGAGACAATGATGGCCAGCTTTAGTCATTCAATCATTGTCCATATTAAGACTGCATGCTGTTCTGAGGGGACTCTGAAGGGATGGGGGGGCGACTCCAATTTGAAAGAGGCAATGTAGTTGGGGGACCGTGATGTAAAGGGAGCTGACTCTAAAGTCCTGGCTGGAATCTGATGTGAACAGGGGGAAGCTGGTGTAAATGGGAAACTCTCCATGTGGCACCAAGGAGTGGGTGGCATCATCCAGTGCAGATGTCAGTGTCCTTCAGCCCAAAAAATAGAGTTCAGGCCTGGGGTGTCTCATGATGTTGTATGCTTCACCTAATACATGTGCATTTCATTGCAGCCACATAGAGATTTAGGGAACCCCAAGATAAGACAAGCTAGATCCGACCATGGTATGAATCCCAAAACCAAACAATTACAGTGCCTTGAAAAGGTATTCATACCCCTTGAAATTTTCTGCATTGTCATGTTACAACCAAAAACGTAAATTTATTTTATTGGGATTTTATCTGATAAACCAACACAAAGTGGCACATAATTGTGAAGAGGAAAGAAAATGATAAATGGTTTTCAATTGTTTTTTAGAAATAAATATCTGAAAAGTGTGTTGTGCATTTGTATTCAGCCCCCTTTACTCTGATACCCCTAACTAAAATCGAGTGGAACCAATTGCCTTCCGAAGTCACCTAGTTAGTAAATAGAGTCCACCTGTGTGTAATTTAATATTCGTACAAATACAGCTGTTCTGTGAAGCCCTCAAAGGTTTGTTAGAGAATAAACGTCTTAGTGAATAAACAGCATAATGAAGGCCAAGGAACAAACCAGACAGATCAGGGATAAAGTTATGGAGAAGTTTAAAAGCAGGGCTAGGTTTTAAAAAAAAATATCCCAAGATTTGAACATCTCACGGAGCACTGTTCAATCCATCATCGAAAATGGAAAGAGTATGGCACAACTGCAAAACTTCTAAGACATGGCCGTCCACCTAAACTGACAGCCTGGGCAAGAAGAGGATTAATCAGAGAAGCGGCCAAGAGGCCCATGGTAACTCTGGAGGAGCTGCAGAGACCCACAGCTCAGGTGGGAGATTCTATCCACAGGACAACTATTAATCATGCACTCCACAAATCTGTTCTTTATGGACAAGTGGCAAGAAGAAAGCCATTGTTGAAAGAAAGCCATAAGAAGTCCCATTTGCAGTTTGCGAGAAGCCATGTGGGGGACACATGTGGAAGAAGGTCAGATGAGACCAAAATTTAACTTTTTGGCCTAAAAGCAAAATGCTATGTATGGTGGAAAAATAACATTGCACATAACCCTGAACACACCATCCCCACTGTGAAACATGTTGGTGGCAGCATCATGTTGTGAGGATGCATTTTCTTCAGCAGGGACAGGGAAGGTGGTCAGAGTTTATAGGAAGATAGATGGAGCCAAATACAGGGCAATCTTAGAAGAAAACCTGTTAGAGTCTGCAAAAGACTTGAGACAGGGGTGGAGGTACACCTTCCAGCAGGACAACACCTAAACATACAGCCAGAGCTACAATCGAATGGTTTAGATCAGTGTTTCTCAACTCTTGTCCTCAAGGTGCCCCAACAGGTCCTGTTTTCAGGATTTCGCTCAGATGAAACAGCTGTGGTAATTACTAAGGCAGCGAAACGGATTAAATCACCTGTGAAAAATAATGGTAAGCCTGAAAATATGACCTGTTAGGGCACCTTGAGGACTGGAGTTGAGAAACACTGGTTTAGATCAAAGCATATTCATGTATTAGAATGGCCCAGTCAAAGTCCAGACCTAAATCCGATTGAGAATCAGTGCCAAAACTTGAAAATTGCTGTTCAGACAGTCTTCATCCAATCTGACAAAGCTTGAGCTATTTTGCAAAGAAGAATGGGCACAAATGTCACTCTCTGTGCAAAGCTGGTAGAGACCTCCCCAAAAAGACTTGTAGCTGTAATTGCAGCGAAAGTTGGTTCTACAAAGTGTTGACTCAGGGGGGCTGAATACAAATGCACACCACACATTTCACATATTTGTAAAAAATGTCGAAAACCATTTATCATTTCCCTTCCACTTCACAATTATGTGCCACTTTATGTTGGTCTATCCCAGGGATCCTCAAACTACGGCCCTCCAGCTGTTGCGAAACTACACATCCCATGAGGCATTGTAAAACTCTGACATTCACAGACATGACTAGGCATGATGGGAATTGTAGTTCCTGAACAACTGGAGGGCCATAGTTTGAAGACCCCTGGTCTATCCTATAATATCCATTTACGTTTTTTGGTTGTAACATGACAAAATGTGGAAGATTGCAAGGGGTATAAATACTTTTTCTTCAAGGCACTGTATATTGAAGCCTACCAGATCCTAGATGTGATGGCTGTTTCATTGCAATGGTCAGCTTTTCTTTACAGTATGCAAAACCTTTATCCCCCCACCCCCCTACAATAATAATAAAAAAAGAATAAAGTGTTGCTGTAACTGCTTATAAAGTGTTAGCTGGGGATCAGCTTCAATTTGTTAGTGCATCCAACACTATCCTCCCACCAAACTGACAATGCTGCTTTCCAAAAGTTGTCTTTGTTGCCCTTTCATACAAAGTATAGGCACTCTGACACAAGAGGTGTGTTACTGGCTGGATCTCCATGTGAAAACTAATACAGCCACCACATCTAAATGATTGGTAAGCTGCAATATATTATAGTTTTGGTGTTGTGTTTAATACCTCTTTAAAGTTAGGGAACTGGTTCAGCATAATGTTAAATTAATATTTACCAGAGTGTGATACAGTTTTTGGCACGTAACCATTTCATTTTCAGGTCTTATCAAATTAATCTTTAGGTGCGAAATTTGCAGGTGCAGCAAAAACCCTGCATCTCTTTATTTGCAGCTGAATGATATTGTACAAAAAAAAAAAGTTTTTCACCGTAGGTTTCCAGCTGTCAGTTTTCAGCGTTCAGAAGAGGTTTTCAGCTGCCCCATGTACATGAGCCCTTAGGGGTCATTACTATTCTCATTCATTTTTCTGTGTATTGGAATCTAGATAACGTTGGTATCACTTGGAATCACATGTTAGGTATTTGGAGAGGTAGCGCTTTACACTAGCGCAATGTCGGATATCGCATGCGATTCACACCACACTGCTGTGCAAATCACATGCGAGGTCTGTGCGATGCAAATTCAGCTATGCAGATTGTATGGCTGAATTCGTATCGCATTCGGATCAAAATCGTACAGGACTTTTTTGGTCCGCACCAGAATCAAATTGCATGGGTGTTCACACCCATGTGAACTGATTCCTGTCCAGATTGACAGTTCGCATTGCGATATATGCAAACCGATCTGGGGGTGTCATTAACTTTCTATTGACACCCACAGCGGGTTGCATAGGGCAGTGTGAACTGCCTGCGGGTGACAAGCGATGCGGATACCCGTACTGGATTCGCACAGGTTCTCGCATCACAGCAGTGTGAACCCGGCCCTTATTATAGCACTTTTGATTACTATATGTGTGAACACAGCTGGTGTTAAGCAACCTCAAGCAAGCCTGTTAATTTGATTAACCCCTTTCTTCTAGGATCACACATCGTAGCGCAGAAGTCTTTATTATCTTTTTTGCCTAAAACTGGAGGAATATTTCACCTTTAAAGTTTCTGAGAGATACAAGAAACCAGCATATTACACATTGACGCTCAGCTAATAACTGAAGATAATTTCTGGGTAAAACCTTTAAAATGACTCATCCCAGGGGGTCCCAAACTACTACTAAAGAATTCATCAGTACAGTTTTAACTGGAGAAAAAATTGTAATTAAAGTGCACCTATTAAGATACATTTATTATTTGGATAAAACATATTGTAATGTTAATAAATTCAAATAAACACAAAATAGGCAAAAGTTATTGTTTTTCATATACAGGACTTTTCGTTTGAGCAACTGTGCCTGTTAACTGTCAGCAAAGACACAAAGACATGTAATATAGTATGTAACAAAAGATTTACATGTTCACACTAGTAATGCAACTAATCTGAAAAAAAAAAAAAGTGTATTTGGATAACCAAACAAACATTAAATAGTATTCATGCCCAGCAAAAATCAACTGCCAGAAAAGGTTATCTTATCAAAAGGTCTCTTATTTTTTTTTAAATAAGACAATAATTTAACAAAAACAGAAGTAACCATTTATACTTACTTTCTTGCCATTCACAAAGAAGATAAGTTCATCCGATTCCATGCCTTTCCTCTTAGCTGTAGTTGCAGCTCTAGATCCAAGCAAGTATCTGGAAGCAGCACACTGCTGATGTATAATTTTCTAGTTATGGTGACATTTTGGGAGGGGACAAAGATCACAGGAAAACAGTCAGCATGCAGTCTACAAAGCCAGGCTGAATATAGAAGCTTACTTGTTTTTCTGTCTGTTTAGCCTTGACCAAAAATTCAGGACAAAGCTAAAATGATTACATACATGGGTATAAAGTTTAAAAATTAATAAACTTTCACAGTTTTTTTCACAGTGTAAATGCATTTCTTCCTTTCAACTTTGCTTTATTTTTTTCCGGTTTTGCTGCTGGAAAGAGCACTGACTGATACCTAGGCAATTTATACAGCCTATATTCCCCTGTTTTCAGGTATCAAATGGTTTTAATGTAGTAAGATGTGTATTATAACATACATAGATGGTTCAATGTATACAGCAGAATGAAATAAAGAGGGCATCATACAGAGGCCATATGCTTTTAAAGTACCAAAATTTCAAAAAGAACATCCAAATTATTATCCAACAAATATAGGTACATTTTGTACACATAAAGAGTTAGTGGGTTAAAGGCATAAAGCCCAGTACTTTTGGAGAAGCTAATCTAGCCACAGTTGCCAAACTTGAATAAAAATTGTCATGGGTATCCTCCAGGACAGCAGTCAATTTCTCATTGACAAGTGTCCCACGGATCCTTGATTTGACATCTTCAAAACTAAGAGAAGAAGATTTCCACGCATGGGCATTTGTTTGGTAGCTATGAGCACCTTTGGGCAAGTTAACCATATATGAAACAAATTGCCCTTTTCTTAAGACCTTCTAAAACAAAGAGCAGAGAAGGTTGCATTTCCATCCATAACTCTGCCCCCAGCTACATCACTAACCTACTCCCAAAATACCAACCAAGCCGCTCTCTTCGGTCCTCCCTAGACCCCCTGCTCTCGAGCGCCCTTGTCACCATGCTCACCTCCAGTCTTTCTCCAGAGTTCCTCCCATCCTAGTGCTTTCAGAACTAATCCCAAGTCTCTAGAAGGGAACAAGGATTTCCTTGGGGCTTGTATGGAGGTTACCGCCTGTGTGAAACATCTGGTCAATGGTTCTTCTGCCCATCTGCAGTCTGAGAAAGGATAAAGCAGATATCCGTACTCTAATGGAGTTGTATGCCAGACCAACCTCTAACAAGGACATGTCCAGGATATTGGCTAAAGCTGGGGACACAGGGGTGAAATCTTTTGCTGAGCAAAGACGACTAACTTCTTTTATATGTAGCGTTCATGGATGATCTTGTGGCCTTCACCAAGGTCTGAACCACCTCGGATAAGAATCCCTGCTTCTCTAGGCTGGCCGATTCAATAGCCAGGCTATTAAAAAGTGGTCTCACTGGATTAGAGTGCTGCCACTGACGTTGGCATAAAATACTTTGTTTGACCGGAAATGGGATTGGCGGTGCTGACAACACCTCTTCGGCAGATGGGAAGATCCTGTATGGCATGAATGTGTTCTGTCCAATTTTTCAAAAGCATCTTCATAATCAAGGACACCAGAGGAAAAAAAAGACCAACGGAAAATCCCATGGCTCTGTGAATCCATCTTCTATCATTTTGCCTTTGTACCTTGTTAAAAATACCAGAAGCTGCATGTTCAGTGGAGTCTGAGAACTACTGTTAGAAAGCCTCCTATAGCCAATACTGGTTGAGGTACTCATTGTTGGAAAATAATCTGCCTAACTGATCCTTTAGAGGATTCATTTTTCCCGGGATGTAGACCGTTAACTGCCTATAAGCGGCTCCCCGCCCAACAAAAAGTTTCTGTTGCAAGATGTAACAGGCAAAGACTCTTGATGCCTCCTTGGCGAGCAATGTAAACTGTAAACTACTTGCTGTGTTATCAATCGCCAATTTCACTGGGGCCTCCTTGGAGAAGATAACGAAAGGCTTGCGTTGCTAGAAAACCTGCCTTCCATTTTAGACAGTACTAGTTTCTGCAGTCTACCAGGCTCCGATGGCCTTGCACCAGTCTCAGACAGGAGAGACTGGCATCCAATTTCAGAATTATTTCCAACTCCTGGGCTGAAAAGCATTCCCCGAAAAAAGCACACTGGTGATGGCCAAAATTCCAGTTCTTGCTAAACTCGTGCAGACCATAGGCATGCACACAGGGTGTGCCTAGGCACAACCTAATCACCCTGTGTGTTAGGGTCCTGAGAGGGAGAGAGAGGAGCTGTCAAAATTCAGCCGTGATGCTGGGGATAGGTGGGACCAAAGAGCTATCTAACACCAACCAATGGGATGGGGTCTGGGCGGGCCACTATGTGCATGTAGCTTTGCCCCCTGTCTTAAACAGCCCAATCAATGGCTGGTGTTTAGATAGCTGCTCGGTCCCGCCCATCCCCATCTAACACCAGCCAATGGGATGGGGTCTTGGCAGGCCGCTATGTATATATGGCTCCACCCCTTTAAGCAGCCCAATCATTGGCTGGTGTTCAGATAGCTGTTTGGTCCCGCCCATCCCCGACATCATTGCTAAGTTGTGACAGCTCCTCTCTCTCCCTGCATGCAGTTATATTACATGACAGTTTCACACTCTGAGCGGCTCTTACAAGCCTCATGATCTGCTCAATGTGAAACTCCGCCACTCCCCCAGTCAGTGCCACCTTCCAGTGCAAATCAGTGCCACCTGCCTGTGCCAACCACTGCTGCCTATCAGCACCACCTACTAGTGCCACCTATCAGTGCCCATCAGTGCTTCCAATCAGTGCCACCTGTAAGTTCCAATCAGTGCTGCCTATCAGTGCCAACCAATGCCACCTATCAGTGCTGCCAATCATTTCTTCCAATCAGTGCCACCTATCAGTGCTGCCAATCAGTGCCACCAATCAGTGCCCATCAGTGCTGCCAATCAGTGCCCATCAATGCTGCCAATCAGTGGCACCTATCAGTGCTGACAATCAGTGCCCATCAGTGCTGCCAAACAGTGCCATTAGTGCTTCCAATCAGTGGCACCTATCAGTGCCCAGTGCTGCTAATCAGTGCCCACCAGAGCACTGAGTGCAGGGATGGGGAGATGAACTCAGCAGCCAGGTACATTGTCCATAGGGGGGGGGGGGGGGGGGGGGGGGGTGCAGCCTGGTGGGACACAACTGAAATCTGTTGATGTTTATTAATGCAACTCTTTAGTATAATAGGTAATCACCACACTACCATTTACAATAAACTACTGGAGGTAAAAAGATTTTTAAAACAAGTGTCAGAAAAAGGCCTGCCCCTAAGCACAGTTATGTTTTCCTCCCAAAAAAAGTGCAGCTCTAACTTTCTGATCAATAGCTCTAACTTTCTGATCTCAATAAACTTCAATATTACCACAGTACTGGTCTCTGATATGTAACATCACATATATTACACATCAAACTGAAAATTAGACATACTGTATAAAATGAAACTTAGCCGGGATGGTGGAAACCCCTCATAGATATTTGCCATACAGATTAACTTCAAGTGCAATAATTCCAGTGATATGTGATTTCACATCAAAATCATAAGACACAATTTTTTTTTTAAACTGAGCAGGGATGGTGGAAACCCCTCTACAGATAATTGCAATACAAATTAACTTCAAGTGCAACTACTTTTAAGTTGGGAGGTTTACACCATTATAGCACATTGGAATTAAACATTTTTACATGTTACATTTCAAATTATATGTTTTAGTTACTATTATAATGTACATTTTTGCACTTGAAGTTAATTTTCCACCACCCTTGCTAAGTCTATGTCTTCATGGACCTTGCTTTGTGCACTGTCATGTTGGCACAGGAAGGGGCAATCCCAAAACTGTTCCCAAAAGTTGGGAGCATGAAATTGTCCAAAATGTCTTGGTATGCTAACGCCTTAAGAGTTCCCTTCATTGGAACTAAGGAGCCAAGCCCAACCCCTGAAAAACAACACCACACCGTAATCCGCCCTCCAACAAATGATTTGGACCAGTGCACCAAGCAAAGTCCATAAAGACATGGATCGGTGAGTTTGGAGTAGAGGAACTTGACTGGCCTGCACAGTCCTGACCTCAAACTGGTAGAACATCTTTAGGATGAATTAGAGCAGAGACTGCGAGTCAGGCCTTCTCGTTAAACATCAGTGCCTGACCTCACAAATGCGCTTCTGGAAGAATGGTCAAACATTTCCATAGACACACTCCTAAACCTTGTGGACAGCCTTCCTAGAACACTTGAAGCTGTACTACAGTGGACCAACTCAATATTGAACCCTACAGACTAAGATTGGGATGCCAATGAAGTTCATGTGCGTGTAAAGGCAGGTGTCCCAATACAGTAATAAATATATATATATATATATATATATATATACTACATACACACACGCATGTGTGTTTGAGCTTCGGGGTGCACATCCTAATGCAATAGGCTGCGCACTCCTATGGTGCAGACACAAAGACTTTATGATCACAGAAAATCCCATTGACTGAGGAAGGCAAACTGAATGCCCCATGTGCCACCTGGCCCAAGCACCACTGCAATGGCCACTGTAAAAAGTTCCCAATGAGAACAATGCAATCTCGCGCTGATAATTGCAGTCTCCATAACTCCTTGTACGCAAATTTTCATTGTGAAAATTTTGCAGTTTTGAAAAACCACTTGACTTATTTAGGTATCAAATACTACACCAAGATCCTCATTTACTGAGAAGGGTTTAAAGTGGAACTTCACTCCCTCAATCAACACAGGCCATTTTTAATCCTTATGCTTCTAGCATTAGTAAATAGATAGGAAGGCAGGGCTTTTTTTCTCTGAGAATAGGTGCAGGAACTCCGACCTTCACCCTTCGTTTCTGCTCCATACCCGCCCCCAAGTGCCGTTCCTTTGTTCCACCTCCTACCGACCTCCCAGTACCGCCCATTTTAGAGAATACAGAACCAAGTATCATTTTTGCTACTAAGTGATTTGCAGGGAATTTGTTAATGATAACAAAGAAAGACAGTAAAATAGATACCCTGCAGTGAACAACAATAGACCTAACCCCAGCAACAGTACACCCCCCCCCCAGCTATGATAGACCTCACCTCAGCAAAAATAGAGCCCCCACAGCAACAGATGTCCCAGCAGACTGCATCAATAGACCCTCCAGGAGGCAGCAACAAAAGACCTCTCCCTCAACATTAGATCCCTCCCAGCAACAATTGCTTCCCCCTCAGAAACATAAGACTAGCAACAATAGACCTCCATGCAAAAATCGATCCCCAGTGAGGATAGATCCCCCAGCAGCAAGCATTGATAGACCCTCCAGCACACCCCAGAACTCCTTGCATACATTAATTTCTGGAGATGCCAGAACTGTGTTCCCCCATGTTCCTGCTGAAAAAAGCCCTGTAGGAAGGTATATTATATTTACTAGTTTAAGTTTTTTTTTTTTTTTACATTTAAGTTACTTCATGGTTTCTGGCCTAGGCAAATGATATCATACATCCAAGGGGTCTTCAGAAGGGAAAGGGGGGGGGGGGGTTCACAGCTTAGCACACCCTCCTGTCTGCATGCCTGAGCTATCGGCAGATGAATTCCAGGAAGTAAATGCTACATGAATCATCTTCCCATATTCAAGATGGCCGCAAGCAGTAATGCTAGGGGCGTTTTTCAAAGTGATTTCTCAGCAAAATAAAGAATGGAGACATGTATGGATGGGTGAGTTTGCTCTGAATTTTAAAACTTAATTAAATTGCGTTTTTGGTTTGTGGTGCTCTGATATCGTGTAGTTCTGCTTTAACTGCCTTGTTCTGCTGCTTGTTCACTAGCCGATCGAACTTGGAAAGGACTTCCAGGACAAGGTTGCGATGCTTTGCCAGCTCCCAGCTTGAACATGCAACAAACAAAACAATGGTCAAGTAGTGGTAGAGCCTTATTCCCCCCCCCCCCAAAAAAAAATAAATAAATACCAACATCACTGTCAACAAGATCTTCAAAAAGATTCTTTGTGCTGTGCCAATTCTAAAAATGACAGACACCTGAACTGCAAGTGACATCTGGCCACTGCAAATCTCAGTTGTCTCTGGTGTTCTGCACTGATTGGTACATGCGGATGTCTAGCAGCCTGCTCTGGATTTGATACTATGTAAAAGGGAATTCTGAGCCATCTCCACTGTGATCTGGTAAATTTGCAGCCTGGCTTATAAGATTTGGCCTCCTGAACCCCTCTGAAGTTCGACTGACTTGAGCAAAAAGGTGGCCGCTTCCTCTTTTAGGCCGAAAAAGGGTTAAAACGACTCACAAAGCGCCGCTGCAGCGGCGCTTTGCCAGCAGTTCGGCAGCGGTGCCCATTCTGTTCAATGGGCAGGAGCGGTGTAGGAGCGGTGTATACACCGGAGCAATGTTGATGTCAGGCGGGACATCACTAACCTGGTGAGATGGCAGAGGTTTGGCTTGATTGATGGAACTGGAGTTGCTTGTTGCTCTGTAAATTGTGTCTCCCATGGTCTGGTATAGCCTTAAGTTTCTGCTTGATAGTTTGAAAATAGCAGGTTTGTCACATTCATGAGGCACAGTAGTTTTAGAGAAGTGACTCTCGAAGGAAGCATCAGAGGTAACAGAACCTGCTGTTCTGGCTTAAGTCATAGCCCTTCGTGAACTGTGGGATATTCTGAATATACAAAACTACCATTGCCTAATAAAAAGCTTGCTCCAATGCTCTTAACTTTACCTCTGCTGTAGCTAGTTCACATTCCCTTTGCAGGGCTTCTATCTCTCCATTAGGGATTAGCCGAACACCCCCCCCGTTCGGCTCGCACCAGAACCCGCGAACGGACCTAAAGTCCGTGCGAGCTTTAGAACCCTATTAGTTATAATGGATGCGAACGTTCGAAATCAAAAGTGCTAATTTTAAAGGCTAATATGCATGTTATTGTCATAAAAAGTGTTTGGGTCCTGCCCCAGGGGACATGTATCAATGCAAATTTTTTTTTTAAAAACAGCCGTTTTTTCAGGAGCAGTGATTTTAATAATGCTTAAATTGAAACAATAAAAGTGTAATATTCCTTTAAATTTCGTACCTGGGGGGTGTCTATAGTATGCCTGTGAAGGGGCGCATGTTTCCTGTGCTTAGAACTGTCCCTGCAAAAAGTGTCATTTTTGCAAGAAAAAAAGCTATTTAAAATCACTTGCGGCTAATGTGAATTGACAGCTTCCGTAACACAGAGAACAGTCATTCATTGAAAGTCATTCATAAAAAAAAAGTCATTGATAAAAAATTTAAAAAATTAAAAAAAAAAAGCGTGGGGGTCCCCCCAAATTCAATAACCAGGCCCTTCAGGTCTGGGATGGATGTTAAGGGGGACCCCAGCCAAAAAAAAAAATGGCGTAGGGTCCCCCTCAAAATCCATACCAGACCCTTGAGGTCTGGGATGGATTTTAAAGGGAACACCAGCCAAAAAAAATGGCGTGGGGCCCCACTCAAAATCCATACCAGACCCTTATCCGAGCACGCAACCTGGCAGGCCGCAGGAAAAGAGGGGGGGGGGAGCGCCCCCCCCTCCCGCCTGAACCGAACCAGGCCACATGCCCTCAACATTGGAAGGATGCTTTGGGGGTCTAAGACCCCCGCACCTTGTCCCCATGTTTTTTTTTTTTTTCTTTTTTTTTTTTCTTTTTTTTTTTTCCACCTCAGAGAGAGCTTATTGGGACCAAATCAGGCCACATGCCCTCAACATTGGAGGAGGATGCTTTGGGGGTCTAAGACCCCCAAAGCACCTTGTCCCCCCCACATCCCACCCCCCCCCCCCCCCCCCCCCCCCCCCGCCGCAGGGTCCTTCCATCTTCTAGGAATCACTCGCTTTGCTGCATTTAGCAAATGCGGGACTAGTGATCCCCTATATTGCCTGGAGCCTACCGATGTATCGTGTAGCAAAACAGCCCAAGGGTCTTCTCTTATCTCCACCTTAGTAATCTCCTGGATATATTTTAGGATGGACTTCCAAAATTTTTTAATTTTTGGGCAGTCCCACCATAGGTGACCCATAGTTCCCTTCGCTTGGCATCCTCGCCAACAATCGGCTGACGCTCCCGGCTGGAATTTATTTAGTTTTTCCGGAGTCAGGTACCAGCCGGAGATGCACTTATAGTTAATCTCTGCGGTTTTGACATCCACAGCGGAGCTGTGGGTAAGTTGGAAAATTTTACTAATTGCCCCCGAGTGATGCGTGCCCAATTCCCTTCCCCATTTTTTGACAAAGGGCGGCTCCCCCTGTCCATCCCCCGACAGCAGAAATGTATAAATTCTTGTGATAATTTTTTTAGTATTCTCCGTCGTGAAGATTCGTTCCATCTCCGTGAGGTCCCCCCGACCCCTCTTAGGGGGGGGGATGGACCCCACGAAGTGACTTAACTGGAGGTACCGCCAATCGTCAACTATAAAACAATCATTCATCTCCTGTAACTCCTGTGACGACACTATTTTTCCCTTTCTAACTATATCCCCTACTCGTGCATTATCATTTTTTATCCATTCCCCTCCCTGATCCCTTCTCCCTGGTGGGAACATGTCATTATCTTTTAGTGCAATTAGTGGTGAATTGAATTTGAGTTTACGGTTTTTGTGCATTCTATCCCACACTTTTAAAGTGTTTTTTGTGATTTCATGTGTTTTTTCACCCATCCTTCTGAACTTGGGGGGGTTCCAGATAATTTTCCCCAGCTGTGCTTCACTTAGTGCTTCCTCTAGGCTTACCCACCTCTTAAAACTATGTGCCCTCCCCCATTCCGTGATTCTTAACAAAACTGTTGCGTGGTAGTAATTGACAATGTCGGGTACCGCTAGCCCTCCCTTGCTTTTATCTAATTTTAGGGTTTGAAAAGAGATTCTATGTAGCTTCTGTTGCCAAATGAAGTTCATAATGAGAGATTTTAATTTCCTAAGGTACTGTTCTGGTAGCGAAATTGGGATCATCTGAAATTTGTAGGTAATCAGCGGGAGTATCATCATTTTGACTGCATTGATGCGACCGAACCACGATATTGGTCTAGTTTTAAACTCCTGACATTTTTTTTTAACTTCATCTAATAAAGGTAAGTAGTTAGCCCTATACATTTTCCCTATGGAATTAGTCAGCTCGATACCTAGGTATTTTAGTTGTTTTTTCCACGTGAGGTTATACCTCCTCATCAGATCTTGTTTTTCAGCCCTATTCATATTGATACTCAAAATTGAGGATTTTGCTAAGTTGATCTTGAAGTTTGAGACCTCACTGTAAGCCGCGATGTTTTTCAGAATATAGGGGAGTGATTTGTGGGGAGAGCTTACATAAAATAGGACATCGTCGGCGAATGCCGCCAGCTTGTGTTCCTCCCCCCCCGCCACGCAGCCCTCCACCTCCCTGTTGCCCCTTATTGTTGCTAGCAGGGGTTCCAGAGCGAGGATGAAGAGGAGCGGGGAGAGGGGGCAGCCCTGCCTGGTCCCATTGTACATTTCAAAGGGTAATGACAAGATGCCATTCACCTTGACACTAGTCTTGGGGTGACTATAAAGAACTTTTATTTTTTGTACGATTTTTGTCCCAAATCCCATAACGTCTAAGGTCTTAAACAAGAACCCCCAGTCTACCCGGTCAAAAGCCTTTTCCGCGTCTATGGACAGTAGTAGACTGGGGGTTCGTGAGTCTCTCATCCTTTGTATCGCCAGCAGGGTTCGCACACTGTTGTCTCTACCTTCTCTCCCTGGTGTAAATCCCACTTGATCTGGGTGTATCAGGACTCCCAGAGTTTCCTTTATACGCTCGGCCAGGATCTTGGCGTAGAGTTTCGTTTCAAAATTTAGTAACGATATGGGTCTAAACCCGGCACATGTCGAGCCGTCCTTCCCCTCCTTTCGCAACACCGTGATCGTGGCCGACAACGAGGCCTCACTCATGCCATACTCCGAGCCCAGGCCATTCATATATCTGAGAAGTCTGGGTGTTAAAATCTCCCTATACGTCCTATAATATAGTGCCGTAAGCCCATCCGGCCCCGGACTTTTGCCCATTGGCGAATTATTTAGGGCTCTCGTGATTTCTTCTTCCGAAATGGGTCTATCTAGTCTCTCCTTCTCCTCCAGTCCCAGGGTCTGTAGTTTTGCCCCTCTTAAAAAATCCTTTACTTTGTCCCTTCTCCCTCCTCTTTTAGCCCTATTCTTTTGGCTGACCGCGTATAGCTCCTCGTAGAAGTCCCTAAATGTCGCCGCAATATCTTCTGAGATATACCTTACCTCTCCCTTTTTATTAGTGATTTTCTCAATAAAATTTATGGACTTATTTTTTTGAAGCAATCTGGCTAGGTGTTTGCCTGATTTGTTACCCTGGGAATACCGCTCTTTCAAGATTCTGTTTAATACTTGTTTTATTTCCTGTTCCGCTAATTCCTTTAGCTCTTCCCTCTTGAGGATTAATCCTTGGAGTATTGCCTGGTTCTGAGTGGGGTCGTCCTTATGCTTGGTCTCCATGTCTTTTATATCGTCCGTCAACTCCTGGACTCTTCTAGCTCTCTCTTTTTTTTCCAAGTGGCCTTCGAGATAAACACCCCCCTAATGAAAGCCTTATGGGCATCCCAGAGGCTTGATCCTTTTACTTCCCCATTATCATTTATTTTAAAAAACCACTCAAGTTCTTTTCTCACACTTTCCCTGATTTCAACGTCTTTCAATAACTCATTATTTAATTTCCACCCACAGCTAGGTTTTTTGAATTCTGGGATATTCAAGCTCATGCTCACCGGGGCGTGATCTGATAAGGATACTATCTCGATACTTGTGTCCGTTACTCTGTCCAGGAGTCCATGGTCGACCCAAATATAGTCCAGTCTGGAGTACGTCTTGTGTACAGGGGAGAAGAATGTGTAATCTCTGGTGGTAGGGTGCTGCATCCTCCAGACATCAACCAGTTGTTCCCCACTCATCTTTTTCTTTAATAATTTTAATTGAGCATTCCCTGTCCCCTGTACACAAGACGAACTATCCAACCCCGGGTCCAGGGTGAGGTTTAGATCTCCCATTAAAATCAGGTATCCTCTTCTAAAGGTTCTCAACCTAGCTAGGATCGAGATCATATAGTCGGGTGTCTTAGTGTTGGGTGCATAGATATTTGCTAGAGTGTATGTTGTACCTAAGAGAGTACCCCTCAGGAACAAGAATCTTCCCTCCGGGTCCACCTTCCTTTCTTCTAGTTTAAACTGCACATCTCTCGCCATCCCTATGGCTACCCCTCTGGTTCTGCTTGAAACTGTGTCGCTGTAATACCAAATAGGGAAGGCTTTGGAGAAAAGCCTAATATTCGAGCTGAGGGTGAGGTGGGTCTCCTGTAAAAAAAAACAGGCTGGCCCCGTATCTCTTGACCTCTTCCAGGACTCTTTGCCGTTTACCTGGGGCGTTTAGCCCTCTCACATTATATGTGAGGAGTTTAATTTCTGACATCCAGGTATATTGACTTGGCCTCCTTGTCTCCCTTGCGTCCCCCAGCGGCGGGGTCTCCCTCCCCGTGCCCTCCCTCCCTCCCTTGTGCCCCTTCCCTTCCCAACTTCCCCCCCTCTATCCCGAGCCTCCCCCCCTCCCTCACTAAATTCCCCCCCCTCCACCCTCCCCTCCTCATTTTCCCATCCCTCCCTCCCTCCCTCTCTAAAGGCCCTCCCCCCCACCCTCCTCTACACCCCCCCCTCTACCCCCTCTTACCCATTCCTGGGTCTCTGGGTTAAGGGGTGCCATCTTCTCTTGGCCTCCCCCAAACTCAGGCTCTCAGGAGAGGCAGGATTCTGGCTCGCCCCGAAGGACCCACTCACCCGCCCGGCAACCGCTAGGCCCATGGGTGAGCCAGCCGACGGGGGCGGGACTAGCCCACCCGGGGTAACCCCCCTTTATTTGCCCCCCTCCTCTCCCCCACCTCCCCACACACCACCCTCTTATGGACTTTAATTTTTAACCCATCTCCGCCCACCCCGAGAGGTCAGGGACCGGAATATCCAGTTTCCTGCAGAACTCAGCCAGCTCCTCTGGGTATCTCAATTTAACTGATCTGCCCTCTTTTGTAGCTATGAGGCTTGCGGGGAATCCCCAGATGTATTTGATGTTGTTGTTGCGGAGGATCTCTAATAGGGGTCTCTGCAACCGTCTTCTCTCGAGGGTCCTGGTTGATAGGTCCGCATATATCTGTATTTCCACCCCCTCGTACTCGAGGGGGGTCTTTCCTCTGATCTTGTGCCAAATGTCTTCCTTATCCTTGAAATGACTAAATCGTGCTATGACATCCCGGGTTCTACTAGCCTCAGAGAGATCTATCCGGCCTATCCGATGCACTCTCTCAATTCTGGGGAACTGAGCGTCTCTAGATCCGATGAAAGGGGTGAATAACGTTCTAATGGTTTTCTCCAGATCCTCCCCCCGATGTTCGGGTATAGCACGGATTCGTATGTTTTGCCTTCTGTCTCTGTTTTCCTGGTCTTCGATTTTGTATAGTGTGTCTCTCTGGTATGTTTGGGTCTTCTTTAATTGCATCCTTAAATCCAAAATTTCTTGTTCCATGTTGTCGGCCCTCTTCTCCATCCCCTCCACTCTAGTCAACAGATGGCCCATGTCCTCTCTCAGTTTGTTCACTTCCGCCTTAATCACGGATTCCAGCCTCAGCATCATCTCCTCCATTTCCCTTTTGGAGGGGGGTTGAGACCCCATTGGCTGCTCCTCCATCCTACTCCCGTCACTCTCGCTTTCTATTGTATGTTCCGCCCTTGATTGATCGTGGGCTGTATCTTGTTTGTGGGCTTTGTCCTTTACCTTGGATGCCTTAGGAGAATGATCTGGCGCTGATGTTGTCGGACTCGCGCCCTGTCTGAGATAATGTTTTAT
Organism: Lithobates sylvaticus; assembly: GCA_028564925.1. Classification (NCBI taxonomy): domain Eukaryota; kingdom Metazoa; phylum Chordata; class Amphibia; order Anura; family Ranidae; genus Lithobates; species Lithobates sylvaticus. Next base: position 129,759,222 of record CM053031.1, read on the forward strand.
AGAGCTTGAGTCATTTTTCTGTGCTTTAGGGGCCCCTTTTTTAGGCAATTTATTAGACTCTTTACTCATGTTTCTTTTCGTTCCTCTGATTCTTTTCCCCAGTTTAAAGGCGTAACGGGATCTGTCACCTTATTGTCCCAGCCTGGGAATGCCGGGTTGGGGATCCTCCTTAAGAGACCTCTCTACCGGATGGAGAGGGGGCCTAGGGAAGCCTTTGCCCACTCCTCCCCTCGTGGTAATTTGATTTTAACTCTTTCCCCGAGTGGTGTCTCCCTGGAGGGGAAGAACCCCTTAAAGTGTCTTCTGCCTTCAGTAGTATCCCTTGGGGTGGGAGCCTAGAGCTGGTGGATCTCCAGCCCCGTGCGTCCACGGGAAGCCCCACAATCTGAATCCGGGGTGGGGTGACTATCGCCTCCCTGTTTGTTTTGTGTGTTCTCCTCGGCACACAAAAAAAAAAAGGGCTGTATATTCTGAGATGGGACCTAGGGTGGCTGTCTTCCTGCGTTTCTGTGGGAGCTGAAGTGTAGCTGGGGTGTGGAGGTCCCTGCTGTGGTCTGACCGTAAAGTGTGGGGCCCGACTCAGTCCATACTGCCCCCCTATGTCAGTGTCACCAAAATGGGCTTTCGTTCTGCCAGGCACAGAATTTTAGGCTATCCCCCAAATCAAACCGTGGCTCGGTTTCTCGGTAGGGTACTCCCCGGGCTCTTTTATATCGTTTTTCTCCCTGGAGGACCGGCTACCCACTGCGCTAGGTAGTTGTGCGTTGGTGTTTTATATCTAAGGTCTCTGAAGTTTTGAACACAGCCCGTCTAGCGATATGCCGCTGGGGGGGGCCCAAGTGCCCCCCCTCGTTACTAACAGAGTATAGTATATTACCCCTTAGATGTCCCGGGCCCCTGAGTCTTCCGGGGGGCCACACGTGCCCTGTGTCTCTAGGGCAGGTTTTATTGTTCCCTTTACCCACTCTCTTATGTGAGTTCTACCCTCCCTCCCGGCCAGGGGGGGGGGTACACCCATGTATGTTGCTGAATACTCCACAGGTATGATGCTGAGGCGGAGGGGGTGCGGAGATGTTCCGATAGGCGTGCAGTGCAGTGGGGGATGTGGGTCGGAGGAGAGGGCAGCCGTGCGGTGATTGCGGGAATCGACCCGCCTCCTACCCGAGTTTGGCGTCCTGTCGGTGGTCACATCCTAGCGCCCTCATTTCCTGCACAGCGGAGGCCGCTGTGTTCCTGAACTCCTTCGGGGATGAGGCGCGCCGCCCTCGGAATCCTACACGATCAGCGGGGAGCCGGCGTTCTCCTCAGCCTCGCTCCCGTCCCCACCGGCTGACGAGCTCAGGCCCCTCCCTCCATGCTGATCGTTACGTCAGCACGTCCATCACCTTGTCCCCATGTTGATGAGGACAAGGGCCTCTTCCCACAACCCTGGCCGATGGTTGTGGGGGTCTGCGGGCGGGGGCTTATCGGAATCTGGAAGCCCCCTTTAACAAGGGGACCCCCAGATCCCGACCCCCCCTGTGTAAAATGGTAAGGGGGTACAAAAGTACCCCTACCATTTCACCAAAAAAGTGTCAAAAATTGTAAAAATGACAGGAGACGGTCTTTGACAATTCCTTTATTAAAACCTTCTTTCCTGACAGACTCCATGGCAGCCAACGTATGGGTTAATCCCGCCTCTCCTACCTCATAGGACCCCACTCCCATAAATCTTTGCTCCCAGCTAGGTACCGTGTTCCTTTTTTGTCCTCCTCCTTAGGACTAAAGAGGTAGTTCTTACCTTAAGGAGTAGTTGATCCAGGCCTGGTGTTTCCCCTTGCGTTGGCGATGGAAGAATGGCGGTGTTGCAGTCCAGTTACCCAGCTATTAGCAGGGTGGATACGGGTGATGTTGTGGTGCCCTGAAGAGCTTACTATCCAGTCATTGACTGGCAAGCGGCAGTTTGGCCAATCGTCCTCGCTATTAGCAGGAGGCCTCCCCCCCCCCATCGATACCCGGTCATGGTCGCTTAGGAGGCGCTTGAGGGTCAGGTCGGATCATCTTCGTGCTGGATGGGTATCGTATGTTTACTTGTTTCTCCATGGCAGCCTATGTGTATTCTGTGTGTGTTTCTGTCTTCCTGGTATGGCGGCTGGAGCGCATCTGCGTTCCAGTCCGCCGCTGCTCGTTCCTACTGCGCGTGCGCACGGCCTCGATCCAGATCGAGGCTTGGTTTGCGCCTGCGCGGTTCGACGGGTCAGCGGTGGCCGCGCATGCGCGCGGACGTCGGGGGGCGGCGTGCGACGACGCTCGGAGCGCCGTGACGTCATCCAGGCGGCAAATTCAAATAGCTGTCAGATACAGCTATGCCCTGGCTTCATACAGACACTGCAGACGCCGGTTCTTGTACTGACAATACTTGTGGAAGGTAGGCTGGGTGCTTTCTATTCATATGCTATGAGTTTCTGTGGTTATCCTGTTCCTTGAATGTTTATGGTCTATATTTCACCTGCAGTCTCTGCTGTTCTGTTGCCATGGATGTGTCGTCGCCGCCTAGTGGTCAGCCCTTATGCCGCAGGTAGGACGGAATATTTTTTTCCCTCTGCCTGTTTTGCATGGGTTTTTTTTTGAGGATTGGGGAATTATAAAGTATTTTTTCTTTCCTGTTGTGTCCTCAGCCCTTCTAGGTCCGATCATCATTCAGTAGCACGTGAAGAAAAATCTAGGTCACAGCGTGACCAATCAAAATCAAAGTCTTCTTCTAGACATCATACGGATAGGTCAAGGTCCGGATCTAAACGTGATTCCCACCGCCATTCTGGTCGCCCAGAGAAAAAAGCCTGCTGGGGGTGTAGGGCTCATGTCCCGGAGGACAAATCCCTATGTGAAGCATGCTACTCCAAGGCTGTGAGGGAGAGAGGTGCAGGAGACCAGCAGGTGGAAGCACTGGTTAGAAAGGTTGTACAGGAATCTCTGAATAGGACGGATTCAGCCCACACAGCCATTCCTCCCTCAGCACCAGCCTCAGCCGCGGACGTAGTGGATCTTGAAGTTCCAGGTCCTTCTCATGACAATTTTTCATCAAATGGATCCTCCGATAGTGAGGTTGAGGTGGATGAATATGGAGCGGGGTTCGACTTCTCCCAGGTTCCTCATCTGGTCAGGGCAGTTAAAGACGCGCTGAAATGGGAAGACCCAATAGAGATGCCCTCCAAACAGAAAAAGTATTTCAAGCATCTGAAAAAAGAGCGCCCGAATTTCCCCTTCTTGGGGGAGCTAGGTGAAATCATATCTGATGAATGGGGGAAGGTTGAAAGAAAGAACTCTTTGATCACCAAAGTAGCGAAAATGTACCCATTCAGGAGCGAGGAGGTGAAATACCTGGATTCAGCCCCCCTCATTGATGCTGCACTGATGAGATTGGTGAGACATGTTACGCTTCCACTGGAAGACACAGTGTCATTCAGAGACGGTCTGGAAAGGAAGATCGATACTGATCTCAAACGAGTATATATCACCGCTGGGATGGCCTGCAAGCCGGCCTTGGCTCTTGCGGCCTTGTCAAAAGCCATGGAAACCTGGACAGATGACGTGGGTGCAATCCTGGGAAGTATATCCGAAGATGTGCTCAGGAATTCTCCAGTACATGAATTAAGGATGGCATCGGCTTTTCTGGGGGAAGCATCCCTGGACATTATCCGGTTAGTATCGCGTGTCATGCTATCTTCGGTCACAGCTAAACGTGCTCTATGGTTACGTCCATGGGCAGCGGATCCTGCCTCCAAACAGGCATGGTGCAAGATTCCCTTTGAGGGTTCTTCCCTCTTTGGGAACAAGCTGGACTCGGCCATCACACGCGCTACTGGGGGTAAGTCGGGTTTTCTACCCCAGGATCGTCGTCTCTTGAGTCAGAGAAGAACCCAACCCAGACAGGATCAGGAGCGTGCTAGGGACGCACGGCGATACAGACCTGGTAGGGAATTCAGAAAAAACTGGAAAAGAAACCAACCTTCAGGTCAGAAGTCCACAAAGGCCACGTCTTCCGGGGGTCGTGATGCGACTAAGTCCTTTTGATATGGAGCCTGTCCAGGTGGAGCAAGTAGGAGCACGGTTACTCCATTTCCAGCACGTCTGGGCAGCCTCGGTCCAAGATTATTGGACAATCAAAACCATCTCTACAGGTCACACCTGGACTTTCACCAACCCACCCACACACCGCTTCATTCCCACAGTTCTACCGAGATCGGAAGAGAAGAAAGAAATTCTCTTATCCTATACAGACTCCCTGATATCTCAAGGGGCCGTCATTCCGGTACCAGTGGAGGAAAAATTTCAGGGGGTATATTCCCCCCTCTTCATGGTTCTCAAAAAGAACGGGTCATGGAGGCCAGTCATCGACCTAACATATTTGAACTCCTTCATCCAGAAGGAAAGATTCAAGATGGAGACTCTCTTGACCATAAGTCAAACAATTCAGCCAGGCGATTGGATGGTCTCAGTGGACTTGAAGGACGCATATTTTCATGTGCCAATCGCGAGGAATTTTCAGCAATACCTCAGGTTCGCAGTGGAGCAGAGACATCTCCAGTTCACCTGTCTTCCTTTCGGGCTGACAACATCGCCTCGAGTGTTCTCAAAGGTACTACTGGCAGTGGTAGCCCTAATCAGGGTCAAAGGTGTCCGGTTACACCACTACCTGGACGATCTACTCCTGCTCTCGCAGGACAGAGACCAGCTTCGTTTACATCGGGACCAAGTCATCTCGGTCTTGACGGAGTTCGGCTGGTTGTTGAACAGGGAGAAGAGTCAGTTGGATCCGACCCAGTCCCTGATATTCCTAGGGGCGCAGTTCGACACGGTAAAGAGTACCATCTCCTTACCCATGGAGAAGATCCCAGTAATTCAAGACAGGATTCGGCTCGCCCTGACATGTCCTCGCCTCAGGGCTTCATATTGCCTCAGGGTTATCGGCACCATGGTGGCCACAGCTCCCATGGTAAAATGGGCACAGTGGAGGATGCGACCCTTCCAAAAGGGTTTTCTTCATCAATGGATCCCAGAGTCACAAGATCACTTTGTCAGAATGACCCCGTCCATGAGGGAGTGTCTTCCATGGTGGCTTCATCAGGAGAATCTCCTCAAGTGCCACTCTATTGCACCAATCTCCTGGATTGTGGTAACGACGGATGCCAGCAACAGCGGCTGGGGAGCCCTCTGTCTATCAGAAGTAGCCCAGGGGAAATGGGACTTCCCATCTCAAGGGGTGGTGTCAAATGTCTTGGAGCTCCGAGCTGCCTTTCAAGCTCTTCAAGCCTTCCGTCACCTGATTTCAGGAGCTTCGGTTCTGTTGAGGTTGGACAACACGACTGCGGTAGCCTACATCAAGAGACAAGGGGGTACTCGCAGTCTAGATCTACTAGAGGAGGTCAGTCCGATTATGGCTTGGGCCCAGGCGAATTTGTCGAATCTGACGGCTGTTTACCTCCCCGGAGTCCAGAATGTCCAGGCGGACTTCCTCTCAAGAGTAGCATTGGACAACAACGAGTGGTCCCTCCATATAGAAGTGTTCAATTGGATTCTGTCTCTAGGAGTAACACCAGAAGTGGACCTCTTTGCATCACCCTGCAATGCAAAACTCGAGAAGTATTACACGAGGAATCGTTGTCCCCAAGCTTATGGGATAGATGCGTTGACGGACCAGTGGAGGTTTCTCAAGGCGTATGCCTTTCCCCCAGTACCGGTCATTCTCCGTTTTCTGTCAAGACTCCGCTGGGAAGAAGCCGAAATAATAGCGGTAATTCCATATTGGCCCAACAGGCCATGGTTTCCTCTCCTGACGCAGCTCAGTTGTCGGGACCCAGTCCCTCTTCCTCCCAGGCCAGATCTCCTGCTACAGGGAGCATCGCTTCACCCATGTCCATCCCATCTCCACCTGATGGTCTGGTGGTTGAAAGGGAGAGGTTGACAGCCTTAGGGTGTCCTGACACAGCAATTGAAACCTTGATGAGTGCCAGGAGAGCGGGAACTAACAGAGTGTACCAAAGAATCTGGGCAAGATTCGTGAGTTTCATCCCTACTGTTGGAGGTTCATTTAAAGACCCGAAAATATCGGACATTCTGGGTTTCCTGCAGACAGGCCTGGAGTTGCCCTTGGCCGTCAGCTCTCTTAGAGTTCAGGTCTCTGCGATTTCTGCATTCACAGGCGTTGCTTGGGCAAAACATCCTCTCGTCAGGCAATTCTTTAAAGGTGCATCAAGACTCAGACCTCAAAGGAGGCCAAGATTCTCCAAGTGGGATCTTCCCCTCGTTTTGGACTTCTTTTCAGGAGAGGATTTTCGACAAATGGATCAATTGTCCATCAAAGATCTTTTTCTCAAGACAGTGTTCCTGGTGGCCATAACATCTGCCAAAAGGGTATCTGAGATCAGCTCTCTGGGTTTCAAAGAACCGTTTATCACCTTTTTTCCGGATAGGGTGGTCTTGATCCCTATGTTGGGATCAAATCCCAAAGTGACGTCCGTCTTTCATGAGAATCAAGAAATAGTTCTCCCAACATTCCATTCATCTGACGATTCTAGTATCCATCCTCTAGATGTCGGAGAAATCCTAAGAGTCTATCTGGAAGCAACGGCTCCCTTCCGGAAATCGGATTACCTCTTCATTTACTTTCAAGGGAAGAATAGAGGATTACGTGCTTCCTCCAGATCCATATCAGCCTGGATTGTCCAGGCTATTCAAAGGGCGTATACGGCTAAGGGTATGGTCCCTCCAGAGGCGGTGACAGCACACTCGACTAGAAGTGTTTCGACGTCTTGGGCAGCTTCCCGTCATGTGTCTGCGGAAGTGATTTGCAAAGCAGCATCATGGTCATCGATACATACATTTATGACACACTATTGTGTTGAGCCGGCGGCTCTTTCTTCAGTTAATTTTGGTTTGAATGTCTTATCTGTTGACAATGCCAATTAAAATTTTTTTTCTAAAACCAGCAATTGTCCCACCCGGAAGTGTATGGCTAGTTATTTCCCATACGTTGGCTGCCATGGAGTCTGTCAGGAAAATGGAAAATTTATATCAAATACTTACCGTAATTTTCCTTTCCTGATGGACTCCATGGCAGCCGGAGTTCCCTCCCATTGCTGGAGTAGGCTAAGTTATGGAACACGGTACCTAGCTGGGAGCAAAGATTTATGGGAGTGGGGTCCTATGAGGTAGGAGAGGCGGGATTAACCCATACGTTGGCTGCCATGGAGTCCATCAGGAAAGGAAAATTACGGTAAGTATTTGATATAAATTTTCCATTTTCTTCTTTCTTCATCCTTTGGTTTCTTCATCTTCTCCTTACGTCATCTTCTTCCATCTTCTTCTTCCATCTTCTTCTTCCTCCGATCCGCTTCTTCTTGCGCTGGTCTTCTCATCCTTCTCGTCCGGCATCTTTTTCCATGGCGTCGGCGTCTGTTCTTCTGTCGGGCCGCTCCTCGCAATAGGAGGCTCCCGCTGTGTGAGGCTTCGCTCCGTCTGACAGGTCTTTTATAACAGAGGGCACCTGGTGACCCCGCCCCCCTCTGACGTCATGGAGAAAGCCATAGGGAATTCCCCATGACGTCCCCGTGCGTCAGAGGGGGCAGGGTCACCAGGTGCCCTCCGTTATAAAAGACCTGTCAGACGCAGCGAAGCCTCACACAGCGGGAGCCTCCCATTGCGAGGAGTGGCCCAAGAAGAGACGCCGACGCCAGAAAGGAAGACCAGAAGAAAGAAGAATTTAGTAAATAAGATTTTAATAAAGGAATTGTCAAAGACCGTCTCCTGTCATTTTTAAAATTTTTGACACTTTTTTGGTGAAATGGTAGGGGTACTTTTGTACCCCCTTACCATTTCACACAGGGGGGGGGCATGGATCTGGGGGTCCCCTTGTTAATGGGGGCTTCCAGATTCCGATAAGCCCCCCGCCCGCAGACCCCCACAACCACCGGCCAGGGTTGTGGGGAAGAGGCCCTTGTCCTCATCAACATGGGGACAAGGTGCTTTGGGGGTCTCAGACCCCAAAAGCATCCTCCCAATGTTGAGGGCATGTGGCCTGGTGCGGTTCAGGCAGGAGGGGGGCCGTTCTCGTCCCCCCCTCTTTTACCTGCGGCCTGCCAGGTTGCGTGCTCGGATAAGGGTCTGGTATGGATTTTGAGGGTGACCCCACGCCATTTTTTTTGGCTGGGGTTCCCCTTAAAATCCACCCAAGACCTCAAGGGTCTGGTATGGATTTTGAGGAGGACCCTACGCCATTTTTTTTTTGACTGGGGTCCCCCCTAAAATCCATCCCAGACCTGAAGGGCCTGGTTATTGAATTTTGGGGGACCCCCCCCGCTTTTTTTTTTTATCAATGAATGACAGTTCTCTGTGTTACGGGAGCCATCAATTCATTAGCCGCGAGTGCTTTTAATTAGCTTTTTTCCCTGCAAAAATGACACTTTTTGCAGGGACAGTTCTAAGCACAGAAAACATGCCCCCCTTCACAGGCAATCTATAGCCACCCCCCAGATGTGATACTGCAATGCTGTACTAACAGCACGCACACACAAATCCCTAGAAATACAGCACATAATGTCAGCAGTCAGCAACACACTGACACGCTGACACTGAAACACAATATGCGAGGCCGCCGTCGCGGCGGCCTCTTATACCGTGGGGCGTGTACTAAAGCCCCTGAGCTATAATTGGCTACAGGCATCCTGCCTGTAGCCAATTATGGCTCTCCTGGCTGCCGGCGCTGTGATTGGCCAAGCATGCAGGGTCACAGTGCATGCTTGGCCAATCATCAGCCAGCATTGCACTGCGACTCGCGCAATGCATTGCGGGCCGCTCGCATCACATGAATGTGATGCGAGCGGCCCAAATGGTTCTGGGCTCGCCGAACGGGTGAACGCCCGATGTTCAATTCGAACATGGGTTTGAATCGAACACCGGGCCCATCCCTACTCTCCATTTCTGCATTCCTTTGTGAAAAATATGCCTCCATCCTACTTCTTTTTTGCAAAGACAGTTTGTACCTTGGTAGCCTCTATCTTTCTATGAGCCTTTATAAGTTATCCACCAAATAAGGAATATCTTGAGCAGGATGATTTTTTACTGTGTTTTGAGGATGTTGTTAAATGTGATGTGGCCTCATGCAACTGTAATATCTTGTAAATGTAATGTATCTTTGTTATGAGCAGTGAAGTTATTTACCTGTTGTAGAGACTCATGACCAGTGTAGATATGATGTCCCACCTTCATAATACTGCCACCATTATCATACTCCAAAACCCGTTCCACTTATTATTACCTACTTATTAACATGACCACACTTGAACTGGAGTATAACTGGCCATAGCAGCCTTTTTATTCACAAATATTCAAAATTATATAAACATTTTAACCATAACAGAAAATTCCATAATCTCAGTTGCTCCCCCGGTGGTCTTTGACGGCAGTTCGTAACATAACTCCCTTCCACTTCCACACTGCAGGATTTTGCGTATTAGGCCTCCAGCCGTGTCACACCAGCTCAGAGACAAACTCATTCCTGCAGTGCCACCATTACCATCATCCAGTTAACCGTGTTAACTGAATACACTGTGGGCCCATACCACTGATGGGTCCCCCACACTTCCATCTCATAGGTTACTTGCCATCATCAAAGACCACCACCGCCAGCACTAACAAGGGTGACCCCTTACCCTTGGGAGCCCCTCCACACTCTCAAAGCCCACTGTATCCCACCCTGCAGTCCCAGGGACCAAAGATCAATGCACACCGCTGACAGGTGAACCCCATCCCCTATGAGATACATCCCTCTCCAGTTCCCTATGGCAGATCACCAAGCCCCCATTCCAAACCACGAAACGGCCCACCATCCTATTAACCTTAATGCAGGCTTTATTTCGTTTATCCACCGACCTCGCCAACCGCCAAGTCATCCTGGCTACAATGTCTGACCAAACGATCAACATGTCAGGGAAGGTCGACCGCATCCGAAGGAAATAAAATTGAATGTCCTTAATAAGCACCCTAATGGCACGACCCCCCAAATCATTCCCCCCAATGTGGAGAACCAAAACGTCCAAAGGCCTGTCCAGATGTGCAAAGCGATGCATCTCTGGCAGAACCCTACTCCACAACATGCCCAGGTTGCCTATCCAACGTATACACGCCTCCCCACTGGGAGTCCCCAGTTGCCTGCCATTCGGCCTAATGTCTGCCCGTCTAGCCCCCAAAACACATAGGAGTGGCCCAATATCCAAACAAGGCTTCCACCTGCAAGAAAGAAAGAAAACCACAAGATAACCATGATACCACTACACACAATACTCCCCCATCTCGAAAACTTGAATACATGCCCGTTCAGCAACATAAACCACTCCCCTTCATGTCATACCCCAGGCTTTGTCTTTCCCCTCTATTCAACTACCAAATGTGGTCAGATGTAAGTCCGGAATCTCCCTGATTCCCAGCGGCCGATCCGTTTTACAGCCGCCTCGTCCAACCCACATCGCGTGGCCTCTGTCGCCACGCCAATGTGGAAGGAGTGTGAAGCATACTGTGACCTATCCAAACCCGCTGCTTTCAGGCATTTTTTAAAAACGGCCACAAACTGGAATTTAGACAATTGGGCTCCATCCCTGTGTACCAGCAAAACCCCATCCGAAGTAGGGCGAACTCCCAAAAATCCCCTCACCATCACCATTGGGCATACAACAGAGTCCGGTAATGAATACAGCCATACTTTTACGGCCTCATGGAATCCCTCCGTTTATGTTGACGACGATAACCCTTTATGGCCTGTCGGATGAAGAAATCCTTTGTGAAAACTGCCCCGCCCTGCAATTTAAACAAGAACGCTAGCCCCACTAGCTTGCGGTCCATGGCTGACATGGACACCCCTCGTTCCAAATTCCTGGAGACAAAATAATAAACCAGCAACCTTACCTCAACAGCATCCTGCTCCACTCCGGCCTGCCTGACTAGTGCCCACTAGGGATGAGCCGAACACCCCCGGGTTCGGTTCGAACCAGAACCTTCGAACGGACCGAAAGTTCGCGCGAATTTTCGAACCCTATACGTTATAATGGACGCGAACGTTCGAAATCAAAAGTGCTAATTACAACGGCCAATATGCATGTTAATGTCATAAAACAGGTTTGGGGACCCGGGTCCTGCCCCAGGGGACATATATCAATGCAAAAAGAACTTTTAAAAACTAACGTTTTTTCGGGAGCAGTCATTTTAATGATGCATAAAGTGAAAAAAAAAAAGTGACATTTTCCTTTAAATATGGTACCTGGGGGGTGTCCAAAGTATGCCTGTGAAGTGGCATGTGTTTCCCGTGTTTAGAACTGTCCTTGCACAAAATGACATTTGTAAAGGAAAAAAAGAAGCCATTTAAAACCACTTGCGGCTTTAGGTTTGATCTTAAGTAGAATCTGAACAGGTACATTATGAAGTGTAGCTCCATCCCAAAAAAATCTATTTTTAAGCTTTTTGGAGAACATAGGGAGGGGTTATCACCCCTGTAACATTTGCTGTCTTTGCACATCTGTTCAGAACATGTCACCTCACTTTCCGTCCCAATGACAAATGTTTTTGGAAAAGTGGGGTTTTAATTGAAACAAGGATTGGTGATAAAGTATCAGTAGAGAGGAGATACCTTTTTCCCAAATTAAATCTAACAGGATAGAATTTCCCTTCCTAGGGGTAGATTTCCTCTCACTTCCTGTTTTCTCTTTCCATTTGCAAGTAGGAGTCGTTTGTAAGTTGGATGTTTGAAAGTAGGGGCCTGGCGTATATACTCTGCAGAAATTTGCCCTATTAGATGTTGGTGTAGCCACAAGACTGGTGGGCACAGGAATGGGCCCTGCTGTGAGTTAATAGATCAAGATTTGTAATTGCATGCACCTGTTGAACAGGGCAGAAAAATTGGGGGTGGTGGTGGTGGTGGTGGTGGACGGTTTTGCCACAAGACTGTAAGCTCTCACAGTTACTCTTGGTGGGCGCAGGAATGGGCCCTGCTGTGAGTTATTAGATCAAGATTTGTAATTGCAAGCACCTGATGAACAGGGCAGAAAAATTGGGCCTTTGGCGGTGGTGGTGGACGGTGTTGCCACAAGACTGTAGGCCCTCATAGTTACTCTTGGTGGGCGCAGGAATGGGCCCTGCTGTGAGTTATTAGATCAAGATTTGTAATTGCAAGCACCTGATGAACAGGGCAGAAAAATTGGGCCTTTGGCGGTGGTGGTGGACGGTGTTGCCACAAGACTGCAGGCCCTCATAGTTACTCTTGGTGGGCGCAGGAATGGGCCCTGCTGTGAACTATTAGATCAAGATTTGTAATTACCCGCCCCTGTTAAACAGGGGCTGAAAAATTGTGCCTTAGGCACTGGTGCTGGTGCCACAACACTGCAACCCCTCACAGAGACTGTACTTGGAGCACAGCAGTCACACGTGTTGCGAAGCATTTTTTTAAAAAATTGTAAGTACACGCCCCTGTTAAACAGGGGCTGAAAAATTGTGCCTTAGGCACTGGTGCTGGTGCCACAACACTGCAACCCGGCCCTCACAGATACTGTACTTGGAGCACAGCAGTCACACGTGTTGCGAAGCATTTTTTTTTAAAAATTGTAAGTACACGCCCCTGTTAAACAGGGGCTGAAAAATTGTGCCTTAGGCACTGGTGCTGGTGCCACAACACTGCAACACGGCCCTCACAGAGACTGTACTTGGAGCACAGCAGTCACACGTGTTGCGAAGCATTTTTTTTAAAAATTGTAAGTACACGCCCCTGTTAAACAGGGGCTGAAAAATTGTGCCTTAGGCACTGGTGCTGGTGCCACAACACTGCAACACGGCCCTCACAGAGACTGTACTTGGAGCACAGCAGTCACACGTGTTGCGAAGCATTTTTTTAAAAAATTGTAAGTACACGCCCCTGTTAAACAGGGGCTGAAAAATTGTGCCTTAGGCACTGGTGCTGTGGCATGGATCATTGAGGAGGAGGAAGAGGATAGTCAGTGAACATAAGAGGACAGTCACTCAGCATCAGCATAGGCAGTCTTGAAGGGATGTGACATTAAAAATTATTCGGTTATATCCGCCTCAGGTGCCTGGTAGCTGGTGGTGATCCAAGACTGATTCATTTTGATGAATGTCAGTCGATCAACCGAGGCGGTGGACAGGCGCACCCTATGATCAGTCACAAATCCTCCAGCAGCACTGAATGTGCGTTCGGAAAGAACGCTGGAGGCAGGACAGGCCAGTAGCTCAATTGCATACTGTGCAAGCTCTGGCCAGTGATCCATCCTCAGGACCCAGTAAGCCAGAGGATTTTCGGTGGGAAAGGTGTCCAAGTCTGACCTTGCCCCAAGGTATTCCTGCACCATGTATATCAGACGCTGGCGATGGTTGCTGGAACCGATCATACCTTGGGGCTGCGGACTAAAAAATTGTCTGAACGCATCGGTCAGACGTCCACCTTCCCCACCGCTCCTTCTGCCACTGACCGAAGCCTCAGCAACTCGTCGCCCAGGACCAGGAGTTTGTAGCCTCCCAGTTTCTGGGAACGCGTTGCACAGACCTTTCTGCAAGGCCTCCCTGAGATGTCTCATCCTCTGCTCCCTCTGCGACGGCAAGATAAGGTCCGCAACCTTACCCTTGTACCGCGGATCAAGGAGAGTGGCCAGCCAGTAATGGTCCCTCTCCTTGATCCGAAGAACACGAGGATCCTTCCGCAGGCTTTGCAGGATCAGGGAGGCCATGCAGCGTAGGTTAGCTGAGGCATTCGGTCCGGAGTCTTCTGGGTCACTGAGGATGACATGATCGCCAGCCACCTCCTCCCAGCCACGTACAAGTCCACTGGCTTGTTGGGACTGTACATCATCCCTAAAAGACTGCTGCTGCTGATGCTGAGTGCCAGGCTCCACCTCCATGCTCACACAATCCTCCTCCTCCTCCTCCTCCTCCTCCTCCTCATCCTCTTCCTGTGTGATGGGTGGGACAGAAGGAACACTGTCCGGATAAAGGGGGCCTTGAGAGGCAAGGAAGTCCTCCTCTTCCTGCCTCTGTTCTGCCTCAAGTGCCCTGTCCATTATCCCACGCAGCGTATGCTCCAACAGGTGGACAAGAGGGACAGTGTCACTGATGCATGCACTGTCACTGCTCACCATCCTCGTGGCCTCCTCAAATGGTGAGAGGACAGTGCATGCATCCCTGATCATGCTCCACTGACGTGGGGAAAAAAAACCAAGCTCCCCTGACCCTGTCCTGGTGCCGTAGTCGCAAAGGTACTCATTGATGGCCCTCTGCTGCGTGTGCAGTCGCTGCAGCATGGCCAACGTTGAGTTCCACCTGGTGGGCATGTCAGATATTAGGCGGTTCTTGGGCAGGTTCAGCTCCTTTTGCAGCTCAGTCAGCCGAGCACTGGCATTATAAGATCGGCGGAAATGCACACAGACTTTCCTGGCCTGCCTCAGGACATCCTGTAAGCCTGGGAACCTGCCCAAGAACCGCTGCACCACCAGGTTGAGGACGTGAGCCATGCAGGGCACATGGGTGAGCTGCCCCTGTCGCAGGGCGGAGAGGAGGTTGGTGCCATTGTCAGAAACGACCATTCCTGGCTTAAGCTGACGTGGCGTCAACCACCTCTCGGCCTGCCCCTGCAGAGCTGCCAGAACCTCTGGCCCAGTGTGGCTCCTGTCCCCCAAACACACCAGCGCAAGCACGGCATGGCATCTTTTTGCCTGCGTACTTGCGTAGCCCCTTGTACGCCTACGGAGCACCGCTGGTTCCAAGGACAGAGCACTGGAGGAAGAAGAAGAGGAGGGGGTGGAGGAGAGAGGTGTGTCACAACCAGTAGCAGTAGTCGCGTTTTGGAGGCGTGGTGGCGGAACAACCTCCAACACTACTGCACCTTGTCCTGCATCCCTCCCAGCTGCCAATAGAGTGACCCAATGGGCCGTGAAAGAAAGGTACCGTCCCTGTCCATGCCTGCTGGACCATGAGTCAGCGGTAATATGCACCTTACCGCTGACCGCCCTGTCCAGCGAGGCATGGACATTGCCCTCCACATGCCGGTAGAGAGACGGAATCGCCTTCCGCGAGAAAAAGTGGCGTTTGGGAACCTGCCACTGAGGAACCGCACATTGAACAAACTCACGGAAGGGGGCCGAGTCTACCAACTGAAAAGGCAGCAGTTGAAGTGCTAGCAATTTAGCAAGGCTAGCATTCAACCGCTGGGCATGTGGATGGCTGGGAGTGTACTTCTTTCTACGGTCCAGCAGCTGGGGCAGGGAAATTTGCCTGCTGCATTCGGACGTCGGTGTACTGCAAGTACTTGGTTGTGACACACCGAATTCTACACCTTCAGTCCTCTCAGAGCAGCTTTCAGAGAGGACTGAAGGTGTAGTGGGGATGGAGATCCCAGCTGAGGAGGAGCAAGTAGAGGTCCGCTTAGTTCTTTGGTGTGGGTCTTTTATGTGTGCCTGCCAACGAGCTGCATGGCAGGTCGCCATATGTCTGGTCATGCTTGTCGTGCCCAAGCGGCTGATGTTTTGGCCACGCGAGATACGCTTGAGACAAATATTGCAAATAGCAGTGGTGCGATCTGCTGCACTCGTCTCAAAAAAGGCCCACACCAAAGAACTTTTCTGATAACGTGCAGAGGCAGCGCCCTGCACAGGCGGAGCTCTGCGGTGTTGTACAGTTGCTGTGCTGGCCTCTACCTGGCCTCCAGGGGGCATCCTGCCTCGTTGGACATGTGACGCCGCATCCTCCTCCTCCTCGTCCTCCTCCTCATCCTCTCTCCCTTGAGGCACCCACGTGGAGTCAGTGACCTCATCATCCCCTCCCTCTTCACCACTAGAGCAAACCTGGCAGTAAGCTGCAGCTGGTGGAACTGTACTGCCAGATTCCTCAAGCTGGGTATCGTCATCCGAGCCTTCGAATCGTTGGGCATCCTCCTGGAGCATGTACCCAACACTGTGCTCAAAGAGTTCGGGGGACTCCTCAGGAGGACATGGTGGGTCTAGGGAAGGGGTGGCTGATGATGCTCTGTCAGTACCCTGAGCCTGGGTGAGAGAGGATGAGGAGGATGAGGAGGGCTTGGTCATCCATTCTACCAAGCCTTCAGCATGATGCGGCTCCACATGTCCAGCTGCCGAAAACAAAGACGCGCGTGTCCCATGGCCACGTGCTGATGACGATGCACGACCACGTCCACGTCCACGGCCACGTCCACTAGAAACAGAGCCTGCCTGCCCTGTGTTCTTGGCTCTGCACGCTCTGCCTCCCCTTGGCGGTCTTCCAGCCATTGTAGTCGGTAGTCCTGTGGGTGCTGCTGAGAAGAAAATATAGGAGCTCTGTGTGATGCCACTAACACACTAGAAGTCCTATAGGTGCTTCTGCAAAGAAAATATAGGAGCTCTGTGTGATGCCACTAACACACTAGAAGTCCTGTGGGTGCTGCTGAGAAGAAAATATAGGAGCTCTGTGTGATGCCACTAACACACTAGAAGTCCTGTGGGTGCTGCTGAGAAGAAAATATAGGAGCTCTGTGTGATGCCACTAACACACTAGAAGTCCTATGGGTGCTTCTGCAAAGAAAAAATAGGAGCTCTGTGTGATGCCACTAACACACTAGAAGTCCTGTGGGTGCTGCTGAGAAGAAAATATAGGAGCTCTGTGTGATGCCACTAACACACTAGAAGTCCTATGGGTGCTTCTGCAAAGAAAAAATAGGAGCTCTGTGTGATGCCACTAACACACTAGAAGTCCTGTGGGTGCTGCTGAGAAGAAAATATAGGAGCTCTGTGTGATGCCACTAACACACTAGAAGTCCTATGGGTGCTTCTGCAAAGAAAAAATAGGAGCTCTGTGTGATGCCACTAACACACTAGAAGTCCTGTGGGTGCTGCTGAGAAGAAAATATAGGAGCTCTGTGTGATGCCACTAACACACTAGAAGTCCTATAGGTGCTTCTGGGAAGAAAATATAGCTCTGTGTGTGTAATGGGACTAACACACTTCAAGTCCTATAGGTGCTTCTGGGATAAAAATATAGCTCTGTGTGTGTAATGGGACTAACACACTTCAAGTCCTATAGGTGCTTCTGGGAAGAAAATATAGCTCTGTGTGTGTAATGGGACTAACACACTTCAAGTCCTATAGGTGCTTCTGGGAACAAAATATAGCTCTGTGTGTGTAATGGGACTAACACACTTCAAGTCCTATAGGTGCCTCTGGGAACAAAATATAGGAGCTCTGCCTGCCTGCCACGAACACACTACAAGTCCTATAGGTGCTTCTGGTAACAAAATATAGGAGCTCTGCCTGCCTGCCACTAACACACTACAAGTCCTATAGGTGCTTCTGGGAAGAAAATATAGGAGCTCTGCCTGCCTGCCACTAACACACTACAAGTCCTATAGGTGCTTCTGGGAAAAAATATAGCTCTGTGTGTGTAATGGGACTAACACACTTCAAGTCCTATAGGTGCTTCTGGGAACAAACTATAGCTCTTTGTGTGTAATGGGACTAACACACTTCAAGTCCTATAGGTGCTTCTGGGAAGAAAATATAGCTCTGTGTGTGTGATGGGACTAACACACTTCAAGTCCTATAGGTGCTTCTGGGAAGAAAATATAGCTCTGTGTGTGTGATGGGACTAACACACTTCAAGTCCTATAGGTGCTTCTGGGAACAAAGTATAGCTCTTTGTGTGTAATGGGACTAACACACTTCAAGTCCTATAGGTGCTTCTGGGAAGAAAATATAGCTCTGTGTGTGTGATGGGACTAACACACTTCAAGTCCTATAGGTGCTTCTGGGAAGAAAATATAGCTCTGTGTGTGTGATGGGACTAACACACTTCAAGTCCTATAGGTGCTTCTGGGAAGAAAATATAGCTCTGTGTGTGTGATGGGACTAACACACTTGAAGTCGTATAGGTGCTTCTGGAAGAAAATATAGCTCTGTGTGTGTGATGGGACTAACACACTTCAAGTCCTATAGGTGCTTCTGGGAAGAAAATATAGCTCTGTGTGTGTAATGGGACTAACACACTTCAAGTCCTATAGGTGCTTCTGGGAACAAAGTATAGCTCTTTGTGTGTAATGGGACTAACACACTTCAAGTCCTATAGGTGCTTCTGGGAAGAAAATATTGCTCTGTGTGTGTGATGGGACTAACACACTTCAAGTCCTATAGGTGCTTCTGGGAACAAAATATAGCTCTGTGTGTGTAATGGGACTAACACACTTCAAGTCCTATAGGTGCTTCTGGGAAGAAAATATAGCTCTGTGTGTGTAATGGGACTAACACACTTCAAGTCCTATAGGTGCTTCTGGGAAGAAAATATAGCTCTGTGTGTGTAATGGGACTAACACACTTCAAGTCCTATAGGTGCTTCTGGGAAGAAAATATAGCTCTGTGTGTGTAATGGGACTAACACACTTCAAGTCCTATAGGTGCTTCTGGGAAGAAAATATAGCTCTGTGTGTGTGATGGGACTAACACACTTCAAGTCCTATAGGTGCTTCTGGGAAGAAAATATAGCTCTGTGTGTGTGATGGGACTAACACACTTCAAGTCCTATAGGTGCTTCTGGGAACAAAGTATAGCTCTTTGTGTGTAATGGGACTAACACACTTCAAGTCCTATAGGTGCTTCTGGGAAGAAAATATAGCTCTGTGTGTGTGATGGGACTAACACACTTCAAGTCCTATAGGTGCTTCTGGGAAGAAAATATAGCTCTGTGTGTGTGATGGGACTAACACACTTCAAGTCCTATAGGTGCTTCTGGGAACAAAGTATAGCTCTTTGTGTGTAATGGGACTAACACACTTCAAGTCCTATAGGTGCTTCTGGGAAGAAAATATAGCTCTGTGTGTGTGATGGGACTAACACACTTCAAGTCCTATAGGTGCTTCTGGGAAGAAAATATAGCTCTGTGTGTGTGATGGGACTAACACACTTCAAGTCCTATAGGTGCTTCTGGGAAGAAAATATAGCTCTGTGTGTGTGATGGGACTAACACACTTCAAGTCCTATAGGTGCTTCTGGGAAGAAAATATAGCTCTGTGTGTGTAATGGGACTAACACACTTCAAGTCCTATAGGTGCTTCTGGGAACAAAGTATAGCTCTTTGTGTGTAATGGGACTAACACACTTCAAGTCCTATAGGTGCTTCTGGGAAGAAAATATAGCTCTGTGTGTGTGATGGGACTAACACACTTCAAGTCCTATAGGTGCTTCTGGGAACAAAATATAGCTCTGTGTGTGTAATGGGACTAACACACTTCAAGTCCTATAGGTGCCTCTGGGAACAAAATATAGGAGCTCTGCCTGCCTGCCACGAACACACTACAAGTCCTATAGGTGCTTCTGGTAACAAAATATAGGAGCTCTGCCTGCCTGCCACTAACACACTACAAGTCCTATAGGTGCTTCTGGTAACAAAATATAGGAGCTCTGCCTGCCTGTCACTAACACACTACAAGTCCTATAGGTGCTTCTGGTAACAAAATATAGGAGCTCTGCCTGCCTGCCACTAACACACTACAAGTCCTATAGATGCTTCTGGTAACAAAATATAGGAGCTCTGCCTGCCTGTCACTAACACACTACAAGTCCTATAGGTGCTTCTGGTAACAAAATATAGGAGCTCTGCCTGCCTGCCACTAACACACTACAAGTCCTATAGGTGCTTCTGGTAACAAAATATAGGAGCTCTGCCTGCCTGTCACTAACACACTACAAGTCCTATAGGTGCTTCTGGTAACAAAATATAGGAGCTCTGCCTGCCTGTCACTAACACACTACAAGTCCTATAGGTGCTTCTGGTAACAAAATATAGGAGCTCTGCCTGCCTGCCACGAACACACTACAAGTCCTATAGGTGCTTCTGGTAACAAAATATAGGAGCTCTGCCTGCCTGCCACGAGCACACTACAAGCCCCTCTTTGTCAATCAATCTTTGTAACTGAATCTATCTAACTCAATCTCTGCAAGTGAATCTCTCTCTCTACCTAACTAAATCGAGCAGAGTGTCACAGAAACAGCCTGCTCAATCTGCGCCGGAACAGCATGTGACCGGCGCAGACGGCGTGGCGGCGTTTTATAGGGGGGGGCGTGTACTACAGCCCCTGAGCTGTAATTGGCTACAGGCGTCCTGCCTGTAGCCAATTATGGCTCTTCGAGTTTCGGGGCTGTGATTGGCCAAGCATGCGGGGTCACAGTGCATGCTTGGCCAATCATCAGCCAGCAATGCACTGCGTCGGCCGCGCCGGCCGCAATGCATTGCGGGGCCGCTCGCATCACACGAACGTGATGCGAGCGGCCAAAATAGTTCTGGGCTCGCCGAGCGAGCGAACGCCCGGTGCTCGATGCGAACGTGGGTTCGCATCGAGCACCGGGCCCATCCTTAGTGCCCACCATTCCTGCCATACCTTCTCGTAAGCAGCCCACATGGACATACTCACCGACCTCTTTATCCAACCTGTGAGGACACCAAGGCGATCTCCCACAGCCATTGGGGCAGTGTTGCCAACCGTCCGTAAAATTACGGGCAGCCTGTAAAAACAGGGCAATTTTCCCCACACGTAAATGTCCGTGACACGGAAAAAGTGCCAGTAAAAATGTCTGTGACCAGCTCAGCTTGGAACTGCGCATTCGCAATTCCTGGAGATGCCCGAGAGCCAGCTGAAGAGAAGATCCGATCTGCACCTCAGAGAATTTCTCCGCCCACCACCGCCTCTCAGCCATACTGTAACCAGCCCTCCTCCTGCAGCCCGCCACATTTGACAAGAAGATGCGGCCAGCCAAATGTGTGGCTGTGCTGTATTGAGGCGGGCGGGAGTCTGCTCTGCTCTCTTCCCTGCACTTAACATTAGCAGGCATCACCCTCGCTTGTTCTCCTGGCACCTAATCACGTCATCCTATGTCATTTCTGGCATCCTTGGTTGGAAGGCACGCCGACCACGGAGGTGAGTACACGGCATCTATGCACAGCCCCACTACGGACGAGCTAGCAGCCCCAGTGCTAGGTAGGCACCAGCAAATGTAAGCAGCATTTTGGCTCTGTATTATGCTTTTAACTTTTTTAATAAACTCAATTACGCTATGGACATCTCCATTGTCTTTTATATATCCCATGCCTAATTACCCAGGGAGGAAGCTTTCCTATTCATCTAAAGTCTATATATGTGAGCAGGCACTATCCTGCACAAGCGTTTTTGACTTTCTTTTTAACAAAAGAAGTCAATTACATCTGGTAAGCAGATCTTATATCTAGCACTGGTTTTGGGAAACAGGGGGTCATGAAGTTATTGATACAGTTGCTGATTCTGCATCATAAATAACTATACCCACAAGAATTTAGGAGGTGGACTATCTCGGTACTAGGTATTGAGTCAAATAAATCATCATAGGTAGAAAAAATACAAAATATATTTAATAGAGAAAAAAAGAATATGAATAAAATATGTACAACAGTACAAACAAATTAAGTAAAATCAAATTAACCGCACCACAGCATAACATGTCAAGACAAATTTACATTGGGTTTCCCCGCAAGATTCGTGTTGAGCAGTCGTAGGGGGCGGTTCCTCTACCGGTTTTGCGGTCTGAACCGCTTCGTCAGGAGTATGGTCTAATGCGGCGTACACATGGTCGGAATTTCCGATGGAAACAGTCCGATGGGAGCTTTTCATCGGATTTTCCGACCGTGTGTATGCCCATCGGTCTTTTTCTGTCGGAATTTCTGACTGACTTTGAATTGAGAACCTGTTCTCAATTTTTCCCACAGAAAACCTTTCTATCGGATTTTCCGATCGTGTGTATGCAATTCCGACACGCAAAATTCCGACGCATGCTCGGAAACAATTCGACGCATGCTCGGAAGCATTAAACTTCCCTTTTATAGTGCTGTCGAACGTGTTTTAATGCCGCTGTGTTACAGACCGTCAGAATTTGGTGTGACCGTGTGTAGGCAAGACAGTTTGAGCGATTCCGTCGGAATTCCGACGGTAAAACCATCAGAGCTTTTTCCAACGAGAATTCCGACCGTGTGTACGCGGCATAAGGGTAAATCATAATTTTATATACAACATAGATACAGAAAAACAGTTTATACAACAGATAATACAAGTTATTATCAAAAGAAGACTGGCTCACCAATACAGGCAGAGGCAAAGGATCATGGAACCCAACAAATCCCCCCTGCGGCAGATTTGGGGGATTGTGTAGGACAGGCTCTGATGTTATAACTATAAAAATTAGTTTAAATATGGTAATACAGAAATATATCCACATTTCAATATAATGAAATGGTAAGGGACCCAGAGAGGTGTAAAAGAAGTTAGATAAAATTGTGGTGTTAGAGCTTGTACAGAGTATGGTGAAGGCAGAAGAAGAAAAGAAAAGTTGTAAGAGATAGGGGGAAGAAAAAACTTAAAGGGAAAGAGAGACCAGAAGGGAATAATGAGGAAAAGCAAAGGGATGTGAAAGGGACAGGAAGGGAAAGAGAGGGGAGAGGGAGGGAAGAAAAGCAAATGAGGATGGGAAAAGGAAAAGGAAAAGGGAGGGGTTGGGAAGAGGGAAAGGAGAGGAGGGGAGAAGGGAGAAGGTGGGTTGACAAAGGAGGAGAAGAGGAGAAGGGATTTGAACAACGGGGGGGGGGGGGGGGAATGGGAGGGGGGATGGGGGAAGGGGGAAGAAGGGGGAGGGGGGAGACAAGGAGGGAAGAAACCACTGGGGAGGGAAACAGGGAGAAATGGTAATTAAGGAAACCAAACTACATACGGATTGAAAATTTAGATCAGAAGCACTAGAAAGATCAGACCGAGAAGTACCCACACAAACCTGATCCAAGATTACACCTTATGAGGATCCACCACCAAGAGCCCCATAGCCACTAATTATAAAGAGAACTCACCAATAAAACAATAGAGCGAGATTCGGTGCATGGGCTGATGAAATACATAAGGGGATGTACTAACGATATATTGTGAGTATTAATGTCCTGATGTGCACACGGACCAACCACTATCAAAGCCAGAAATATCTGGACTAAGTAGAGAGAGAGTCTGTAATATAAACAGGCATATAAAAAAAAGTATAGTGCTGCACATTAAAGTTTTAGGGCCAAGTACTATATCAATGTCCCCTAAGAGAAACGTGAATTGACCTGTATAAAGTTGCATCCCTGTGTGAGCCCGGCACCTGTGTCCTCACACTTGCTCAATGGGGGTCTGATTCAGACTGCCATTTAAGCTCCCCAACCACCATGGCGTCAGCGCACGCCGCCAAGCGGCGGCGGCTGACGTCATGGGGTCAGCCTGTCCACACTGAGGGAGTGTGCGGGTCCGCGCACTCACGCACAGTATACCCGCTCATCGAGGCCGTGCAAAGTGGGTCAGGTGATACACCCGGCACACACAACGTAGGCGCCTGATGGCTGGCGCCATTGCACATGCGCGGTAGGAGGAAATACACGTGCAGCGTAGAGAGGGTAACCAAAACTGTGTCGCGCATGCGTGTAACCCAACGCAACATCCCAGGGTGGACAAAACATAGCCCCACGGACTGTGTCCAGGGCTATGTTATGTAAGTGGAGACAATAAAATTGTCCCACCAGGGCAGGCACACATCCGCCAAGAAGGGGCCCCAAGAATGGGGTAGGTTCTCATGTCATGCCTTACCTTCCCATTCTGATGAGGTGAGCGAGTCTCCTTATTACAGCAAACAAAATAAACAATAAATATAAACAATATTTAAGGCAAAGTAAGTAACTAGATACAACATGGCATAAATTGGGGGAAATATTACCCCCTAATAACATAATTTCACTGCTAAAGACGCTTGGGACCTACTTTGTCCTGGCGCTCGGGAATGAGGCTATTTAGGGACTCGCATTCTATTGAACAGAGACAGAGATTTGTCCGTTACAGACACACAAATACAGGGTGATTAGGAATAGGGGTATATATGGAAGTCATCCTTGAACATCAATATAAATCCTTTTTTCTCTATTAAATATATTTTTTGTATTTTTTCTACCTATGATGATTTATTTAAATCAATACCTAGTAACGAGATAGTCCACCTCCCAAATTCTTGTGGGTATAGTTATTTATGATGCAGAATCAGCAACTGTATCAATAACTTTATGACCCCATTTCCCAAAACTATTGATATGGATGATGGTACTCCAAATTTTTTCTTTATATTTTTTGTTATTTGAGGCTATACTCATGTCATTGCCTTATATCTAGCACTGTTGGGGGCGGCAATCTTGGTGAAGGATATCTGACTATATGCCTAGAAGATTATCTACATAGAAGAATTGTGTTTTCTTCCTCATTTGGGACTTTATTTTTCACGAATTTAATGTTTTTGCATGATTGTTTGCATGTTTTGTTACATTTTTTCTGATCACCATTTTTTTTATACATCATATAGACATATATGCATGATTATTGTCCATTAATCTTCATCACTTACCTTTTTTGGTATTTTGGCTAATTATTAGCTGTTGTAATAGTGCCCTCTATTCACTATTCAGTTGCAAGATTAATTGGCAGACTCTGAGACTTCAATAGAAGGACAGCCATGCAGGGAAAGGCATCCAGCAAGACGCCACATCTGCAGGTGTAGGGATGCTGTTTCCTATGGCAACAGTCTAAGGTAACAGTTCCTAACTCAAGTTGTAGCAGTTCCTTCACTTCCACTACAATCACTCCTTACAGTTCTTCAGACTACTGAGCTTCAAGATACTTCTCAAGCTTCACCCCACTGGCCTGCTTGGTCCCTGGCTTGATACACAAGGCTGCTCTGCAAGCGTCACCTCTGCTGGCTGGGTCCCTGGCTTGATACCCAATGAAGTTTCCCGATTCTTCACCGTCCCCCGTTGGTTAGAATACTGCCCCGGTACTTGCTTCAGTTACTCACTGTGGTCCCTGGTAATAAATTGGTTGGTCCCTTAGTGGCGACTGCTTCCCCTCTACCTCCTACCACTACAGGTTCTCCGGATGGCAGAACCGTCACTTTTGGTTGGACTGCAAGCTGCAATCCCAACCCAGCGCTGCTCTCTTGCTTCTGTATAGGCCGTCAGACTGCCTAGCAGCCAGATGTGCCCAGGATAGGCCCAAACTCTGGCCTAGCAGCCAGAGTCCCCACAGACAGCCGTCCAGGTGGCACAGAACACCGATCACCTGACTCCACCCAAATATATAGGTTCTTCCAACAGGCCAAGGAATTTAAGAAAACCCCTGCTCATGGCTGGGATACCCTATATACCCAATCTGACCTTGCATTGCCCTTCTCATATCTAAATGCAGCACCTACAGACCCCATACACAGTATTAGATTTTCTGCAGATTTTTGTCTACAGGTTTACCAAAACCATGTAGTGCAAGGGCCTGCCTGATTGCATACAAATTGAAACTCTTAAGGTTTGACCACATATTATATGGTTTTTGTAAATCTGAAGACAAAAATCTGCAGAAAATCTAATAGTGTATATGGGGCTTTAGAGTGAAATCAATTGATCCTTACAATTAGTCAAGGTAGCTATACTGGCAGGTAAATTTAGGAGCAACCCTGCCTAAACACCAGGGTGCTACAATAGAATCAAAAAGAAAAATCTTTTTAAAAAAATGTCCCTCTATTTTTACTTATATCGCAAAAAAAAAAAAAACCCAGTGGTGATTAAATATCACCAAAGAAAGCTCTATTTGTGTGAAAAAAAATTATAAAAATTTTGTTTTGAGTAATTGTCATTCAAAGTGTGAGAGCACTGAAAGCTGAAAATTGGTCTGGGCAGGAAGGGGTGAAAGTGTATTGAAGTGGTTAAGGGTAACCCTATGATAGAATTAAGAAGATCTGGGTCTGGTATCGATTTTTAGGGAAACTCCACGTCAAAATGAAAAAATAAAACGAAAAAAAAATATGCTGTGGGGTCCCCCCCAAGATCCATACCAGGCCCTTTGGGTCTGGTATAGATTTTAAGGGGAACTCCACGCCAAAATGTAAAAAAAAATGGTGTGGGCCCCCCCTCTCAAAATACATACCAGACCCTTATCCGAGCACCCCCCCCCCCTCCTGAACCATACCAGGTCACTTGCCCTCAACATGCCCTCACATTTTGTCACTTACGTTTTTTTCTGACAGAGGAGAGATCTGGGGTCTAATAGAACCCATATCTGTCAGTAAGGAGTCAGAAAAGAGTCAGTGAAGAGTGCTTACTGCTTATTGCTATCACAGGGGATGTTTACATTCGTTGATAGCAATAAAAGTGCTAAAGAAAATTGTAAAAGTGTGACTTGTTAGGCATCCATTTACTATCATATTTTATAAAAATAGGTATTATTTGCACACCCCCTCTCCCCGACATCCACCAGGCATTTTGACAGCTGTCATCCTTGTGTGCAGCATAGAACACCGCCGCTAATATCCATACTTTGAGCTGGCTGGCTCCTTGTCATGCTGTTTCATGCTAACTTCAATGTAAGTGTGTTGCTTATTCTAAACTTTTATACTGACCTCAGCGCTGTTTTCTTCTTTTTTTCTATTATATTGTGTTTGTGCGCACTAAAATTCATTAAAATTTATTTTTCTAAAAAAAAAATTGTTTGAAAAAATGCTATGCAAATATGTAGCGTAAAAAAATTGCAAAACCCACCATTTTATTCTCTAGGGACTCTGCTAAAAATATATATACAACGTTTGGGGGTTCTAAGTATTTACTAGCCAAAAATGTATTTTTACATGTAGAAGAGAAATGTCAGAATTTGTCCAGTGGGGAAGTAAAGTGCAGAACATGGGACATTCATTGGTCATTGAAAGAGATAATTCTCTCAACCTTACTGAATGTCTGCTATGGAGGCTAGCAAGCTTACTACATGGAGAAGGGAAGGTCTATCCAAAGAACTAAACTAGCCTCAACAGAGAGGGGAACAATGCAGTATTAACCCCTTCAGATCCGCGCTATAGCCGAATGACAGCTACAAGAAGTCAATAGACGTCCTCCCCTTTGCACACTCCCCGCACGCCCCTGCAGGGAACGCTCGGCACGTTCTTTGATAAATAAATTCAAAATGCCACACTTGAAACAAAAGCTCACTTTATTAGGGTAAGATATACAGTTTAAAAAAAAAAAAAAACTTAATAAAAATCAATATAGCACCAATATACTGCCAAATTAAAACCCAATATAACCCCTGAAACAAAACTCCCTTTTTATAGGAATCTTAACTGCAAAAAGCAGTCTAGCCTAAAGTAAAGGCCCTACCAATATAACATAACCATAAAACACCCCAAATAAATGAAAACCCCCAAACCTCTGTTGATCGCAGGTGCAATGCTTTGCAGGCTGACAGTAAAAAAAAAAAACCTTCTTTGATGTCAGTAGGAATCCTTAGGGGTACGTCTATCGTTTTTTTGTTGCTATATATGCATTCAAACTTTGAGCAATACAAAGGTAACAGACGTATGTGTGGAATAGTTTTTTTTTTTTTTTTTAAATGTTACTCAGTACGTACAAACACCAACAGTGCTGCCTTATTATTGCCCATCAATGCAGCCTATCGGTGCCCATCAGTGCAGCCTATCAGTGCCCATCAGTGTAGCCTCATCAGCGTACATCAATTAAGGAGAAAAATGACCTGTTTGCAAAATTTATTAACAAAATATAAAACGGTTTTGTATTTTTTTTTTTCTGTCTTTTTAAAAAATTTTAACAAAAAACAAAAAAAACAGAGGTGATCAAATACCACCAAAAGAAAGCTCTATTTGTGGGGGAAAATTATAAAAATGTTATTTGGGTACTGTGTTGTATGACCGCGCATTTGTCATTCAAAGAGTGACAGCGCTAAAAGCTGAAAATTGGTCTGGGCAGGAGGGGGGGGGGGGGGGGGGGTTTTGGTGCCCAGTAAACAAGTGGTTAAACTGAGAAATGCAGTATTGAACAAGTTTTAGTAAAACTGAATAGCCACTAGATATCAGCACCAAGAGATTGATACATTTATAATACAATCCAATGCAAAAGTAATGGATGAACGATAGATGGGACAGGACATATAAAGAAATGGGTAAAAAAATGAATTCAGCAAACCCAAACATAGCAGTATGTTTTTGATGAGGGAGAATTGACTGAAATGTACTAGAGGAAGCATACCGGCAGGTGTTTAACAAAAATAATTAAGAGACTGCAGGTGACAGCAGTGTAAAATTAGCCAGCACCAGGACAATTGTAAAAGCAAGATGAGGCCCTAATTTACTTAGGACAAAGGGCGCAGCTTCTACCACAAGAATTAAGATATACCAGAGAATACAGCAGTTAAATAGGCCAGGATGATTCATGGCCAGGACCTGCTGATCAGTTGTGTCCAATCACAGCCCAGAGCCCTGTGTTGACTGTCAACTCTCTGTACAGACGGAACATTTAAAGCAGGGAGAAGAAACAAAGAGATCTTTAGTATAAATCAGCACACATTACACATTGTTAGGCACACAATTAACCCCCTGATTACCCGAGATGTTAGCTCCTTCCTAGCCAGTGTCATTAGTACAGTGACAGTGTATAGTATTATCACTAATCACTGTATTAGTGTCATTGGTGATGTCAGTGGCAGTTAGTTCCCACCCAGTGTCAGATTGCCTGTCGCACTCCCATTATAGGTCGCTGATTACCGCCATTAGTAGTATAACAAAAAAAATTCCAGTATATATACACCATAGTTTGTAGATGCTATAACTTTCACGCAAACCAATCAGTATACATAAATTAGGATTTTTTTTTTTTATCAATGACATCCAACAGAATACATTTTAGCTAAAATTTTATGAAGACATATTTTTTTTTTTTTTTTATTGTATAGGTTTTATAGCAGAGTGTAAAAAATATTGTTTTTCTTTAAAAAGATTTGGTCTTTTTAGTTTAGATCACAAAAATAAAATAAAAAAACCCAGTGGTGACCAAATACCACCAAAATAAACCTCTATTTGTGTGAGTTAGTAGTGGTGTGCTGTAAACAAAAGGCAACTTCAAGAACAAATAGCAACAAGTGTGTGATGTGCTTTTAGAAAACTTAAAAAAAAAGGCCCTGTCAACATAAACATTAAGAAAAAATAAATAAATTCAAAATGCCACACTTGAAACAAAAGCTCACTTTATTAGGGGAAGATATACAGTTAAAAAAAAATAATAATAATAAAAATCAATATAGCACCAATATACTGTCAAATTAAAACCCAATATAACCCCCTGAAACAAAACTCACTTTTTATAGGAATCTTAACTGCAAAAAGCAGTCTAGTCTAAAGTAAAGGCCCTATCAATATAACATAACCATAAAACACCCCAAATAAATGAAAAACCCCAAACCTCTGCTGATCGCAATGCTTTGCAGGCTGACAGTAAAAAAAATAAAAATAAATGCACATTATTTTACCTGCAAAAAGATGTGCAATTATAAAAAAATCTTTTTACAAAGGTTAATTTTTTCCTTTAATGATACCTAATACAATCCTAAGAGTCCAGTTAGGTAAACCTTCTTTGATGTCGGTAGGAATCCTTAGGGGTACGTCTATCGTTTTTTTGTTGCTATATATGCATACAAACTTTGAGCAATACAAAGGTAACAGACGTATGTGTGGAATCGTTTTTTATTTTTTTTAAATTTTACTCAGTTTAGAATACGTACAAACACCAACAATGATGATATACAAAATGTGAGAGAGTATAACAAAATGTATTCAATCACTAATCATCTTTCTCCATGTTCCCAAATGATTCAGCAAAATCATTAAGCAGATATAAGACATACATTTTGATTAAATGTATTACATATAGTATAACTGTACTATAGCCAAGTTGGTTAGGTGTGCTCGTTGATCAATATGACAGTATTTCATATTCATTTTGTAATGTCCACAGACCAGGGGGTGAAGGTGCCATCCTTGTTTCTCGGGATCTGAAATACAACAAAAATGAATTAATTACACTCCAACCTGTAGCAGTTTCTGGATTCTAGATAAGTGTTCCAGAAAAGTGACATTGTATTGCATCTTTTTGTGGCTGGACAGAATGTGGTATTTGCTAATAGTTACCCAAGCTGAGGTCTACATCTTATGCTTCCCAAAGTGGCTTTGGTAGTGACAATTTTTTACACAATCTTTGTCCACATCACTAGTTGCATTAATTAGTATACACACATCTGAAAAGTTTGCCAAAGGTCTTGCCTGATATACGCAGTTTGTAGATATAGAGTTGCCAAAGCCATCTCTAATTTGACTGGATGGCACTCTTGTATCTATAGGGTAAGGCAGATGCCAGTTGGAAGATCTTTCTCAATAGGGAGCATGAACTGGGCAGGATAGAAAGCTGATGCCTTCTAAAAACTCTTAGTGTGAAATATGAACAGTAGACTCCCAAGCAGTAATGTTTGGTACTGGTAGTTAAATCCCATGTGATTAGCAATATTTTTTTATCCATCTGAATCACCAAAATCACTGATTCATGTTTTGTTTTTTTCATTCACCTGAAAAATTGCAAGTAGATCTGTCTGATCTGCATAGATCATAGAAATTATGAACCCAAGAAACTATGGTTCAAAAGTGGTGTCATCCTCTGAAAATTTGACAAATTAGAAGACAATTTTTGGTCATCACTGCAGGTTATCCTGGCTGCCTGGGCCATCAGCTGGGGAACAGCAATATATTACTACTTTCAAAGCTGGCAGGTAACATTTATTTAGGCAGTGTGTGGATTTTGTAATGAGATACAATTGATGTAAATAAAATGAGCAGCATACCATGAGGAGTAGGAAAAAACTCAAATTCACAAAAGGTCACAATGAGCAATTTTATGAATTCTGTGTGAGGTATTAAATATTACACATTAAAAGTGATTGTAAAGGTTTGTTTAAAAAAAAAAACACACAACAAACGTGTTATACTTACCTTCTCTGTGCAAGGGTTTTGCACAGAGCAGCCCCAATCCTCCTCTTCTGGGGTACCAGGGCGGCGCTCACAGATGTACGTCGGCAGAATGGCACGGACAGGCATAAGGGCGTACAGGTACGTTCCTTTAAACATTTTTTATATTTTTCAAATGTATTATTTGCTGATTATACACAGCACAAAGTCGCTGGATATAGTTATTGCATGTGATCATGTTGTGCGGCACAATTTGATATATTATCATTAGAGGAGACCTGGTATACTTAAATTAATCTGAAACGTAGCATACTTTCTCCACATGGTTAATGTCTGTTAGGTGGACATCACTCTCCAATGAGCAGAGCACCTCATTTAAAAAAGCATATACTCATATATGCTTTAAAGAACATGTATAATGGTTTGGGTATAAAAAATTTCCATTATGGTCAGGACAGAGAAAGAAAAATGTTTCTAAGTTTTGTGTTTTAAAATATCAAACCTTTTAATAGTTTGCATTTTCGTCAGTAAAAAGGGTGACGTTTTTTTTTCAGAGCTTACAGAACTAAATAGCTCAAGCTGTAGTTCCTACACACACACCTAAATGAGTCAGTACAGGTTAGTACAGCAATTCATCTCCCTTCCTTCCCCATGCCTAGTAAAGTGAAGAAGACATTTCAGTTAGAGCACATCAGGAGCGGTTTCTTTTCAGAAACTGTGTATTTAGAAAGCCCCTATGCTCTAGGATACCAATGTCATGTCATTGCAACATGTGCTAAATGTTTCTTTTCTATGAATGGTAAAGAAATTAGCTAAAACAAACAAACACATACATTTAAAATTATACACACTTTAAAATTAAAAAAAAGGCACCCCACACCAAAAACTCACACAACACAACAAAATAAATACACACAAAATTTGTTCATATAGAACACACCATTTTAGTCAACTGGTCTTCACAAGCCATTCTGACTTTCTCTGGCGTTGCGGGGCTATTAAGAGTGAAAATCTTAGGCAAGTTACGTTCTGCACGAACTGAATCCACTGCATCCTTTATGGCAAAAAGGGCAGAACATCCTAAAAACACGGCTGTCTCCCCGACTCCCTGTAAGAAAATTCACATCATCTTGTTATGAAAATAAAACTGGCACCCCAACTCCCTATAAAAAAGGTAAATCAATAGCTTTATATTACTTATAAAGACAACAATGGCAATGCATTTTTTTAATTAAGTATATTTTTAAGGTTAAACATTTACTACCTATTTACACAGCCAACTAAATGTCCCAAAAAAGAAATTCCACCAGTTCATCTAAATGCTGTTGTATGCTTTATACTCTTAAAAGGCAACACAATGTGTGTGTGTGTGTGGGCTACAGTTGGAGAGAGAGTGAGCCTGGCATATATATATATATATATATATATATATATATATATATATATCTACACACACATATATGCAAATAGTAAATATATTATGAAGCAAAACAAAGCTCACCTTTGAGGAGTAAATAGTATAGGGATTTTTAGAGGATGCAAGGAGCGAGACATTAAACTCTGTTGGGACATCACACACTGCTGGTATTTTATATTTGTCAGGTCCAAGTGTATACATGTCACCTTGTGGTGAATAAAATAGTTCCTCTAATGTGTACAGGCCAAGTCCCTGAGTAAATCCACCTTCAATCTAGAGAAAACATTTTTTATTAATACACACAACCTGACTTAAAAAATAAATAAATAAAGGAAATTTATGCACAATATATAAAATATAAAAAGGTGTAAACTGTACACATAGTATTAAAGGGCACTAGATTTTTGTGGTCTCTATTGGAATTGACTGCCCTCTCCATCTCTACAGCAACCTCACACTCCATCCATTGTGACTCCTCCATTTCAAGTGCTCTACATTTATCTCCATCTATAGAGCAATGATTTCTGCAACTCAGAATGAGACATTGGACTGTTTCTATAAATGTATATTATGTATATATACTAAATACATCATTATGAAAACTTAAGACAAACCAAACCAAAATATTTTTTTTGTAACTTAAAGGTTTACAAACCTGTCCAATGTCCAATGCTGGATTTATGCTTTCTCCCACATCCACAACTATATCTGTACGAAGATTCTGAGAGAAGAAATAAAAAAAAAAATAAAATAAAATCAGTGCAGTCAGTTATTGTTTCCTTGTTAAATTCATTTTAGTGGTTTATTAAAGAGGAATTCCAGGTATCTGTATTTTATACACATTTACATGAGTCCAGCTTGGACCTATGTAACTATACATATACCATAACTAGACAAGGCCCCTGGAAACTGCATCCCTTGGAGTAAACACTGCTACTCCGGGTCCCATACTGAACGGCTGGCCTGCTGAATTCTAAACACACCCTCTCCAGGCTACTGGTGTGTTGCTGCTCCACCTGTGTGGTATTAGGGAGCTGAGCTGTAATATCTATGAGAATAGAATAGCCTATCTAACAAGCACCAGTGCTGTCCCAACTGAGAAAATGTGTCAGTAGACAATATTCAGCACAATATTGAACAGTAGGAACACGTAACATCCAGTGAACCATCAACTTTACATATTCTCAAAACAAAAACATTAATGCATTGTACAGTCCTCAGTTCATACTATATCTCAGTGAAGGAATGCTACATTACTTCACAAATAGCTTCACTCCTTTTACTGTGGTAAACTTTAGATGCTTCGGTCTGGGCTCTGTGAATAGAGGTCTATTTTCCTCTATCTCTTTGTCCTTGTGCTCTGCTAGAGGGCTTACCCAATAATGCTGTGCAATAGGCAGGTCACACTTTGTGACCTCATTACAGAGTGCAGTGCAAAACAAACAGCATCACAGGTCAGTAGATGCACTACATAGATAGGCCAAAAAAATTATCACATCACTACATGAGTTAAAACCATTGTAGATCCAAGGATTAGGGGATCAGAAAGGAATGTTTACAGAGCTGGAGAAAAACAGGCAATGCTTTAATAAGGGGTTTTGTTTCTTTCTCTGGATATACTGCAGGTTTAGGGCTCCAAGGATGCATTTTGAAATGTATTTTTGTCTTTTAGTTGAACTTGATATGGTGTAAAACTCTACGAGGCCCATTGTTATCTTTTCTTGTATACCTTATTCAGCAATAACAGTTTGATCCAGGGAACTAATCTGATTGCCCTGAGCAGGGGTAGTTATTGTCTATCCATGGATAAAAAGCATGTGGACACAGTTGCCCATGGAATTTTGCTTTACCTCTTTCCAAAAAAGCAGGAGTTGTACTAGAAAGTAGTTACATAGTTTTGATAAAAGAGCTCTGTCTGTCAAGTTCAATCTGTGCAAGGAGGTTCAGTTTTTGAACTGGCCCTAATGAGTGTTGCCTTTTTTTGGATAATTGTTGTGAAAAAAAAAACAGAAACACAAAAAAAAGACAAGAAACATATGCTTTACCAGCTTTTGTTCCCTTTCCATTCACTACACACTTGTAATTACTTTACAGTACTCATCAAGGATTCTTTTTCAATTAAAATCATTTACTTCATCTAAGAGATCACTTTTTTATTTTATTTTTTTATTGGATCACCACACAATTTACTGGCATTTACCTTCTCAGCACTAAGGGGGTTCGGGGTCCCAGCATAACCCTACTCTTCTGCTTATTGATGCCTCTGAGGCAGCACTGGAGCGTTTGGCAGAACTTGGCTTTATATATTCAAAAAGAAAGCTATTAAATTCTTTACAAACCTGTTCAATTGTTAGACACAGTGCCAAGTTTCAGGTAGTTGTGTTCACCAGTGTGAGTAGAAATTACTGGATTTGTATGGAAAATAATTTTTCAACAGCAGATATTACCTCTACGTTTGAAGTGTTTCTAATTTTATTTTAAAATTTTAGCCTAAGTATATAGTTTTTAAATATATGGCCTATTTTTTAACACATCAGCTTGCTGACAGATTTTCTTAACCATCATTTTGCCAAATTAAACATCCTATTCTGTTAGTTTTCCACAAGAAGTAATTTTAGCTACAGAAGTAATTTGAATTGAATTAAATTAACTACTTAGAAACATA
Source organism: Lithobates sylvaticus (assembly GCA_028564925.1). Lineage (NCBI taxonomy): Eukaryota > Metazoa > Chordata > Amphibia > Anura > Ranidae > Lithobates > Lithobates sylvaticus. Next base: position 129,794,236 of record CM053031.1, read on the forward strand.
AGGCAGTTATACAACTATGTGTCATGTGAGTCTTGTTGAATCAATTACAATCATGTACATTGTGTGCCTCACCCAAATAAAATCACACAATTTCCCCATTACCTTATGGGCACCAGTTAGACAGTCCAGTTCAATCTCAGAACAAGCTGCTCCATAGATATAATAAGGAGCAACGTGACCCTCTCCTTTTTCCCAGTCCATCTCGGTGTCATATCCTCTAAAAAGGGGGGGGGGGGAGTCAGCAATTACTATGTATACAATAGACAAGAGAAATATTGAAAAATCAAGCTCAAATAAAGATTCAGGGATATAGTAGAGCCTACCCAATATAGGAATTGTCAAGGTCCCAACAACCACTTAAATGAAAACTGGTCGTGGAATTGCAGAACATAATGAAACGGTTATTTAAATTGTTTTCATGTTGTGCTTTCATGGCGCAACCATGCAATAATCAATGAAATGTCAGGTTTTGAAGCCTTTTGTTTACATTTCTGACTCTATAGCATAACATAGATCATTTGCTTGAGACATAACTGACCCAGACACTGAATGGAGATAATTAATAACAGCAATACCAGGACTTGGTTTAATACTGCTTACTCTATGGTGTCCATATGCAGGCCTTGGCCTTATTCAGGATGAAAACCTGTTCTTCTCAGTCTTGGGATTAGGTTCAGTAAAGGCAAATAGGCTGTTCACTTTGCAAGGGGAGTTGCACCTGCAAGCAAATTTTCCCCCGAGCTTAGAGAATGTAGCCCAAATTTTATTTTGCAAAGAATACCAAATCATGTGCAAGGAAAATAAAAAAGAACAATTTTTTGCTAGCACATGATTGGATAACGGATATCAGCAGAGCTTTCCCTCATTCATTAAGCTCTGGGAACAATTCCCATGCAATGTGAACAGTCTTAGTGTATTTGCCTTAACAAATCAACCCAATTGCAAGTCTTTTTCTGCATTATTTACATCTCTTTTCCTTGGCCAACTATAACTATAACTCACGCCTTCTGGTTTGTCTTTATACATTTTCCTACCACTTCTCCCCACTTTATTCCCTTTTTGTGTCCTTTTCATTTTTATGTGGTTCTTCATATACAGGTGCGCAGTTTCTTCATTTTAAGTCTATGCTCCTATACTGATCTATAGATTCTATAGATTTATGTATTCAATAGAGTAGGAGAGGGTTAACACATCAAACAGGTTATTTTTGCGGTCTGTTTTGCTGGGGAAATTTTTCTTCACTTCCTGCCCTGAAGATGTAAAGTGAGGAAAAGTTCCATCTTAGATAATTGTCACCATAACATTTATCCACATTGTACGATTTTCCATACTGGTGACTACTCAAATATTTGGGGTTTTCTCTTCAGTGGGAACATAGACTGAAAAAAAAAAAAAAAAGCCACACATTTGACAGTGGGCCTACCCTGTCCCACTATATCCAAAACAAATGGAAACTTTGCCCTTACATGTGCCAACTTTAAAGGTTTTGTATACTATCTTTTCATTACTGCTTTTACTCAAGCTTTTGCCCTGGTTCACATTCATTCGATTTGGCATGCAATTTGACATGTCAAACAAATCGCATTGGCAAATTCCGGCAATGGCAGCGTCCGAATTGGCGCGACACTGCATTTGTGGTGCCGCACCGATTCCCAAAAGTAGCTTCTGTACTACTTTTGGCAATTTCGGGGTGGGATTTCCATTGACATCTATGCAAAAACCCGCACAGATGTCTCTGAAATCACCCCCGAAATCGGGACTGACATACGGGAATGAAATAATGCGAGTTCAGCTGAACTCGCACAATTTCATTCCCGCAGTCAGTGTGAACCAGGGCTTAATGTCACTGCTTAGTTTACTTTTCTTTATAACACTACTAAATTATCTGGCTTTCCAAAATTCAAAGTTTACAGAAATACATAGTTTATATTTTGTGACCATGCTAAATTGCTATCAAGTTTAAGTATTTATATATTTTTTGACCTGCTTAGAGAAAACTCTTAAGACAGGGTTCAGACCTTTGCGCTATGATAGCACACCATTATGCATTGTAATGCGCTGTTACAAATAATAGTGCTTGTACTTGCACCCCTGTGCTTTTTCAGTGTGGCTGAGGGAACACGTGCAATTTACATGCCCTCCCACACCCCTTAGAAAGCCTGTGAACTAACAATAAAAAGCAAACCAAGCTCTTTACCAAGTTATCCTCTTCAGTTTGGCCTTCAGCTGAATTTAAGCTTGCTGTGCCTGAAGGCGGTAAAGGGTAACATCTTTTAATGTGTTACCTACCTGTAAAATCCAGTAGCTGATAGACTTAGTCTCTCAGCGAATGCTTGCTGAACCTGAAAAAACAAAAATGAATGCCAATTTTTCCAGGTTTGGAAAGGTCTGGGACCAATAGAACTTGCAGATGTAAAGCGTAATTGCTATGTGTAATTAAGTCCAACTCCAGTCGAACCATTTTCCTTGTTTTGGATAGCACAGGGAGGGCTAGAGGCACCATTGGGTTTATACAGCTACGTGCATAGTTTTGAGGTCTCTTCTCCCTTCTGGTCAGAGAATAATTAAAACACATGTTTAGTAAAGTGGAGAAGGGTTTTTGGGCTCTATTTGTTCACAAGTTTTGTAGTGTATGTGTAAGGAAGACTTTGTCGGCATTGGGTAGGTTTAAGATGGCCCGACTTGTGGACAGTCCTCTAAGTTCAACTGTTATGGTTGTGGAATTAGGGAAGGAGTGCTATGTGTGAATAAAAAACCTTGGAAATGACATCTGTTAGAGGAACAATGATCACTTTATTGTTGTATGATTTATTAGTGTATGACAAGGGATGAGGTTCAAGTCTACTATGACTTGGAGATAAACCCTGCTCAGTTGCAGTTTGTGCATGCCTTGAAATAATGTAAGATTTTTCCACCATGGTAGCCAACTATAATGGACCTCCTGACCTTTGAATTTACGTCAGCTTATTTACAAAGGACTAATAAGGAGACTTCTGTGATAGCTGTGATAGGGAAAACATAGGCAGTGTTGCTGATAAAAGTGCATTGGGACAGATTACTGTAGAACTTGTAGGCACTTGCTGGTTTCTTTAAAGTAGATGTACTCTGTCACTGCCAGGCTAGGACAGTATACGACTTTTCTCCAACCCTTGGTTACTAAAACAGATGCTTACCTCAAGCATACTAAACATATATCATTAAAATTTTACAAACGTTGGCGAGTACCCTCTTAGTGACGGCTGATGTTGGATCTTTCTATACAGGCGGTCACCTAGTTACAAACATGCGACTTACAAACGACTCCTACTTACAAACGGAGGGAGACAACAGGAAGTGAGAGGAAATCTACCCCTAGGAAGGGAAATTCACTCCTGTAAGAGTTATCATGGGTTAAAGGTACCTCCACTGAAGCTTTCTCACCAAGGCACAACAACCCAAAATTTTCAAAATCCAATTGTCATTGGGACAGAAAGTGAGGTGAAATCTTCTGAACAGTGGCACAGACAGTAAAACAAACATTACAGGGGTGTTAACCCCTCCCTAAGCTATCTAAAAAGCTTAAAAATAGTTTTTTTGGTTTGAGTTACACTTAAAAAATTTACCTGTTCCGACTTACAAATAGATTCAACTTAAGAACAAACTTACAGACCCTAATTTGCTTGTAACCCGGGGACCGCCTGTACTATCATTGGCCATGAGGATGCATTAGCATCGGTTAAATGGGCTTTAGCAGATTCAGATTTGACTAGAAAATACAGGAAGTTTTTTCTAAAAAGTCTTAAGTTCTGTTTGTTGAAGAATTACTTTTGGTTTGATCGTCTTCATCTTCTTGCAGACCAGAGGTGTTGCGATGGGCGCCCGTTTCGCCCCTAGTGCGGCCAACTTATTTATGGCCCACTAGGATGAAGATGTTGTATTTAGGGATCATCCTCCACAGCTGGTCTGTTACAAGAGGAATATAGATGATCTGATCATGATTTGTGAGGGAGATATGGCCAGCTTATTAAACTCCCATGGAATATAGATTTGCAGCAAATGATTTTCTTAGATCTAGAAATTATTAAATAGGAAGGGGGGGTTGGTTTCCAGACTCATAATGATTTTAAACCTACAGACCGGAAAGGCTTATATACCCTTAAATAGCTGTCACCACAAAATGTCGCTCTGCATCATCCATAGGGGGCTATTCATTAGACTAGACTAGATTTTTTGTCCCAGTCTCAGGTGTTAGCAAAATGATTCCAACAGAAAGGGTATGAAAGAAACTCTATTGATAATGAGATTGAAAGAGCCTTAGATAGAAGTACAATTGTGGCTGAGACACTGAATCGGAGAAACGTTAATAATGGTGAATATCGTATGATTCTGGATTATAGTATTCAGCATAAAAAGTTTGAGAGCCTTGGGAAATACTCAAAAAGATCGGGAATTTGGCCCACTGCTTCCTGTACGCCCACAGTTCATTCATAGAAAAGCACCCTCTCTTCGGGATAACTTAGCCCCTGGAGTTATTGACCCCCCAAAAAATCCAGATGATCGACTCTTCTCTCTTATTGGGATTTTATGCATGTGGGAGGTGTGCAGCATGTAAAAGTTTGAAGGCGAATACAAAAAAGCAAAAGGAGTTTTTTTCTTCAGTTTCTAACAGACAGTATAAAATGAGACTTAATTACTTGCACCACTCAGGGCGTTGTTTATATGCTTGAGTGTGAGTGCGGGCTTCAATATATACTTGAAGGACATCAAGGGCTTTATATGTAAGTGTAAGATCACCTGAAGCCAGGTGACAGATACACACTGCTGGGGTTAGGAGCACACCGCTACTGTTGTGGACCCTTCGGTTGACTGCTGCGGATGGCGCTCTGGGTGGTTCAGGAAAGCAGCTCCATCTGAACGCCGACACATACCAAACAGGAAGCTAGAGCATAAGATTCCCCAGGGTGCAGAATCTAAGAGCCAGCAGGTTTTCACCAGAGGCTCTGATGGTCAGGATAGATTTGGCTGCAGCTGACTCCTGGTCACTGCCCCCGGGGTCTATCAGCTCATGCTCACTGACTGGCTCTGGTGGACAAAGCGGAAGCAGCGGTTCAGGGTTAAATACAGGATAGTCAGAAGGACAAGCCAAGGTCGGGGGAACTAGCAGACAGGGATAGTCAGAAAGGCGTGCCAAGGTCAGGGTCACTAGCAGACAGGAATGCTCAGAAAGACACGCCAAGGTTGGTACATGGAAGTCAGAGATAAACATATAGCAGGACGCCACACCAGAATCCTAATCTCAACTTTGTCTTCGGCAAGGCTGGCTAGCCGTGTGCGGGGTTAAATAGTGTTTCCTGTTGAGAGGCTTGGGTGGAGCCATGCTGAGAGCTCATACATAAACGCTCTGGTGTGGGGGCATGCTCTTTAAAGCTGAGACACAGACCTGAGAGGTAAGCAGATAGTCAGAACATAAAACATTATGGCAGATTCATAACAGTAAGGATAGGAGAGCATGCAAATAATATTAAAAAAGGTTTGAAAACCAACAGTGTGTTGAGGCCCTTCAGGACCTATCATAATAGAGACCCTAGAGGCCTCAAGTTTTTGGGCATCGAGAAGGTCTTGAGACACTGGAGAGGTGGGAATTTTGTCTGATATTTGAGCCGCAGGGAGTCATTTGGATTTATGAAACAAAGGTGCTGATCCCTGCTGGCTTGAATGTTGAATTTGACCTCAATTGTTTTATATCTGATAGAGGAGTCTGTATTATATTGCTTAATGCCTTTATTGTGTTTGTGAAGACATGACTGCGATGTGACTTAGCATTTTTTGCCAAATTTTTGTCAAGGATTTTTTTGCAAATTTTTTTTAGATTTTACTAGTATTTTTGAGGTTGGAGTACCCCTTTATACTTAATTGAGGCTGGCCATGAAAGGGGAGTAGCAAGACTTCGGTGTGACTGATGTAACTCCACTTTATATAATTAGACAGCTTTTATATGCTATTGCAAGTATGAGAGGTTTTGATGAAGCCTTTTATTTGTAAATATTATTTTGAGTATGGGGTGGAACATCCCCTTTAGTGTGGACTGCGGCTGTGCTGCCCATCCCGGGGATGAATTAGGCAGCATTTGGTTGCCATGGCGCACGTTACTGAGTGCATTGAAATGAGGGTTGACTACGTGGCTCCGTTCTCGCTGACAAAGTTCTGCCTACAGACTTAACGTGTACAGGGGAGGAGCTACGTATGACGTCATCCGCCGCCATCTTTATGGTTGACTGATTGTAACCTGAGCACTCGATACATGCACTTGGTACCAATGCTTTTCTTGTAAGTTCTTTTAACCATTTTAAATAACTTTGCAACAAAATGGAGAGCACTAGAGTTTTCTGTTTTTACCCATATACAGTATATACAGAGGATTGTATAGCAGTGGCCTGCATCCATTCAGGAGGTGCTTCTGCCACCTCCAGAGGCATGTTCTGTTTTTTTTTTTTTTTATGTTTTTGTTAATTGCTGAACATCAATTTTACATTCTGGGGCCATGTCACAACTGCAATCAAAGCATTTAACTTGCAGTTGTAGTGTGGCCCCATTGATCTAAATAGGATGAGTTTGCATGATTGCTGGAGCACGTGTACTGCCCTGTCAGGCTAAAATGTTAGAATTCCAGTGGGCAGTCAAACCATGGCTCAGCCCCCCGTTTTTTACCTCACCCTGTCCGCCTGACCTAATCTGTTCTCTCTGCACTGCAGAAGTTGCCTTTTGAGCCCATTAGACATTTGCTCTTGGTGCTCTGGTTTTCCTGGTCATAAATCTGGGAAGTGTCTGAGCCAGCAGCTTTATCATTGCCACCCCTGCCTGTGTTTCCAGCTGTAGTATGGAGCAAGATCTGTCGATGCCTTCTCTGTAGTGCTGGCTCTTGTCCCATGTGGAGTGATAACTCCACCTCTTATCTTGGCTAGCGGTGTCCAGAGTGGTGGCAGCAGCAGAAAAGAGGAGATCTTTAGGTCAGTGTGAAGCAATACAAGGGTCATAATAGTATAGGGCTGCTTTCTCACTGATGTGCTGCGGTTTACTCACACGGCGGGTGCAGTGCAGTATACCTGCAGCTTTCCTGCGGGTTTGCTGAGCTTAGCCATAGACTTCTTCTTCTGAATGCAGGAGTTTTGGTGCACTTTTAGAAAGTGCACCACACCTTCAGGATATAATAGAAGTCTATGGCAAAGCACACTAACCCACCTGATTTAATGATTGCCGTGCAATGCACGCTAATGTGACGCGGTAGTATGGCAATTAAAAGTGAGAGCTGATTTTAACCCTTGATAGAAGAGAAAGACCAATCTTTGGGTGAGCGAAATGGTGATTATCAAGCGTTCTATCCATAGGCAGCATAAAATTGTGGTGAGTTTGCAATCTTCCTATATGGTGAAGGCACGACACGGCAGGCGTTTTCTTGTTATATGGTGAAGGTATGAACAAGCAACACTTGGATCATTTTTAAGTTCACCGGACATTGTATATGTAATGTGGTTACACATCAGTTGAATCATTGTCATCCATGTATATTTATAGACCCAGAACTAATTTTGCACTGTTTTATCTGTGAATAATTTACATATTATAGTTACTGAGTGCTGCAATTACTTGAATTTATATTTTTTTTATTGTGGGTGTGTTGTATATCTATACCTATCGCATGCGTCTGGTTATTTACACTGATGGCACAGATTTATTGCACTGTTGTTTCAAAACATATGCATGGAAATAATCATACACACTATTAGATTTTCTTCAGATTTTTGTCCTCAGATTTACCAAAACCATATAATATGAGGTCGAACCTTAATGCCCTGTACACACGGTCAGACATTCCGGCGACAAAATCCGTAGTTTTTTTCCAACGGATTTTGGGCCAAACTTGTCTTGCATACACGGTCGCACAAAGTTGTCGGAATTTCCGATCGTTCTGAACGAGGTGACGTCAAACACGTATGTCAGGACTATAAACAGGCCAGTAGCCAATAGCTTTCGTCTCTTAATTTATTCTGAGCGTGCGTGGCACTTTGTCCATCGGAATTGTCTACACACGATCGGAATTTAAACAATCGGATTTTGTCGGAAAATTGTAGGTCCAGCTCTCAAACTTTGTGTGTCCGAAATTCCGACGAAAAAAGTCCCATGGAGCCCACACATGATCGGATTTTCCGACAACACGATCCAATCGCACATTTTCCGTCGGAAAGTCCGACCGTGTGTACAGGGCATAAGAGTTTCAATTTGTATGCAATCAGGCAGGGCCTTGCACTACATGGTTTTGGTAAATCTGAAGACGAAAATCTGCAGAAAATAGTAGTAGTAGAATTATGGGGCCTTACTGTTAAGACCTGCTGGAAAATTGTAAACTTGATTGCTCAGCTGTGTTAAATTGATAATTTGATGTGCTCCTGTAAACCGCTAAAAATAAAGGTTTTCAAATGAAAGTGGTTGTAAACCTCAGACATAAAATATGAACAAAGCATATCCCTTTATAGTCTGAAACAAGGAGGCAGGAGCTCCAGCTGATTGAAAGCCTCAGCTCTGTTCTTGTGTGCTGTGTAAAGGTGGTGTGTGTTCCTCCCCTCAGATCAGAGGTCTCCTCACTGAGCTCGGCAGAGTGTAATTTCAGTTCTCTGCCCCCTTTTTTCTGACCGCTCAGGCAAGCTTTATAAATGCTGCACTTTGAACTGGCGTAGAGAAGAAAAGACTGCAGATAAACAGGTACAACTTATGTAGGAGGATTTGTTTCATTTCTGTGTATCGCCTGAGGCCAGTCACTTCACTGGGTACAGGTAAGGCTTACTGAAAAGGAATAACATTTCCATTTGAAACAAACATTCAGATTTGTACAATGTAGTTGGTACTTGATTTGCAGTTTGATAGAATTACATTGCACTTACCCAGTCCTCCCACTTGCCATTAGGATTGTTTTTGACAAAAGGTTCCAGTCTTTTCCAAAGTGTCTCACAGGCATACTAGGTAAGAGAAAGAATGGTGAAAGGTTAGATCATGCTCCACTGTTCTAAAAGTATTTTATATAGTAGATACCGGGAAGAATACCAGGTCCAGATGAATGGGCTTCCTAATGCAAGAAAACATGTGGATTCAAGCACATGCTGTGTGGTGAGAATGGGCCCCAAGACTGGATTCACACTGTTGCAGTGCATTAATGCATGTGTGGTAGGTACCATGAGTTATAAGGCTGACCATTTATTTGAAACAATAAAAAAGTGATGGTGATGGCACCAGTGGGTATAGCACACTGATCTGTCAGCAGCTGGCTGCCATTCCTTCATATAAGTGGTAAGTTGCTTTTTCACAATAAAGAAGATTGCTTTTACTTGGGACTTTTCTGAGAGTCTATTTCCTATTGAGCTCCTTGGTGACTATTTTGTTCATTGCCTCATCTGGCCATGGCATTGGTGTTGTCTATATGACATTACTACACACCAGTGACAGTTGTAATTGTTTTCTGGGACTGCGTATTGTCCACCCTCAAGACTGCATTTCGCTACAGGGCGATAATAATTATTATTTTTTGGTGGCACAATATTCTATTATCAGCTGGTTCCATCTACCAGGTGTATTATCGGCTGGTTCCATCTACCAGGTGCATTATCGGCTGGTTCCATCTACCAGGTGCATTATCGGCTGGTTCCATCTACCAGGTGTATTATTGTGTGGTTCCATCTACCAGGTGCATTATTGTGTGGTTCCATCTACCAGGTACATTATTGGCTGGTTCCATCTACCAGGTACATTATCGGCTAGTTCCATCTACCAGGTGTATTATCGACTGGTTCCATCTACCAGGTGTATTATCGGCTGGTTCCATCTACCAGGTGTATTATCGGCTGGTTCCAGCTACCAGGTGTATTATCGGCTGGTTCCAGCAACCAGGTGTATTATTGACTGATTCCATCTGACAGATATGTTAGCACTGGGATTCATTTGTTTGCATTCATTCATTTGAATGGCCTGCTTAACGCACTAAAAAGGCTGAAACATAATGCGCTTTACTGTGCATTATGGTGCACTGCAATGCAGGTGTGTTGAGGTGCCATTAGGAATGAATGACACAACAGCACACCAACATGCATTGCAATATTGTATGCATTTGGATAATCCACATACTGCAGTGCAACAATGTAAACCCAGCCTTAAAAGCAGGGCGGATTTAGCCTGTCTAATCTAGGGGTGCAGTAAAAGAAGTTCAGGTGGGCATAATGACAATACACCATTATTTATCATCTCCTCTCTTAGTTCCCTACATCTCCATGTGACTGCAATGAAAAGCACATGTATTAGGTCAGCATATCTTAACCTTTTTTTTTTTCAAAATATTTTTATTAATAGTCAAAGTTTAACAAACAGTACAGTTAACAACAATTTCAGGGTAAACATTAGATACAGTATCATGAGCATACAGAAGTAACGTTGGGAAGGCCTTGAAGTGCATAATATCAGTTAAAAGTGTGACATTGTCAATTATACATACATTCTTTTGTAATTGCGAGTACAATGTAGGAAATGTTCAGAGCATGGCGTGAAATGCGTACATGAAGGAGTGTGTGCCAGCTGTGTCTGAAAGACGTGAGTAAGGCATTCACGTCGTCTTCAAGCAGGCACGATTGAGTGTACCTATTGATTGCACTCGGGTGCCATTTTCGTAATCAGGATATTTTTCAAACCCATTCACCCCGGTGGGGAACATGCTGTGAATGGGTGTGATCCCGAGTTGGGAAGATAAGGAAACCTAAGTCGTAAGTATACAAAAGGTAGCGGAAATGTCTCACGTCCCCTATGATCAAGTTGTTAGTCAGTAATCATATCACCTGGCACGTAGGAAGAAGGCTATTGAGGATCTGTAGAAGTGCCAAATTCCTAGTGAAAGTGTGATGTTTTATAATTTAGCCAAGAATGAGGATATACTTGATATACCTGTCCGGTTTGGATAATGGGAGTTAATTGGGAGAAGTGGGGGGAGGGTCCAGTGAAGGCTGGGTTGTGTTTCTAAAGTGTTTCCAGCATGCCCATTTTTGTGCATGGGAAGTCGTGTCGTCCTTGGCCTGGTGAATGAGATTTTCCATCTCTTCCACTGTGTCAACCCTGCGGGTCCATTCCTCGACTGAGGGGGGTGTAGAACTTCTCCAATGTACTGGGATGCATTGGTTGGCCGCATTAACAAGGTGTATTGTGAGAGGATTTTTGTATGATCGGGCAGAGGCTGGGGAGTGGTGTAATAAGAACTGAGCGGGAGTGAGCTGTAGGTTGTAGGATGTGATTTGAGCTGTGAGGGCTTGAATTTCTTTCCAGAAGGACTGGATTAATGCACACTCCCACCAGATGTGAAGTAGCGAACCTGAGGGTGGAAGACTGGGGTGGAATTTATGAATTAGGTCAGGGGTTCTGTACCATCTGGAGAACATCTTATATCTAGTCTCTTGAGTAGACACGTTTAGAGATCCTTTGTGTATGTGTGCGTATATGTTCTCCCATTCTCTATCCGTCAAATCCAGATTAAGTTCCGATTCCCAGCGTCTGACTAGGGTGTCTGTTTTGATATTGTGGCTTGAGAAGAGGAGAGCATATAACTGTGAGATGACGTGTTTCTGGGGTTCCTCTTGGGTGCAGAAGGTTTCAAATGGGGTGTATACTCAAGATACCAGGGCACGTTGGGTTTAAGGGTTTTGAAGAAGTGTTTTAGTTGTAGAAACGTAAAACTCGTAATGTGGTAATCTGGGAGTTCTAAGGATAAGGTGTGATGTGGTAAGAGTTCTCTATTCGCAAAGAATTGTTTGGATTTTGGTCCTCTGTTGGTTGGTGACATTGTCGGGTTTCGCAGTGGTAGGCCTGCAGATAATTCTGGGTTTTTGGCCAGCGGGGTCATAGGTCCCGGGGAGTTTATGATCTTGGAGTGTTTATTTCCTATACGAGCATAAGGCAAAGTGGCGCTGATCAGTGGATGATGTGACAGTTATTTAGGGATGTGGGAGGGGTGAATCCAAGGGAGTTGTGTCAGAGGGGTCGAAGTAAATGCTTGTTCAATTTGGATCCAGTCCTTGCTTGAATTGTGTAGGTGCCAGTCTACTATTCTAGTCATTTGGCATGCCCAGTGATATTTTCTAATGTCCGGTAGACTCAGGCCACCTTTCAATTTTGGGAGCGTAAGGCGCTCCCAGCTGAGTCTAGGTGCGGAGTATGACCAAATAAAGTTTCTGCACATACGATTGAAGGATGTATAGAAAGATGGCGGGAGTTTAATCGGGATTGCTTGTAACAAATAGAGAAGTCTGGGTAATACATTCATTTTTAGAATGACTATTCTTCCGAACCAGGAAAAAGAGCCATGGTGCCATTTCAGAAGGTCAGTTTGGATGTTGTTTAGTATAGGTTGGAAGTTAAGTGCATACAGGTCGGATAGTTTGGTGGGTATCTTGATTCCCAGATATGTGATGGCTTGGGGTTCCCAGGAGAAGGGGAAATTGTCCTTTCATTGATTGACCAGGGTTGGTGGAAGGGAAACTTTAATTGCATGAGACTTGGCAAAGTTGATTTGTAAATTTGAGAGGTTTTTGAAGAGGGCGAATTCTTTGAGGAGGTTCGGAATGGTGATTATAGGGTCTGTCATGAATAGAAGGATATCATCGGCATAAGCTGCTACTTTATACGTTTTATGATTAATTGTGATGCCTTTGATATCTGGGTTATCTCTTACTTTACGGAGAAAGGGTTCTAAGGTAATTAGGTATAGCAAGGGGGATAAAGGACATCCTTGACGGGTGCCACTGGAGACCGAAAAGGCGTTCGACAGGTGACCATTTACTCTCATTTTGGCCGTTGGGGTAGAATATAAAGCCATGATCATATTATGATCTGAATATGCAGTTCAGTTTTGGGCACCAGTTCTCAAAAAGGATATTGGGGAACTGGAGAAAGTGCAGAGAAGGGCAACCAAACTAATAAGAGGCATGGAGGAGCTCAGCTATGAGGAAAGATTAGAGGAACTGAATTTATTCACCCTTGATAAGAGGAGATTAAGGGGGGATATGATCAACATGTATAAATATATAAGGGGTCCATATAGTGAACTTGGTGTTGAGTTATTCACTTTACAGTCAACAAAGAGGACAAGGGGGCATTCTTTACGTCTAGAGGAAAAGAGATTTCATCTCCAAATACGGAAAGGTTTCTTCACAGTAAGAGCTGTGAAAATGTGGAATAGACTCCCTGCAGAGGTGGTTCTGGCCAGCTCAGTAGATTGCTTTAAGAAAGGCCTGGATACTGGGTACTGACATTTATAGGTAAAGTTAATCCGGGGAAAATCCGATTGCCTCTCGGGGGATCAGGAAGGAATTTTTTCCCCTGCTTTAGCAAATTGGAGAATGCTCTGCTGGTTTTTTTTTTGCCTTCCTCTGGATCAACTGTGGGTATAGAATGGGGTATATGGGATTGTATGATATATATATATATATATATATATATATATATTATTTTTTTTTTTTATTTGTGGTTAAACTGGATGGACTTGTGTCTTTTTTCAACCTAACTAACTATGTAACTATATTAAGTAGGGATTGTGGTATCCCCACCGTTCGGAGTGATGCTTCCATAAAGTCCCAAGTCACCCTGTCGAACGCCTTTTCTGCGTCGAGTGATAAAAAGAATCCTTTAGTCGATGTCGTAGTCAGCCAATGATGGATATTTATTGCTTTAGTGGTGTTGTCCCTGGCTTCTCTGCCAGAGACAAATCCTACTTGGTCCAGATTGATTAATTTAGGTAGCAGGGGCTGTATGCGATTTGCTTAAATCTTGGCGTATAGTTTTACGTCGACGTTAAGTAACGATATGGGTCTGTAGTTTGTAACCAGTGTTGGATCTTTGTTTCATTTTGGTATGATGGGCTTCTAAGAGGTCTCTGTTGGTCACCGTATTGGAGGAAAAGTTATTAAAGGCTTTTACGAAATGGGGGAGAAGAGTGTCTGGGAATGATTTAAAATAGCAGGTGGTAAGGCCGTCTGGGCTTGGGCTTTTCCCTGTCTTTAGTTGTTTCAATGCTGTCAATGTTTCTTCCATAGAAATTGGGGAATTCGGTTCGTCCATCACATCAGTCGTGAGGGGGTCGGGGGAGTATTGACGTAGGAATGTTTGAATAATTTCTGTCCTGTCCACCTGTGAGGATGACGTATGGGAGGTGTTTAAGTTTTACAGTTTAGTGAAGTAGTGGACAAATTGATGGTCAATATCTTCCATTTTGGTCAGTGAGTTACCTTTAGTGTCTTTAAGCGTGTGAATGGTATGAGACGCTTTTTTGGTTTGCAGGGGTTTGGCTAACATTTTCTGGGTTTGTTACTGAATTCATAAAATACTTTTTGCGTCAGAGAGTACTTCCTTTTTAAAGATTTATTTATTTCGACAAGGAGTTCCTGTCTAGCGAGGGTCAGTGCAGTTAGGGTGTTGGCTGCTCGGGATGCTTTGTGCGATTTTTCTAATGTGCGTACGCATTGAGTCAAAGTTTCTATATGTGCTTTCCTCTTATTACGCACTTATGCGCTGCCCATATTGTTGCCGGTTGCCTTTGTGAGATGCGAAAGGCCATTTTGGGAGACAAAGAAATAGTCTAATATAGAATATTTGTCGTGAGGGGCAGAGAAAAATGTAAAATCTGTGAGGGTGGTGGAGCATTTCCTAGTCTGTGGTGTGCTCGAGGGTGGTGTGCTGTGGCGTCCTGTTAAGTGCTGGAGCCGGGCCTGTGAGGGCCCGTGTTGCAAGGCTGCCATGTTCCCCCTGTTCGTGCAGAACATTTCTGGGATGCTGTTTGATAAACCCCCGGGATTCCTGCGGGGAGATAGGGAGCGGGAAGTGGAGGAGTTCCGCGAGGCAGTCCCGATGATTGTTGGAGGTTTCAGGTTGAATTTACCTAAGATAGACTGATAGCAGTTCGTGTGGCAGCGGGAGCTCAGAGATTAATCTTCAAGCCAGGTCAGGCCACGCCCCCGTCTCAACCTTTTTTTAGTCATGGCACCCTTTTACCTCTTTCTGAGATTTGTTGTTTACAGGTTAAAAATATTTTTTATGTTAGAAAATTACTTAGAACCCCCAAACATTATACATTTTTTTTCTAACACCCTAGAGAATAAAATAAAAATTTGTTGCAATATTTTCTGTCACACCATATTTGCTCAGCGGTCTTACAAGTGCACTTTTTAAAAAAAAAAAACACTTTTTTGAATTAAAAAATAAGACAACAGTAAAGTTAGTCCAATCTTTTTTTTATATTGTGAAAGATAATGTTACGCCAAGTAAATTGATACCCAACATGTCACGCTTCAAAATTGCGCCCGCTCGTGGATTGGCGACAAACTTTTACCCTTAAAAATCTCCATAGGCGACATTTAAAAAATTCTACAGGTTGCATGTTTTGATTTACAGAGGAGGTCTAGGGCTAGAATTATTGCTCTCGCTTTCACGTCGTTTCCGCCCTGCAATGGTATGGAGACGGGGGGGGGGGGGGCATCGTCCCCTAAATCGTCTCCATACCCAGGAAGGACAAGCTACTGACGGCTCCGGGAAGCGGTGGAGGGCCACATATCACAGCGGGAGGGGGGGCCCTCTCCCGCCGCCAATAAAAGTGATCTTGCGGCAAATCTGCTGCAGAGACCACTATTATCGGAAACTGGACCGCTGGCTGAAGAAGAGGATACCAGGGTTATGGCAGCTAGCTGGGGTGGACCACCCCCCTCTGCCTCAGCACCCACCCACAGTCTGTGTGATGATCTGGCCATTTTCGGCAGAACATTGGCTCTTTTCTTCTGATCCCCTGCACACATGAGGCCGCATTCCTGGGCACAGGTGAGGCCGCATTCCTGGGCACAGGTGAGGCCGCATTCCTGGGCACAGGTGAGGCCGCATTCCTGGGCAGTGGTGAGGCTGCATTCCTGGGCACTTGTCAGGCTGCATAGATGGGCAGTGGTGAGGCTACATTCCTGGGCACTGGTCAGGCTGCATAGATGGGCACTGGTCAGGCTGCATAGATGGGCACTGGTCAGGCTGCATAAATGGGCACAGCTGAGCCCTACATTCTTTATGTATAGCGCACTCCTGAACTCTGCACACAATTTTTTCTCTGTCTTATCTTCATAACATTTGGCAGTCATATCTCCAAAAATTCTAATGCGGCGTACACACGCTCGGACTTTCCGGCGGGATTGTCCGCCGGACCTAGTCCAGCGGACAAACCGTCGGACTTTCCAGCGGAGTGCCGCTGGACTTTACGACCGTGTGGACTTGCCCACACACGCCCGGACTTTTCCAGTGGACAATCCGCCGGCGTTTTGTTCAAAGTCCGCAGGACTTTTGAAATGAACGGACTTGCCGACACACGATCGGAAAGTCCGTTCATTTAGAACGTGACTGCAGGTAGACGGGACTAGCGAAGGCAGTGAATGCCGCCGCGCTAGCCCATCACCTGGTATGGATTTAAAGGGGAATCCCTACCCCGTGGGGGTCCCCCCCAAAACCATCTCAGACCCTTATCCGAGCACGCAGCCCGGCCGGTCAGGAAAGGGGGTGGGGACGAGCGAGTGCCCCCTCCTGAGCCGTACCAGGCTGCGTGCCCTCAACATGGGGGGTGCCCTGGGGAAAGAGGGGCCATGCGGCCCCCCCACCTCAAAGCACCTTGTCCCCATGTTGATAAGGACAAGGGCTTCTTCCCGACAACCCTGGCGGTTGGTTGTCAGGGTCTGCGGGCGGGGGGCTTATCGGAATCCGGGAGCCCCCTTTAATAAGGGGGCCCCCAGATACCGGCCCCCCACCCTATGTGAATGAGTATGGGGTACGATGTACCCCTACCCATTCACCTAAGGTGTAAAAGTGTAAATAAAAAAAAACACACAATTTTTTAAAATATTTTATTGCACGGCTCCGGGGGTCTTCTTCCGTCTTGGGGGGGTCTTCTCGCCGGACTCCTCCACTATCTTCTGCTCTTTTACTAGCTCTTTCACCTAGCGGAGGAGCCCGGCTTTCTCCTTCGTCGCCGCTGTTGTCTGGGGGTCTCGTTCCGCCTTCGGGGGTCTTGTCCTGCTCTTCCGTTCTTCGTGCCGCTGTCACCACCGCCTGCGCCTTCTGTGTCGTCTTCTTCTTCTTCTTCTTCCGATGTTGACTCGTCACTCTCTCTGGCCGGAATGGCAGAGACACGCGGTGTTGTGACTTATATAGGGACAAAGGGCGGGGCCACCGGATCATGTCACATGGTGACCCGCCCCCATATGATGTCACAGTCCCAGCATCCTCCGGGAAAGTCCGCTCGTGTGTACGCGGCCTAAGCAGTATCTTTTTTTTTTAAATCTTTATTTATGGACGAAATGTTAGAAATAACGTGTAGCGCTGGCTCCTGACGAGCAGGCGCTATTGTTTTTTAAAAATTAAGTTGCCTGAAGCCACAGTTGGGCTTCAGGATAATTCTTCTAAATCCTGGTTTCAGTACTAGTCTAGCTGGGTTGCACTGGGTTCTCCTTGACCGCAGGTGTCGCTGTCACCGCCGGCAAGAGTAGAAAGCAGTCTAGCTTGATGCATTAAATGCCACTTACCTCTCGGAACCAGCTCAGTGGGAGTGTTCTTCTGCTGTGCATCTGTAGGGGGGGGGTATTTAAGATATCGAGACCATGTGACTAAAAGAACGTTTTTCTTGTCCGCGTGGTTCAGGTGGTCCTCCTGACTCGGCCTCATGGCCCTCCTGGCCTGGGATGCGGAACCCTGGCATCCTGTGTCTCGTGGCTTGCTGGCCCGAGGCAATGTAACTGCAGGGGTAGGTCTGAGTGACTTTCGGAGCCTACTGATCCAAGGAAGGTCCGGTGCCATCTCATCGGAATGGAGAGGCCCAGCAACTGAGGGACCCTAGGGGAGGACTCTTCAGGAGAAGGCCATGCGCAAGGCTGATTTCCCTGAAGGAGCCTGGAGGCTTAGTTAAAGGACGCGACCTTGATCAATCCTCATATGGTATCGCTGGATCGGCTGAAAGAACCTGGTACCGTATGACAGTTACTTAAAGTTCATCTAATCTAAAGTGTAATCTACAAGTCTGTGGCAGAGACTTTACCGAGCATCCTGCCGGCTGCTAGGCCTAGTGAGAGAGACCTGTCCGGGGCACTGCAAGAATCCAGATTGTGTTCACAGTTAATTTATCTGGATTCGCTCAATATCTTCACCCTGCAATCTAAGTACCTGAACTCACCCCTAACCCTCTACCCTTTATCAAGAGACTGTTCTATTTTCTGAATAAATAACCTAAAAGAGGATTCAATGTCAGTCTCAACAATTTCTCTGGGTTATTTCCACGGGATCCCCAAGACGGAGCTACAACAGGTGAGGTAACGGTAAGCCCAAATAAAACCAGCAGCTCCTTCGGGGGTCAGTGCTACAAACGTATATATGATAAATCATTCCATAAACACATACCACATACACTGCATATATCATTTGAGGAAAATATGCTTATAAAATAGTTCACCATTTGCCAATAAAAAAAAAATGTCCCCCGGATTTCATTTAAAAAATCTGGTCACCTTAGCTACAGCACAAGTTTGTCAGCAGGTTTCAACAAATGATGTTGCCATGAACCTGCTGATCGGCTGTAGCCAATCACAGAACTGCCCTGTGTCTTGTTTGTAAACACAGACACAGGATCTAGACCATTCTTCTCTTCTTGAGCCCTTTTCAGTTCAGGAAGAAAAGAAAGCCAGACTTATGCGAGTAAAAAAAGCACATTTACACTCGCATACACCTGTTGGCACATTTAACCATTTGATTGCCCCATCACCAAATCAGTGACATTAGTACAGTGTCGGTGTACAATATTTATCAATGCTAACTAGCGACCTCAGATAGCAGTCAGTTAAACATCTCTCCCAGCCAGGGCCAGTTAGCACTAGATTGCCCGCTACACCATCACAGTCACACTATAAGTCGCTAATCACCACCATTGCTAGTATAGTGTCTATAGGGGTCAATATCCTGATCATGACCAGAACTATACTAGTGTCCCCATTAGTATAGTGTCCCAAAAAAATGCAGCTTTAGCAGGATCAGCCCCCATCACTGCCAACACTTGTGCCCCCCCCTGCCCCTCCAAACAAAATCAGTGTCAGTGTAATTTTTCTGATCACTGCTACTTCTGATGCATAGTCGACAAAACCACAGTGTTAACAAGATCAGGCCTGATCTCTGCTAGCACTAGCAATTAATTTTAATTTCTAGCGCATAAACAGCCCCTGATCGCTAGCCAGGAGCTCTTTTTCCCATAGTCGCCACTAGGTACCTGTAAACCAAAATGGCCTACAGGATTTTGAACATGACGGATGAGAGTGAAGGCAAAACCTCACAGTCAGAATAAAGCTCAAAATATGTACCTATAGAAAGCAGTGGCACCCTGATACCTAGCTCAGACGATTGAGAAGATGTCCCTGCTAAAATCAGGCAAACCCGAAAACATGTTGCTGAAGTGCTAGAAACACATAATTATGTTCATATGCAGCAGGGTGCAAGTACTAACGCTGTACTACCATTTGGTGATCTGGCAAGCACCAAGGGCCTAGCCAATGCTGGCCATTTAGACACCAGCACTGCACTATTTCATGGTGAAGTGGGGAGCACCAACAGTGCAGTACAAGGTGGTGAGGTGGCTGGCTCTAGTAGCATAATGTAACTGCAGCCCCCAAGAAGTCGAGCACAGGCCCGAAGAACCCATAGTAGCCTCCCAAAGGCTACTTTCACAGCTCAGCTGTCCCAGAACATTAGATGTATGCCCAGCACACATGTATTTTTTTTTTTTTTTTTAGAGACTCTAAAATGCCAGGGCAGTTCAAACACCCCAAAGAAGACACCTGGTGAGGCATGTGGACTCCATGGAAGATTTAATTTTTCGCAGGTTTTTAGAAAACAAACATTTTTTTTTATGGGGGGCCCAAAATCCAATGACCACTAGGGATTAGCCGAACACCCCCCGTTTCGGTTAGCACCAGAACCTGCGAACAAACCTAAAATTTGTGCAAACTTTAGAACCCCATTAAAGTCTATGGGACTCGAACGTTCAAAATCAAAAGTGCTAATTTTAAAGGCTAATATGCAAGTTATTGTCCTAAAAAGGGTTTGGGGACCCGAGTCCTGCCCCAGGGGACATGTATCAATGCAAAAAATAGTTTTAAAAACTGAAGTTTTTTCGGGAACACTGATTTTAATGACGCTTAAAGTGAGAAAAAAAGTGAAATATTCCTTTAAATATCGTGCCTGGGGGGGTGTCTATAGTATGCTTGTGAAGTGGCACGTGTTTCCCATGTTTAGAACAGTCCCTGCATAAAATGACATTTCTAATGGAAAAAAAGTAATTTAAAACTGCTTACGGTTTTAATGTAATGTCTGGTCCCGGCAATATGGATGAAAATCATTGAGAAAAATGGCATGGGTACCCCTCCCTGCCCATTACCAGCCCCTTTGGGTCTTGTATGGATATTAAGGGGAACCCCGTACCCAAAATATAAAAAAGGAAAGGCGTGGGGCCCGTGAACTGTTACCAAGTCGCTTAAGTGGCCCTTGCTCTTCAAAAGGTTGGGCACACCTGTTGTAAGCCCTCAAAGTGACTCTTGGTGGGCGCTGGAATGCCCTGCTGTGAACTATTATATCAAGAATTGTAATTACATGCCATTGTTGAACAGTAGTAGAAAAATTGGGCCTTTGGTGGTGATGCTGGTTCTACAACACTGTAAGTCCTCCCAGTTACTCTTGGTGGGCACTGGAACGGGCCCTGCTGGGAAATATTATATCAAGAATTGTAATTACATGCACCTGTTGAACAGGGGCAGAAAAATTGGGCCTTAGTACATGCTCCATGAGGATGCCCAGGGTTTTGAAGGCTCTGATGATGATACCCAGCTAGAGGAAGGCAGTAACGTGAGCCCATAGAGAGGGGATGCCCAAAAAGGACAGCAACCTGGCAGTCATGTTCCCCCAGCTGCAGCATACTGCCAGGTTTGCTCCAATGATGAGGAGGGAGGGGATGATCAGGTCACTGACTCCACGTGGGTGCCTGATAGGAGAGAGGAGGAGGAGGAGCAGGAGGCACATCTCCAACGAGGCAGGATGCCCTCCAGGGGCCAGCTTAAGGGCAGCACACCGACTGCATCACACTGCACAGCTGCGCATGTGCAGGGAGCTGCCTCTGAGCGTTATTCCAAAAGTTCTTTGGTGTGAGCCTTTTTTGAGACGAGTGCATCAGATCGCATCGCTGCTATTTGAAACATATGTCTCAAGCGTATCTCGCGTGGCCAAAACATTAGCCGCTTGGGCACCACATGCTTGACCAGACATATGTCGACCTGCCATGCAGTTCGTTGGCAAGCGTACCTAAAAGACCCACACCAAAGAACAAAGTGGACCTCTCCTTGCTCCTCATCAGCTGGTATCTCCTACCATACTATACCTTCAGTCCTCTCTGAAACCTGCACTGAGAGGAATGAAGGTGTAGAATTAGGTGTGTCACAGCCAAGTACTTGCGGGCAATCTGCTATCGGTACACCAACATCCGATTGTACCAGGCAAATTTCCCTGCCCCAGCTCCTGCACCGTCGAAAGAAGTTCACTCCCAGCCATCCACATGCCCGGCGGTTGAATGCTAGCTTGGCAAAATTGCTAGCACTTCAACTGCTGCCTTTTCAGTTGGTAGACTCTGCCCCCTTCCGTGAGTTTGTGGAATGTGGCAGGTTCCCAAACGCCATTTTTTTCTCACGGAAGGCGATTCCGGCTCTCTACCGACATGTGGAAGGCAATGTCTTGGCCTTGCTGGACAGGGCGGTCAGCGGTAAGGTGCATATTACTGCTGAATCATGGTCCAGCAGGCATGGACAGGGACATTACCTATCTTTCAAGGAACATTGGGTGACTCTTCTGGCAACTGGGATGGATGCAGGACAAGGTGCAGTAGTGTTGGAGGTTGTTCCGCCACCATGCCTCCAAAATGCTACTACTGGTGATTCTGACACACCTCTCTCCTCCACCCCCTCCTCTTCTTCTTCCTCCATGGCCTCTTCCTGTGCTTTGTCCTCGAAACCAGCCGTGCTCCGTAGGCATTCAAGGGGCTACGCAAGTATGCAGGCAAAAAGATGCCATGCGGTGCTTGTGCTGGTGTGCTTGGGGGTCAGGAGCCACACTGGGGCAGAGGTTCTGTCAGCTCTGCAGGGGCAGGCTGAGAGGTGGTTGACGCCACGCCAGCTTAAGCCAGGAATGGTGGTTTGCGACAATGGCACCAACCTCCTCTCCGCCCTCCAACAGGGACAACTGACCCATGTGCCCTGTGTGGCTCACGTCCTTAACTTGGTGGTGCAGCGGTTCTTGGGCAGGTACCCGGGCTTACAGGATGTCCTGAGGCAGGCCAGGAAAGTCTGTGTGCATTTCCGCCGGTCATATAATGCCAGTGCTCGGCTGGCTGACCTCCAAAAGGAATTTAACCTGCCCAAGAACCGCCTAATCTGTGACATGCCCACCAGGTGGAACTCAACGTTGGCCATGCTGCAGCAACTGCACACGCAGCAAAGGGCCATCAATGAGTACCTGTGCGACTACGGCACCAGGACAGGGTCAGGGGAGCTTGGTTTTTTTCCCAGTGGGCCGTGATCAGGGATGCATGCACTGTCCTGTCACCATTTTAGGGGGCCACGAGGATGGTGAGCAGTGACAGTGCATGCATCAGTGACACTGTCCCTTTGCCTATTCAGGTCAAAGTAAGATTCTCTTTATGATCCACCTCCTCTGCTACCACACTTGCCAGTTTTCACTTACGATGGTAATTGTTACACTGAGCATTTTTTTATGCAGTAATAATTTCATAGCCAATTAAAATTATTGCATTCTAAATTTCTCAATGCAGTAAATTGAGGCTAAGAATAATAAACTGCGTTTCTCAAGATAGTAGATTATTGTATAGTATAGGGGAGAGAGAGAGAGAGTTTTGCCAGACCGAAGCAGTTTTTGTTACAAGATCTTTTATGGAAGATTTATTATTTTACAGATGATATGCTATTCGATAAGTATAACTATAAATAAAACAGTACCATATCATAGATGGGCAGCACAGTGGCTAAGTGGTTAGCACTTTTGCTTAGCAGCACTGGCGTTGTCAATTTGAATCCCAACCACAGCACTACCTGCCTGGAGTTTGCATGTTCTCCCTGTGCTGGTGTTGGTTTCCTCGCACACACTCCAAAGACATGCTGGTAGGTTATTGGCTCCTTTCAAAATTGGCCCTAGTATGTGTATGTATGAATGTGAGTTACGAACCTTAGATTGTAAGCTCCTTGAGTTCAGGGACTGATGTGAATGCACAATACATATCTGTAAAGTGCTGTGTAAATTGACGGCGCTATACAAGACCATGTAATAAATAAATAAATCATATGCTGCAGGCTTGTGTAAGCAGCTGTGGTCAAGTGATCACTGAATTTCTTTCTAAATGAGATATACTGGATATAGAGGTCTTACATAAGCAGCATTATCTTTATCATTCTTACAACTGTTCCAGACAAATCAGACTAATCTTCTCCGTCAAGTTTGTCAATTTGATAATGTTATGAATGTCCTCATGTAAATCCTTTAAGTCATTTCCCATACAAACTCGAGGATACCAATTACCAATTTTTAGGTCTATGCATCTGCTTTAAGATATTGTATGGAGGGTCTCTAGTGAACTTTAAAAGTCTAAAGTCAGAATGTATAACATAAGGAGTGGGAGGATGGGGAATCACACAGCAGATCAGTTTCGGTGCTATTTCACAATGGCAATACTAATCAGTGCAATTGGAAGCACTATTTATGTGAGTGGATTTTGATTTTAAGCTTTTAAGAAATTTGTTATAATGTTATTTGTATTCTTTCTGTCACATGGATGAGAAGACATGGTATTGAGTTGGATTATTATGCACCGTTGAGGTCATTCCTTAATTATAGTGGTTCGAATGATTGAAGGAAAAGATCAGAGAACATATAGTGGTTCAGGTGACTTCTCAGAGGTGGTGGAATTACTGAACGGGTGGTTGTGGTTTCTTCCAGATAATTACAAGGTTTTCTACATTCTACTGTATTTTTTTACGGATTATGTTTACAGATTAGATTGTTCGGGCATTTTTAAAAAAATATTTATTTTCCATGTTGGAATAATGTTTTGATTTGTTCATTTGAATTGTGATTTTTTTTTTTACAAAAAGGGTAGCACAAATTATTAAATTATTATATAATGTTTTTATTCACAAAAATAAGACTATCAACCAATGATTTGGTGACAGACTGTGAAGACAACGCAATGTGTCCGTGACACCAACTTCAGCACCAGATAGCAGCAATGTGGATTACGAAACGTGACAAGCTTAGACCTTTCCATTATGGCTGAAAAAGACAGTATTTAATACAATGGTTGTTACGTCCCACCTCACAAATGTTTGCTTCTTATAAGGACATTTTCAAGACAAGTGTTTGCTGTCTCCAACCCAAGCAAGAAAAATGAACATTTCCAGTAACAGTGAAGTAACAGTGTTTCATTTTATCTGGCAGCCTGTACATTTCACATGGTTTGTCTGTTGCATGATATACCACTTAGAACAACCCTGTCAAACGCTTACCTTAACTGCTAGACCATAAATATCTGTCCCAATGGTTCCACCAGTTGGAAGTGAATTTGGTACAACTTCTGTGCTGGTCCCAGAGATGTATATATGTGATAATGGTACCCTCAACTCTCTGCTTGCAATCTGATAAGGATTAGACAAACAATGTAATGAAAAATAATTTTGGAAATTGTAAATATAAAAATAATTATCCAAACATACAGTGCTGTGGAAAAGCAATTTGCCCTTTTCAAGACATGCTTAGCTGTGACACTCAATGTATTATTTTGTATTAATTCTAGTAGCATAAAAGACATTGTTCTGAATTATTTCCTCTGTATAGAACTAAAAGGAGAAAGGAATTGCTTCAGAGAAATTTCCTTGGCAGGAAAAATATGCATAAGCTGTAATGCCTGTAACTGTGTATAGTACAATCAGTTGTTTAAGCCTAGTACACACCAGTAGGGCTGAACAAAAAAAAACCTGACAGCTCAGTACTAAATATCCAACATTAGTACAGCGATCTCCCCTGCTGTTTTTTTGTGTTCTTACAGGGGGGCAGCCCCACCAGAGCACTCCGGTCAGTGCTCTCAGCCATTGGCTGAGAGCGCTGATCTGGAGCTGATAGTCAGACCTTTTTTGGTCATGCCCCTTCAAAACTGCAGTACACACGGGCCGAATGTCGAATGGTTTCTATTGAACCAGCTGATGCCGCCCGACATTCGGCCCGTGTGTACTAGGCTTTACCCTGTGAAGTAATCAAGCACTTTCTCAGAAAGTTTCTCTGCAATTTAGTTTGACAATGGGCAGTTTAAATCAGGTCTTGGCCCAACAGGTCAGATGAATTTAGCTCAGGAATTTGTGATAAATAAAACAAAACAAAAAAACACTATTACTTTTACATGTTTTCACTTTGTCTAGAGAAGTGAATATTATAGAAATTCTGGTCCACAACTGGTTTGGCGGAGTGAAGCCCATCATTAGCTCCATCTGGTGAATATTTAGTAGGTCTGTTATACTGGTAAAAAGTGTTCTACAAGCCCACTGCCAGAGTGGTAGCATCTCAGCTCCCTAGCAGATACAGACCACAGCCCAAGGAAGCTCTCTCAAGCCTGGGAGGTCCTAACCTGTGATGCTCTGTGTCTGAAGTTTGCTACACGTCTTGGAAGGGGATAACAGTAAATATATTTGCTTGGATAGGGACTGCCATTTTCGTTTGGGGGGTAGGGTGGCTGCATTAGGGCAGGGGGAGTTACCCATCTAGGATTTTTCATATAGCATTTTGTCACAATAAAATGTTTGCTGTCAGTATATTATAATGAGTGTCCAATTGTTGCCTGCCCAGGGGTGTCAAATACACTAGGGATGCTGGTGCTAGTTGACAATTACATTTGCATGTTAATTTGCTCCAATAATTCTCTACTTTAAAAAAAAAAAAAAAAAAAAACATGGATATAATTCTAGTTTTTCTTGCTGGGGCTTTACCTGTATATTACTGGAATGGACCTTCTCAAGAACCTCAGCCCTCAGACACACTAGGTTGAGTGTACTAACATACAATAACACAGAAAATCACCAAAAGTAATACTTAGTACCCAATAGTAGTGCTACACCAAAAGAGAACAGGCACCAAACCAGGTAGTAAAGACAAACTTAATATATTGCCACCTAATAGGATTGGTAACTGGGCAAGCATAAAATAGATTAACAATGGTAATAAAACAATTTAGCATACAACGTGATTAATAGGGATGGGCCCGGTGTTCGATTCAAACCCACGTTCGAATCGAGCACCGGGCATTCGCCCGCTCGGCGAGCCCAGAACTATTTGGGCCATTCGCATCACATTCGTGTGATGCAAGCGGCCCGCAATGCTGGCTGATGATTGGCCAAGCATGCACTGTGACCCCACATGCTTGGCCAATCACAGCGCCGGCAGCGAGGAGAGCAATAATTGGCTACAGGCAGGACGCCTGTAGCCAATTATAGCTCAGGGGCTTTAGTACACGCCCCACTGTATAAAAGGCCGCCGCGCCGTCGGCCTAGTGCACATGTGTTCCGGCTTTGATTCTGAATAGGCAGACTGCTGATGCTGATGCTGATTCATTGCTGATTCATTGCTGATACATTGCTGATTCATTATCATTACTACTGAAGTGAATACTGATCATTTCTGCTGATTGCACTGCTGCTGAGTGGTGACATTATCTGCTGCTGAGTCTAACTGTTTTGATTCTGGGGATTAGTCTGGTGCGTGCGTGCTGTTAGTACAGCATTGCAGTAGCACCCTCTGTCCTATGCTGTTAGTACAGCATTGCAGTATAACCTTCTGTCCTATTGTGATCTAAGGCAGGGATTTATAGGAGCTAGTGTGTGTGTCAGCACACATAAAACCACCTCAGTCACTCTATCTGCTATAAGGCCCAGTTGTTGTCATCGAAGGCAGCCAAGCATCTCCAGGAGCTAGCTAGCTTGTGTGTGTGTGTGATCTGTTAGTACATCACACATAAAACCACCTCAGCCTCTGTATCTGCTATTAAGCCCAGTTGTTGTCAGTCATATAAGGCAGTCTCTATCTGCCGTAAGGCCCAGTTCTTGTCATCGAAGGCAGCCAAGCATCTCCAGGAGCTAGCTAGCTTGTGTGTGTGTGTGTGTGTGCTCTGTTAGTACATCACACATAAAACCACCTCAGCCTCTGTATCTGCTATAAGGCCCAGTTGTTGTCAGTCATATAAGGCAGTCTCTATCTGCCGTAAGGCCCAGTTCTTGTCATCAAGGGCAGCCAGGCATCTCCAGGAGCTAGCTAGCTTGTGTGTGCTCTGTTAGTACATCACACATAAAACCACCTCAGCCTCTGTATCTGCTATAAGGCCCAGTTGTTGTCAGTCATATAAGGCAGTCTCTATCTGCCGTAAGGCCCAGTTCTTGTCATCAAAGGCAGCCAGGCATTTCCAGGAGCTAGCTAGCTTGTGTGTGTGTGTGTGTGCTCTGTTAGTACATCACACATACAACCACCTCAGCCTCTGTATCTGCTATAAGGCCCAGTTGTTGTCAGTCATATAAGGCAGTCTCTATCTGCCGTAAGGCCCAGTTCTTGTCATCGAAGGCAGCCAGGCATTTCCAGGAGCTAGCTAGCTTGTGTGTGTGCTCTGTTAGTACATCACACATAAAACCACCTCAGCCTCTGTATCTGCTATAAGGCCCAGTTGTTGTCAGTCATATAAGGCAGTCTCTATCTGCCGTAAGGCCCAGTTCTTGTCATCGAAGGCAGCCAGGCATCTCCAGGAGCTAGCTAGCTTGTGTGCTCTGTTAGTACATCACACATAAAACCACCTCAGCCTTTGTATCTGCTATAAGGCCCAGTTGTTGTCAGTCATATAAGGCAGTCTCTATCTGCCGTAAGGCCCAGTTCTTGTCATCAAAGGCAGCCAGGCATCTCCAGGAGCTAGCTAGCTTGTGTGTGTGTGTGTGTGTGTGTGTGTGTGTGATCTGTTAGTACATCACACATAAAACCACCTCAGCCTCTGTATCTGCTAAAAGGCCCAGTTGTTGTCAGTCATATAAGGCAGTCTCTATCTGCCGAAAGGCCCAGTTCTTGTCATCGAAGGCAGCCAGGCATCTCCAGGAGCTAGCTAGCTTGTGTGTGTGTGTGTGTGCTCTGTTAGTACATCACACATAAAACCACCTCAGCCTCTGTATCTGCTATAAGGCCCAGTTGTTGTCAGTCATATAAGGCAGTCTCTATCTGCCGTAAGGCCCAGTTCTTGTCATCGAAGGCAGCCAGGCATCTCCAGGAGCTAGCTAGCTTGTGTGTGTGTGTGCTTTGTTAGTACATCACACATAAAACCACCTCAGCCTCTGTATCTGCTATAAGGCCCAGTTGTTGTCAGTCATATAAGGCAGTCTCTATTTGCCGTAAGGCCCTGTTGCTGTCATCTAAGGCAGCCATCTGCAGGAGTTAGTGTGTGTGCTGTGTGACTCCAGCACAATATACACTACCCACTACAATGCCTGGAAGACCGCCAAGGAGAGGCAGACAGTCCCGAGGCAAGAACACAGGGCAAGCAGGCTCTGTTTCTAGAGACAACAGTGCTGGTCGTGGACGTGGTCGTGCATCGTCATCAGCACGTGGCCATGGGACACGCTTGTCCTTGTTTTCGGCAGCTGGACATGTTGAGCCGCATCATGCCGAAGGCTTGGTAGAATGGATGACCAAGCCCTCCTCATCCTCCTCATCCTCTCCCACGCAGGCTCAGGGTACTGGCAGAGCAGCTGCCAACGCGTACTCAATGGCATCATCAGGCACCCCTTCCCTAGACCCACCATGTCCTCCTGAGGAGTCCCCCGAACTGTTTGAGCACAGTGTTGGGTACATGCTCCAGGAGGATGCCCAACGTTTTGATATAAGGCATATAAGGCATAATGATGATACCCAGCTAGAGGAAGGCAGTAGCGTGCGCGCAGAGAGAGGGGATGCTCAAGGACAGCAATCTGGCAGTCATGTTCCACCAGCTGCAGCTTACTGCCAGGTTTGCTCCAGTGGTGAAGAGGGAGGGGATGATGAGGTCACTGACTCCACATGGGTGCCTGAAGGGAGAGAGGAGGAGGAGGCGGCGGCACATGTCCAACGAGGCAGGATGCCCTCCGGAGGCCAGCTAGAGGCCAGCACACCAACTGAATCACACCGCAGAGCTCCGCCTGTGCAGGGCGCTGCCTCTGCACATTATCACAAAAGTTCTTTGGTGTGGGCCTTTTTTGAGACGAGTGCATCAGATCGCACCACTGCTATTTGCAACATATGTCTCAAGCGTATCTCGCGTGGCCAAAACATCAGCCGCTTGGGCACCACAAGCATGACCAGACATATGTCGACCTGCCATGAAGCTCATTGGCAAGCGCACATTAAAGACCCACACCAAAGAACAGAGCGGACCTCTCCTTGCTCCTCATCAGCTGGGATCTCCAACCCCACTATATCTTCAGTCCTCTCTGAAAGCTGCTCTGAGAGGAATGAAGGTGTAGAATTAGGTGTGTCACAGCCAAGTACTTGCAGTACACCGACGTCCGATTGTACCAGGCAAATTTCCCTGCCCCAGCTGCTGGACCGTTGAAAGAAGTTTACTCCCAGCCATCCACATGCCCAGCGGTTGAATGCTAGCTTGGCTAAATTGCTAGCACTTCAACTGCTGCCTTTTCAGTCGGTAGACTCGGCCCCCTTCTGTGAGTTTGTTCAATGTGCGGTTCCTCAGTGGCAGGTTCCCAAACGCCACTTTTTCTCACAGAAGGCGATTCCGGCTCTCTACCGGCATGTGGAAGGCAATGTCCATGCCTCGCTGGACAGGGCGGTCAGCGGTAAGGTGCATATTACCGCTGACTCATGGTCCAGCAGGCATGGACAGGGAAGTTACCTGTCTTTCACGGCCCATTGGGTCACTCTATTGGCAGCTGGGAGGGATGCAGGACAAGGTGCAGTAGTGTTGGAGGTTGTTCCGCCACCACGCCTCCAAAATGCTACTACTGGTTGTGACACACCTCTCTCCTCCACCCCCTCCTCTTCTTCTTCCTCCATGGCCTCTTCGAGTGCTCTGTCCTTGGAACCAGCGGTGCTCCGTAGGCGTACAAGGGGCTACGCGAGTAGGCAGTCAAAAAGATGCCATGCCGTGCTTGCGCTGGTTTGTTTGGGGGACAGGAGCCACACTGGGGCAGAGGTTCTGTCAGCTCTGCAGGGGCAGGCTGAGAGGTGGTTGACGCCACGCCAGCTTAAGCCAGGAATTGTGGTTTCTGACAATGGCACCAACCTCCTCTCCGCCCTGCGACAGGGGCAGCTCACCCATGTGCCCTGTATGGCTCACGTCCTCAACCTGGTGGTGCAGCGGTTTGGGCAGGTACCCAGGCTTACAGGATGTCCTGAGGCAGGCCAGGAAAGTCTGTGTGCATTTCCGCCGATCGTATAATGCAAGTGCTCGGCTGGCTGAGCTGCAAAAGGAGTTGAACCTGCCCAAGAACCGCCTTATATGTGACATGCCCACCAGGTGGAACTCAACGTTGGCCATGCTGCAGCGACTGCACACGCAGCAGAGGGCCATCAATGAGTACCTTTGCGACTACGGCACCAGGACAGGGTCAGGGGAGCTTGGATTTTTTTCCCCACGCCAGTGGAGCATGATCAGGGATGCATGCACTGTCCTGTCACCATTTGAGGAGGCCACGAGGATGGTGAGCAGTGACAGTGCATGCATCAGTGCATCTTGTCCACCTGTTGGAGCATACGCTGCATGGGATAATGGACAGGGCACTTGAGGCAGAACAGAGGCAGGAAGAGGAGGACTTCCTTGCCTTTCAAGGCCCCCTTTATCCAGACAGTGTTCCTTCTGTCCCACCCATCACACAGGAAGAGGATGAGGAGGAGGAGGATTGTGTGAGCATGGAGGTGGAGCCTGGCACTCAGCATCAGCAGCAGCAGCAGCAGCAGCAGCAGCAGCAGCAGCAGCAGCAGCAGTCTTTTAGGGATGATGTACAGTCCCAACAAACCAGTGGACTTGTACGTTGCTGGGAGGAGGTGGCTGGCGATCATGTCGTCCTCAGTGACCCAGAAGACTCCGGACCGAATGCCTCATCTAACCTACGTTGCATGGCCTCCCTGATCCTGCAAAGCCTGCGGAAGGATCCTCGTATTCTTCGGATCAAGGAGAGGGACCATTACTGGCTGGCCACTCTCCTTGATCCACGGTACAAGGGTAAGGTTGCGGACCTTATCTTGCCGTCGCAGAGGGAGCAGAGGATGAGACATCTCAGGGAGGCCTTGCAGAAAGGTCTGTGCAACGTGTTCCCAGAGACTGGGAGGTTACAAACTCCTGGTCCTGGACGACGAGTTGCTGAGGCTTCGGTCAGTAGCAGAAGGAGCGGTGGGGAAGGTGGACGTCTGACCGATGCGTTCAGACAATTTTTTAGTCCGCAGCCCCAAGGTATGATCGGTTCCAGCAACCATCACCAGCGTCTGATATACATGGTGCAGGAATACCTAGGGGCAAGGTCAGACTTGGACACCTTTCCCACCGAAAATCTTCTGGCTTACTGGGTCTTGAGGACGGATCACTGGCCAGAGCTTGCACAGTATGCAATTGAGCTACTGGCCTGTCCTGCATTCAGCGTTCTTTCCGAACGCACATTCAGTGCTGCTGGAGGATTTGTCACCGATCACAGGGTGCGCCTGTCCACCGACTCGGTTGATCGACTGACCTTCATAAAGATGAATCAGTCTTGGATCACCACCAGCTACCAGGCACCTGAAGCGGATATAACTGAATAATTTATAATGTCACATCCCTTCAAGACTGCCTATGCTGATGCTGAGTGACTGTCTGTTATGTTCACTGACTATCCTCTTCCTCCTCCTTAATGATCCATTCCTTGATAGCTTGGAAGAACATTTTTGTTTCTGGGTGCCACCACACCAGTGGCTAAGGCCCAATTTTTCAGCCCCTGTTTAACAGGGGCGTGTAATTACAATTTTTTATGCAATGCTTTGCAACAGGTCTCATTGCTGTGCTCCAAGTACAGTATCTGTGAGGGGTTGCAGTGTTGTGGCACCAGCACCAGTGCCTAAGGCACAATTTTTCAGCCCCTGTTTAACAGGGGCGTGTAATTACAAATCTTGATCTAATAGTTCACAGCAGGGCCCATTCCTGCGCCCACCAAGAGTGTGAGGGCTTACAGTCTTGTGGCAACACTGTCCACCACCACCACCAAAGGCCCAATTTTTCTGCCCTGTTCAACAGGTGCATGCAATTACAAATCTTGATCTAATAATTCACAGCAGGGCCCATTCCTGCGCCCACCAAGAGTAACTGTGAGGGCTTACAGTCTTGTGGCAACACTGTCCACCACCAAAGTCCCAATTTTTCTGCCCTGTTCAACAGGTGCATGCAATTACAAATCTTGATCTAATAATTCACAGCACGGCCCATACCTGTGCCCACCAAGAGTAACTGTGAGGGCTTACAGTGTTGTGGCTACACCAACATCTAATGGGGCAAATTTCTGCAGAGTATATACGGCAGGCCCCTACTTTCAAACATCCAACTTAGAAACGACTCCTACTTGCAAACGGAAGGAGAAAACAGGAAGTGAGAGTAAATCTACCCCTAGGAAGGGAAATTCTATCCTGTTAGATTTAATTTGGGAAAAAGGTATCTCCTCTCTACTGATGCTTTATCACCAATCCTTGTTTCAATAAAAACCCCACTTTTCCAAAAACATTTGTCATTGGGACAGAATGTGAGGTGAAAAGTTCTGAACAGCAAAACAAATGTTACAGGGGTGATAACCCCTCCCTATGTTCTCCAAAAAGCTTAAAAATAGATTTTTTTTTGGATGGAGCTACACTTAAAAATGTACCTGTTCAGATTCTACTTAAGAACAAACCTACAGTCCCTGTCTTGTTTGCACCGCCTGTATACTGCTGTTCAGAGTATATAGGGTTGTAGGTATAGGGTTTTATTTTGGGTGCGGGGTTCCCCTTAATATCCATACAAGACCCAAAGGGGCTGGGGTGGGGGGGGGGGGGTGATGGGGCAGCCTTGCCATTTTTCTCAAGGATTTTAAGCCATATTGCCAGGACAAGACATGACATTAAAGCCGCAAGCGGCTTTAAATGGCTTCTTTTTTTCCTTTACAAATGTCATTTTGTGCAGGGACAGTTCTAAACACGGGAAACACATGCCACTTCACAGGCATACTTTAGACACCCCCCAGGTACCATATTTAAAGGAATATTTCACTTTTTTTTTTTCACTTTATGCATCATTAAAATGACTGCTCCCAAAAAAACTTTAGTTTTTAAAACTTCTTTTTGCATTGATATATGTCCCCTGGGGCAGGACCCGGGTCCCCAAACCTATTTTATGACATTAACATGCATATTGGCCGTTATAATTAGCACTTTTGATTTCGAACGTCCGTGTCCATTGTAACGAATAGGGTTCGAAAATTCGCACGAACTTTCGGTCCGTTCGAAGGTTCTGGTGCGAACCGAACCCGGGGGTGTTCGGCTCATCCCTAGTGATAAACAGTAAGGACTAGGCATAAGTCTGGCGTCCAGATCAGCATATGCAGTAGCAAAGCCTCCTCAAGTGCAGCAGTTAGCAGTAGTAAAGTTTATTCCACTGAGTGGGGTAATGTGTGTGAGGGGGCGCTAGTGTGAAGTGCTGAATGTACAATTAATTATTATTATGCATTTGTGATTAGACAAATATAATACAGTATAATAAATTGCATAGTGCTATTAATGATATATCACATATATACAGTTCAACAATTTTTGACAATTGAAAATGATGGTAATAATAACTATAATTCAATCAGTTCAAATCCATAAATCTCTTAGTAATGTGACTCTATTCATGCACCGTCACCAAAGGCTAATCATTATATATATCACCCGATGAGTGTGAGTAAATTGCGCATGCGCGGCCGGACGGAGCGGATGTCCACCTGACCTGCTCCGCTCATCCCCCGGTAGCCTGACCCCCCTGCGGAAGGGCCCAGGCACACTCCGGATGCCACAGAAACCGGGAAGCCAGCCTCAAACCGGCTCCCGGATCTCGACCCGCGCTACACCTCAGGAATCCAAGATGGCGACCGGCCATCACACACGAGGCATGCAGGCCTCAGGGAAGGGGAAGCAGCTACCTTCAACTCAGAAGCAGGCCCCCTCAAAGAGCTATGAGGCTGAATACCCAGCACTGGGTCCTGCAAGACCCTCTCCACACAAAGGTGAGCTGACAACCACAGACTGCCTGCCGCCCAGCCCCCCTGCACTATCTCCCTCACAGACTGCAGCCATGTCCCCCAGCTTGGAGTCACAGACATCCTCCCTCTTGGACAGAGAGATAGCAGAAGCCATATACAGCCAGCCCAGCAGCCAGGAATCTGTATCAGATGGCAATGCAGAATCCCCTGCTGTTCCCCCTGCACAATACTCAGGAGACCCAATTTTATTAGCACGTTTTGCTGACCTGCTTCAAAGAGAACTATCTAAAGCTACTGATAAACTAGCTTCAGACATAAAACAGGATTTCCAGGAAATGGGCAGCAGATTGAGTAGCATTGAATCCAAGATGGATGACACGGTTCATAGAGTATCTCAAAACTCAAATATGATCACTGACCTACAAGATCGACTTGAAGACGCATACCCAAAGATCGACGACCTCGAAAATCGCGCAAGACGCTACAATTTCCGTATCCGTGGTGTCCCGGAAAACATAAAAGATATTACCTCCATAACACAATCTCTGATGCAAGCTGCTGTACCTGACATCGACGAGATCCATATGGAAATTGATCGAATCCATAGAGCCTTGACATCCCCCAAACCTGATGGCCCTCCCAGAGATGTGATTGTGAAGCCACACTTTTTCAAGATTAAAGAAGCAGTGATGCGTCATGCCCGTGAAAACCCAGACCTAGAAATAGACGGCATCAAGATACAAATTTTCGCTGATATCTCACAGGCCACGATCCAAAAAAGGCGATCACTCAAACCCCTACTAGCACCATTGACCCAACGCAACATTCGCTACAGATGGAACTATCCCTTTCGTCTCCAATTTTCTTTTAACAGCAAATCATACTCCTTCTCATCGTTCACTGAAGGTGAAATGATCCTATTGAAATTGGGATTCATATCCCACGACCCGTCATCACGGAATCAACCTGGACCCAGAGAATCCCCTCCCCCTCCCCTTTCCCCTTGTGGTCGTCAAAGTCGACCAAGAAGTTTACCTCGGCATCCCGTGCACCCTAAGAGAATGGGCCTCTTGTTTTGTTCGTCGTATTGAACTGACTTAAACCCGCCGTGGTGTCTTCTCAGTGGTCCCTGAAGAAGGACATCAGGCGCCACACAGGGCGGTCGAAATTTGCTGAAGCAAAACACCTGTGCTTTACCTGGCCAAGACCACTTGAACCGGCCACTAAGTTTTTTTTTGCACTTTTCTTGCATTTTTTTTTTTTTTTTTTTTTTCCCTTTACTGTTGCCTTACACATCATGTTATCTATCAAACATATTTGACTAAACAACCCCATCAGCTTGTTGGGGCGAGATGTAGGGGCCAAAGATGTTTTCTAGATATCTATGTGCTCTTCCTATTTTTGATTACCAGTTTTTACGGTTGCTGGGGGATGACCATGTGCACTCCCTACTTGGAGGACTCTTCCCATTACTGGTTTTTGGTGGAGACTCCTTCATACCCAGGGTTTACCCCTGGGACACTTTAATTGGACACTGTCTGTAAGCCCTTTTAGTAACATGTTTAAGTTATGTCACTCGGCTCCAGAAGTCCCCTGGGCCGACCGCTTGGTTTTATTATTTTACTTTTTCTTATTATTATTCTTTTCCCCCTTTTCCGCTCTTCTCATCTCTACTACTGTCACTCCTTCAACTAATTCCAGACCCCCCCCCCCCTTTCTCCCCTCCCCTAAACCTAATACTAATCCTCTCTACTGCTGTTCCTTCCCGAGGGCCACCTGGACAACTCCTCTACATACCCAAACTCCGAATTCAACAGACCAAAGGGTAAGTCTGCTTATAATTGCCCTTGAATGTTTCCCATGTCTCCTGTAATACTAACACCTCATAATATCCGCCTGCTCTCCCATAATGTCCAAGGATTTGGATCGCCAGCCAAGCGAATCAAAGCCTTCACACACTATAAATCCCTGGGAGCTGATATTGTAGCTCTCCAAGAGACACATTTTACATCCTCATTCACCCCTCGATACCTTCACAGGGAATACCCTCTTTGTTTTTCGCGAATGCCTCAGAAAAGAAGAGGGGGGTTGCCCTCTGCTTCTCTAGACATGTACCATTCACAGTAATTAAAACCATTAAAGACAAAGAAGGCCGCTATATCCTAGTGAAAGGCCATCTAGGCGAAATTTTAATTACCATTCTAGTATACTACGCCCCCAATACAAACCAAACTGCCTTTTTTCAAGCCCTTCTAAAACTTCTAGGACCCGAACTAGAGGGTGTGGTAGTTTTAGCTGGCGATTCTAACCTAGAGTTAGATCTAATTAAAGACAAATCACACACTTCAGGTCTCCGATCCCCCCCCAGACAAAGTCGCAAATTTGCACAGACGCTACACCAATATGATCTGGTGGATGCTTGGCGAGAGGCCAATCCCACTGCTAGGGATTACTCCCACTATTCTAGGGCACATGGACACTATTCCCGCATAGATCACATATTTCTCCCCTCAAGGGTGATACCAAAACTGAGATCAGCAAAAATATTATCAACCCCATGGTCGGACCATGACCCGATTATGGTCCAATTAACAGGTCTTAGTAACAAAACTACAGGAAACCACTGGCGATTAAATGAATCTCTACTTAGCGACGAATCTCACTGTATAGAGATATCAAGCCATATACAAACTTACTTTGAAAACAATATCCCGGGGGACACATCCCCCGCCACAAATTGGGCTGCACACAAGGCC
This sequence comes from Lithobates sylvaticus, assembly GCA_028564925.1. Lineage (NCBI taxonomy): Eukaryota > Metazoa > Chordata > Amphibia > Anura > Ranidae > Lithobates > Lithobates sylvaticus. The sequence goes on from CM053031.1 coordinate 129,831,401, forward strand.
ACTATAAGGGGCTCATTTATCCAGTTAGCCTCCAGATTGAAGAAGGCTCGCACTGAACTGATTTCTGCCAAAACCAGGGAGTTTGAATCTTTAGCCAAGCAGCACAAACGTTCCCCAACCTATTTAAGAAGCTAGAACAATCCCGACTGGAACTAAACATATGCCTTACTACAAGGGCCGAAAAACAGCTAAGATGGACGAACCACAAATTTTTTACATGGCGGGATCGTCCAGGATCCCTATTAGCACACAAACTTACTCCCAGACATTCCCATCACACACTCCCCAAAATAAGGCTATCTGGAGGACAGCTCTCACAGAACCCCCAAAAAGTTCTTGATGAATTCTATGGGTTCTATGCCGAATTGTACAAGAAACCACAGGCTGTGGCCCCCTCATCCATCAGGGAATTCCTGGGGACTCTTCCCCTCCAGACCATCACCGATGACCATAGAGAACTAGTAGACCAACCATTTACAAGCGAGGAGGTCAATGACGCTATAAAATCTCTCTCACTTCACAAATCTCCGGGTCCGGACGGGTTTCCCAACATTTACTATAAAAAGTTTTCTGCACAACTAGCCCCACACCTGACCCTTTATTTCAATTCCCTGAGGGATGGGGGAACGGTCCCACCTGATGATAACAAGGCCTACATCAGCGTAATCCCTAAACCTAACAGGGATTCTACCGATGTACGCAACTAGGGCCCAATATCACTAATTAACTGTGACCTAAAAATCCTAACGAAGATATTAGCTCTCAGAATTAATTCCTTTCTAGAACACTATATACATAAAGACCAGTCGGGGTTTGTCGCAGGACGTCAGACCTTGGATCAAATTCGCAGATCCATCGCCCTGATCTCGGCGGCACGCTCCAACTGGGATAATCTCCCCGATCGGGAACTTCTACTACTGTCACTAGATCTTAATAAAGCTTTTGATAGCCTGAATTGGGACTATCTCTTTGTTACCCTTGAAACCATGGGATTCGGATCCACATTTCTCTCATTGATGAAAACGCTTTATAGTTCGCCGATAGCTCAAATCTCTATTAGAGGCCATAAATCATCTATCCTCCCTGTCCAGCGAGGTACTAGACAAGGTTGCCCACTCTCCCCCCTACTGTTTGCCCTGGCAATAGAGAACCTGGCATTGGCCATTCGTTCCCACCCCAACATCCACGGGTTCCAATGTGGCCAACAAGAACACAAATGTGCACTATTTGCTGATGATGTCCTTATGTACATAACCAAACCCCAGACCTCTCTTCCAGAACTTTTATCCCTACTACACCGTTTCTCACTGATTTCAGGTCTGACCCTGAATACACAAAAAACCCTAGCACTTAATATCTCTTTACTCCCTTCTGAAGTACAGCTCCTTCAAAGCCTATACAGCTTTAAGTGGGTGCCCCACTCCCTCCCATACTTGGGAATACAGCTGACCCCTTCGATAGCTACACTGTATAAAGCCAACTACCCCCCTTTATTCAAAAAACTTAAAGAAGACCTTCGTGCTTGGTCTGACTATTCCCTCTCTTGGTTTGGCAGAATCAATTCAATAAAAATGACCTTTTTACCCAGACTCCTGTACTATTTTCGAACACTACCAGTGTCAATTCCAAGGGGAGACATGCAACACATACAAACGGAAGTCCTACGTTTTATATGGGGTAATAAAAAATCACGGATACGAAAGAAAACACTTTACACACCTAAACCTATGGGAGGACTTGGCCTTCCCAACCTACAAGCATACTATCACTCAGCGCAGATAGCCCAACTCATCCACACAACAGCCAGAGGCTCGGTCCCTCTATGGGTTTACATAGAGGCACTGGCGTGCCACCCAATTGCCATAGGAACCCTGATGTGGCTTCCCAACCGTAAACGTCCACCTATAATGTGTCCCACATTGTCACATTCGCTGGCGATATGGGACAGGACACGACATAGAGCATCCCTTGCATCATATCACACACCTCTAGCACCCATATTCTGTAACCCAGAATTTCCTCCTGGCCTTACCCCACAACAGTTTCAATGGTGGCTTAATAAAGGTCTATTAAGAATTGGAGACTTCCTTCACGGCAATCAAATGCACTCGATTGATTATTTCAAAGACAACTTCTCAATGCCTCCCACTGAGATTTTTAGATACAATCAAATTTCCTAATTTATCACTTCCAAACTTAAAAAGGGGGGTGGACCCGTCACTCTTACCACTCTAGAACTGACCTGTCAGAATAGAAGCAATCAAAGAGGACGAATCTCTGCTGTTTACTCTTCTCTTACTGAACCTGACACTAAATTATCCTACATGACTCAATGGGAGAGCGACCTGAACCTCTCCCTTGAACTGTCGGACTGGCAGGACATTGCCCATCGACTGTCAAAAATTTCTATTAATACCACCCTCATTGAAGCAAACTATAAAGCCCCATACACACGGTCGGACTTTTTCATCAATTTGGTCCGATCGGACAAGGTTGTTGAAAAATCAGTGTTCGTCGGTTTGTCCGTCGGACAAAGTCTTATCTCCTGCTGGAAAGATTTGCCGTCAACCCGGTCCGATCACACCAAATCCGATCGTGTGTACGGTTGTCTGACCGGACAAAGTGCTACGCATGCTCAGATCACATTACAAGACCAAAGCTATTGGCTACTAGCCTCTACGTAGTCCCGTCGTAGGCAACAAACGTCACCACGTTCAGAATGATCGGATTTTCCGACAACTTTGTCCGACCGTGTGTACGCAAAACCAACATCGGACAAAGTATGACGGACATGGTCCGACAGTCCGACCGTGTGTATGGGGCTTTATTGGGCACAAGAATAGCAAAAATGCACCCATCTTCCTCACCTAATTGCTTTCGGCAGTGTGGACAGATGGGCACCATGTTTGGTGGCAATGCCCATTAGTTGTCAGATTCTGGATCAGAATATATAATTTGATTAACTCAGTCACAGGTGTCAATATTCGACGGTCCCCAGAAAATGCACTCTTTCACAAATTGCCAGATGAGGTCCCCAAAAAATCACTGAAACTCATAACCTATATCTTTCTGGCGGCAAGAATAACGATTGCAAGAAACTGGAAACATTCACGCATACCTCTAGACCAAGTAAAAAGCAAACTCAATTGGATCATGATTAATGACAAACTCACTTATACTCTCCATAACAAGTCAGAGATGTTTAACAAGATCTGGGATCCTTGGATCGAGCACATCTCTACCTGAAGAGGAACTCCAGGTGACCCTCCTCCACTCTCCCCTCCCCTCCTCTCCCCCTCCACCCTATCTCTCTCTCCTTTCCCTACTTCTGCTACCCCTCTCTTTTTTCTTTGTTACTTCTTGTTTTTATTTTATTTTTATTTCATGTTATCTGAAAGTATAATTTATATAACCTGGTTAATGATACCTTGAATAAAACGTTGCAGACAGGACAGGATGGCCAACATAAGTAGGGACGAAAAACCAACCCTGGACTTTTTTATACAGGGTCATTGGTAGCCCTGAAGCCTTCCTACTCTTTTCTTTGGTACTGCAATACCTGAAAATGATTCCTACGCAATCATCAGCGAGTATCATACCCTAATTAAGGGCGTGAACCATTCTATGAAAATGCTGTTTATAGGTTTCTAATTCCTAATAGCTATTAAGCATTATGTTAATGCACTGTTGAAACGTTTATATGTTAAATTGATGGTGACTTGGTTACTTGTGAAACGTTTGTTACTGTTTTGTACTTATCTCAATAAAAATATTGAAATATAAAAGGTTTCCAGCTACATCTCCATTGGCATACCAGTAAGCCCAGTGATTTATTACAAACAGCCGGTTGTGACATTCTTTTTAGTTAAAGAGGTCATGTTCATCTGGTGAGGAGGCAACTTACTCACACTCATCAGTGATATATATAAAGATTTGCCTTTGGTGACGGTGTATGGATTGAGTCACATCACTAGGGATGAGCCGAACACCCCCCGGTTCGGTTCACAGCAGAACATGCGAACAGGAAAAAAATGTGTGCGAACACCGTTAAAGTCTATGGGACACGAATGTGAAAAAACAAAAGTGCTAATTTTAATCTTACCCTTGTAACATGGCTCAAGAAGGGTTGCCAGCCAGTAATGATCCCTCTCCTTGATACCACAAATCCTAGGGTCCTTTTGCAGAATCAGGGAGGCCATGCAGCGTAAGTTTGCAGAGGCATTCGATTCTGAGTCCTCTGGGTCACCAAGAATCACATGATCCGTAACTACCTCCTCCCAGCCACGTACAACTTCTTGGGTTTCTGGGGAATGACCACAGACTTTTCTGGCATGCCTCAGCAGATCCTCTAAGCCTGGGTACCTGCTCAAGAACCACTGCACCACCAAATTCAGGACGCTTGCCAAATATGGAACATGGGTCAAGTGTCCCTGTCAGAGGGCGGAGAGAAGGTTGGTGCCATTGTCGCCTACAACCATTCCTGGCTGAAGCTGGCGAGTCTTTCCGGGACCTTTGTATGGATACCCCCCACTCATAGACAATTTTGTCTCAGCATACACGTCAATTGACAAGTCAGGGATATCCACACATAGATCTCTGGCATCCAGACGCATTGTTATATGTTGTTTGTTATTTTTGTTTTGTGTCATATTTGTCCCCCTGTTGTCACATCCAGAACTTATTTGACATGGTAGTTCTGGGTGTTATTCAGCTGCGCATGTCTATCACTTTTAATGTTCCCATTGTGGAATAATTTGTATATTATTTTGTATTTACAATAAATTATCTTTTGCATTATTATCTTCATCTTGCATGTTGTGACACTCTTTTGGTCATCTGGTTCCTGCCTGTCTAGACAGGAACAAACCAGGTTTTTTGCATGATATGATATATATTTGACCAGAGTGACACTGCCCCCACTGGGCTAGCAAGATTAGAAGAGATTTTAGGTGCAACATGAGACACTCTTACTTGATGTTCCCTTATCCCCTCTTTTTTTAGTCTATGTCAACCACCTCTGAGCCTGCCCCTGCAGAGCTGACAGAATCCCCTGAGCAGACCAACTCAAGCACCGAAAGTCAGAGCTCTGCGGTGTGATGTAATAGGGTGGCTCCCCTTAAGCTGCCCCTTAGAGGACATCCTGCCTTGTTGGAGTTGTGCCTCCTCCTCCTCTCTTCTCTCAGGCACCCAAGTACAGTCAGTGACCTCATCATCCCCTCCCTCCTCGTCACTGGAGCAAACCTGGCAGTATGCTGCAGCTGAACATGACTGCCAGTTTCTTGTCCTTCTTGGGCACCCCTTCTCTCTAGGGGTATGGCTACGGAAGGAGCGACTGTGGACAAGGAGCCGGTGGAATAGGACGCTTTGGCAGCTGCGTTGGAAGGCAAACTACTCTGAGCCTGGGTGACAGAGGATGAGGAGGATGAGGATGGCTTTGTTATCCACTCCACCAACTCTTCTGCATGTTCTGGCTCAATAACACAGCCAGCAGCAGAAAAAAGGACATGCATGCCCCATGGCCACCTGCAGAGGACATACCATGTCTACAACCAGCACTGTTGACTGTAGACACAGAGGCGGCTTGCCCTCTTTTAGTGGCCTGTGAGTGTCTGCCTCTCCTTGGTGGCCTTGCGGACATGATGTATTTTTTGTTTTGCAACACCACACTACACTGTATTAGATACTGTGTACACCGCTTGAAGTGTATTAGAAACTGTACACACTGTATTAGATACTGTGTACACCGGCTGCACTGTATTAGCAACTGTACAACAGCTGCACTGTATTGTATACTGTGTACACAACCAAAAGTGTTGTAGAAACTGTACACACTGTATTAGATACTGTGTACACCGCCTGCAAAGTAGTAGATACTGTACAACGGCTGCACTGTATTGTGTACTGTGTACACCACCAGAAGTGTAGTAGAAACTGTATACACTGTATTAGCTCTTCCAGCTCTTTTACTAGCGGTGGCCCGGGCTTCTGTCGCCGTCGATGTCGCCTTCTGCTTCTGCTTCTGCTGCTTCTTCTTCTTCTTCTTCTTTCTTAATCCGATGTTGACTCGACGCTGTCTCCTCTTCTAATGGCTCAGACGTGTTGCGCTGCCAGTTATATAGGGACAAGGGGCATGTCACCGGCTCATGTCACATGGTGACCCCACCCCCATATGATGTCACAGTCCCAGCATCCTCCGGGCCACCACTAGTAAAAGAGATGGAAGAAGAAAGAGGAGGCCCGGCAAGAAGAACAGAAGAGCGGGACAAGACCCCCGAAGTCGGAACAAGACCCCCAGACGGTGGTTGGGACGAAGGAGAAAGACGGGCTCCTCCGCTAGTAAAAAAGCTAGCAGAAGATAGCGGAGGAGTCCGGCGTGAAGACCCCCCAAGACGGAAGAAGACCCCCGGAGCTGTGCAATAAAGTATTTTAACAAATTGTGTTGTTTTTTATTTACACTTTTTTTCTCTTAGGTGAATGGGTAGGGGTACATCGTACCCCCATACTCATTCACATAGGGTGGGGGGCCGGTATCTGGGGGCCCCCTTATTAAAGGGGGCTCCAGGATTCCGAGATAAGCCCCCCCGCCCGCAGACCCCGACAACCAACGGCCAGGGTTGTCAGGGAAGAGGCCCTTGTCCTCATCAACATGGGGACAAGGTGCTTTGGGTGGGGGGGCCGCAGGGCCCCCCTTTCCCCAGGGCAACCCCCATGTTGAGGGCACGCAGCCTGGTACGGCTCAGGAAGGGGGGGTGCTCGCTCGTCCCCACCCCCTTTCCTGACCGGCCGGGCTGCGTGCTCGGATAAGGGTGTGATATGGATCTGGGGGGGGACCCCCACGCCGTTTTTTTCGGCGTAGGGATTCCCCTTTAAATCCATTCCAGGTGACGGGGCTAGCGAGGTGTCAATCTCGCCCATCGAGGCGGCGGCATTGACTTCCTTCGCTAGTCCCGTAAAAATGAACGGACTTTACGACGTGTGACGGCAAGTCCGTTCATTTCAAAAGTCCCGCGGACTAGCACACAGATAGCGGGATTGTCCGCCGGACTGCCTAGTCCAGCGGACAGTTTTAAGTCAAAATTTCCAACTAAGTCCGCAGGACTTTTGGGCAGAAAAAGTCCGCCGGACTTTTGGGAAGAAAAAGTCCGCCGGAGCCACACACAAGGTCGGATTGTCCGGCGGACCATCCCGCCGGAAAGTCTGATCGTGTGTACACGGCCTTAGACAAAAGTGACAGTAGCCCTCGACTTCAGCTCATATAGAAGGCCAATGGAAGCGGTCTCTGACTAGCTTGAAAGTCCTCTTGGCCTAGGTGGCCATGCTCATCATGTAAAGCTGTCAATAGGTCTCTCTCTGTTTTTCTGCTAGAAACAGCTGTCATCTGTCGTCAGGGTTGTCCAAGGGGCCCCTTTGGTAGACAACCCCGTCTCTCAACTGCAACTAATTCCACTCCCTGTGGAGTATCAGTATCTCAGTAGAGGGGGAGAATAAAAGGCAAGGTCTCCTCCATATTGCTGTAGCCCAGCACCTGGCTACAGGAAAAGTGATGCATTTTTGCTGTGAACTCATAGATGAAGCCCTGGTAAGCTAAGCAAGGTGTTGCACAAACCGCCACTTAACAGGGCTGTACATAAACCACATAAAATATAGTGATGATAAATTGTACAAATGAGTAATGAATCTCTCCCATACCTGCATGACTTTAGTGTGGAGACCCTGGCCCAGTTCTACACCACCATGGCTAACAAGGACTTTCCCATCTCTGTAAATATGAACTAAAGCTGACGCCTGGGGAACAAAGCAAATAAAATAGTAAAATATATATGTAGCAATGGTATAATAAACAATTATAAAGCATCAAACAGTTGTTTAATAAAACAGTTCACATATGAGTACTGAGAGGTCTGTACTTAAGGGGTGTGGTGGGCTTGAGGGGGGCAATTTAGAAAGTTAGGGGAGATTTGTACTGTGAGAGATAGCTTAATAGACTGTGGAATAAGTGTGCTGTGAATAGGGGGAGAAGACGTACGTTTTATTTAACCATGCCCTTTTAAGCCCCCTCAACTGTTGACGCAATGTGGCCACACCCACAATTTACTTTATTACTTAGAACACACAGAACATAGTTTTTTGGAGGGGGGTCAAAAAAATATCACCCTGGGTGCCAGATATCCTAGGTACGCCACAGCTACAGTCTAAGGATTTTACCAAATTATTAATCTCCCCACTAGGGGGTGTTGCCCCTTTTACAGCTGCCTTGCTGTATTTCCTGGAACAGACCTCAAAAACGCTGGTGCCTCCTTGCAGCCTATTCTCCTAATTTTTTGCTCACTGTATGTGGGAAGAAATTGAAACCTCCATAGTGCAATAGCGTTTAACCATTTTATTTTTCATACAAGGTAAAAAATAATGCACTTACAGTGTGTAAAAACCAATTGCGCAATTTAAATTAGGAAGTGCTGCTTCCTCTGCGTTCCACACTCGTAAACCGGAAGTGATTCAACGGTGCTGTGGCTGCACAATTATTTTTTTACACACTGTAAGTGCATACTTTTTACCTTATATGAAAAATAAAATGGTTAAACGTTATTGCACTATGGAGGTTTCAATTTCTTCCCACATACAGTGAGCAAAAAATGAGGAGAAGGGGCTGCAAGTAGGCACCAGCATTTTAGAGGTCTGTTCCAGGAAATACAGTAAGGAGGCTATAAAAGGCGCAACACCCCCTAGTGGGGAGATTTCTCTGGTAAGAGTGTATATGAGAAAAGCACGGTTTGGAGCACCTGCACCTATAAATATATTTACTTACCAGGTACAAGGAGAGAAGAAAGTTACGAGTCACTTGATTTGTTGTGAAGAACTGTTTTTGCATTTGCATACACTGTTATTCATTTTTTCACTTTTATATATATATATATTTTTTTTTTTTTTTCAGTTCATGGAATTTGTATGGTATATGATTATGGCAATAGCATCACATGGTGGAATTTGAACTGCACTAGTCACTTTATAGCACAGGTCAAGTTATATATATATATATATATATATATATATATATATATATATATATCCATTTTTAAGTAGCACTAGACAGAATTTGTGATTGGAACATAAGTTCATAGCACGAGTCACTTTACAAGCGCAATTCTACTGAAAAGTAGCTATGTTTATTATTTTTAACACATATTTACCGTTTTGGGTTTGCACATTGGTTTATATTTATTGTCAAGTTCAAAAGCAGGTCACTTTAAACTCACTACACTAATATTTAGCAGCGCCATTAACACCACACTTTTTCACATCATTTCCATTTTAGACCCTACCTAGTAGGTGGAGGCTGCAGCTAGCAGCATCAGACCATAACCATCACCGCGGGACATTTCTTATTCATTTCCCTTTACATCAGAGTCTGTATAATTTTGACTTACACTGTAAGGGGGATCTCTGTGGACTCTGGCATGTGCACCCATTCTATTAGTGGGTTTAGTTTCAATTTGTCTGAAAAAGAAGTTACCCTTTAGATGTTCTACTGTACTAACCCCAGAAATAAAAGAATGAAAAAATAAATAAATAGGTGAATGAAAAGCAAGCTATGTAGATAACAACTCACAGAAGAACAGGGTTAAGAGCCTTATAACATGTGGGTCTTCAGCCTCACGTGGTTTTGATTGTCCATTAATCATCCCCTTCTCTGGAGAGCCAGGAGATCCAAGCAGGGTTCAGCTGTCATTGGAGCCTATGGATGTGGAAGAGAACCCTGGAGAGTACTGGGAGACCACAAGATGGCCACAAGAAACCATCAGTCATCTTATGGTCTCCCAGTACTCTCTAGGGCTCCCATCCACATCCATAGGCTTAAGTGACAGATGAACCCCGCTTGGATCTCCTACATCTGTATAATCAGACCCACATGAGGTGGAAGACCCGCATGGTGTAAGGCTCTTAAGCCTATACTTCTGGGAGTTGCTATTTACATTGTTTTTCATCCACCTATTGCTACACTTATCCCCCGTTCACATTGAGTGCGGCTTTGAAATCAGGTGAAATCGCACGATTTCAAAGCCACATCTTAGTGCGACTTTGAAAACATCGGTGCGGCTTCATGCACAGATGTCTATTGAAGTTGCACCTGAAATCGACAAAAGTAGTTCATGTACTACTTTTTCAAATCCATGCAGCACTGCAAAGTCAGCGTTGCATAAATTTGAACACTACAATTGCCTGCAATAGGATGCTACTTGGCATGTGATTTGACCTGCGATTTTTTCACTAATGTACATTGTCTTGTAAGTTGCCAGTTGTCGTGTGAATAAATATGTTTTTATACTGCTACACTCAGATGCACCCTCTGCTGTCCTTATCTATTACTGTAGAGAAAATATTTAGTCTCTCAAGCGGTGCTGCACTACAGTGTTTTGGATTCACTCCACTAGCTCACCTGCCCCCCCCAAACCATCTCCCTCCAGTGTGTTGGTCACATACACATCTGCGCCATATCTCTCCACATGCAGAAAGCCATACAACACTGTAGGAACACAAACAGGTTTGGTCTGCACATTAGGGTGACCACATTTCCAAACTGCCATTCAGGGACAACCCCCCCCCCCCCCCCCCCGCACCCGCCCAAAAAAGAACGGAGGGGGACACGGCGGAAGAACGGAGGGGGACACGGCGGAAGAACGGAGTGGGACACGGCGGAAGAACGGAGGGGGACACGGCGGAAGAACGGAGCGGGACACGGCGGAAGAACGGAGGGGGACAGCAGAACAGAGGGGGACACGGTGGAAAAACGGAGGGGACGCGGCGGAAGAACGGAGAGGGACACGGCGGAAGAACTGAGGGGGACACGGCGGAAGAACGGAGGGGGACACGGCGGAAGAATGGAGGGGGACAGCAGAACGGAGGGGGGGGACACGGAGGAAGAACGGAGGGGGACAGAACAGAGGGGGACAGGACAGCAGCAGAATGGAGGGGGGACAGTACACCAACCTACCTGTCCTGGAAGTTGGTCAATGTCTTCTGCTGTCTTCCTCCGAAATTGACTGCAGGACGTGCTTTGCAAATGTGCAGATCTCGTGGGCGGGAGGAGCCTGGAGGAGGGCGCGCACGAGGCTCAGGCTGGCTTGGCTGGCTGCTCAGCTCCTGTCTCTCTCTGGTGAGGTGACTGGCGTCACTCAGTCTGTGCTGGCTGGCGGTGGCAGCTGATCTCCCTGGGGGGTGGGGGCGCGCACGCTGGTCGTAGGGTGCGGGGCTGCGGGCGGGTACACTGCCCACACACTGACTTCGGGAGGGAACTGCCCATGTGACTGTCAGCCCGGCCCGCCCCTGAGGCCTCAGCTGAGCTGACGTCACTGGTTACTAGACGCTGGGCGGCCGCTAGCCTAGCAACCGCACAGTGTCAGAGTCAGAGAGAGTCAGATCATGTAATGTTAACGGTGGCGGCCAGCGGGCGGCGGCGGACGGGCGGAAGTCTGGTGGACAGTGGTGGGCAGCAGTCAGTCACTGTGTTTTTTTTTCATTCCGGGACACTGTATTGTCCCGGAATGAAGCTCGCCGGGACACGGGACATTAAACTTAAATCCGGGACAATCCCGGGCAATCCGGGACACGTGGGCACCCTACAGTGCACATTATTCTGCATATTGTTTAGCAAGGCTGCAGTTACAATGCAGGAGGGCTTTGCACCAGTGTTAATTTTGTCAACTAAATTACGACCAAAACTAAAACAATTGGGAATGACTAAAACTAAAATGCCATTTTACTCAAAAGGCTATGACTAAAACTAAATCGAAAATTGACATAAAAATTAACACTACTTGACCATTTCTAAATCGGCAACACAATTCCAGCCAGAACCTGAAATAATTGCACATTAAAGTTTAAACTTGTATTGCACTATTCCACTACTGCATAAGGATAAGTAAGGGGAATCCACTAAGCGAGAAAAAAATTAAGAAAAAGGCTTTTCCTATATTTCTTCTTAATATTTAATGTTGGTAATATATTCAGCCAATATGTGCAATGGCATTACAGCCAATAGTTTACAGTTTTAGGTCACAAGCAGCTTTCCCCTGCATCTCCTCCTCCTCAGCGACCAATACGGTTGCTTCTCCTCCTGGCCAATCAGGAGCGGCTTCTTGATTGGCTGGGAGGAGAAGCAGGAAGACAATAGCAAATATTATTTTGCCAATGTCGCACAACTGGGTGGGCTCAGGGGGCAGTGCTCTGCGTTCCTAAGCCCACCCTTTCTTTAAGCCAATTAAAGCCTTAGGCTCTAATCATGTGCTTCAAAGAAGAAAAAAAAAAAAAAACCCATTGAAATCTATGCGCCTGGCACCCTGCATGTAGATTAGGGGCCGGGTGCATGGATGGGGGGGGTCAGCGCCCCTGCATCCCTAATGGAGTGGCCGCCACTGATGTCTGCATATTTTCTGGTTGTTATCTCAATCATCCAGTACAGAGACAACATCTTTTCTTTGCCCCAATTCCTGATTTCCCAGTGTCTGTACTAAATGTTTGGCGTACTCTGGTCATCTCTGTCTTAGTGCTGATAACCTGTCTGCATTCTTTAGCTCTGTAATAACTTTAAACAGCATGGTACATACACATAAAACCACACACATCCTTTGACAACTCAAAAGCCTTCATAGAAATATCAAGAGAGTGGCAGCAGGGGGAGGTGCCATAAGCTCAGTCCAACAGTGAGCATTCTTCATGTTGACATCTCAGTAATGGAGAGTTAAAGCAATCCTGCGCAGGTGCAGTAGAAAGTCTGGCATTTTTTTTAGATGTTGGGTGGCATGTAGAGATTTATATAGCATCAGTCAGCTTGAATGTACGGTATATAAAAGCCTTTGGACAGCCGAGACCAACAACGTAGTCTGCCTGCAAGGTAAGATGTGGACCTAGGAATAGAGGTTTTATTCCACCAAAAGCTCTACAGCCTCTGGACTCCAGCACATAACTTGTTAAGATTAAGGAAACAAACCATGTGTTCTCTCCATACCAGCCAGAAAACCTTGGAGCCGCTTGCCATATGCAAGAAAACTAGGTGACACATTTAAATATAGATACACATACCTGATGATACATTTTCTCAACAAAGCCAACTGTGAATTTTAGTGGAATAATAGCCAGTCCTCTCTTCTTCCAGTAATTCTCCTTGTTAAATATTTGCACTTTGTTTCTTCTATTGACATAGGAGGACTTCCCCATGCATTCATCCCAGCAACGCATCAGATTGGTGGCATCAAACTCTTGATTATAATGTGTTTTAGAAATGCCTTTGTACATGTTCACATGGCGGACCTGCAAATCACCACAAAGTCACAGGCATTTGTGGACAATTACATACACTGTACACATTAAGTAGTTGTGAGCACACAAAATTATAAATGCTTTCAAATACAGTTATGACTATGCAGGCACCATAAATGCTTTTATTCAGTTTTAGAAATTACCTTTCTACCTTTTTTTTTTACTTTTTTTTTTTACAATGTTCTATCGTGTGACCATGCAGTTCTTATGCAGTACTATCTTGATAGTGTTGGGGGGGGGGGGGGGGGGGTTACAGGACACTCTGCAGACAGTTTGTTCACTGGATAGCAGGCTTTAAAATTTTCCGCAGACAAATGTCTGTTGTCGGATTTTCCAAGCATGTGTACACAAGTCCGTCGGACAAAAGTCTAATGTACAAACATGCATGCTCGGAAGCAAGCACAAGCCAGAAGCAGTCGGCCTTGTATACTAGCGTTCATAATGGAGAATTAACATTCGTGATGTGGCAAATTAGGAAATCTTGAAATGCAGCGCACATTCTCTTCGTCTTTAATGGGATAATAATGAAGCTGCTTTGCTGGTGATACTGATGGAGTTATGGCAAACGTATTTTAAAAGGCTTTTATTTTCTAGTGATATCAAGAATATTATTTTTATGCTTTTTTTTACCACAACACCATTATCCCAATCGTTTTTAAGATAAAAAATACAACTATGTTTGTGTTCCTTGTCAATTTTACATTGGATTTTTTTTTTAAATGTAACTGCCTACTCCCAAACACATAGCCAAGTATTATTCTACACAATTTTTTATTGTGCATTAAAAAAAAAATTAAAAAAAGATTAGACATGCTATCTGCCAATAGAAATTAACCAAAAAGTACATTCTATGCATCCAAAAATATAGAAAATATATCAAATCAAATCATTATGTAACCAAAAAATAAAATAAAAGCCCCATGCATGTGTCCTGCTTCTTAATATAGGGGGTCAACAATACCAAATGTTGGTGAAAGCAGCGGTCCGTCATCAGGAGATAATTTCAAAAACCATCCGGATTATTCTCCTGGAGTTCCCGCAGCAAAGGCATATGACATAATTGGTCACGATTAATAAAGCAACCAATTTTTGGTCCAAAAAATCCTCCTACTGTTCCTGGACTGGACTTGGGTCAAAGCAATAACTCAAAGGCCAATGATAAAAAAAAAACATGTTAACTCCTCCGATTCCGCAAGATGTCTGGTTGACAAACGGCCATTCAGAAACAAACTGAAAAGCACGAAATGAAAAGCGCGAACTGAAAAGCGCTAAATAAAAAGCACGAAATGAAAAGCACACATCAACACTCACCAAACTTCTACTAACACAAAATTAGCAGAAGGAGCCCAAAGGGTGGCGCTAAAGATTTGAAAAACCACGTAGTACGTCACTACGTTCATGTTTGTTGGTCGACAATTCCTTGCCATTTGTATGCAAGACAAAATCCAGGCACACGCCTTCGGACAAAAGTCAGAGGTTTTGTCTGTGGAAAATCCGATCGTGTGTATTTAGGGCTCCCACCAGCTATCATACATAGGGAAGGGGAGCCTTCCCAAACCAGTAAACTAAGCCCTTAACATGAAAGGCGGGGAAACCTGGGGGAGAGTTGCAGCAGAAAGGTGTGATCAGCTGATGATGGGGGTGCTTGATAACTTTACAGAGGCTTCAGTACATCCATGCCCCCATCCATTAAGGAATCTCCTCATCAGGATGCAGACATAAATAACTTGACATTGTTTAAACCTTGCCTACTCCATTTAATTTTTTTACTTTACATTGTGGCCAGGTGCTTAGCCAGAAAAAATGAACTAAAAGGTGACTGCAGCACACAGTGGGGTTGATTTAATAAAGGCAAATCCACTTTGCACTACAAATGCACTTGGAAGTGCAGTCGCTTTAGATCTGAGGGGAAAATCTGAAATGTGGGGAAGCTTTGCTGATTTTATCATCCAATCATGTGCAAGCAAAAATGCTGTTTTTTATTTTCCTTGCATGTGCCCCTCAGATCTACAGCTACTGCACTTTCAAGTGCACTTGCAGTGCAAAGTGGATTTGCCTTTAGTAAATAAACCCCAGTGACTGATGTGCCCAAACAGGATTCTTATGCTGGCTTCAGCACCGACTTGCCTCCCAACATTAGGAGAACCCGGAGACAGAAAGGACTAGAACAGCTATGATGCAGCTGCAAGGGACCTTGGGAAATGTTGATTGCAAGGAAAGCTGTACTAGGGAGGTGAATGCAGCTGTGAACTACAAGTGCCGCAAAAACCCCTGTGAGAGGAGGGGAGAGCAGAGTTATTCCCAGGGCTTTGAGACACAGTTGTTTCAGTGCAGAGACCTGAGATAGCTGAGCAGACTTCTGGGAATCGAACCTGTAAGGACACAAACATCAGGAGAAAAACATATCCAGGACAAGATTTGCTGGGTGCCAGGACTGGTGAGCAGTTGCGGCTGTGCTTGCTGTCCTACTGTTTAGCAGTTCAGACTGCCTTTAGCTCCAAAACTGATCACTGTTTGCAGCCTTATGGGATGGTAATCAAAGTGCACCACCATACAGATTGGGCCCCACCGTTAATCGGCTGAAGTTTGTAAGTCAGGCACCAGATACTGTCTAACCACCTCTCGGCATCCCCCCACTCAGGAGATATATACATACATACAATTAGGGGAATATCCACAGAGTGCACTCGGATACGCCAGTTAGTGATTTATTGCAGAGGGGTTACTATAAGAGTTTTCTTACGTTTTATACTGTTCACTGTATATGTGTTTCACTGTTTATACTTCCCTTTACCAGTGCTGCTGATACTAGCTTAAAGATGTGTAGTACCACAATGATCTAGGTTAACTGCCATATATATTGCAATTCAAACTTTTCCTGTTTATTAATTTTTGTGCATTGTCATTTATTTTGCCTTGTGATAATATACTTTATTCACAACTAAGTAGCCTGGTGCTTATTTTCTATATGCTAATATATTTGTGGGTAATTTGCCAATACTTGAGTTCATAAGAATTTGCAGCATCTCATTACCGAACAAGGTGTGTCAGAGGGGACGAAGCAGTTCTCAGAGTCGTGGTAAAAAGCAGAAAACCCATCAAACCAAACGACTTTTACACGCGGAAAGCGATTCTCCTAAAATGGAAGGACCCTGCCCCGCCTACAGTGCACCAATGGAGGGCCCTGGTGGATGCAGCTCTGCCACTCTACAAGCTAACCTACGTAGGACGTAACTGTCCCAAGAAATTTGAGAAAATCTGGGCAATGTGGGTCAAAGAACGACAGGTCCAGGTGGATTGAGCTCTAATGAGAGAGGAGCCCACTCGGTGTGCTACTGGGTTCTAGGGATGGAATACTCCCTGTCCCACTCTGACCACCCTTCATGAGCATCTACCTATGACTAGCAATCCTGACTGGTGGGGTGGTATAACCCCATGATACCCCTTTGCTAACGTTGTAGGTGATTACTATACCCATGACTATGCTATCCTACAAGGGATTTACAAAGCCCCCTCACAGAGAGGCATGGTACATACCAAACTAACCTACAATGTCACACGTTCTGATGTAATGGTGGTTAAATTCCCTTGTTCTGCTATTATAGTGTATTGCAATACACCAAATTTGATTATTTCCTCTGTATGTGGGATTGAAACCTGAACTGTATATCGACTCTGCTATACTCAGCTAACTGAAGATTGCTGAGATTGTATCGCTGTTTTCTTTTCTTTCTTTTGTGTTTTTTTTTTTTTTCAAAATAAATAAACTTTATGTTAAAAAAAAAAAAGGTGTTAATGAATATAGCTGGAAAAAAACATGAAAACTAATATGAGGAATAGAAATAAAGTACCAGTGGTATTTTACCTGATTGGGAGGTAAGCAACTATTTGCAGCTACAGCATCCATTATGGTCTCAGTAACCAGTCCAGTCTGAGGAAAGCCAAAGCCTCTAAAAGCAGTATTAGAAGGCAGGTTGGTCTTACAAGCCTTGGCACGGCAGTTGAGGTTAGGGAAGTAATATGCAGAATCCATCTTCAGTAGGGCCACAATAAGTACCTAACAAGAAAAACGAGAAAGGCATGAAATCAGATTAGTCATACAAAATTCCATAAATCAAACATGCAGCTAATTACAAAGTTTCCCCCATTAAAACATAAGGCCTTACAAGGAGGCAACAGCCCAGAAATGCTTTGCCTAGCAAAAGAACCATAAAGCAAACACATACAGACTTGATGCACATCCAAGCATCACAGGACACCACTTTATTACAGCATTAAGTGGGTGCCTGGTTCTTCTCCGGAGGATATTGACAGTTGGGAAACCTGACTTGATGCCCTGTCACCACTGGCCACAGATTGTGGACTGCTGCTGAAATACTCCAGTGCGGCTTCCATCACCCCAGTGAGATTTGATTATTGGGGTAAGACAAAGGACAAACGCAGATTAGTGGCCAAAGAAGAGCTTCCTCAGAATGCAGAACATGGTTTCAAATAAGATATACATTTGTCTACTCATTTATTCGGGTGACTCTATTTTCTTTCTCTTCACTTTCTATCACAGTTAAAAAGGCTTATAGTACAGGAAGTGATTTGGTCTTTGAAATTGGCAAACACTTACCTGTGCATGGTCAAAGTACAATTTCTGCCAAAACAATATTGCTTCTTGTGTCCCTGTTGGCGCGAGTTTACCTCACTTTGTGTGTGATCATGGGAAAGGATGAGCCGATAATCTCTCAAGCAGGGCTGTTGACAGCAATGCAAACCTATGCAGATTCCAAACCCTTTCTACTCAACCAAAAACTAGTTAAATGCCCAAGAACCTGCCTACATTTTCCTTGTAAATAATAAGGTACAGGATATGGGATTTTAAAGGTACATGTCTTAAATAAACACTACACTTTGTTGATATAAAAAATACTAATCTTTTATTATACAAAACAAACAACTAGATAAAAATGGTGAATACAGATATATTCAGAGTCATAGATATATACACAAAACCTATTTAGGACAATGATAGTGTTGTAATCACACACATATAATCCTGCATCCAAGAGCTTCTACATGTTTTGCCGAAAAATGGCTTCTTTAGGAAAATGGGTGAGATTATTCAGAAAAATGATTTATTTAAAAGAATGTGTATATTAGGGATGAGCCCGTGTTCGAATCGAACATTGACCGTTCGTCCGTTCGTCGAAACCAGAACTTTGTGGGCCGTTCGCATCAAATTCATATGATACAAACGGCCCACAATGCACTGCGCCAGTCTCAGTGCATTGCTGGCTGATGATTGGCCAAACATGCACTGTGACCCCGCATGCTTAGCCAATCACAGCGCCGGCAGCGAGGAGAGGCATAATTGGCCACAGGCAGGATCCCTGTGGCCAATTATAGCTCAGGGGGGTTTAGTACACGCCCCACACTATATAAGGCCTCCAGTGCGGCGACCTTGTGTAGTGTTGAGCAGCATTCATAGAGAACAGGATAGGCAGGGACAGTGTCAGCTGTGCTTTATACTTCTTTAGATAGCGCTGTTACAGTGGGTGTAGTGTTCAGGGAGAGAGCAGGATAGGCAGGGACAGTGTCAGCTTTGCTTGGGACTAACACACTTCAGGGACAGTGTCCTATAGGTGCTTCTGTGCTTTATACTTCTTTAGATAGCGCTGTTACAGTGGGTGTATAGCTCTGTGTCAGGGTTGAAAATATAGCTCTGTGGTGGTTGATGGGACTTAGGACACACTTCAAGTCCTGCTTCTGGAAGAAAATTAATAGCTCTTGTGTTTGTAAATGGAACTAAACCCAGTTCCAAGTCCTATAGAGTGCTTCTGGAACAAAAGTATAGCTCTTAGTGTTGGTATTGGACTACAACACACTTCAAGTCCTATAGGTGCTTCTGGAAGAAAATATAGCTCGTGAGTGTGTGATGGACTAACACACATCAAGTCCCTAGAGTGCTTCTTGGGAAGAAAATATAGATCTGTGTGTGTAATGGGGACTAACACACTTTCAAGTACCTATAGTGTCTTCTGGGAAGAAAATAATAAGCTCTTGTGTGTGTAATGGGACTAACACACTTCAAGTCCTAGGTGCGTCTGGGAAAAGAAAATATAGCCTCCTGTGTGGTGTGATGGGGACTAACACACTTCAAGTCCTATGAGGTGCTTTCTGGGAAGAAAATATAGCTTCTGTGTGTGTAAATGGGACTAAACACACTTCAAGTCCTATAAAGTGCTTCTGGGAACAATAATATAGGAAGACTCTGGCTTCTTTAGAAAAAAAAATGGGTGAGAGGTGCTTTATTCAGAAAAATGATTTATTAAAAGAATGACTAACACACTTCAAGTATATTAGGGATGAGCTTCCCAGTGTGTTCGAATCGTCCTATAAAACATTGACCGTTCGCTTCAAGTCCGCTTTGGGAAAAAGTTATAGTCGAACTAACACACTTCAAGTCCTAACCAGAAAGGAGCTCTCTAGGTGCTTTCTGGTAACAAAATATAGGAGCTCGGCCTGCCTGCCACGAGCACACTACAAAGCCGCCTCTTTGGTCAATCAATCTTAAACTGATCTATCTAACTCAATCTCTGCAAAGTGATTCTCTACTCTCTAACTACTAAATGCAGCAGGTGGGGTTTAGTACACGCCCCACACTATATAAGGCCTCCAGTGCGGTCTTTAGATAGCGCTGTTACAGTGGGTGTAGTGTTCAGGGAGAGAGCAGGATAGGCAGGGACAGTGTCAGCTTTGCTTTGCTTCCTAACCTAGCGCTGTTACAATGGGTGTAGTGTGCCTCCTGCACACTGCACAGCATACACCTGAATCTACCCCCTCATTGCTGGTGTTGTGTAGTTGATTTGTGCAACACAGGCATCTGCCTAATATTCAGTCATGTCATTTACACAGGAATCAGTGCATTTAAATAGCACTGATTGCTTTATAAATGACAATTGTCCCAAAAATGTGTCAAAAATGTCCGATGTGTCCGCCATAATGTCGCAGTCACAATAAAAAATTGCTGATCGCCCCCTTTACTAGTAAAAAAAAAAATATTAATAAAAATGCTATAAAACCATACCCTATTTTGTAAACGCTATAACTTTTGCGCAAACCAATCAATAATCGCTAATTGCGATTTTTTTTACCAAAAATATGTAGAAGAATACATATCGGCCTAAACTAAGGAAAAAATATGTTTTTTTATATATTTTTTGGTGATATTTATTATACCAAAAAGTAAAAAATACTGCATTTTTTTCAAAATTGTCGCTCTATTTTTGTTTATAGCCCAAAAAGAATAACCTGCAGAGGTGATCAAATACCACCAAAAGAAAGCTCTATTTGTGGGAAACAAAGACGCCAATTTTGTTTGGGAGCCACGTCGCACAACCGCGCAATTGTCAGTTAAAGCGACACAGTGCCGAATCGCAAAAAGGGGCCTGGTCCTTTGGCTGCAAATTGGTCTGGGGCTTATGTGGTAAAATGGCTTTTTTTCCTTTACAAATGTCATTTTGTGCAGGGACAGTTCTAAACATGGAAAAAAACATGTCACTTCACAGGCATACTTTAGACACCACCCAGGTACGATATTTAAAGGAATATTTCACTTTTTTTTTTCACTTTATGCATCATTAAAATGAGTGCTCCAGAAAAAACGTCAGTTTTTAAAACTTCTTTTTGCATTGATACATGTCCCCTGGGGCAGGACCCGGGTCCCGAAACCCTTTTTAGGACAATAACATGCATATCGGCCATTATAAATCGCACTTTAGATTTCGAACGTTCGCGTCCATTATAATGAATAGGGTTCTAACATTTGTGCGAACTTTCGGTCCGTTCGCAGGTTCTGGTGCGAACCGAACCGGGGGTGTTCGGCTCATCCCTAGTATATATATTCAACCTCAGTATAGGTCTGAAAGTGGGCACAATCAGGGGACCTGCAGGGGGTGTCATCTAACAAAGTTGTGCATACTAAGAATGGTCCCGGCCATATTGGGTCACCCGTATGGAGGGATGACGTAATATTTGTTGATGTCAACAGCTGTGTTAATGACAGTACCACTTTCACACACTTCTGCTGAATATTTTATCTCTATATGGGGAGCTCACGCACAGGGAGGTCGGGCACAAAGCATAAGGTATATCTCTAATACTTTATGGTTCCTTTCCTCCACACGTCTATCATCCCAAATTGTACAGAACGTACATAAGGGAGAAAGAAATACAAAACCAATATACGATAAATGTATGATTCGATATAAGGACCGTTGTGTGGTATCAATAGATGATTGGTATCAATCTTATGCCGCCATCCGTGTGAGACATGAGCTCCACAGTGTAGTGTGTATTTAAGACATGTACCTTTAAAATCCCATATCCTGTACCTTATTATTTTCTAAATTAAACGGGATGTTGGTAACATTATTTATATAGACTGTTTGGAACTTGGTCTCCAATCGCATTCTTAACCTACATTTTCCTTGTGTAAACCAGCTGCTGAAGCCAGCTTTATAACATACCAGGATTATTTCTACTTCTAAAATAATAATTCAAGAATTCTCCATAGTCCCATCATTCCTTTCCATCCAGCTATTGTAACTTTGGATTTGCAATAAATACGTTTGGACTCCAAAACCATTAATGTGCTGCTGCGACTTCTACATGTCTAGGGCTCCCTCCAAGGCATCCTTTCTGAGGCCCTGTTCTGTTTTATGTGGAGGAGAACAATGATTTTGAAGCTCTTGCAGAATTCACTTCACACTGGAATAAACCTTCACCCTATATCTCCTATAAGCAGAGTAGATCG
This sequence comes from Lithobates sylvaticus, assembly GCA_028564925.1. Classification (NCBI taxonomy): domain Eukaryota; kingdom Metazoa; phylum Chordata; class Amphibia; order Anura; family Ranidae; genus Lithobates; species Lithobates sylvaticus. The sequence continues at coordinate 129,853,518 of CM053031.1, forward strand.
GCCCTATAGGCACACTATGCAAGCTGCTTAGGGCCCCGCCGCTGTGGGGGGGCCCCCAAGACCCAGCATCCCCCCCCCCTGCACCTCTGGCTGGCCGTTTAGAGTGCAGTGAGGAGAGGTGGGAGGAGGTGGAAGGCGGCGATCGGCAGCTCTATGGTGCCTGAGTGGGCGGCGGGGTTATCCCTGGGGTTTGTAGTACTCTCAGTGTATACAGTGGAGAGGAGAAGGGAGGGGCCTCTGACCCAGGCAGGTATCAGTTTCACTTTCATTCTGCTTGAACACTGTTGCTGATGCCCGGTCAGAGGCCCCTCCCCTCTCCGCTGTATACATTCGGAGATAGAACTACTAGCCCCAGGGAGACCCCCTCTGCCCGTGGACACCATAGAGCTGCCGATCGCCGCCTCCCACCTCCACCAGCCAGGTACAGGGGAACCTCTGCAAGGGGGGGGGAGTCAGCTGTTTGGAGGCCCAAATGTAAGAGGGGGGGTTTCTGGGGACCCTAATGTAAGGAAGGGGGCCTCTGGGGACACTGATGTAAGGACAGGGCCCCCTGGGGACACTAATGTCAGAGCGGGGGCTTTCTGGGGACCCTGTGTAAGGAGGGGCTCTCTGGGGACCCTGTGTAAGGAGGGGCTCTCTGGGGACCCTGTGTAAGGAGGGGCTCTCTGGGGACCCTGATGTAAGGAGGGGCTTTCTGGGGACCCTGATGTAAGGGGAGGCTCTCTGGGAAACCTAATGTAGGGGGAGGCTCTCTGGGAAACCTAATGTAGGGGGAGGCTCTCTGGGAAACCTAATGTAGGGGGAGGCTCTCTTGGGAAACCTAATGTAGGGGGAGGCTCTCTGGGGACCCTGATGTAGGGGGAGACTCTCTGAGGGCACTGATTTAAGGGGGGCTCTCTGGGGGACCCTGATGTAAGGGGAGGCTCTCTGGGACCCTGATGTAAGGGGAGGCTCTCTGGGGATCCTGATGTAAGGGGAGGCTCTCTGGGGATCCTGATGTAAGGGGAGGCTCTCTGGGGATCCTAATGTAAGGGGAGGCTCTCTGGGGATCCTAATGTAAGGGGAGGCTCTCTGGGGACCCTAATGTAGGGGGAGGCTCTCTGGGGACCCTGATGTAAGGGGGGCTCTCTGGGGACCCTGATGTAAGGGGGGGGGGGGGCTCTCTGGGGACCCTGATGTAAGGGGGGCTCTTTGGGGACCCTAATGTAGGGGAAGGCTCTCTGGGGACCCTGATTTAAGGGGGGCTGTCTGGGGACCTCATTCTGTTCTATATTGTTGTACTTATTCTTTGACTGTTTTTTGTTTAAAGGAGGGAGGATTGTTTTGGGAGCACTGAAGTGTCAGGTGTGACTGTGTGGCAATGGCAAATGGTTTACATAGCTCACGGCATCATGGGTCAAGTGGAGGGCCCCTTAGCAGAATTTTGCTTAGGGCCCCAGGGAGGTCAGAATCGGCACTGCCTATAAGTCTATAAATGCTCACCAATTTTCAGTTTTTCCCACATTAAAGCACTATGATCTGAAAATCTTTTGAAGAATTATTGCTGGTGCTTAGACAACTTATGGCCTATTACTGTAACAAGGTTTTGCCTAAGTTTTTTTCTATAAAATATTTAATACAATTATGGAAACAAGAAAATATTGAGGAATATGTAAACATGTGGCATTTCAGCTGGTGACAGGGGGAAGAAGTAATCAACTCACCAAAACTATTTGCGGTGCATACTTGTTTATGGCAAAGTAAATAACGTGCAATACATGATGAAAACTAAATTTTGCAAAAGATACAAAAAAAAAAAATATGTATCTTACCAAAATTGATTCATCAGGGGTGCATCCAGCATTGGCATAAAAAGACACATCAGCTCCAACTATTCTACCATCATTCATAAATCCCACCTATAACAAGAAAAAAAGTTGAAAAATGTATCAACCATCTTACTTCATTCCTAAAGAAAGATCTTATTTTTTATTTTCCCATAACTTGCTTTGTAAATCCCCTTGAATGGATGACGACCAGCAGTCATCAACATGTCTTCATTTCGCTCCAGAACACAACGAATAGGCCTTTTGTGCCTGCATGAAAACAAAGAATTTCCATTTTAAGTTTTTCCTTCTATTCTGCTACGTCAAAAAAGCTGAAAAGACATAGGTTAAATATTGTAGACATGCAAAACTATAGGTTCCAAACATCAAGTTAATAATTGCAAAAATAAAATACTCACTTTTTGGCAGCTACTGCTGATGCACTTGCAAAGATACCTGGTTTTGTAATCTTTCCTCCAAAAGCTCCCCCAACTCTTTTTACTTTGGATACAATCCTGTTAGATGGAACATTAAGGACTGATGCCACTGAAAGCTAGAAAAAGTCAAATTAGTCAAACTGAGAATGTTCCTGTAACAAATGTAAACGTAGATTAATTTTACCAGTAGCAGAGAGAGGATATAATCTATGAAAGTAGTATGATTGTAGATATAGTTTGATTCCGTAGTAGTGCAAACCACCCCTGGGAGGTATAAATTGAAATCTGAGCCACAAAGAAAAGCCCTAGTCATTTCATCTGCAAACCCAACAAGAGACAGTAAGAAGGCCCCAAACTATTTGCCAGAAATTGCTTTAGGCCAGAGATCAGAGAAATCTATTTTACCTCTTATAAAAACTAAAATTTTAGTTGCAGAGAGATGAAAATAATACCTTCTAATCGTACACATTTTGGGGTTCATGAACAAATAAAATGGTTGGTGTGGTGTATAGAGATCTTAAAGGAATCTCCAAAACAGTTAATGAAGCATGATCATGACAGCCAAGCGATGATTGTGTCTTGTTGCGATCAGTCTGACATGCTGGTGTTGAAAATCCAATCCTAGACCCAACTAGTAGAACCATTTATGGCCCATTTAACTCTGGTCCCTTCAGTACACAGAACCTTATGGTGGGCAAAGAGGAAGAACCCCCCCCCCCCCCCAGGGTCAAGGAGTAAAGTCCAGCCCACATCCATATTTCAATAGATTGAGGAGCATAAGATATGGTGGTGTGATTAACAGAGCTGGTCCAACTGGTGAATTGTGGACGTTCCTGACATGCTCCTGGCACAGGATAAACCTTGGCAAGTTGCATTGCTGTTTCTTCTTATCCCTTTTCATAATAAAAAGCCCAACTGTATGTCCTTTTGTCTTTTTTATATTTTTTCTAATTATCTTTATTGTGTATATTTTATACACTGCCCACTTTTGAGAAATGAAATTTTAATTAATTAATATAACTGGCTTTTGTGTACTAAGCTAGTGTACTAGCTATCCCCAGAGAAAATGGTGCATTATAGTGTCTATGTGCTCTGTGTAAGTGCATTGCTAATCTGCATGTAATTGCACTGTGTGTAATCTTGTAATCTTGTAATCTTGTAAAAAATAGATAATCGTTGGGATGTTTTTTTACCTCATATAGCAAGTCTACAGCCTCAAGTCTCAATTCACAAAGCTTTAGCGTTTATTTTAGTAATGTAACAGTGATTTTCAGTTCTCAGACATACCTGAAAATAAGTCCCTTTTCTGTCACTTGTCCTGGTGCGTTAGCTTTGTGGCTTAATCCTATAGTATTTGAGTTATATACCTATAACTTATACAACCGGTTAGCAATGACATGAAAGAATGAAGAAACCAACCTGTGCAGTTGTGGGATCTTGTGTGGATATGTATATGTCGAATTCATCATCCTCTCCTTTTGGCACAACAAGAACAGAATTTGTTTCCATGTAGAATTGTTCCTGACCACCAATATGAATCTCCCCTATAAAATTACCAAAAATACCTTAAAGCCAACAGATTCACATCAGTGATTAGAGATGACATAAATGAAAGCAAGATAAGCATTTTTTGGGGATTAATTTATTTCTATCAGATTCATCTACATAACTAGGGATAAGCTTGATGTTTGACTCGGACATCGGTTGTTCGCCTAAAAGTGAATATTATGGGGCGTTCGCAGGAAATTTGGGCGCCGCGAAACGCCCCATAATGCACTGCAAGATCTCATGTGCGCCGTGATTAAGGATGGATTTACATCGCGAGACACTTTTTTTTATAAAGGATTTGCCCAAAACTGTCTGCTGTCGTTTTTACTTTGACACTTTTTAGGTGAATGGGTAGGGGTACAATGTACCCTGTGCCCATTCACATAGGGGGGGCATGGGATCTGAAGGCCCCCTTGTTGAAGGGGGCTTCCAGATGCCGATAAGCCCCCCACAACCACTGGGCAAGGGTTGTGGGGATGAGGCCCTTGTCCCCATCAATGGGGACAAGGTGCTTTGGGGGGGGGGGGACCTCAAAGCACCCTCCCCATATTGAGGGCATGTGGCCTGGGACGGTTCAGGGGGGGAAGCTCTCTCCTCCCCCACCTTTTTCCACGGCCTGCCAGGTTGCATGCTCGGATAATGGTCTGGTGTGGATTTTGGGGGGGGGGGGCCCACGCCATCTTTTTTTTTAATTTTGCCGTGGAGTTCCCCTTAATATCCATACCAGACCCACACTGTTTTTTCCAATGTTTTTCTATGTATATTGTCGAGATCTGGCAATACATTACAGCCGAAAGTAATTTTGTATGAAATTTTTTCCTTAAGAAATGTAATTTTGCTGCGGTACTGTTATAAACATGGGGAAAATGTGCTACTTTACAGGCAGACTAAGGGGAACTCCCGGGCACGATATTTAAATAAATATTACCTTTTTATTGTTTCACTTTAAGCATTCTTAAAATCACTGCTCCTGAAAAAACGGCCGTTGTTAAAAAAAAAATTTACATTGATACGTTTTCCTCTGGGGCAGTACCCGGGTCCCCAAACACTTTAATGCCAAAAACTTGCATATAAGCCTTTAAAGTATGGGAATAAAAAATAAAAATAAAATATGTTATATATATATATACACACTCACCTAGGTGGATGCAGCCTTGGTCCAATGCTGCATCTGTCCCCCATCGGCTCTAAGACCCCTTTCACATTGGGGCGGTTTTCAGGCGCTTTAGCGCTGGAAATAGCCTCTGCTAAGTACCTGAAAACCGCCTCCCTTTCATTCAAGTGTGACTTTTCACACTGGGACGGTGCGCTTGCGGGACATTCCGAAAAGTCATGCAGGCAGCATCTTTGGGACGCTCCCAATAGCGTTTCGGAAGCGCCACAACACAGGAGTTTTTAACCCCTTCTTTGGGGTTTAAAGCGCTGCTAAAACAGGTCACGGCCCCAGTGTGAAAGGGGTGTTAGACTGAGATCAGAGTGATCACATGACTGCTGATCGCTCGGTTCTCTGTTTTCAGTAAGGAGTGAGTAGTGACCATCAGTCACTGGCTCTCTGCTCTGCCCCTCCAGCACTCATTGGAGTGCAGGGCTGTCGGAATTAGTCAGGATCATTCCAGTCTGGATCTGCTCAGAAACATCAGCCAACAGCGACTAAAGCTAAAGCAGAACTAAGTGCACTCCAGTGACCCACAGGAGAAGTACAGCCAAAACTCTTTTTGCCCTACTCCTCCTGTGGGTCACTGGAGTGTATTTAGTTCTGCACTCCTGTGACCTGTATTCCGCCTTAGCCTGCTGTTGGCTGACATCTGTCTTCTTTAACCACTTGACCTCTTGAAGATTTACCCCCCTTCATAACCAGGCCACTCTTAGCAATACAGCAGTGCCTTATTTTAACTGACAATTGCGCGATCATGCAATGCTGTACCCAAATAAAATTGATGACATTTTTTTTCCCACAAATAGAGCTTTCTTTTAGGCCCCTTTCACACTGGGGCGGGAGCCGCGGCGACGGTAAAGCAGCGCTATATTTAGCGCTGCTTTACCGTCGTTTTAGCCGCGATATTCGGCCGCTCGCGGGGGCGGTTTTACCCCCCGCGAGCGGCCGAAAAAGGGTTAAAATCCCCCGCAAAGCGCCGCCGTAGCGGCGCTTTGCGGCGGTATTGCCGCGGTATTACCGCGGTGTCCCATTGAAATCAATGGGTAGGAGCGGTATAGGAGCGGTGAATACACCGCTCCTATACCGCTCCAAAGATGCTGCTAGCAGGACTTTTTTGGACTGTCCTGCTAGCGCACCGCTCCAGTGTGAAAGCCCGCCGGCTTTCACACTGGAGTGAATGGGGCCTTTTTTTTTCAGGCGGTGTACAGGTGCTATTTTTAGCGCTGTACCGCCTGAAAAACGCCCCAGTGTGAAAGGGGCCTTAGTGGTATTTGATCACCAATGCGTTTTTTTTTTTGCGCTATAAACAAAAAAAAAAACAATATGTTCTACTTTCTGCTATAAAACATATCCAGTAAAACAAATTGAAAAAAAAAAAAAATGTCTTCATAAGTTTAGGCCAATATGTATTCTGCTACATCTCTTTGGTAAAAAACCCCAATAAGCGTATATTGATTGGTTTACACGAACATTATAATCTACAAGCTATGGGATATATACTGGAATTTTTTTCTTTATACTAGTAATGGTGGCGTTCAGCGGCGGGACTACTAATACAGTGATCAGTGCTAAAAATATGCACTGTACTAATGACACTGGATGGGAAGGGGTTAAACATCTAGGGCGTTTAAATGGTTAAATGTGTGCCTAAACAAGGTAGGGAGAGAACCTGTGGGAGTTCAAGAGGGAGGAAGGGAAATCAGGCGACAGCAGTCTCTTCCTATAATAATAGGTGATGGTTTTGCGCTAATGTGCACCAAAGGTGAAATGTGTGAGAAATATATATAAATATATATAAAAGTGTAGGCATATATCATAAACTGATGGTCACTGTCCCTTGACACACATATATGAATCGGCGTACACTGCACATAATCAATAAATAAATTACATCAATGAATAAAATTAAATTGTGACATATAAGTGACTGAAAGTGCAACAAGTGCTAAAAACAACACTCTAAAATAATCGCAATAAATAATTAATAGAACTCCTAAACAAGTCTATACATTGATATATTAAAGTGCAAAAGTGTGAACCACAGATAGGAGATGGATAAAATAATAGATAAATATAAAAATATATCCGCAGGTAAAGTTCATATGGAGGTATATATTGATGGTAATGGAGTGCAGGCTCTAGTAGTCTCTTAAAATATAACACACGGTGGTTTTCTCTCTCCAAAGTGGGGTGTTGGGTAGTGAGGACCTTGTCCTAAAAAGTGCTCTCTAGCCTCTCACCTCCAAAATGATAAGTATGGGCATCTAAAACGGCACAGGCAGTCAGCTCCACTTCAATATTCCCACTTGGATAGCTCCCAAACCGACCCTGCTTCTGCTAGATTGGCTCCTTACACGGTCTCTCCCTTCCCTGTTAGCCTTGGACTAAGGGATATCCCTCCAGGTTCTTGTATGCGATAAACACTGCGATCCCGCAGTAGTGACTCGCTCACGGTGGCGTGGGGGTAAAGGCAAAGACAAAACCAGAGGGAGCCCAATCGTGAAGTATGTCTCAATATTACAGATTTTTAATAGTAAATAAATGCTTACACTTAAAACGAGGTACAAACAGCAAGGCAGATGTAGGTATGCTCTCCGTTCTACAGCAGGAGTGCTGTAGAACGAGAGCACTTTTTAGGAATAGGTCCTCACTACCCAACACCCCACTTTGGAGAGAGAAAACCACCGTGTGTTATATTTTAAGAGACTACTAGAGCCTGCACTCCATTACCTTTAATATATACCTCCATATGAACTTTACCTGCGGATATATTTTTATATTTATCTATTATTTTATCCATCTCCTATCTGTGGTTCACACTTTTGCACTTTAATATATCAATGTATAGACTTGTTTAGGAGTTCTATTAATTATTTATTGCGATTATTTTAGAGTGTTGTTTTTAGCACTTGTTGCACTTTCAGTCACTTATATGTCACAATTTAATTTTATTCATTGATGTAATTTATTTATTGATTATGTGCAGTGTATGCCGATTATGTGTGTCACGGGACAGTGACCATCAGTTTATGATATATGCCTACACTTTTATATATATTTCTCACACATTTCACCTTTGGTGCACATTAGCGCAAAACCATCACCTATTATTATTTGCTATCACGGGATTGTGTTCACCCTTAGGTTTTGCTGCTTTTTTAGGGATCTATTTACACATACAGCATTAGTGCTGGCACCTTATATATATATATATATATATATATATTTTGTCCATGAAATTTATTTATTCATCTATATATAGTTTCTAGTTCAGAAACAGCACGAAGGACACCCATACCACAGTCTCTTCCTATAAACTTTATTGATAGAATTCAAAAAATATAATTGAATCAAAAATGGCAGACTACACAGAAGAGTTAAAAAGGGGCAATGTTGCCACTAAAAACACACACACACATCAGGTTCATTGGCACACTGCAAACATGTAATACAAAAGACAGTTATGTATTAAGGCTAGAGAGGCTAGAGGTCAGGTTAGGTGGAAACACAGGAAACCGCAGTGATGTCAGCCTTTAAATGGCTATACAGAAACACTGTGGCCACCTGTTCCTCCCATTTACCTATGACCTCTCGAGTGTTAATAGCCCTAACAATATCACAGTAGTGAAATAAAACTCCCTCCACTGGGACTAGATGGCTGAGAGGGCAGATCCTTTGTGTGTAAGGTATCACAGGCTGACAAGTAAAAAAGTTCGAGTATGCGCTGAATAGAAGCCTGCAGTTCCCTTCGCCCCCTCCGTCAGTGTTCAACACTCTAATAGTACATATAGATAGTCCAAATAGGGAAAGTCGGTTAGTGCAAATTATGGTTAACATGCTAGTGGGTGGTCACCACTAGTTGTGGGGCCACTCAGAGTCTAAGCCATCCAAGCATGTAGAGAGGCCAACCACTGCAGTTAACTGTGCTGTATAGGTAAACGCCTGAGTGGAATATCGCGGTGGTTTAGGAGCCAGAGTCGCTCTGGTGAGAGCCTCTAATCTTGCTGATGCGGCTGCGAGTGTAGTCATTCGCTTTCTCTGGGCGGCATGATAGGTGGTGAATTGCGGGGGGCTGGAGATATTCCAGGTAGATGGATCGTTGCGGGCTTCTAGCGGGACAGCTCCATGGAGTGTTCCTTCCGGTCATGGATGAGCAGGACACCATAGGCTGCAGAAGGTGCCGGGGGATGCACCAACGGGTTTCGTCCACTAGGTGCCGTGGACTTCCTCAGGGTAGCGTGCCTGCCTATGTCTCTGGCTTTTAAGCTCTTTAGGATATTCACTATGTGAGAATCTCCAACAGAGCACGCCCTGTCCTCGGGCTTAGATTATTAACCCCTCCCAGGGTCCAGATAGGCATGTAGAAATTGAAGGCGGCAGGGCGCCATCTTGTAAACAATTAATAAAGTGCAAATATTTATAGTTATAGCAGTACACATATACAGTAATGCAAGGGTATTTACACCCACTATATTATGTATTTACTTATATATTGCGAGATTCTTAATTTAGCTGTAAATTTGTCAGTGGTGTCTGTTCAGTCAGTTGCACACACAGGCTGTAAAGATAGAGATGATCCGGAGGAGGAATGGTAACCATCTAGTTATGGTGTTAAGAACACCTGGAGGTTCAGCTCATTATTCAACCCTTTGGGAGCCATAGTTCCCAAATGGTAGATCCTTACCACAGTTGCTGGACTATACTTTTATGCCGCGTACATACGAACGGACTTTCCCGCCGGATTTTGGCGCCAAAAGTCCGGCGGACTAGGTTTTAACTTCCGTCTTAAAATTATCCGCTGGACTTGGCAGTCCGGCGGACAATCCCGCCGTTAGTATGCTAGTCCGCCGGACTTTTGGAAATGAACAGACTTGCCGATCATCGGAAATCATTTCCCTATATAAGTCCCAGCACAGCGCGGCTCTGCCATTCCGGCCAGAGAGAGCGTCGAGTCAACATCGGAAGAAGAAGAAGAAGAAGGCGAAGGCGGCGGCGCAGAAAGCGGCGACAGCGGCAAGAACAGAAGAGCCCCGGAAGACCCCCGAAGGCGGATTGAGACCCCCAGACGACGGCGACGACAAAGAAGGTAGCTGGGCTCCTCTGCTCGGTAAAAGAGCTAGGTAAATAGAGGAGGAGTCCGGTGAGAAGACCCCCCAAGACGGAAGAAGACCCCGGAGCAGTACAATAAAATATTTAAAAAAAATTGTGTGTTTTTTTTCTTTACACCTTAGGTGAATGGGTAGGGGTACATCGTACCCCATACTCATTCACATAGGGGGGGGGGCCGGGATCTGGGGGCCCCCTTATTAAAGGTGGCTCCCGGATTCCGATAAACCCCCCGCCCGCAGACCCCGACAACCAATGGCCAGGGTTGTCGGGAAGAGGCCCTTGTCCTCATCAACATGGGGACAAGGTGCTTTGGGGTGGGGGGCCGCACGGACAAACCGCCGGACTTTCCGGGCGTGTGTGGGCAAGTCACACGCTCGGAAAGTCCGGCGGTTTGTCCGCTGGACTAGGTCCGGCGGACAAAGTCCGAACGTGTGTACGCGGCATTAGGGAGCGTTTGCCAACATAATATTTGTGGCAAGGGCATTCTAACCTATAGAGTACCCGTGTAGTGTCACAGTTGATAAATTGCTTTATCTTGTAAGTCTTCCGCCTATCTGCATTGGTGAAGGTATCTGTTCTGTGCACCAGTTTGTAGATATGGCACTTACCACATAGGAACCTGCCTTTAAGTTCTGGGAGATCGGACGGTCAGCCAGTCGCGTGGAGTGGTCTTAGTGAATTCAGATTTCACTAATTTGTCAGTGACAAATATTTGCCAAATTGAGGTGAGCGAGTCAGCGGATGCCAATGTTTAGTAAGTATAATACGGACCTCATCCCATTGGGAGCCATAGAGGGTAATAATTCTCACGGGGTCTGAGTGTTTCCTTTGGGCCTGATCTTCAATACCTTTCACTTTTAGCAGGTCTGACCTTGGTCTCTGAGATGCCCTTTTTCTGGATCTTCGCAATGTTTGATGCGGGTATCCTCTCTCCCAAAATCGTGCATAGAGCTGTGTAGATTTAGTCTGGTAGTCTGAGTCGAGTGTACAGTTTTGTGTTCCTACGGGTTCTCTCCCTACCTTGTTTAGTCATCGTTTGTGTTTGAGAGTTGAAGGGATTGACGCCACCTTTTTGGCGAGTCAGTATCTCCCAATTTGCTGGTACATATTAATATCCAGCACTAGGATCCTTTGGTGTGCTTTTTACCAATCCATTGATGTTAAATGTGTGCCTAGCCAGTGTTTGTGTTTGTGTGGTGCTTTTACTAGGGGAAGAGATGAGTCCCTGCTTTATAGGAACACAGAATCCATCCCTTCCCCCTGTCAGAATGGAACTCTGCATTGTTTACATACAGTGCCTTGAAAAAGTATTCATACCCCTTGAAATTTTCCATATTTTGCCATGTTACAACCAAAAATGTAAATGTATTTTATTGGAATTTTAGGTGCCGATGCTTGTGGCCGATGGTCGTGATGACCGCCAGCCACAAGTGATCGCAGGCTTGAGAGGCAGAAAAGGGCCGTGTGTGTGTATGTAAACACACAAATCCCTGTTCTGTGAGGCGTGACAGATCGCGAGTTCCTATTAGCTAGGAACCATGATCCGTCACTTCCTCTAGGTCAGTCCCCTCACACTACAGTTAGAAACACACATAAGGAACACAGTTAACCCTTGATCACCCCCTAGTGTTAACCCCTTCCCTGCCAGTGCCAATTTTACAATAATCAGTGCATTTTTATAGCACTGATCGCTGTATAAATACCAATGGTCCCAAAAATGTGTCAAAAGTGTCCGATGTGTCTGCCATAATGTCGCAGTCCCGATAAAAATCGCAGATCGCCGCCATTACTAGTAAAAAAAATAATAAAAATGCTATAAATCTATCCCCTATTTTGTAGACACTATAACTTTTGCGCAAACCAATCAATATACGCTTATTGCAATTTTTTTTACCAAAAATATGTAGAATAATACATATCAGCCTAAACTGAGAAAAAAAAAATTGCTTTTTTTTTAAAAAAAAAAATGGGGATATTTATTATAGCAAAAAGTACAAAATATTGTGTTTTTTTCAAAATTGTCGCCCTTTTTTTTGTTTATAGCGGAGAAAATAAAAACCTGCAGAGGCGATCAAATACCACCAAAAGAAAGCTCTATTTGTGGGAAAAAAAGGACATCAATTTTGTTTGGGTGCAGCGTTGCACGACCGCGCAATTGTCAGTTAAAGCGTTGCAATGCCGAATCGCAACAAATGACCCGGTCATTCAGCAGCCAAATCTTCTGGGGCTGAAGTGGTTAAAGTCCCTCTTTTGTTTAAAAAATACCATATTCATTTATGGGATAATATATAAAATCTAAAGTGTGGCGCAGTGAGTGAAGAAATTATGGGAAATAATCAAACATATAATAGTCAATCGAGAAATGTTCATTCAAACAAAGTGACGGTCATTTCCGCGTGAAGCAAAAAGTTCCATGTGGATAAACGAACGAATAGTGAACAATCCAAAACTGTGCTCCTGATCTGCTTACCAGAACCCGGTGGTATATGAGCGGTGTTATCATATAATGCCAGAGGTTGATGCGATCATCCACATGAACGAAATCCAGAGCCCAGTGTTATCATACAGTGTTGGAGATGGTTACGATATCACACATGAACGGAATCCCTCAACGAATGGAACAGGGTTCACAGGATGGATAGAGGTATACTAAAGGGATATGGAGGTATGGTTTCACAAAAACTTGTATCCTGGTGCAGCTGAAGAAGATGATCAAATCAACTGAAATCAACAGGTGACCTGGAGAAGACCAAAAAAGAAGATGGTTCTTCTTTTTTGGTCTTCTCCAGGTCACCTGTTGATTTCAGTTGATTTGATCATCTTCTTCAGCTGCACCAGGATACAAGTTTTTGTGAAACCATACCTCCATATCCCTTTAGTATACCTCTATCCATCCTGTGAACCCTGTTCCATTCGTTGAGGGATTCCGTTCATGTGTGATATCGTAACCATCTCCAACACTGTATGATAACACTGGGCTCTGGATTTCGTTCATGTGGATGATCGCATCAACCTCTGGCATTATATGATAACACCGCTCATATACCACCGGGTTCTGGTAAGCAGATCAGGAGCACAGTTTTGGATTGTTCACTATTCGTTCGTTTATCCACATGGAACTTTTTGCTTCACGCGGAAATGACCGTCACTTTGTTTGAATGAACATTTCTCGATTGACTATTATATGTTTGATTATTTCCCATAATTTCTTCACTCACTGCGCCACACTTTAGATTTTATGTTTTACTAGTTTGCATATCAACAAACCGTGTTGGCTGCAACCTCTTTTATTTTTTTACTTTATTTCTAAAATAGCGCAGATATTTGGTTCCACCTTGCTATTTATGGGATAATGCCAATGTGAACTTGAGATTGGATATTATGACATGTCCTCTACCTTACAACTTCCTTATACAATACATACCCTCAATGATATGGTCTGCTTCTTTAAAGGCCTTTTCTACATTTCCATGTAGAATTTGTTTATCAGGTTGAAAAAATGAGTTGTTCTTAATAGCATCCTAAAATGAATCAAGATATAGAGTTATAAAATCTTGTGCTAATGTGATATCATAGTTACATTGGATTAGGTGCATGCACATTGTGACTTAATGTATATATTTAACACTTTATATTTTAAAACGTAAAAACCATATACAATGATTACAATATATTATGTTCTTAAAGTATCTGGCTAAATTGTTCTAAATGGTTATAAACAGACCTATGAGTGTATTTTACATCACTGAAATCTCACCAATAGGATTTGTATTCTGTTAAGACTGGAGTATAATCAAATATAATGATAAAAATCACTTAACGTAACTTGAACTAACTTGAACTAAAAGCAGCCTGTACCAAAAAAATTGTAGGCTGCCAATGCTGAATTTTTCTTTAGAAATTGCTAGTTGACCTCTACATGGGCTTTAGTACATTCGATTTACTGTCCTGGAACCAATATCCAGACCAGGACATTACTGTGTTAATTGTTATGCTTGTTCCTGGTCAGTGACTTAAAGCACTGAAGCCAGAGATAACCGGGCAAGTAGCATTTTCAGAAGCAGACCTTTTCTCAGTACAGTTTCCTTTAAGCCTGTTCTTGCTTGTATTTCAATAAGTAGACAGTACCTCCTCAGGCACATAAAAACAGATCCACCCACAATACAGTTTGAAACTGCTCATCTGAGACTATGGCTAAAGATCACCTACATAAAATACCTTCCAACAGTATAATGCAATGGCCTGTGTTTTAGAAAGGCTGCAATTGTAGCTATGTCCACAAGATGTCCCTATAATCTAAAACTGGAATTGGTGAATGGACTGAAAATGTTAAAGTGATACTAAACACACTGTTTAATTTACAATGTCCCTTCTTTCCATTCTGGTTCCATTGTCGAAAATAGGCTTAGACTTGTCATGTGATTTGGAACTGTCAAATCGCATGACAAGTCGCACCGGAGTGAACCAGGGCTAAAGGCTACTGTGGAGAATTTGGCAGTATGGGGATACTGGGCTCCATTCACAAAAGCAAATTGTATGCGGTATTTAGGTGTCCAGACACATTTTCCCTATATACCGCATGCAATCCTGAAACTGTCAATTCACTATGCCGTTTTGCGGTATTTACTGCAAAACTCTGAAAATGCTTGGTAAATACCGCATGAACAGGCATTAAACTCATTTTCAGAAGGACATAAATAATTAAATGCATGCGGTAATTAAGTAGTGTTCCAGGCATGCAGTATTTAAGGAATGTGTACTGGTGTGGGGTCCCCCTCAAAATCGATGCCAGACCCTTATCTGAGCATGCAGCCCAGCAGGTCAGGAAAGGGGGGGGGGGGGAACGGATGAGCATCTTCCCTCCTCCTGAACCATACCAGGCCACATGCCCTCAACATCAGGGGGTGCTTTGGGACAGGGGACATGTTGATGGGGACAAGGGCCTCTTCTCAACAACTCTGGCCGGTGCTTGTGGGGGTCTGCGGGAGGGGAGCTTAACTGAATCTGGAAGCCCCCTTTACCAAGACCTCCCACGTGAATTTATGAAAGAAAAAAATGTTTAAAAAAAATGTCCCTCCAGGGTAGTTTACATGTGAAACACAATAAACGCTGGTCGCTGACCCGAAAAGGGGAAAAAAAGCTCTGCTCCCAACGAAGGCTCCCACTGCAGAATGACAGCTCCACCGCCTCCTGGCGATAAATAAACTAAGGGGCGGGACCCCCGTGACATCACAGACAGGGGTATGCTGGGTTGGAGCTGAACCCTGCTGATGACTCATCAGTTGTTAAAGACACGGCACTGTTTGTTAAAGATGCTGGTGGCTGCCTGTTTCTTTAACAACCAGCTATTTACACTGTTTGTTAACCACTTAAGCCCTGGACCATTTTGCTGGCCAAAGACCAGAGCACTTTTTGTGATTCGGCACTGCGTCGCGGACAATTGCGCGGTCATGCGACGTGGCTCCAAACTAAATTGACATATTTTTTTCCCCACAAATAAAGCTTTCTTTTGGTGGTATTTGATCACCTCTGCGATTTTTATTTTTTGCTCTATAAACAAAAAAAGAATAACAATTTTGAATAGAAACACATTATTTTTTGCTTTTTGCAATAATAAATATCCCCCAAAAATATATAAAAAAAAATGTTTCCCTCAGTTTAGGCTGATACGTATTCTTCTACATATTTTTGTTAAAAAAAAATAAAAAAAATCGCAATAAGCGTTTATTGATTGGTTATAGCGTTTACAAAATATGGGGTTCGTTTTATGGCATTTTTTATTAATATTTTTTTTTATTAGTAATGGTGGCGATCAGTGATTATCATTGTGGTTGCGACATTATGGCAAACACATCGGATATTTTTGACACATTTTTGGGAACATTGTCATTTATACAGCAATCAGTGCTATACAAATGCACTGATTCCTGTTTAAATGACACTGGCAGTGAAGGGGTTAACCACTAGGTGGCAGTGTAGGGGTTAAGTGTGTTCTAGGGGTGTGTTTCTAACTGTGGGGGGGCGTGGCTGTGTGTGACAGTCACTGATCTCTGCTCCGATCACAGGGAGCAGAGATCAGTGACACTGTCACAAGGCAGAACGGGTAGATGCTTGTTTACATTAATATCTCCCCGTTCTTCCTCTCTGTGAGACAATTGCGGGTATCCCTGCGGCGATCGAGTCCGCGGGACCCGCGAGCCGACTCATGGACCTCCTGGCCAGTGCACGCGCCACCTTCTTAGTGAATGTCAAAACTTTTTGGGAAAAACGCTGTACAGTATCTTGCCACATACTCGGATGCTTTGTGCCTGGAGCCCACTTCTTTTTTGCTTGCACATGGTTGGATGATTGAAGTCAGCACAACTTTACCTTGTTCACCAAGCACAGTGAAAATTCACTTTGCAAATAAAACGTTAACATAGCTTAGTAAATGAGGTGAAGTAGTGCTGCCTTCATTCAAATCATATGTGAGCAAAAATCCTGTTTTCTTTGCGATTAGACCTTTCTCCTGCCTTTGATACAGTTGAACTCCAGCTCCTCTTCAAAAAAAAACTCCACTCTCTTGGCCTCCAAGTCTCTTTTCTTTCCGAAATCCCCCCCAACCCCCCCCGCCCCCACATATCCAAGTGCTTTTCACCTACAACTATTTCCTCTTCTCCTAGGGTTCCCCCAGGGCTCTGTTCTTAGACCCCTTCTATCTAGCGCATGTTTTCTCAACTAGGGTTCCTCCAGAGATTACTAGCGGTTCCTTGAGCAATTTTTACCTCTCAGGTAAGTTCCCACTGACACCATTGGTCTCTTTGGCTATCTGTGAGGAGCTAATTCCTCCCAATGACCATAAGTGTAAGAAACATTCTTCCCACTGACCATCAAACTAATGTATCATGTATATATGCTGTAGATATAGTAATTTTTGTCAGGTGTTTCCTGAGACTGGTAAGTTATTTTGAGGGTTCCTCTTTGTTGAAAAGGTTGAGAAAGGCTGATCTAGCTACACCTCATTCCTTAGTCACCTAGGAGTTGATTTACTAAAACTGGAGAGTGCAAAATCTGGTGCAGCTGTGCATGGTAGCCAATCAGCTTCCTACTTCAGCTTGTTCAATTAAGCTTTGACAAAAAAAATGGAAGCTGATTGGTTTCTATGCAGAGCTGCACCAGATTTTGCACTCTCCAGTTTTAGTAAATCAACCACTGAATGTCCCATGGCTTCCAATACTATATTCTATGCCGATTGCAACCAAATCCTGGTTCACACTGAGCTGTGGGAATGAAGCCGTGCAAATTGATTTCACTCCCGCATGCCGATCCCGATTTTGGGGGCGATTTCCCAGATATCTGTGTGGGCTTCCGCACAGATGTCAATGGAAATCGCACACCGAAATCGCAAAAAGCAGTACAGAAACTACTTTTTTAAATCGGTGCGGCGCCGCAAATGCAGGGTTGCATTGATTAGGTTGATGCCATTTGCCAGCAATTGTCGCTGATTTGACACGCACCAATGTGAACCAGGGCTTTGTCTCTTCACGAATCCCCAATTTATTAACTGCACTATCAGTACGCTGGCGCCACTACCAACAAGATTCAAAATACTAATATACAAATCCATCTAAAATTCTTCCCCAGTCATCTCAAAATAATATACAAACTGTTCCAAGACCTCCCTGCTCTCTAACTCCCTTGTCACCTACTCTCACCTCCAGACCTTTAGAGTCTCTCCCATCCTTTGGAACCCCCTACTCTAACCTGACTGGCTATCTCCTTTTCTGTCCACCTTTAGGCTATTGCAGGAGCCCCATCTTTCAGAAAAACCTATGTGACCTCTAGTCAATAACTTACCTTCTTCATCAACTCATCCCCACACAGTTAATACCTTTTTGCATCACTTGCCCCTCAGTTTCTAAGCTGTCACAGGCAGGCCTCTCCTGACCCTCTTCTATTGAATTGTAGTGTAACTGTGTAAACCTTATATTTTTTATACTTCACAAACTGTTGGTGCTATAATTCCTGAATATTAATAATTATGAATGATAATAACACACACTACCGCACACACTACCGCGACTTGGGGGGCAACTTGTCAGACCGCAAATCGCTTGACATCAGAAATTACATGCAAGTGAATGAGAGCCGTCTTAATGAACGCTACTGAAGTCGCTCCGACTTCAGAAAAGGTTCCTGTACTACTTCAATCCGACTTCTAGTCGACGTGTACCCATTGATTTCAATGGAAGTCGCCTCCAAGTCGGATCTCCATCTATATGGATGCGACAGTGTCGCCTTGAGGGGGAACTCCACGCCAAATTTTAAATAAAAAACCGGCATGGGTTCCCTCTCCAGGAGCATACCAGGCCCTTAGGTCTGGTATGGATTTTAAGGGGAACCCCCTACGCCGAAAAAAAACGGCGTGGGGGTCCCCCCAAAATCCATACCAGACCCTTATCCGAGCACGCAGCCTGGCCGGTCAGGAAAAGGGGTGGGGACGGGCGAGCGCCTCCCCCTCCTGAACCGTACCAGGCCGCATGCCCTCAACATGGGGGGTGGGTGATTTGGGGAAGGGGGGGGCGCCCTGTGGCCACCTGTGGCACCTTGTCCCCATGTAGATGAGGACAAGGGCCTCTTCCTGACAACTCTGGCCGTTGCTTGTCGGGGTCTGCGGGCGGGGGGCTTATCGGAATCCGGGAACCCCCTTTAATAAGGGGGCCCCCAGATCCCGGCTCCCCACCCTATGTGAATGAGTATGGGGTACCCCTACCCATTCACCTGGGGAAAAAAAGTGTCACAAAAAAAAAAAAAAGACAACACAGGTTTTTAAAGTAATTTATTAATCAGCTCTGGTGGTCTTCTTCCGACATCAGGAGTCTTCTTCAGACTTCGGGGGGCCTTCTTCCGACTTCTCCGCTCTGTTCGGCCTCTTCTCCCGGTGTCCGGCCTCTTCTCCCGCTCTCCGGCGTCGTCTCCAGCTCTTCTTCCGTCTCCTCCGCTATCTTCTGCCCGGTCTCCTCCATCCTTCTTCCCTCTTCTTCTTTCTTCTCTCTTCTTTCGTTGTTGACACGACGCTCTCTCCCACTGTAATGGCGTGTGAGCGCTGCACGATGACTTATATAGGAATGGGGCGGGGTCACTGGGTGTTGTAACCCGGTGGCCCCCGCCCCTTATGACGTCGGGTCCCGAGGCATGCTGGGACTGTGACGACATACGGGACGGGGCCATTGTGTGACATCACCTGGAGACCCCGCCCCATTCCTATATAAGTCATTGCGCATCGCTCACACTGCATTACAGTGGGAGAGAGCGTCGTGTCAACAACGAAAGAAGAAAGAAGAGAGAAGAGGGAAGAAGGACGGAGGAGACCGGGCTCCTCCGCTCGTAATAGAGCTGCAAGAAGATAGCGGAGGAGTCAGCAGAAGACAGCGCCGGAGTGCGGGAGAAGAGGCCGAACAGGGCGGGGAAGTCGGAAGAAGGCCCCCGAAGTCGGAAGAAGACCCCCGAAGTCGGAAGAAGACCCCCGGAGCTGATTAATAAATTACTTTAAAAACCTGTGTTGTCTTTTTTTTTTAGTGACACTTTTTTTCCCCAGGTGAATGGGTAGGGGTACGATGTACCCCATACTCATTCACATAGGGTGGGGAGCCGGGATCTGGGGGCCCCTTTATTAAAGGGGGTTCCCAGATTCCGATAAGCCCGCAGACCCCGACAACCAACGGCCAGGGTTTTTGGGAAGAGGCCCTTGTCCTCATCAACATGGGGGGTGGGTGCTTTGGGGTGGGGGGCCTGCAGGGCGCCCCCCTTCCTCAAAGCACCCACCCCCCATGTTGAGGGCATGCGGCCTGGTACAGTTCAGGAGGGGGGGTGCTCGCCCGTCCCCACCCCTTTTCCTGACCGGCCAGGCTGCATGCTTGGATAAGGGTCTGGAATGGATTTTGGGGGGACCCCCATGCTGTTTTTTCGGCGTAGGGGGTCCCCCTTAAAATCCATACCAGACCTAAGGGCCTGGTATGCTCCTGGAGGGGGAACCCATGCCGTTTTTTTATTTAAAATTTGGTGTGGAGTTCCCCCTAGAGAGCTGATTATTCCCTGGCCTGGGGCGACTTAAAGTCGTGTTGTAAGTTGCCCCAAGTCATGTTGAAGTCGCTCCAAGTCGCGTTGTTATTCATACTCAAGTCGTGTCCAAGTTGCCTCCAAAAGTTGCGCACAAGTCATGTCGCCCCTGTGTGAACTGGCACTTAGCGTTACCAAGATAAGAAGAAATTCACTTTGGAAGTAAACATTCTCTCTACTACATAAGTAAAATCACCCCCATTGACTAGATCCTAGACAACAGGACTATGGTATTTGTGAGGCTTGCTCAAAACAGCACAGGAACAATTATGCAGGGCCTTCAAACACAGAGGTTGAGCTTTGTAGAACTATATTCAAGAGTTTATCAATAATTTTCAGTATTGCATAGTAGGTGGAATTGGAGATTTCAATTTAGTTAGTATTCTCCTTTTCTCCAAGGAGAAACACAGCAGTGTCCTGATGTGGTGGTGCACAGTCCTCAACCAAGCCTTAAAATGTGAATGCATAAGGAAAAAAGTTATGGGAATAGATCTAATGTACCATATAAAACCAATGACTTCCATCCTGAGCTTGACATTCTGGGTTATAACCAAATCATATAAAAAGTATTACATGGCTTTATACAATTTTTTTATTATGGCCAGATTTCCATTAAACAACACCTTCCTTTAAGCCTCATTAACACTCTAATCTGCATGGTTGCGTGCACTGTCATGCATTATGTTGCTGGAGGTTCTAATGCAACTTGGGGTTAGTTCACTAAAAGTAGAGAGTGCAAAATCTGGTGTAGCTCCACATGGAAACCAGTCAGTTTCCACATGTTTTCTTTGTCAAAGCTTACATGAACAAGCTAAAGTTAGAAGCTAACTGACTACCATGCACAGTTGCACCATGTTTTGCACTCTCACTTTTTAGTAAATCATCCCCAATGTCTTTTTTGTAAAATACTGCATAACATTTGGAAATGTGAATAGAGTAAAACAGTTTGTTAAACAAAATACCTCAACAGTGAGAATTGGTTTTAAATCCTGATAAGTTACATTCACTTTAGCCACAGCTCTTCTTGCATTTTTTGGAGTGTCAGCTACAACTGCACAGATTATTTGCCCTACACAAATTACCTGCAAACAAAAAACACATCACAATGAAAAAGACAATACTAACCAGCTCATGCAGAAATACCATTAATAGCAAATGCAGATTTTTTTAACCCAGATTGAGTTTTTGTTTTAGAAAGCTAACTTTATGGTCATGTGCAATTGTATCACCATTTTAATAAAATTGTTAAGATCTTTGTAAGCATATAAAATCATCGATTTGTACCCACTGGCATTTACAATTCCACATAGCAAAATACCCATTATAAATAGGTTTTTAATTGTATAAAAAACAAAAACACACAATATAGGTAATACTTGTAAGATATGAGCGTTCATTTGGGCCTAATCACCAAGTTATGGAAACAAAGTAGAACAGCGTCAATCAGCAAACAAGCTCTTTAATACCAAGTAAAAAGGACATAGTATCACTTACATATGGGATCAGGAAGATGTGCATACAGATAAGCAATGGTCACATGTGCACCGTCGGGTCGCTGTGTACTGTGGACCTCGCGCATGCTCAGAAACGCGTCGTGTCCCCCCTTGCCCTACGTCACACGCTGCCTCCACAAGCCGCACTCCTAGAACGCAGGAAACAGCTGAGCTCTCCCCCGGCATCTTGCTAACGAACATCACAGGGGTACACAGCGACCCGGCGGTGCACATGTGACCATTGCTTATCTGTATGCACATCTTCCTGATCCCATATGTAAGTGATACTATGTCATTTTTACTTGGTATTAAAGAGCTTGTTTGCTGATTGGCGCTGTTCTACTTTGTTTCCTTTTCCTCTACTACTGAGTCGGCTTCGCTCTTGAAGAAAATCAGCCTTCAGCACAAAGCGTATCCTCTACCTGATCATTCATCCAGCAAAATAGATTGGATTTATTATTTGGATTCTGCACTTTATAATTTATTGAATCTTTCCTTAAAGTGGACTTGGACATTACTTACTGTGTTTTATTATATAAAAAACCCTCCCTAGCGATTATATTTATGACCCACACTTGCACACTGAGCACCTATGTCTTTTTGTTTTGTTTTTTATAATCACCAAGTTATGGGTATGGACAGCTTGAAAGTTTCAGAAGACTAATAATTTTGAATCATGAGCATCAATCACTCTAGCCCTTAAACAAAAAGTAAGCCATGCACATAATAGCAGCTCGCTCGTCCCCACCCCCTTTCCTGCCCGGGCTGCGTGCTCAGATAAGGGTCTGCTATGGACTTTGGGGGGACCCCCGCGCTGTTTTGGCAACTTTGGCGTAGGGCTTCCCCTTTAAATCCATACCAGGTGACAGGGCTCACGAGGTGTCAATCTCGCAGATGGAGGCAGCGACATTCACTTCCTAAGCTAGTCCCATCTACCTGGTCACGGGCGGTATATGTAATTGCGGTAACGCCGCCCAAGTAATGGGAACGGCATTACAATGAGGGGAAGAGTAATCAGTTAGATTACTCGTTACCCTCTAAAGTAACTGTGTTAAGTAACTCCGTTTATTTTAACTGAGTTCCTTACATCACTGCCTATGGGGGAAGGATGTCAATAAGTGTTGCTTATATTACCCCTGTTACACAGAGTTCAAGGCTTGCCTGGCCTGGGACATTGCTAAAGGTACTGTTCTGCTTAAAGGACTGTTCTACAGACCTACTATAAGGAAGAGTGTCCTCATTGTTCTTGTTAGTAATGTGGAGTATTCCACTGCTCTCTGATCCCTATCCAAGTTATTGCTGCAATAAACTTTAAAAAAAGGCAACCCTTCTTGACTGATTTCTGGATTCAGAAATGTAAAGTTGCTGTTTGCCTGGCTGCTGCACCAGCAGGAATAGAATCTGGGACTTTAAACCTGCAGCCCTAGTAAAGAGTACCTGAGGGGAAAAAAAAAAAAAAAAAACACCACAACAAATCCATGTAGGAGTTGAAATACCGGTACACGACATTTCTTTTCATAGGTAATTTAAAATAATAAATGACACAGAAGCCTTGAATTAAACCTGTTCTGAGGAGTACGGAGGCTACCTTTGCTGACCTCTCTAAAAAAAATACTACTTCTCTGGTTGTTAGGTTGATCCAATGGTTTCTGTACATTCTAAGCAACTTCTTTGAATGAAGTGTGCAGAATAGATTCAAGTTCAACTTTTTTTTCCTTCAATGGCTCAAGCCAGAGACAGCCAGACAACTAGCAGTTTGCTTTAGGGTTATTTAATTCTGTATTGACTAGTCATTGATCAAATCCAAATTGTATTTAGAAGTGGAAATTTATAATAATTACTGTATAGGTATAAATGATTACAAAAGCATTGACTTTGAACGCTGTTTATGTTTGTTTTCCATTTTGTATGCATTTTTATTCAACATTTTATAAAACCCCAGTTCACACCTGTGCGGCCTTGAAATCGTGCTACTTAAGCACGATTTCAAAGCTGCACATCAGTGTGATTGGCACTGACGATTTCATTGCGGCCTGCCATACAACAGAAGTCTATGCAAGTCGCAATGAATTTGGCAAAAAGTAGTGCAGGAACCTTTTTCAAAGTCGCTGCAATTTGAACAGTTCCATTGCCGACAATGGGATGTGACTTGTCATGCGATTTGAAACGGTCAAATTGCATGACAAAGCGCACTGGTGTGAACATGGGCTTAATAAAATGTTTTCCCACAGACAAAAACAAATACAAACAAATAAACCAGAAACCTAACAGACAATGAACAAACCCTCCCCAAAAAATTGTATTAAGTGATATGATTATGTTAGGATGAAAAACAAAATTGTATAATAAATATATATATATATATATATATATATATATATATATATATATATATATATATATATATATATATATATATATTTTTTCCCCCATTTATATGTTCAAGTGGTACCTCCTCCTCTGAAAATAAAGGTCCTTGTCCAGAGATATCATTTATTCCAGGGACATCCTTTGCTCTTATTATATCAACCACTCCGGGACTTTTGAGGGCATCAGAGCTATCTATTGACCTGTAAAAGTACAAAATGTATTAGGAATCTGGGTGCCTGGGGATTTAAGTGTCACTAAGGGCGATTTTTTGTTTTTGCGTTTAAACGTTCTTCAGCTTACACATTTCATATTTTTCACACAGCTTAAAAAGTTAAACTTAAAAACAGACTGGTTGCACTCTAGTAAAGACAAAGTTTAGACAAAGCTTGTCTCAAAACACTTAATAACCTGTTAGTTAACTGCAAGTTTTTCTGACAATATTTTCCCCAAAGAACACCACAACATTTTTTGTAAAGCTAAAAACTACCAAACATTGGTAATAGCAAACACCTAGGTTGTAAAGCATAGAGTATATAAAAATAATTCTGTCTAGTTGCTCTTTTGTTTGATTTTATAGCTGAACACATCCTCCTCCACTCATAATGGCGACAAAAAAAGCAAGACATACTTAAGCCCCATACACACGGTCGGACAATCCGCGGACCAGGTCGGTCGGATCCTGTCCGTCGTACTTTGTCCGATGTTGGTGTTGCGTACACACGGTCGGACAACGTTGTCGGAATATCCGGTCTGCAAGAACGTCGTGACGTAAGTCGTCGTCCACGAGATTAGAAAAGGGAAGTTCAGCACCACGTCAGGCACCCGTTGGGCTCCTTCTGCTGATCCCGTGTTTATCGAGATTTAGTCGAAGTTTGGTGACTTAAGATTCGCGCTTCTCAGTTTTCTGACTCAGATCGTTACTGCTCTTCAGTTTGTGCTTGTCGTGCGTATCTGTTTATTAGTGCGTGTAGTCAGTTCGCATTTGTTGGTCATTGCGGCCTATATCTTGATATAGGACGCTTTGATTTGCACTGCTTATTGTCTGCTCGTTTCTGGTATTCATTTCGTTCTTTCAGGCCTTGCTGTTTATCGGTGCTTTCTGTTTGTCCGTTCTGACCAGCCGACCTTTTGTGACCTTGTGAGCGATGTTTCCCGTGCGTACTCGTCGCCGAGTTCGTGCTGTACGCGGAATTGGTGTCGGGCTTTTAGCTTTGAGCCAAGACCCGTCCATGAACAGAGTGACGAGGAGTATGTGGACCAAGAATTGGTTGCTTCAGCGTGACCAATTCTCGCACATGCCTTTGCTTCGTGAGATCCGGGAGAATAATCCTGATGATTTCAGGAACTTTCTCAGGATGACGGACCCCGATTTTCACCGTCTTTTGGCTTTGCTGACCCCCTTTATCAGCCGGCAGGATACCTGCATGAGACAAGCCATTACTCCGGAGCAGAGGCTTGTTGCCACATTGAGGTACTTGGCGACAGGGAGAAGTCTTCAGGATTTGAAGTTCTCTTCAGGTATCTCTCCCAGGCCCTGGGAATCATTATTCCAGAGACCTGTTCTGCCATCATCGAGGTCCTGCAGGAGGACTATATTAAGGTAACATTTCTCCTTTACTATTCCCTTCTATGTATGCTCTGTTTGCTAATGACTTGTATTTTTGACCTCCTTCCCTAAATACCATGATTGCAATATGCTCTAATATGCTGTGCCCCTTTTCTCCTTCATGCATTTTTCCCTTCACTTACCTCCCCAGCATGCTCTTCTGCCCCAATAGACACCTATGGCCTAGTCACTTAAGCAATGTCTTTTGTCTGCTGCATAGTATTGTTTGCCCCCAAACACCCCCTAAAATATGCACAAATGTTTGCTGTGTGGTTTACTTCATGTAGAGCCCCTTTTTTTTTTGTTTTTTTGGTGGGGGGGGGGGCAAACTCATTAGGAACCCCCTCCCCCAACTGCTCTGTCAGATGGTACCAATCCTTTATCTGCTGGCTTTCCCAAGGTCCATACACACTATATACCTACCTCTTTATAGTGGGCATCTTTAGGGATGAATTCAGCAAAGCATGTAGTGCAAGGGGCTGCCTCCATACTTTCCATTTCCTATTTTTTTTTGTGTTCTTTCCCTCCTATTAGCTTGCTTGGTAATTTCATAATGTCCCAATGTGCTTGCCTTTTTTTGGGGGGGGGGGGGGTTGAAATGTTATTTTATCTTTTCTGGGGGCTGCCAATAGTGTTAAGTACAGAGGGTCTGGCCAAACTAGCACACATTATTGAGCCATTTGCCAATCAATGAAGTGCAGAGGGTTACCTGTCCACCCCCCCCCCCAAAACCCTAGTTATTGCCAATGGCCCATCAGAAGTGGTGGGATTGATGGGGGGTGAGTAATCTGTGAAGGGGAGCCTCTACTTTTCTGTGCAAATACTTTCCAGCCTCCAATTTTAAACAATGCTCTTGTTCCAAGATGTTGATTGTCTAATCTGCTTGCAATGTTTAGGTGCAAAGTGACTAATTTTTTTTTCTTGTTTCACTCCACAGTTCCCTTCCACGCCACAGGAATGGCAGACTGTGGCCTCCCACTTTGCCAGCCGTTGGGACTTTCCTAACTGCGGAGGGGCAATTGATGGGAAACACGTCCGCATCGTCCCACCGCCCAACTCGGGGTCCTACTATTATAATTATAAAGGGTTTAATAGTGTAGTGATGTTGGCGGTGGTGTCGGCAACATACGAGTTTATGTATGTGGACGTGGGGATGAACGGCCGGATCTCGGATGGTGGTGCCATTACGCACACGGAGTTCTACTGGCGTCTCCAAAGTGGCAGTCTGTGCTTGCCACCTCCAGAGGAGAATGCAGAAGGACTCCCCTTCGTCTTTGTCGCAGATGAAGCGTTTGCGTTGACTCCCCATGTGATGAGGCCGTTCCCGATGAGGACCCTCACCCCAGACCAGAGGGTCTTCAACTACAGGCTGTCCAGAGCCAGAAGAGTGGTGGAGAACACTTTTGGCATCCTGGCCAGCCGCTTCCGCCTGTTCTTGACGGCATTTAACTTGGCGGAATACAAACTGAACCACATAGTTCTTGCCTATTGCATATTGCACAACTTCCTCAAAAGACATAACAGGAACTATGTGGTGCCCGTTGGCCCAGATGTGGAGGGCCCTCCAAATGCGGACCTCACAGCCCTTCAAGTGGCACGTCCAGGCTTGCCCCCTCTAAATGCCCGCGCGGTCCGCGAGCAATATATGGAGTACTTTGTGGGTAGGGGGGCCATTGCTCTGCCTGACGATGTGTGAGAGGCATTTTTTAATAAATCTGATATTTCAACCAACCTATGATTTCTTGTCATTTCACTATTCTTTTTAGCTTATTTTACCTTGAATTTTTTTCCCTTTGCCTTCGACAGTGGGAATGCACTTTCTGGGCAAAAGGAGGTAACAGTATCTTCTTCCCAAAAAGATTAGTCTCATGTTGTGTGTTTGCTACCTAATCTTTGGTCTAGAGAAGGTTTGTACTGCATAACTGACACCCAAAATACTCCTTTTCATCACCAGGTCAGACATGTGTGTATTCTCAAAAATGCTGTGCTCCGTGTTTTCGTACAAAGCACTGTGGGTGTCATTTACATAAGTCCAATCCACTATGCTCTACAAGTGCAGTGAAAAAGTGCCCTGGAAAAGAAACTTGCAGTGCAAAGTGGACTTGCCTTTAGTAAATAACACCAATTGCCCCCCATATCCTTTACATTTGACATACATAATGCATTGTGTTTTTGAAATAAGGAAGCCACACATTTAGAAAAATAAAAAAGTTTACTTGGAAAACATTCACAAGTGCGTTTACAATCTTCACGCCCAAACTGACAACATCTTGGTTATTTTACAACATTGTTTACAAACATTGCGCAATTGGTAAAACCAGGCATGGAGCAAAACAGAACCTAGGAACTTGGAAAGTTCAACTTTGTAAAGTGAAGACAAGATCAGACATGACTATATGTTCAAAGTGTGTTTGATCTTGCCTTCATCACATGGGGGGGTCACCCCTGGAAAGTGGAAATTTAGAACATGCACACAATTTGGGTCTGAAAATGGTCATTAGATGGTAAAACACATGCCTAGAAGCTTCAAAAGTGCCATTTTCCATCATGGGGATGAATGGACGTTTTTTGGGGGTGCAACCCCTTCACCACAACCACTTTCGTAGTTCGTAAAGTGGTTGCACCCCCAAAAAAACGTTGCCATTCATCCACCATGATGGGAGCTAGCACATGTGGACACAATGTGTGCATGTTCCAAATTTCACACAGTTTTTAAGTTGCAAATGTGTTCAGAAGCTGGCACAAATGTGTGTTAATTACTTGGTGCGTTTTCATATTTTTCCTAAAACATCAATGATGTTCTTCAATTTTTGTTGAACATCATTGATGTTTTGCTTGATGTAATCTAGATCTCTATTGCAGACCATTATCTCCCCGATGAGTACGTGGGCACTCTCTGTGGTAAAGTGCAATTTTTCTTCCACAACATCCACGTCACCTAAAAACCACAAACAAACAAAAATGGGGTGTTGGAAATGAGGCAGCCATACATTGATTAGCTTACCAGTAGCTGTGTTCTCCCACACTCACCTGTTGTGGTGACAATTTCTCCAAGTTCGATGATCTCTCCTTCCTCCTCCTCCTCCTCTGCTTCTGCTCTTTCCCCTTTTTTGGGAGGTGTTGGTTTGGGGGTTTCCTCAGACGGCCCAAGTTTTCGCTCCCCTATGAGAATGTACAAAAGGAAGATTTAGCAACACAATCTATTGAGGGCAGAAATAGGAAATGACAAACATTGCTTGAAAGTGACGGACACTATTTTTGTTTGGCCAGTTACAAATGCCAACTACATGAATGTAGTCACTTTGTAAAGGTGCTAAACTGACTAGCTTTTTGGTAGAAGTTTGTGTGATGGAGACACCCCTCTAGTATCCACTGGAGCACATGTGTGGAAAAGCCTAATAAAAAGGGGGTTTGGGTGTCCCAGCACTAGTGCTCTAGAGTCCAGATGGGTAAACAGCTACTGGGTGACCTCTCCTTTACATTGAATAAATTGGCTTTACATTCTTGATGACATTTCTAGTGAGAACAAACTTCCTTTCCCCAAAAAAAAACACCAAACATCGTATTATAAGTGGCCGAACGATCGAGGTTGCGTACGATCGAATGGACACACACACGACCATGACAGTGGCAGAAAGATCGAGGCTGAGTACGATCGAATGCACAGACGAACCTGAAAGTGGCCATTTTGGAATGTACAACTTTGTAAAAATCAAACCACATGGAGCAGTATGCAAGCAAGAACTAAAACACAAAACCCAACTACTTACTTTTTTGAAGAATTCGCTTGATCTTTCTGTACTGATCGGCCTCCCTCAGTTTCAGGTCTGACCAGCGTTTCCTCAGTTGCTCCTTGGATCGTTGTACCCCAAAATGATTGTACAGCCTCCTCACAACTTTAGACATGATCTTGGCCTTGCGGACATTGGGGTTGAGGTAAGGGCCATACTTCCCATCATAGTCGCTCCTCTTTAATATGTCCACCATCTCCAACATTTCTCCAAATTACATATTGGAGGCCTTGAATTTCAGGCTCCGGGATCGGGACGTTTGTGCCTCCGGACTTTCCTCGTCCTCCTCCTCGTTGGTGGGATATTTGGGGCGCACCTGCTGTGTCCCCGCCATGTGCTCTCCCCACTGCGCCGTAAAGAGAAGGGGTGGGGAATAGACGAGAAAGATCGTCAGGGGCGGGCGGAGTTTGACGCATGCGCACTGTATATAAAACGTCACACGCCTGTGTCGTAGCCACGATCTGGGAGACGAGGGGAGAGAAAGCTCACGCACGAGACGATCGCTAGAAACGAAGGTACAATTTGACGTTGGTACATAACTAGCCTAGACTGATTAGAACTTGAGGCTTCTTTATGGATAAGATTAGGAGAGTTTAGGCTGACATTATTTATATTGTTTGGTGTGGTGTTGTGTCTTGCAGAGGTGATGGAGGCCTTCTACGACGTGAGTTTTCTCCCCCTCTTCATTGATAAATACCGGGAATTCCCCCTCTTATGGCAACCTAAACATCGTGACTACAGCAACAGACCAAAGAGGTACGCAGCCCTGCTGAAACTTGTGGCATTTGTAAAGCCTAACCTGCCCATGGCAACCGTGGCAAACTTAAAAGTGAAGATTAACAACATGAAGAGTACCTATTTCCGGGAGCGCAATAAGGTCCGGAAGTCCCTAGCATCTGGAGCTGCAGCAGATGCCTATGCCCCCACGCTCTGGTACTATGAGAGGCTCCACTTTCTCAAAGACCAGGCTACTGTCAGGAAGTCACTCTCGACTCTTCCTTGCACGCGTCCTTCCGCGCACGCCACCCCTGATGAGGATTCCGAGGACCAACCTGGGCCTTCCAGTATGGAATATGTGCAGGAGCCCAGCTTGTTCCAGGTATAGTAGTTTTGTAACCATTTTGGGGAATAATGAATGATGTTCAGTTAATTCAGGATCCCCAATTGCTTAGTTCCTAACGTGATTGACATATCAACAGACAGTAGTGTTGGAGACATTTTTGGGAAGAGTCTAAACTGCAGGGCTGAGAATTGTATAGTTTTCTATTTGTAAACATTTTGCAACAGTCACTAGATGAGAATTGTGTGTGTTTGATGAACAAATAACTGAAACTATGTCCCTTTTTCATACACAGGAAGACCTCAGCCAGGAGGTGGCTGTGGAAGGTGGCAGTCAGGAGGAGGCAGGGGTTAGTGGCAGCCAACAGGGGGGTAGGCGTAGGAGCCTGACTGTCTCCCAAGTCCCTCCCCTCCGCCTTCCCTACAGAAGGGCGAAAAGCATGGGGGAGGTGGGAGAGTCAGCGCTCCAGCTGATCCGAGATGCCTCAGCCTCCCTATATGCCACACCCACCTACGAGGAGGCCTTTGCCTCCTTGGTTGGCAGTAAAATGACGGGTATGGAGGCGGGGCAACGCAGCATGTGTGAGGATGTCATCCTCAAAATCCTAAATGAGGGGATGGCTGGGGAGATGACTCCCCTCACACATGTTTGCGAGAGTGATCTTGCTCCGCCTCCTCCTCCTCCTTCTGCCACCCCACCAGCACCAGCACCACGGCGTGGAAGGAAGCGTACAAGGAAGACAAGAGAGTGATGACCTTGATTAAGTCTGGTCTGAGAGAAGATGGAGCCTCTCGTAGGACCAGAGCCTGGGGACCTAGATGGCATCTGCTGCAGTTCCGGATGTTTTGGACTTCAGGACCAGATTGCGCTCCCTTATGATTTAGATAGGTACTCTTCATGCCCCCAATTGTTAAAGCCTGAAAAATGATGGTTGCCATGGGTGTCCAAGGCTTTGCAAATTCCCCAAGTTTCACCATGGCTGCGTTCCTCTTTGGTTTGTTGCTGAGACCTAAATAAATGTTTTTTGTTTTGAAATAATCATTGACTATTGTGTTTTACTTTTCTACAATGACAGTTTTTCTTTGAGTAGGCAGGTACATTTCACTAATCCTAAAGTAGAATTAACAAGGGGCACCAACAACCAACAAACTCCTAGTAAATTTAAGCAAGAAATACAAATGTTAATAATGTGGTTTTGCTAAGTTGAGACACACAACCCCCCTCCAAAAAAAAAAAATATTTCTCCTTCAAATATGTATTCCCAAAAAAAAAAAAAAAAAAAGACAAATCATGCTAAAAATATAACAAAGATTCTTTTACGATCTGAGTAAAAATAAACATGTAGTGTATAAATGCTGAAAAGTAATAAAGAAGTAAGTTTGTGAGAAGTGCGGGTGAATAGGAGCAGCTAAAACATGTCATTCTTGTTGCATTGTAAAGAAAAAGAGAATGCGCTGCATTAAAGACATTTTAACATTGCAGCGTGACGAATGTGCTGTGTCGATTAGGAAAGGTAGTTTTACCTGACCGAGCGCTTCTGTCACAGAATTTCTTCTGAGCATGCGTAGCACTTTGTCCGTCGGACAACCGTACACACGATCGGATTTGGTGTGATCGGACCGTGTTGACGGCAAATCTTTCCAGCAGGAGATAAGACTTTGTCCGTCGGACAAACCGACGTACACTGTCCGATGGTGCATACACACGGTCTGATTTTTCAACAACATTGTCCGATCGGACAGAATCCATGCGAAAAGTCCGACCGTGTGTATGGGGCTTGAGGCTGGGTTCACACTGGTGCGATGCGGCAACCACAGCGATTTCTGTGTGGGTTCCCACATTGCACCTGAATCGCAGGCAGTTTACACTGCTCTCTGTGAACCGCTGCAGGTGTAAATATAAAGTTAATGACACCCCCAAATCGGTTCGCAGAATGCAGTGTGAACTGTGGAATTGTATGGAATCAGATCACATGGGGCTGAACACCAATGTCATCCGATTCCAATGCAGACAAAAAAAAGGGTCCTGCACCATTTTGGCTGAATGCGATGCAATTTCAGCCATATAAATCGTATGGCTGAATTCGCACTGCACAGACATAGCATGTGATGTGCACAGGGATTCGGTGCAAATCACATGCAATGTCTGGCATCGCACCAGTGTGAACCCAGCCTAAAAGTGGTATTAAAAGTTATTTTTTTCTTTTTTAATTACGGGGGCCCCCAGGTGAGTTACGCTATAATGTACTAATATGCACCACAAATTAGCACATTATGGCAGACTTGCCTGTCAAATGAAGCTCTCCAGCACTGCAACTGCTCCCGCTGGTCCCAGGTTCTCCCATCTTTACCCAGTCATCCTTTTTGGATGCACAGGACTCGCATATCCATGGCGCACAGATCAAGTGCTGCAAATGTATGCTGAGCTGTGCATGCGCAGCTCAGTGTTCATGACAAGTGACAGACCGGGAGAAGGGTTTCTAACAAAAGAAACCGATAACCTCTTTTCTGTCATAAAAACTCTACAGCCTCGTACACACGATCGGATTGTTGGCCAACAAAACCGTGGACTTTTGTCCGAAGGGCATTGGCCCAAACTTGTCTTGCATACAAACGGCAAGGAATTGTCAGCCAACAAACAAAGGTACTGACGTACTACGTTGATTTTCAGCTATTTAGCACCACCGTTTGGTCTCCTTCTGCTAATTTCGTGTTAGTAGAAGTTTGGTGTTGATGAAGAGTGTATGGTGAAGAGTGTTGATTCACACTTTTCATTTTGCGCTTTTCATTTCACGCTTTTCAGTTTGTTTCTAAACGCCCGTCCGTCAACCAGACATGTTGCAGAATCAGTCGATAACGTGTTATTTATGATTGGCCTTGGAGTTATTGCTTTGACATAATTTTTTTGGTTAAATATTAATTTGATTTGGTATACTTTCTACATTTTTGGATGCGTAGAATGCACTTTTTGGTTAAGTTCTATTGGCAGATAGCATGTCTAATTTTATTTGTTTTCTTTTTTTAATGCACAATAAAAAAATTGTGTAGAATAACACTTGGCTATGTGTTTTACTTCAAATGACTGGGGTTGAGCGAACCCGAACTGTAAAGTTCGGGTCCGCACCGGACTTTTGGGTGTCCGGGACCCGGACCCGA
Organism: Lithobates sylvaticus; assembly: GCA_028564925.1. NCBI lineage: Eukaryota > Metazoa > Chordata > Amphibia > Anura > Ranidae > Lithobates > Lithobates sylvaticus. The sequence continues at coordinate 129,887,146 of CM053031.1, forward strand.
ACCCAAACTATTGGCTGTAAGTTCGGGTTCCGGTCCGGTGTTTGGTGATGTATTGGCGCCTTTTTAACAGCTGCAGGGCAGCCAATCGACGCTAGTTTCACTAGTGTGCCCTTAGAAGCCATCACAGCCATGCCTACTAATGGCATGGCTGTGATTGGGCAGTGCAGCATGTGACCCAGCCTCTATATATAGTCCAGACACACAGCACACAGCGTCATTCTGCTATAGACAGGTTCCTGTGCTGCTGAGAGAGGATTTTAGGAGTTAGTGTGTGTCAGTCAGTCCGTCAGTCCACATTCCTTTATTTTCTTCTAATTAGTTAGATCAGTGAGTGATCTAGATAGCTAGAGTAGAGTAGGGAGTTTCTTTATTAAGCAAAAGAAAGAGGCAGAGAGAATTATTGAAGAGATTCCTAAATCAATTGTACCCTGGCTGGGGTGCAGTGCACAGTCTTTTAACAGTGCCATGAGGCCAGTGCCAGACAAAATATAAAAGTTTTACCTGCAAGCTCAGTGCACCATTAGGACCAACACTGCATATAGTAAGAGATACACCATAGTCTGTGTGTATTCTGCTATTGGAAAGACATTGCAAACAAATTTAATCTTGCAGTGTTTTTTTTTTTCCCCAATAGCATTTTCTGCGTTTTCATACACGCTTTAGATACTGTCCGTGTATTCTGATATTGGAAAAACATTGCAAAAAAAATTAATCTTGCTGTGTTTTTTTTTCCAATAGCATTTTCTGCGTGTTCATACATACACGCTGTAGACACTATCCGTGTATTCTGATATTGGAAAAACATTGCAAAAAAATGTAATTTTGCAGTGTTTTTTTTTTCCCCAATAGCATTTTCTGCGTTTTCTAAAATGCTTTAGATACTGTCCATGTATTCTGATATAGCAAAAAAATTTAATTTTGCTGTGTTTTTTTTTTCGTTTTCTAAAAAAATAGCTTTAGATATATTTTTTTTTTTTTCTGTCCATAAAAGAACACTCAACCCCTCCATACTGTGTTCCGTAACTAGCCTACTCATATGACTCATGGGTGGGAAAAACATTGCAAAAAAATAAAATTAATTGCAGTGTTTTTTTTTTTCCCAATTTCTGATACCCTCTTGGCCGAGGTGACTTTCTCGTTTTCATCAAACGCTTTAGACACTATCCGTTTAGACACTATCCGTGTATTCTGATATTGGAAAAACATTGCAAAAAAATTTATTTAATTTTGCTGTGTTTTTTTTCTTCCCAAAAACATAAAAAAATGTCATTTTCTGCGTTTTCATAAAAAATTTAATTTTGCTGTGTTTTTTTTTTTCCCAATAGCATTTTCTGCGTTTTCATAAACGCTTTAGACACTGTACGTGTATTCTGCTATTGACAAAAACACCCATTTAGGGCGAGATCATAAATTTTGAAAATATGAGGATATCATCAAAAAGGGGACGTGGCCCGGGTCGTGGTGCTGCTGGTGGCGCTCCTGTTGCAGGGAGAGGACGTGGTCGATCTGTGCCAGCTACAAGCACTAGTGAAACACCTTTTTTTTTTTTCTTTTTATTGAAAAGCCAGTGGCGTGTGAAACACACCCAAAAACTCCACCCGGTGCCAAAAAAAGTGCACACACATAAAGAGTGACACAAAACGTGCAACGGGTGTAACACTTGTCCTCCACATGGAAGGACCTTAACCCTGATCCCCCGGGGCGTTAGGCTCCAGACGGGGACTGAGGTACTTCACTTGGGACCATCTGGCCGAAACCAGGCGGTCCCCCTTTCTCTGGAGGGTCTGCCGAAACAGACCCACCCAAGTACTAGGTGGGGCTCCCCCGAAGGGAGACCCCATGAGAGAAGGTGGACTAAGCCAAAAGGCCATGACCACCTCCATCCCAAGACGTTCAGGGCAGGCCCAAGGACCTACACCCTACTAATCACACAGTGACAAAACGTGATACACATCAAACAAAAAAATACATAAAAGTGACGAACACGGGGATAAATAAAAAGAGAGTGGGGAGAAGGAAGATGGGAGAGTGAGTGGAAAGTGACCATTGTGCAATACAATTGCCGGCCCTCCGGCCAGGAATAAAAAATTTCCCCTGGTCCTAGCCAAAAGGCTCGGCCCTAGCGGCAGGTGTGAAAAACGTGTGTAGTGGTGAAGTGACCATGGTGCCATAAATCAAAGTGGTTTCCCACAGTGAGAATACGACACCCCTGAACTGCCACTTCAGGGGCACATTCACCACTGGCTTTTCAAAGTGCAACCTTGACCCACAGCCAAGACCACAACAGCCCCCACCCCAGGCAGGAAGGAAAGGAGATCTGGAAGCTTAGTGAGAGCCCGGCCAAATAGGCTCCACCATTGCCCCATCACTCCCTCCTAATTACATTCCTGGTGTACTGACCGCTGCTCCCTACCCTAAGGAGAAGCAGGTGTTCCAACCCGAAAAACTGACCAGAGCTAGAGCTGCCACAATCCAGGCCAGAAGGCCAGGGACTCGACCCTTCAGCGCCAACCCAGTGGTTCTCCATCCCCATCAGAAGGCTTCCCTTTCGGCTACGAACCGCTCCAGGTCACCTTTACGCCAGCAGGCTTTTGCATAGCAACCGCCACCCCTGCTCCACCTCGCCGTAGAACAGGGACGGAAGCAAGCGCCACCTCCTGGCAACTGATAAGAACAGATACTACACTTGATCTTAGCCAAAAGGCCGAGAAGCACTAGTGAAACACCTTCCTCAGGTGCGAGTAGGCGACAGAGCCTGCAGCGGTTTTTTGGCGCGCCTAATGAGGCTGTACGAATGTTGAGGCCAGGACAAGTACAGGCGATAGTAGATTGGGTTGCTGACAGTGCCTCCGGTTCCTTCACATTGTCTCCCACCCAGTCTCCTGATGAAAGTTAATAATTTTTTCCAGAAAGTGCGTATTCTGGGGTACTCCCACCATATGTGCGGCATCGTGCCGTTGAGTTTCTGAGGTTCTTAATGACTTCCTGTACCTCTTCTGCTGAGAGGGGGGCCTCCAGCATTTTATTTATATTTTTTATTTTTTTATGTTATTTTAAGTTATTTCCCTATCCACATTTGTTTGCAGATCACTTGCCATGCTCTTAACAACATTTTGTTGCCATTTGCAGCCCTCTAGCCCTTTCCATTACTTTTTTACAGCCATTTTAGTGTTCAAAAGTCCGGGTCCCATTGACTTCAATGGGGTTCGGAGTTCGGGGTCAAGTTCGGGTCAAGTTCGGTCCCGAACCTGGACTTTTTTCCGAAGTTCGGCCGAACCCGCCGAACCCGAACATCCAGGTGTCCGCTCAACTCTACAAATGACAGTTTGGGAGTAGGCAATTAATAAAAAAAGGTAAAATTGACAAGGGACACCAACATAGTTGTATCTTTGATCTTAAAAACTACGGGTGTTCTGCTAACTTGCCCAAAAAAAAAAAAAAAAAAAAAGCATAATAATATTATTATTGATATCACTAGAAAAAAAAAGCCTTTGAAAATTAGTTTGCAATAACTCCATCAGTATCACCAGCAAAGTAGCTTCATTATTATTCCATTAACCACTTCAGCCCCGGACCAATTGGCAGCCAAAGGACCAGGCCCCTTTTTGCGATTCGGCACTGCGTCGCTTTAACTGACAATTGCGCGGTCGTGCGACGTGGCTCCAAAACAAAATTGGCGTCCTTTTTTTCCCACAAATAGAGCTTTCTTTTGGTGGTATTTGATCGCCCCTGCGGTTTTTATTTTTTGCGCTATAAACAAAAATAGAGCGACAATTTTGAAAACAATGCAATATTTTTTGCTTTTTGCTATAATAAATATCCCCAAAAAATATATAAAAAAACATATTTTTTCCTCAGTTTAGGCCGATACGTATTCTTCTACATATTTTTGATAAAAAAAATTGCAATTAGCGATTATTGATTGGTTTGCGCAAAAGTTATAGCGTTTACAAAATAGGGATAGTTTTATAGCATTTTTATTAATATTTTTTTTTTTTTACTAGTAATGGCGGCGATCAGCGATTTTTATTGTGACTGCGACATTATGGCGGACACATCGGACATTTTTGACACATTTTTGGGACCATTGTCATTTATACAGCAATCAATGCTATTTAAATGCATTGGTTCCTGTATAAATGTCAGTTGTAGTGAAGGGGTTAACCACTAGGGGGGGAGGGGTTATGGGCTGTGACGTGTGTGTTTTTTTTTTACATTAGGGGGCGGGGCTGACGTCTGACGTCATTGATCGGCTTTCCCGATGACAGGGAACAGCCGATCAATGACAGGCAGAGTAGGAAGCGCGGGGAGAGGTTTGTTTACACATACCTCTCCCCGTTCTTCAGCTCCGTAACCCGATCGCGGGACACCAGCGGCGATCGGGTCCGCTGGTCCCGCGGCCGGGGTCACGGAGCTCCCGACCGGGTCGCGAGCGCGACCCACAGGCAGGCACATGCACGATCACGTACAGGTACGTGATTTTGCCTGCCCGTGCCATTTTGCCACAGTATATCTGCGTTAGGCGGCAGGGAAGCGGTTAAACACCTCAGTACAGTGCATTTTCACCCCCTTTCTGACCAAGCCAATTTTCAGCTTTCAGCACTGACCCACTTTGAATGACAATTGCGCGGTCATACAACACTGTACCCAGATGAAATTGATATCATTTTGTCCCCACATAGAGCTTTCATTTGGTGGTATTTGATTACCTCTGCGTTTTTTATTTTTTGCGCTATAAACAAAAGAAGAGTGACAAGTTTAAAAAAAAAAAACAATATTTTTTTACTTTTTGCTATACTAAATATCCCCAAAAAATATATAAAAAAAAACATATTTTTTTCCTCAGTTTAGGCCAATACCTATTCTTCTACATATTTTTGGCAATAAGCGTATATTGATTGGTTTGCTTAAAAGTTATAGCGCCTACAAAATAGAGGATAGATTTATAGCATTTTTTTATTATTATATTTTTTTTAACTAGTAATGGCGGCGATCTGCGATTTTTATTGTGGTTGCGATATTGCGGCGAAATATCGGACACTTTTGACACATTTTTGGGACCATTCACATTTATACAGCGATCTGTGCTATAAAAATTCATTGATTACTGTATAAATGTGACTGGCAAGAAAGGGGTTAACCACTAGGGGGCGCTGAAGGGGTTAACATGTTCCCTGGGAGTGATTCTAACTGTAGGGGGAGTGGGTTCACAAGGGGAGGAGACTGATTGGTGTTTCTCTGTACTGAGAACACACCATTGGCTCCTCTCCTTTGACAGATCCACGGTCCCGCAGTGTTACCGGGCAATCGCAAAATTGCGAACACACCATTGGCTCCTCTCCTTTGACAGATCCACGGTCCCGCAGTGTTACCGGACATCGCGGCCGCCGGGCACACGCATCGGGTTTTGAACAAACACTCGGAAAATCCGACAACAGACATTTGTTCTCGGAAAATTTTAAAAACATGCTAGCCAACATTTGTCCGCGGAAAATCCGATGTGTGTATGAGGCTTTCCTGTTAGCAACTTTAAAAAACTTTTACCACTTTAACTAGCAACCTGAAAAGTTATTAAAACACACAGAAGGTCACCAAGTTTAAACTACTTCAAAACACATTATATATATATATATATATATATATTATATATATATATATATATATATATATATATATATATTTTACACATACAGTATCTCACAAAAGTCTTTTCATATGACAACACTGAAGTAATGACACTTTGCTACAATGTAAAGTAGTGAGTGTACAGCTTGTATAACAGTGTAAATTTGCTGTCGCGCCAAAATAACTCAACCCATTAATGTCTAAACTGCTGGCAATAAAAGCGAGTACACTCCTAAGTAAAAATATCCAAATTGGGCCCAATTAGCCATTTTCCCTCCCCGGTGTCATGTGACTTGTTAGGGTTACAGGGTCTCAGGTGTGAATAAGGAGCAGGTGTGTTAAATTTGGAGTTATCGCTCTCATTCTCTCATACTGGCCACTGGAAGTTCAAAATGGCACCTCATGGCAAAGAACTCTCTGAAGATCTGAAAAAAATAGTTTTTTCTCTGCATAAAGATGGTCTAGGCCAGCCCTCAAAATTTTCACTCGCCTTCTCGCATTTGGCGAGTGAATATTAATTGGGGGCGAGTATTCTGGTTCGTGCGGGGGTGGATCTGCTTGGCTCGGCTGGCTCGGCTTGTAAGCTACACAAGCCGCCTCCCCCAGTCATCTCTATAGAGTGCCCCGTGTGCCGCGCTGCAGGCTGGGAAGTGTAGTTTCCAGCGCAGCACCGTGGATTCTCTTTTCACCGACATGGCAGATGGGAGGCGGCGGCGGGCAGTGTGTCCACTCGGCTCAGACAAGCTACACAAGCCGCCTCCCCCAGTCATCTCTATGGAGGGCTCTGTGTGCCGCGCTGCACGCTGGGAAGTGTAGTTTCCAGTGCAGCACGACATGGCAGACGGGAGGCGGCGGCGGAGATGTGTGTCCCAGGACAGTGAGGACAAGGAAGAAAAGTTCTGCAGGTAAAGCACGGGCTTCAGGGAATAGCCTACCGGGAAGAAGTGAGAACCAAGAGGTCTGGGAGACAGTCAGAGACAAGTCTGTGCATAGGCTGGCAGTGTACAGGGATGGTGGGCGCAGGCTGTCCACTTACTGACTCACACCCCTACCTACCTTATTCAGCTAAGAAGTGGAGCATAGTGCAGCTACCCATAGCAGCCTATCATAACTCAGCTCACTGAGACCACATACCAATGTAAGGCAGGCTCTGATTGGTTACTAGGGATACTGCACTGAGTGTTCATGTTCTTGTCTCTTAAGTGTGAGGATGTACAGACAGTTAGGCCTAGTCACTCAGTGCAGTAGCCATAGAAAATGTACTGGCTTCTGTTTCGTTGCTATTAGACCCCATTTACACCTAGCGTTTTACACGCAACATGCATAGGGCAGTCCATTCATTTAAAAGGGGATACTCTACACAAGGCAGAGTAGCTCATTCAGCCTTTGCCGCATCGGTTTTGGGTGTTTTTCTTTTTTCTCATTTTACAGTGTTTGCACATTTTTGCATGCAGAAAATCGCATGTCAGCTTTCGGTGTTTAGGATACCATTAACAATGGGTGGCGCAGCAATTGTGATGTGGTTTTATAAATGCATGCAGAACTACGCAATTACAAAATGCACAGGTGTGAGTGGAGCCTTAGGGGTGGGTTCAGTGCGAACCCAGAAATAAGGTGTCACTCCCGCCCAGTCACCTAGTGCAGCCAATCATATTTTATCCTTATTTTATTTATCACAGTCAGATCAATGAAATATGCTTTATGTTAATATTGTTGGTAATATTTATTTTTTTAACCTTAATTCTGCATAAAACATTTAACAATGTAATTTCGTGAGATAACTTAAGAGGGCGTGTTTAGGGGCGGGGCAGGGTAGGGGTAGGGTGGAGCAACTGGTGGCAAGTAACTCTTAAGACCTGGCTAGTGGCTCAGGACTTGAAATTTTGAGCCCTGGTCTAGGCTATAAGAAGATTGCCAAAACTCTGAATCTGAGCTGCCACGTGGAGTTGAGTGCACGTGCTCAGCGTCATAACCAGAGGTTGTCTTTTGGAAATAGATGTATAAGTGATACCAGCATTGCTAAAGAGGTTGAAGGCGTGGGTCAGCCTGTCAATGCTCAGACCATATGCCACACACTGCATCAAATTGGTCTGCATGGTTGTCGTCCCAGAAGGAAGCCTCTTCTAAAGATGATGCACAAGAATGCCCGCAAACAGTTTGCTGAAGACAAGCAGACTAAGGACATGGATTACAGGAACCATGTCCTGTGGTCTGATGAGACCAAGATAAACTTATTTGGTTCAGATGGTGTCAAGAGTGTGTGGCGGCAACCAGGGAAGGAGTACAAAGACAAGTGTGTCTTGCCTACAGTCAAGCATGGTGGTGAGAGTGTCATGGTCTGGGGCTGCATGAGTTCTGGCAGCACTGGGGAGCAACAGTTCATTAAGGGAACCATGAATGCCAACATGTGCTGTGACATACTGAAGCAGAGCATGATCCCCTCCCTTCAGAGACTGGGCAGTATTCCAACATGATAACGACCCCAAACACACCTCCAAGACGACCACTGCCTTGCTAAAAAAGCTGAGGGTAAAGATGATGGACTGATCAAGCTTGTCTCCAGACAAAAACCCTATTGAGCGTCTGTGGGGCATCCTCAAAACAGAAGGTGGAGGAGCGCAAGGTCTCTAACATCCACCAGCTCTGTGATGTCGTCGTGGAGGCGTGGAAGAGGACTCCAGTGGCAACCTGTGAAGCTCTGGAGAACTCCATGCCCAAGAGGGTTAAGGCAGTGCTGGAAAATAATGGTGGCCACACAAAATATTGACACTTTGGGCCCAATGTGGACATTTTCACTTAGGGTGTACTCACTTTTGTTGCCAGCGGTTTAGACATCAATAGCTTTGTGTTGAGTTATTTTGAGTTATTTTGAGGGGACAGCAAATTATACAAGCTGTACACTTACTACTTTACATTGTAGCAAAGTGTCATTTCTTCAGTGTTGTCACATGAAAAGATATAATAAAATATTTACAAAAATGTGAGGGGTGTTCTCACTTGTGTATTGTTACTGCAAATAATTTCATACCAGCCCAACCACATAATGTCATTATTTTCTTGTCCACAAAAGGGAAAACCATACATTTTAAAGCACATTTGAAGAGTGTATTATATATATAGTAAAGAGAGACATGGAATTTACAAACAGCACCAATTTTTTACAGGCAAAAATCATGACATTTACTGGCACAGACACTTTTTTTTACTGACACTGCACAAAAAAATGCCTAAAATGGCAGATTTCAGTGCAAATATCAATTGTTAAGCTATAAACATGTAGCTAAAGCTATTAGCAATGTGTTTAAGTTAAACAAAAGTCAAAAATCATATTTTTCCATTTACCTGAAGGTCAGATAAATATAACCCAGCACAGAGTTCCCCCATATATCAGGAGTCTGCAGGATTCCCCCTTACAGTGCAAGGGAACTCTGACATAAAGGGGGACATTACAGATCATGATATTAGCAGGAACTCTGATATAAAGGTGGCACTGGTGACCAGAGTCCCCACTTATATCAGAGTCCACTGCATTCCCCTTTACATCAGAGTTTCCACTTGCACTGTAAGGTGGAATCCTGCAGACTATGATGTAAAGGGGAACTCTGGGAATGTGAGCAGGACTCTGGTGTCCAGAGACCACCTTCTGCAGAAAGAAAACACTAAGGTAAGGGGGTTTACTGATATAAGGGGGAAACCTTTATATCAGTGCCCAATTACAATATTGTATTGACTCCCCCTCAGACTGGCCTGGCGGCGCTGTCACCGACCTCCTCTCAGGTGCACTGTGCAGGGCTCAGTCAGTCGGCTCAAGCTTGGTGGCTCTGGTTTTATCCCATAGTTTCCTCTCCACAGTCCATACATGTCTGACTTCTCCCATGACCCCGATCCCTGCGGCACTCCTACTCTTCACTCCTCTCCAGACTGCAGACATGATATAAGAGATGGTCAGAGGCTGCGGATGGTACAGGGAGGTCAGAGGCTGCGGATGGTACAGGGGAGGTCAGAGGCTGCGGAGGGGATGACAGGAGGTCAGAGGCTGCGGAAGGGATGACAGGAGGTCAAAGGATGCGGAGGGGATGACAGGAGGTCAGAGGCTGTGGAGGGGATGACAGGAGGTCAGAGGCTATGGTGGGGATAATAGGAGGTCAGAGGCTACGGTGGTGATAATAGGAGGTCAGAGGCTGCGGGGGGATGACAGGAGGTCAGAGGCTGCGGAGGAGATGACAGGAGGTCAGAGGCTGCGGAGGGGATGACAGGAGGTCAGAGGCTGCGGATGGTACAGGGGAGGTCAGAGGCTGCGGATGGTACAGTGGAGGTCAGAGGCTGCGGATGGTACAGTGGAGGTCAGAGGCTACGGAGAGGACGTAGGAAGAGGCGCACGCCACCAGGCGAGACCTCACTGAACGCTACTGCTTTACTTTTAAAAATGGCGCTGCTCTGCGCCATTGTGTCACTGCACATGCGCCTGCCTTTACGAAAATTGCTGAGCGTGTGCCCGCCCCGCAGCCATATTTTTTTCAGGCGCCGCTGCCCTCAAAGCGACCCCAGGGGCAGCCAGGCAGCCGGCCCACCGGGAAGTATCCCAGTAGGCCAGTCCGGCCCTGGTAATAGGATAGAGTATGACACTGATTTAATAGTGTGCTTATTCTTATAGGGCTATATTAGCTTGGGAACAGCTGTATTTGTGTGTTTGTCTGTGTGTGTGCATGCTGATAGCAGCTGCTGCTGTGTAAACTGGTTCAGTGTGAACTTAATTAACACATCAATGGAGGTCATTGGAATGTTCCTTAAAAAGTATGCCTCTGCTAATTTTAACACTTCGGCAGAAAACGATTTGACCCACCAATTTAATGATTTATTAACACATGTTGTTTAAAAATATAATATAAAAAATAAACCGGAATCTAAGAAAGGCAAGAAAGCGAGAATGGTGAATGTGGTAAGCATGCTATTAAGAATGAAGGAGATTGCTGAGCACAAAGATTCAGTGGCATACTGAGAAGAAGCAATTCATATATTAGATAGAAAGTGTAAGTAAAAATATATTAGCGATAGCTGCAAAGGCAGATTCAAATGTTTGTAATCAGATTAAACAATTGGTCACTAAAAAGTGTGTATTGGAACAGAAAATGGATGAATTAGAGGAAACATGAAAACAAATGCCCTGTACACACGAGCGCAAATTCTGCCAGCAAAAGTCCGATGAGAGCTTTTGGTCCGAAAATGCGACCGTATGTATGCTCCATCGGACTTTTGTTGGCGGAATTCCAGCCAACAAAAGATTGAGAGCATGTTCTCAATTTTTCGGTCGGAAAAAGTTCAGAAATTCCGATTGTCTGTACCAATTCCGTCGCGCAAAATTCCTATGCATGCTCGGAAACAATTTGACGCATGGAAGCATTGAACTTAATTTTCTCGGCTCGTTGTAGTGTTGTACGTCACTGCGTTCTTGACGGTCGAAAGTTCAGCAAACTTTTGTGTGACCTTGTGTATGCAAGCTTGAGCGGCATTCCGTCGGAAAAACCATCCAAGATTTTTCCGACGTAAATTCCGCTTGTGTGTACGTGGCAAAAGAAAAAGTTGCATTGCCTCTTTTAATCGAAGAGAGGCTGAGAATGAGTGTGTTATAATACTGCTTAGGAAGGAGTTACCTGGGTCCCAGGCATCCATAACTGAGTTATCCTCCAAACATGCAAAGGTTGAGCAATCTCAGTGGTCAGCACAGATAGAGGCTCTAGAACAACAATTAGGAAAACCTGATGCTCTTGTTGCTGTAAGTGATGTTGCTTTGGACATCTATTTCTCTGTCTTATCTTTTTTAAGTGAGATAAAAACGATCAGAGGACTGCTCAGAGCTGAATTAACTCTTTGTGGCAAGACTGGGCACAGATGACATGAAATCCTATACTGTACAAGATGCAAACCTTAATTTAAAAAAAAAATGGCGGCTTTACATACACTGTAACCGCTTCAGCCCCAGAAGATTTGACCAGGCCATTATTTGAGATACGGCACTGCGTCGCTTTAACTGACAATTGCACGGTCGTGCAACGCTGTACCCAAACAAAATTGATGTCCTTTTTTTCCCACAAAGGGGAACCACTACAAATAGATCTAAGCTCTTCCCAAACGCTGGTTACCAGGGTACAGTATGGCTTCACCACATGGCACTTCAATGTCTCACAGTGGTTGATAAGAACCTATTACCCTATATGTGCTGAATATACACTGAATTGGATAGTTGGAAACGCCTGGGGCAGTATTTCCAAGTATATCTCAACCTGGTTGAGAAATCCACAGCATTGAACTGGATTGCTCCCAAATCACTGGGAAAGCGGAGCGAAACCAGACATACCTATTATAATACTTGAGGTAATACTCGAGGCGGGTGCCTGCACAGAGAAGCAGGGATGGTCTGCAACTTAGGTTGTACTGGAGCAGCCACAGTGGGAGATTCCAGGTGAGTCATGCGACTCAGGAGCATTTGTAACGCCATGGCAAACTGATCCATGCGGTGATCTTGCTCATCCAATCTGGGAAAAATATTACCAACAAGTGGATTGACTGTATCTTCTAAATTCATGGCCTTCACCTACTGGCAGAAACCATGACATCAGATCGAGACAGAAGAAGTTAAATCACACTTGTTTAATAAAAGTAAATAGAACAAAATGTAGTCAAAACATAGACAGAGTTCAGGAACTGGAATGGATAGTCAGTCAAGCCAAATGTCAGGGAGCCGGAGAAGAGCGTAGTAAAACAGCAAGCAGGATCTGGAGCCAGAAGGGATGTTAGCCAAGCAAGTCTTTTAACAGGAATGCAGGAGAGCGTCTCTGTGATGTTGACTAAGGTGAAGGCAGAGATCCTCTGGGCTGGACGGCTTAAGTAGGCAGGACTGATGAGCAGGATATCATTAACAGCTGAGTAACTGTGGAGAGATAGGAGCTGGCAATTAGCCGACAGCTGAGCGGCCAGCTCAGAGAAGGAAGGGCTGAGCCCAGCCCTAACAATCGCTTACACTAATCCAAAGTGGGGGTCAAATGCCTGGATGGCCTGTGCTAGTTCGGATTATGAAAGGTGTTATGCTTCCTCGTTGATCTCATATACAGAAGTGCAGACTCAGTCTGTATATTTGGTGGCATCAATGGGCTTACTGACTGGGGATTCTACCTTGTTGTATCTGAGGCTAAATTACCCACATGTGATCAGAGAGGATGGAAGCTGGAGGCAGGTTGAGGTAGGAAGGTCTTGCATTTATCTATGCAAGTTAAGGGACGAATTGATGGTAAGGTCTCTTCATACAAGTTAGAGGCTTTGCTGCCAATTCAGAGTCCTGAAGTACAGCGGACATGCCAAAATTGCAGTAGAAAGGGCCATATTGAGCAAACCTGCATAATCCCGACCCGTATATACCATGAAGGGTTATAGGAGTTTGGGGGTGGGATGCTTAATTTGGTGGCTAACATATATATGTATATATTATGGTAATGTGTTGATTGTTGTGCTATGATTTTACATACATCTATTAGGTTAGTAATATGGGTGAGTAAGGCCCTCCTTGAGGTTCTGTATTTGAAAGCTGGTTAATATTTGGCTCTGAGTGTTGGTGAATGGTGAGTGAATGGACACCCCTTGCCTGTATTGCATCATCGAGAAGACTTGGAGTGGTGCCATGGAAGCTGTCGCTAAAGAATGGTGGTGGTGTGTCACTCAGGGGCAAAGCAGCACATGTTGGGAAGCACAACATGTTAAGACAGTTATGGACTGTTCAATAGGAGCTGTTTCTGCAGGGTGATGTGTGCCCTTCAGGCACAAAGCGGCACATGTTGGAAGGCAACATTTTTTAATATCAGATGTTTCTGGGTGGTTGAAACCTGATTACACCTGGCCTGGAATGCCAGCAGAGCAAGTTCACCCAGCAGGGTGTTGATAATGAAGAGTCATAGATGGGAATTCATCTCCAATATGATGTTCTCGCAGGCCTCCTGATGTGAGGTATGGGGGTAGAGAAGCACCAGATACAGTAAGACCTCCTGGAGGGGTGCGGATTCAAATGTCCTGTTACAGAACATCAAAAGCCAGCTGTTACTGAAAGATGACCTGGGTCAGAATCAGTGATTCATGGACTATTTGCTGCCCCTTGTGGGCACTACAGCATGCTTCATGGAGGATGGGCAGAAGAAGAATATATTAGGATAGACGATCTCTTAAAGATTCTTATTGGATACAGATGGCTAAATAGGCTGGCAGTGGGTGTCTGAGTGGGCTTTAAAAGTACTGACCGGCTGTAATTACTTCCTCTCTTGCCATTGAGTCCAGCTGAAGATACTGAACACAGAGGACAACCTTACGTAAAGTAATATTGATGTCATTTTGTTTCGTGTGCTCTGTAATATTTTCCTTTGGTGTTTCTATGTTAGCATTCCTACTTTTTTGCGGAAATAAATGAGACTTGCTTATTTAAACAGTGTATTTTTTATAGCTAACCTTGTTATTGTACCACCACCATTAACTTTATCAGAGCTCTGCTAGACTAGATAATTATAGAAATAGACAAGTTAATACATATTTATAATAAATAGGGGGAATCAATAACCACCCAAAATTTATTTCAGTGCTCTATAAATAAAATTATTCTTGTAAGTACACAACATTGTCAGTGGCTCATGTAAACCCAGCAATAGCACTTTCAGCAGAATGCCTGGCTTTTATCCAACAGCTACAGTGCCAGGGGGGAAGCACCCAACGTGGTCAGTGGTTCATGGAAATATAGTGGTAGCTTCTTTTAAAACAGCTAGAGGCTTCTGTGAGGGTAATGAGCGCAAAAGCTTAACAAAAACAGCTGAGCTCTGTATCGTCACAATAGGAAACCACCAAAGCTGGAGTCTTTCCAGTCATGTTTTAAAGAAATTTAAATCATTGAGTTGAGATATAGAAAATTCCTGCAGATTTTTTAACACATGGAGAAAATGTACAATTCAGGGACAAATAATTGAGAGCAGAACTCTGCAAAAAAACTGGTGCTCTGCAAGCAGGCTCCCACAACCAGTTGACAGTGATCTGGTTTAGGTTGGCCATACACTAGTAAATTTTCATACAAACGTTTGTACAAAAATCTCATCAGTACATGCCATCAGAGACCTGACAAATGCCATTAGAAATTACTTTAAAGTTGTTGTTGTTTTTTTTTTTTTTAAACATTTGATTTATAAATGAATAGAATTTATTATTTTTTTTAAAGAAAACCACATTCACTATTAAAAGAGTTGTTCATGAAAAATCTTCAATCCCGTTACTTTGAATTCTTTCATCATTATTAGTATATGCCCAGCTTTAGGGCAATTTCTCACTACAATGCACGACAATGGAAAATCATATTTATTCTCTGTAGTGCCTGTTCAGTTCAATGCAACATGGTACAGTGCAATTTTTGAAAAGGTGCAGCATAGTGCATTTTTGGCCCTATGGACTTATAGGGCCAAAAATGGCCCTATGGACTTCAATAAGAAGAGTGCATGAAAAATATGTCTTTGTACATGCATTTCTGGCAGGGTTTTGTGTTTAAGCGTTGTAAAAAAAAAAAAAAAAACACCACACACACAAACATATCAATAAGCATGAAACTGCATAAAAAAAGCATTCAAACGTGCACTACAGAAAAGTTCTGAAAAATGCATGATTATGCAACAGCACCAGTGGGAACCTAGGCTTAGGCCAGCCATACACGGTTTAAATCTCAGCTGGTTCAGCAAGGAACTGACCGAGATTCAAACCATTATTGGGCAGGCTGAATGTACCAAGTTGATCGATAGATTAACTTTGGTACAACCAGCCTGGCGGATTCTCTTGCAATTATTGCTAGCAGCTGCTATAGCCACTAGCAATAATCGCTGTCTTCTTCCGACATGGACAGCTGGGGAATGACATTTGCTGATTCCCCTGTCAGCACTGTCTGTGTTGATGGGGTATTTTTGCAATTTACTTTCCTGTAATCTGTTGTTGCAGGAAATAAATTTGCACCCTGCATGGCCGACCTTAGTGTGAAATTTCACTTACAGAGCATTCTGAGCAGAAGATTCAAGCTCCTACCAAAGCAACTGCTTCTTGTTTTCACGAGCCTCCGGAGGAGCACCCAGCACGTTAAATACCATTAGCTAGGAACATTACTGTAGTCACCCTGCAGCATCCTAAATGTTGGAAGGAGTATAAATCCCCTTATCAGCCCCCTTTTCCCAACTTAAAATAAAGGTAAAAGATATAATTAGACAATTTGAGCATAAAAGCTAGCAAAAAACTTGGGAGGGTCTCTTTTAAAGTGGTACAAATCAGTCTGTGTATAAAAAACAAAAAAACAAAAACAAAACAAAAGCCCAAAAAAAAAAAAACACAACCTTCTAATTTTCTCTTTTCTTTTTCCTTTCTCTTTTCTATCTTAGGTCTCTCTTTTCAATATTCAATTATACAGTAGGTTGTACTTTATTTGCTTTTTCCCAATTACCCTCCTGTATATATATTATTTTTTCCTTTTCCATTATATTTTTATATATATCCAATATATGCCGTTTTATTTTATTCTATTTACTTATTTATCTTTCTCTTTGTATTTTTCATTGATACACATTATTTATGCAATAATATGTAGTAATAGATGATAATTCATATACATTTTCATATGTATTATTACGATTTTGGATTTGTTATTACAATACAAGTTTGAATGATATTTTGCCATATGTATTTGTTGATACTTTTACATTGTCACAGGATACTGTATTAATGATTATTAATGCTGTCCTATTGACCTATCATACTTGTCTTTGTTACTCTGTATGCTTACAACCTTAATAGAAAAAGTTTAATTTGAATAGCAAAAAAAACAAACAAAAAAAGCACACACACACTCAAATTGATAGCTCCTGAAAATGTTATCTATACGAATTAGTCACACCTTTGACTACTTTTGAACAAAAATTTTACTTACACAATCTTGGCATGAGCCTTTTTGCTGGTGACGAAAGCGATGAAAAGTTCTTGGTCCACAGGTGGCATGTCATCCACATACACTGCCTCCCCTGTGGCTTGCTTTATGCCAGACTGGTGAACTATTGGATGGCCAACAGGGTCCTTAACTGGCTGATTGGAGTTTACTTCCTGATTTAAATATTAATGTTAAAAAAAGACTAATGTAAAACTTAAAACACCACAGTCACAATAAAAAAAAAAATCATTTTTTAAATACCTGCCATGTCACTAAAATGCAGCAGTGTTCTCCAAGTCAGTCATTTTAGAATGACTGAATAAAATTACTTCAAATATGGGCAAAACAGTGTATACTTAGGACACTATGGGGTTTATTTATAACACATTCATTGTGCAAATTCCTCAGTATTCACACAGTTGTCGTAATAATCCCCGTAATGAGTACAATATGTGTGTTCCCTATCACAGGCATGTAGGCAGAGGTAAGTCACCTTTAAATTTTAACTCCTCCTTCGAGTTGGCATTGTTAAGTCATGGCTGCACTTTTAAAGGTGGTAAGAGCCAGGGTAGAGGAATCAGCGAGGATAGGACATATGAAAGGGTTCTGTGTGCTCTCCCATTTGAGGAAGGGGCTCGGAAGGACTACAACATGTGAGCCTGTTAATGTCAATTAGGGAAGAACTTGAAGTGATTAATTAAAAAAAAATAAAAAAAATATCAAACATGTTATACTTACCTGCTCTGTGCAAGGGTTTTGCACAGAGCAGCCCCGATCCTCCTCTTCTGGGGTAGAGGGTGGTGCTCTTTGGGTGGTGCTCATCGGGTGCCCCCACGGAGAGCCGCTTTCCATGGGGGCACCCATGTGGATGCGCTCATGAGTCCCGCTGCTGCATCCATTAACACAGACAGTAGGACTCGGCCCCACCCCCTGCTCTCGTTGCACTGGATTTGATAAACAGCAGCAGGAGCCAATGGCTCCTGCTGCTATCAATCGATCCAATGAAGACAGAGACAGTGCACTGGATTTGATAAACAGCAGCGGGAGCCAATGGCTCCTGCTGCTATCAATCGATCCAATGAAGACAGAGACAGGGGCTTGTGCTCATCACTGGGACAAACAGATTCAGCTAAGAAAATTTGGGGGTCTGGGGGGCAGCTGGAGTACAGAAGGTTTTTATACCTTAATGCATATGCATTAGGGTGAAAAACCTTGAGACTTTACAACCACTTTAAGTTAATCAGTGACTATTGCAATGCTCTCCCTCTCTTCATCGTGAACTATGTGACTGTACTAAGTTACTTATTACTATTACTTGGCAAAATAGGTTAACATGGGTTTGGACTGTTCTCCAATTTTAAGTACATTTTAGGAACAATTCAAAGTAAAGGAAGTGTTCTACAACTAGAAGTCTCAGTTTGATGTTCTAAGTATTGTAGAATGGTGTACAGTTTACTGGAAATGTTAGGGGAGAAGAGTATGCGATTTTACTAGTGCAAACCTGGTTGCCCCTAGAGTGGATGGTGATGGAAGTAAAGGGAGTCTCCCACCTGGCAGTGAGAAAAAAAACCCTCATGTATCACTCATCAGGTGATTTCCTATTCTACCAGAATCCATATCCTTGTGTGATTGGCATAAAGGGGCTCACTATAAGTCAGTAAATGTCTGAAAGTGTAAAGTACAGCAATTGCCCCAGGAAGGCTAGGAAGAGGCCCTGTCTGCAGAATTGGAGACACATTATATTCTGATGGTCCACATAGCCCTGTGTGTGTGCGCGCAACTGGAGGGGGGCGAATACTTTAAGGTTTGCTCCGCTCAACAATCTAGAGTCAGATAGTCAATGCCTTGTCACAGGAATCTGTGTCAGGAACAATTGAATACTCTTGTAATTACATGAAATGTTCAGGCTACCCACACATGTATTTCTGCTAGACAGTCTATAGCAGTGATGGCGAACCTTGGCACCCCACATGTTTTGGAACTACATTTCCCATGATGCTCAACTACACTGCAGCGTGCATGAGCATCATGAGAAATGTAGTTCCAAAACATCTGGGGTGCCATGGTTCGCCATCACTGGTCTATAGCCTTGTCTGCATGGATGTTTTTCTTTTGCCTGCATACCCAAGCTTTCGTAATCCGTGGTAACACCCAATTGTCAGGTTATGTCACTTTTGAAAAATTACAAGTACAAAGTATTTTTTTTAAATTTTACACACCAATTCTTAATACTCTTGCATTTATAGATGTATTTGATGTACACAGGATCTTTTGTGTCAAAGACAATAGATCAAAGTATGGGCATTTCTCTTACCTGGAAAATCTGTAACGTTTTAGGTGCTTTAGTCTTAAAATCACGGATAGCACTTCTATACTCTGAAACACCCAGAGGATTGGAGACCTAAAATATGGAAAAAAGACATTAGGGCAGAAAGGCATGTGTGTGGAAGGTGTGGGTATTGTGTGTGAAAATTGTGTGTGGAAACGCACAAAATCCACAAGTACGGATTGTTAAATTCTTCTCTCATATTTTCCCTGAATTGCCCACTTGAGCTGCTTATAGCTGGTAAATTGGGTATACCAGAATTCCTAAATGGTTGCAAAGTGTCCCACCCCAGCATCTACCCATGTGCCAAGGAAACCACCCACATCTAGTATATAGCATGTGCAGTGAGCTAGTCTGCCTCTAGGTAGCTCTGTTCCAGGGTAGTGCTGGTAACAGAACAGTGTAATCAGGTGCTAGGTCCCTTTTAGTTAGAGCCCTCCTGTAATAATGTCAGTGCCCATATATACACCTGGTTGGAAGGAGCCTTTGTGCAGTTAGGGCATGGCAGCCAGAGACCCCACCATCAGTCAGATGTAGTCAGCAAGTGGAGGCCCTGAACAGGGCAGGATGACAGGGAGAGGTAGACCTGCACCCAGAAGAGCTGGCTGTAAACTTCCTGACCCTTATGATGGTGGAGGCTAGGGCAGGTTGCAAAAAGTCTTTTAGGCCAGACCAAGTGTTCCCTTAAGTGAGGCTATTCCCCTAGAGGACCTCAGAGAGAACTACCGAAGCTAGATGTGTTAGCAATGATCCCAACTCGGTGGGACTACCTGTGAGGAACAGTGAGTGGACACAGACAGCCTAAGGCGAACCAGTACCACTGAGTACGAATTTCCCCAGGTGGAGAGACTGAGCTAGGGATGATGGCTTACTAAATGTGCTGTTTTCACATGTGAATGTTGCAGATCTTCCACTATGTGATTGACAATGTACTGTCAAGTGCCCCTGGATAGTATGCCAAAATGATGCGACTTTAAAGTAACATCAGTAAAGTGCAGAAACTATCATTATGTGGACATTCCTTTCTTTAGGATATAAAGGTTAATGACTAGTGAGGAGGCCTCTGGAATGGAGAGGGAACAAGTTGGCAGATAATTAAAGCTTTAAGCAGGTGGGTGGTTGTTCTGGAAAGAAAGAAACGGGGCAAGGACTTGTGCTCTTGGCACCATTACTAGCCATAAGTGTGAAATGAAGAAAAAAAAAAAGGTAAAAATCTGCCTAGGAGCACCCAAGGTTTTGAGGCTTCTGGAGTGCTGTGGAAAATCAACTTAAGAGGTGTAAGCACCAGTACCTGAACTACATCAACTGGACCAGCATGCTTCCAAAAGTGTGCTTTAAATAAAAATGTTGGCCACATG
Organism: Lithobates sylvaticus; assembly: GCA_028564925.1. Classification (NCBI taxonomy): domain Eukaryota; kingdom Metazoa; phylum Chordata; class Amphibia; order Anura; family Ranidae; genus Lithobates; species Lithobates sylvaticus. The sequence goes on from CM053031.1 coordinate 129,907,433, forward strand.
CAATGGCAATTGAATGGTTTAGAGGTTTCATCCTATTTCTGTGGCAAAATGCAGTATGTACAGTAATGTTTCCACTGGTACAAGGGATATTTAAATGCTTATCCTGTGTCACCTATAAAATTCTATTTTCTAATGAGTTTTTTTTTTTTATTGTTTTTTAACAAACTCCCAGAGACTTCTCACCAAAATGTGTTAACCTTTAAACAAATAGCAAAGTGCAGAAACATAAAAAAAAAAAAAAAACAGGTAACTTGTCAAAATATCCAACTATGCAAAGTGCACACACTATTGTTATCCACCTGCCCCTGCTAAGAAATATTACCTGGGTAATAAGAACTTTTTTTTTTAATCCGCAATTTTGCAAACTCCATGCCAATCTATCTCATCTTATAGCCAACGACAATTGCCATAGTGGTAAAATCCACGCAGAGCTTTTACCCTTTGGCAGTTCACCCTAGTACCAGTTATCCTGTCCATCATACAGAGTAAGCAACCCTAATACAAACTTGATTCTTTCCAATTCTGTGTGATAAAACAGATAAAAGACACCAGCTGTCATATCTTTTGAAGGAAAACAAACTGAAGGGCATGTGTATGTCTGCCTGGCATGGTTCTTAAAATAACTCATTTTAATTCATTACATTTTTTTTTTTTTTTTACTTACTTGCTTATTTAAGCTCGACATGACCTTCAGGTAGAATTTAAAGAGAAAACTGATTGTTAGAGAACTCCGGTATTCCACTTTTCCATCAGGGGCAGAAGGTGGTATAGCCATCTCATTGAGGATCTGTCTGTTGGCTTCACCCAGCATGTCCTCATCCCAGTGTCTACCAAGAGAACATGGTAAAAAAAAAAAATGATCACACCCATTATGGGGCCGTGTAAAGCAAATGTACACATATGATGTCTATATCACAGTAAAAATACAGAAAATAATAGCTTTGAATATTTCATGGCAGTGTTGAAATATCTGGAATTTGTATTGCCATCTGTATTCCCCTATCTTATCAAATTAGGTCAAATTAATGTAATTCATACACACACACACCTGTGAAGTAGAGATTAGATTTGGGTTCAGAGCTACCATGAATATGAAGTAAATACTGCATGCTCGAGGTTTACTGACCAGAAGAACTAATGCAGACAATTCTTTTTAGCCATAATGCACTTCATGGCCTTCGGTCTTTCTAAGCCAGCTGATCTAAGTTCAGCAACAAGGGTTTTGTTATGTGCCAGCCCCCTTACTATAAAAGGGTGGGTTCTCAGCAACCATTTGTCAGTGTATATTAGAGTAGTTTAGGTAGAGTGGATAGTGTGCATAGGGAGAAGAGTTTGTTGCTATACAGCGCTATATTATATTATATAGAATATATATAAATATACTATATATTTTTTAGGGTTTATAATCTTTTTGCTCCTTTTATTGGAGCTTATCCTCTTTTCACACTGCACATACAATTTTTAACATTCTTGGTAGCAGAAAAAAATAAAAAAAAGATAAATTAGATAGACAGATAGAGTGTGAGTGTTGGGGTTTAGGGTTTCACTGATTATTTTATTGGTGTGGGAGGTATTTTTTCTTTTGCTAGAGCCTTTAAAAAATGTCAGGCAGGCCTAAGGCCCCTTTCACACTTGTGCGACTTTTACTGCAACTTTGGACATCAGAGACGCATGGCAAGTCGTACCCCATGATTCCCAATGGTAACTATTCATATCTGTGCGACTTCAAAGTAGTTTCTGTACTACTTTGGTCCGACTTTGATGCGAGTTGAGGTCCATAGACCTCAAGTTTACACAGGCATTCCCTGAAATCTCATCAAAACCGTGGCAAAATCGTGCTACCTTCAAGACGCGGTAGTGTGAAAGGAGCCTAAAGGGAGAGGAAGAGGTTTGTTATGCAGAGGTCATAGGAGGAGAGTAAACAACGTGGGGGTTCAGGATGCATCATCAAGATTAGAGGCAGCGTGCAGGAGGTGGTTAAATTGCTGATAAAGCCTTTGAGGCTGACCCCATCTTTATCCAGGCAAGGTCATGTGCAACAGTGGCAACAACCTGCTAGCCGCCTTTGTCTAGGGAAAATTCACATGTACCTTGTCTGCGAGTTATGCATAAGGCTTTTTAGGATAAAATGTATTAGCCTTCTGAGAACTTAACCGGACTGTACGTTCCGATAGCTTTTCCTGCCACTTTGCTTCAGGAACTCCTTATCAATGACCGTGTAAAGATGAGGACTTTACCCATGACCGTGTAAGGGTGAAGCTCCCTCACAGCTCTCCCGGGCCTCCTCCCGCAATCCGCGCACCCCCCCCAGATCGGGGTGTTCTCCTGCTGCTGTCTAGTACTCCATTCTCCACTTCTTCCGACCGACAACTCCTCCCAGTGGCCTGTTACCTCAGCTTATATTGGAGGCCTTCCCCCTGCCAATTCCAGTTGGGGATTGGTCAGGGCTTCTCACATGAGCTGCCTGCCACTCCAGTTCTAGGCCCTGCCCCTCTTCAAGAACATTCTCCCTGGAAGCAGAGGAGGCGCCTCAGAACTAAAGTACAGGTGGTCGGGGGGCGTGTCCAAGATAGTGAGGTGAGCGGCTGCTTCTAGCTAGAGCTCCGCTGGGAAACTCATAATAACCCAGATCCAGGCTTTCTATCTCGCTGAATTTGATCTCCACAACCCCTGAATGAGACACAGAGCATCCGGGGCTTGTGCCAGTAAAGGAAGGAGGCTTCGTTACCTGGCAGCAGAGGAGATCCCGCCGTCTCTCCCTCCCACACACGTGGAGATCCACGCTAAAAGAGGCTTGCACAAGGCCTCTCAAACGGCAGCAATGGAAGAGCCAGATGCCAGACCTCTCTGGCTTGCGGAGGTGATGGCCACTGTTGCCACCTGCCAATCTACTTTAATGGCAAAAATTGAGGCCATTCAACTTGACATGGGCCTAATGCGGGACCGAGCAGCGAGTCGGCACCACAGAGGAAGACATTCTGGAGCACTCGGCGGCCATCCGGTCCCTTCAGACCAAGGTAAAGGCACTGGACTACAGAGCCGAGGACGCGGAAAACAGGAACAGGAGCAACAACCTCCGCATCGTCGGCCTGGTGGAGGGAGCCCATCAGATTTCCTTTATTGAAGATCTGCTACACTCCCCTCTCCCAGATGAACCTGTCCCCCCAATATGTGGTGGAGAGGGCACACCGGGTGCCCCGGTATCCCCACCGAGAACATTCATACTTAAGCTCCTGAATTTCAGGGACAGAGATGAAATCCTCAGAGCGTCCTGGGGCCATGGGAGATCTGCGCTTCCAAAATGCCAAGCTGCTTATCTTTCCCGATTACTCGGTGGAGAAGCAGAAACTCAAAATAGTTTGATCAGGTTAAGAAGAGCATGGAACATACGTTACAGCGTTCTTTTTCCAGCACGCCTGACAGTCCAAGATGGCGAATCCACACGTTTCTTCACCACGCCTCGTGATGCTGCAGTATGGTTTGAATCTCTGCCAAGACCCCGCTGAAGCCTGAAACCGTGACTTATACCTCACTGAAAATATAGATGCCTCTCTGGTTCCCCCCTTCGGCCTGATTGCTGCTGAATCTCCCCCTGCACCTGTGTCACCCTATTGCTCTGGGCGGACTGTGAGCCAGATAGGGGGCCCCAACCGGGGGTCCCGCTAAGCTCAAAACACTGCAGTAATCAGTATATTCCACTGAGCCTCCGAATCTCGCTATACCCTGTCCCCACTAAGTCCTTGGACACAGGGATGTACTATAGACTCATGATGCCAGCAGTGACTGCTTGGGGAGAGCTTATGAGAGAGGTTTGGTTGCACCTGTTGTGCTAGGTTTTGCTCACTTTTGCAACGAATGTCTGCGCCCCTGACAGTGTCAGGAGACTGAAACTGCACACTTCACCTGCATGTTGCGCTGAGACTCTGCACATATAATACTGTCCGTTATGCCTTGGATCACTCTTTGATTCTGCCTTAGCCTGGAGGGGTACCCGCATGTTACTACATCTATCCTGGCTACATCTGACCCCCCTTCTGGGCCTCTGAACTGTCCCAGCGGAAGCCATGGAGCAAGACTTAATAGCCCGCCTGTACCCTCCAGATACTTTCCGGAGGGGCAATATGGCCGCTTGCACAGGCCCCCCACTTGATGGCCGGTGTGCCGTAAAAGGTTTTCCTTTGCAAGCCCTCCTCATTTTCAAGATGATGGGTGGGGGGGGGTTATGTTGGCCCGTTAAAGGACGCTTTGTTATTGGGGTTATTGTTGGGTTTTATTTTTAAATGGTTTTTACCTTGTATTCAGATAAATGTCACTTCAGCATTGCATTATGTTCAATTGTGTGCACCCCGGGGTCCGGGGATTAGGTCCAGGAGCCGGGTTCAGTTCTCATCCTAAACCCCCTAATGATTTTACAGCCCATGTCTACATCTAATATCCTCTCTTGGAAAACCAGGGGGTTAAACTCACAGACCAAACGCTCCTTGGTGTTCCAATTTGTCAAATCTGACAACCCCCACATATGTATACTGCATTACTGTATTATTTAGTATTATTAGGATCCTGCACTATACCATGGTTAGGGGCTGAGGGAGAAACCTTGAGGAATTGCTAGTGATTGTTACTAGGTATAGCTGTCTCTCCTTGATTTGCTTGGCTCCGGCAAGCAGTTATTAGTTTACAATCCATGGATAAGATGCACACTATTGATGATTTGAACTATGTACTGTAAGTAATTGTTGTAGATAATTGAACTGTAATGCTGATTTGTCTAATAAACTTTTCTGTTAAAAAAAAAGTACAGCTGGTCACACCCACTGCTACACTAACCACTCCCTGCCCCCATATAAAAAACAAACAGGCCTAGCTTGCAGCATAGGCCTGCTAAAATGTACCTGTACTGACAGAACCTACAACGCTATACTTTTAGCACCTACCTATGGTAGAGGGTGCTACATACTTTTGGAGAATGCTATAAGATATATACCTGCCACTGTCAAAAATATTTTAGGGAGTTAGCCAACAAATGATCTACATCTTAGCAAGAATTTGAAAGGAACGTTTACTTTTTACTTACCTCCCAATTAGAGCTTGTCTGGTGTTCTTTGCAAACACAGTTGTAGAACTGATGCCACCAAAATATATGGCAATATCCTTTATAATGTCAGTATCATCTTTAAACTCCACTTTCATCCCAGAAGTGACAATAGCAAAAGCATTTTCTTCTCTTTGGGCTTGCCTGAATGCAGACACAAACTGTCTCTGTACAAAGAAAAATAAAAAATGAATGACGTCTTTAAACCGCATCTAATCCAAAAACATATTGAACCTCTCCAGGCCTTAAATAAGGTGGATGCATTTGTTTTTTTACCATTAGTAATCCTGTGAATAGCACACTTCTCAATCTCCACAACACTCCTACTTACTGCACTGTATCTATGAGACAGTCCTGGTTGTCACCCACACTTCAAGAAAAATGTCCTTTCCATTTTTCCATCTCCATTTTGTGGTGGTGGGTGGGCAGTAGTTTACAGACAGAACATAAGATTGTTTGGACTTTCAGTTCAGCTAACAGGAAGCTTACTACATTTCAGCAATATATTACATTTAGATCTTGGGTTTAGATATTCTAAATATATTTTAATTAAAGTTTATTGTTGGGCATCACCCCTTGTTATGTAGAAAATAAATTTGTAAATTTACATTTAATCTTGAACTGTAGATCTGGTTTACAGTTTTCAGTTTACAACTGAAAGAGCAGTAGCTTGAAAGTAAGGTTTACCACCTACCTATATCACTTCTTCAAGCTTTTCAGAACCTATTTCACAATGTAATGTATGCAGGAAGCTCTATGGTAGTTTTAATACCTTTAAGTCAGCAGTAGATTTATAAACCAAAAAATGTGCAGAACTTCCGGTGATGAATGAATAACAGTCTTATAATGTGAATAAAGTCCCAATGAATAAGTCTGTGATTTGACTTCAAACAATCTTCTGTGTGTACCCAAAAGATTCCAACAATGTGTGTGATATGTCTAACCTCTCACCAGAAAGTGGAAAAAATCCAGCATTGAATAAACATCGCCCAATGTGCTTGGGAAAAAAATTGTCACAACTGTGCACCTCCACCAATTTATGCACTCACCAGATGGCAAATAGTGTAAAGCCTTAGATCTTTACTCTGAAGTGGAGAGACATTGGTGCACTGGCTGGCTGATAGTCTCCAGTAAGGTCAGGCAATGTGCAAAAATATCTCACCCATGGGAGCCCAAATGATGCTCTTATAGTGTAGTAGTTTATTTCAAGACTTTAAAAAGTATAAAAGATGTAGCATAAAAATAAGGTCAGAAACCAACTAGTCACCGCTCCTGCCACGAGGCTGTGGCGGCAGGCAATGATGTTAGCACGTAGGCCCCTCCCAAAGCATTTCATGCTCGTGCACGTTCTCAAGGAAACCGCATATAGGCGGATCCCTTGAGAACGTGCATGAGTATGAATCGCATCGGGAGGAGCCTACATGCTGACGTAACACTATATGGTGAGTGCATGGATTGGTGAAGGTGCATGGTTATGACATCTTTCCCAAGCACATTGGGTGATGTTTATTCAACACTGGATTTTTGCAACTTTCTGGCGAGTGGTTAGACATATCACACGCATTGTCAGAATCTTTTGGGTACACACAGAAGATTGTTTGAAGTCAAATCACAGACTTATTAACTGGGACTTTATTCACATAATAAGACTTATTCATTAATCACAGGAAGCACTGCAGATTTTTTGTTGTTTTATGGTTTTCTGAAGGTTGTATGTTCACCTTTTTGTGCCAGCTGCTAAACAAGTACACAGCGCCCACTTTTCCTTTTTTGTTTTTATGGTTAAGTAGATTCAACTTGTGCTAAATCTCTCACAATAAAACAGTTATGTTTTTTTTTTTTCTCAAAGGGACACAAATAAAATGAGAAAAGACACTATAGCACCCTCTAGTTAGGAAGGTGCTAGAGTGAAGATTTTTCTGGAGAGTAGGAAACTTTAGGCAGGATTAGCTGGTGGCTAGGCCTATTTGTTTTCATTCTGGGCTGGGAATGTCTCATGGTAGGGCTGGGTGACTCACAGGTAGCATCCCTGTCTCTTTCTCTTCTTTCTAGAAGGTACTAGAAAGAGAGAAGGGGAGGAGAGGTTGAGTTTCCTGGGGTATTGTAAGGAGCCTTGACCAACTTGAATTGGCAGGGGGCAGGCCTCCTTAAATACCCAGGGTCAGCCCAGCTTTGGAGGAGTTATAGGGTAGAAGAGCTGGAGTGAGAGAGTGTGGACCACGTGGAGCTCCCCCAGTCTGGGGGGGGGGGGGCTCGGGTGCTTCCAGGAGGAGTGAAAAGATCCTGGAAGGAGAGGCACATACATGAGAGAACAAGGAGAGGGCAGTGGGAGAGAACACTGCTATGAGACTCTAGGAAGGACAACTGGTCACAGCCAGGAAGGCTGGTGAGTGAAGCACAGTCGGGAGGACTGGGGAGGCATGCCTGAGAGAACTAGTGATTGCAGTTTGCAGAACCAGAAGAGAGGACTGTGGGAAAGAGCAGTGGAAAGAGGTCATTGCAGCCAGGCTGGCTGGCAAGGCCTGAAGAGAGCCATCTGTGATTGGTAGCTGTGCAGAGGACAGTTAGCACCTGAACTATTTCTACACCACTGGGGCCCAAGGTCCCTGCCCGCAAAAGGCAGTTCACTGAGGCCTGGCTGAGTCAATGTCAGGCCTAACCATGCTGTGCTAGCTAGTGGAGTAACAGTCTACAGCAAGGGAAGTGCTGGTGGAGTAACAGTCTGCAGCAAGTGATGTGCTGGAGGAATGAAGTATAAGAGGGCTGAAGCAAGCGTTTGTGCTGGAGAGAAGACTGGAGTGTATATAGAAGTCCTGAGCAAGTTGTGCTAAATATTCCTGGGCATCCCATAATTTCCCATCCAAGTTTAATCCCCTCAATAAAAAAACAAAAACAAAACTTATGGACTGTTCTAGATCTCTGAGTGTCTGAGAGATGAATGTCGGGCTGGTCAGGGTGACAGGTGAACCACTACATTCAGCAACCCCTACGGGGGAGGGCTACAACACTTTAGTTAAAAATGTAAACATGCAGTGAATCTTAACAGCACCCAGAGAAATTGGCAGTCACAAAATGAAAAAGGATTATTAAATTATGAAGTCTGAGGTTTTGGGCAAATACCCCCTGGATGCCATTTGCTTTTCTTTTTCATACACAATAGCTGTTTTGGGTGAATCTTAACAAACAGAAGAATTTACATTTATTTTTGCTGATGCGTCTCCTGTTTATTATCCATGAAATTGATATTAAATGACAGGATGAGACTTAAAAGGCATCTCTCTTCAAACATTTATACAGATTAACACACATATAAAAAAGCCATAGGGGTTGATTTACTAAGGCTGGAGTGTGCAAAATCTTGTGCAGTTCTGCCAAGAAACTAGTCAGCTTCCATGTTTTTTTGTTAAAGATTAATTGTACAAGCTGACGTTAGAAACTGATTGGCTACAATGCACAACTGCACCAGGATTTTGCACTTTGCAGTCCCCATAGTCAACACAAAAAAGATGGAGATTAAGTTTAAGTGCAAGTTGGAAATTACATTTTAAGACTTACCTCTTCTGAGTAAGGTATAAAGACGCTCATCAAGACTTCCCCTGGCTTTAAACCAGAGGCACCTGAGAAATAGGAGTCATCCATTGGGATTGTCCGTGTTTTACCTACATGTTGTTAATGGAACACACATTTTAGGATTAGATATTTTAGTTATTGAAGTTGCGGCAGCAACAAGATACAATATTCAAAAAAAACACACACACACACACCACAACATTTGACATTTGTTTAAAAGTATAATAGAAGACACATTGGCTACAGTCAGGAAATCAATCCACAAAATAGATTTCTAATTTTTGTACATTAATTTAGTCAACAGTTACAATTAGCTCTTTAGTTGCTTTTTTCATCTACTTTTGAGAAAAAAAAATTGTTCCTATAGAAATTTGCAATCCACATGAAGGCCCCACATGTGGGGAGGATAGTACATCAAACCCCACCCCCAGAATATTGCAACATGTTATAAATACCTGATAAAAAAGCAACATGTGTGTATATATACATATATATTGTAAATATTTCAGTCTATCTTTTCATGTGACAACACTGAAGAAATGACACTTTGCTACAATGTAAAGTAGTGAGTGTACAGCTTGTATAACAGTGTAAATTTGCTGTCCCCTCAAAATAACTCAACACACAGCCAATGTCTAAACCACTAGCAACAAAAGTGAGTACACCCCTAAGTAAAAATTTCCAGTGTCAAGTGTCAATATTTTGTGTGGCCACCATTATTTTCCAGCACTGTCTTAACCCTTTTTGGCATGGAGTTCACCGGTTGCCACTGGAGGCCTCTTCCACTCTTACATGACAAAATCACGGAGCTACTTGATGTTAGAGACCTTGCGCTCCTCCACCTTCAGTTTGACACTTAATAGCTGTGTGTTGCGTTATTTTGAGAGGACAGCAAATTTACACTGTTATACAAGCTGTACACTCACTACTTTACATTGTAGCAAAGCGTCATTTCTTCAGTGTTGTCACATGAAAAGATAGAATAAAATATTTACAAAAATGGGAGGGATGTACTCACTTTTGTGAGATACTGTGTATATATTATATATATATATATAAAAAAAAAAACAGGTGGGTTACTTTCTTTCTACTTCTTAATGGTTAGAGCAATGTCAATGCAGGCTCCCAATATACCCGCCAATCAGATAAAGACAAAAGACGGGACAACTGCTCCAATGCTGCAATCCATTTACTGAAATAATTGTTCAGAAAAATACAAACTTGAAATGCCATTCATCAGGCTTGTCAGGCTTTGTGTAACCTTCTGTTAGATAACGACCTGCCTTTATCCAAACCAGGGTGTAACCCCACAGGTGTCATATCCAATGTACTAATTATAAACCTCACGTACATTAACCCCCAATAGGTAAGTCAATCACATTGCTAGGTAAACGGTATAAAACAGTAATGTACACACATGATATAGGAAAAGCAAAACAATTTATAAAAAATGATAAATGAATGGACACATTTGAAATCATGAATACTGTAAACAAATAGAATAGTTCCTAAAAAAAATAAAAAAAATAAAAACATTTTAATTTTTTTTTTAACTCACCTCTAAATGGCTGTTGCTAGGGGGGCTGGTGACATCACTTCACCCTCGGCGCAGGAAGGGCTAAGCTCTGCCCCCTCTCTCCTGACGATCATCTGGGACACATGACAGGTCCCAGATGATTATGCGGCCACTCACGGCGCGCCGCGCCACGCCCACAGTTAAAATGCCGGCGCCCCCGAATGGAGGGGGAGACAAGTGGGGCTTCATTCCCCCACATCGCTGGACCCTGGGACAGGTAAGTGTCCGATTATTAAAAGTCAGCAGCTGCAGTATTTGTAGCTGCTGACTTTAAATTTTTTTTTTTAAATGGGCACCCCGCTTTAAGTATTCTGCCTCCCCCTCTTTTATCCCTAAAGACTTCCTCCAAACCATAAACCGAAGGTCAGAATCATGATGTCCCTGTTCCAAAAAATGTCGGGATACTGGTAAACCGGGTTGTTTATGTCTGATTGTACTTCTATGTTGGGCTATTCTGTCCTTAATTTTGTGGGTTGTTTACCCAACATAAATCAATTTGCAAGGGCATGTGAGGATATAAATCACGTATGATGATTGACATGTATGGAAACCATTTATTTTCCCCAACAGGGGGGTGTATATAATGATCACCTTTAAAGTGGTGTTCCACCCCAAAAAAAAATATATATATATTAATGCGCTAAAAAAAAAAAAAAAAGAAAAAAAAAAAACATTTGGAGAATTTTTTTTTCTTACTCACTTCTAAATGCCTGTTGCTAGGGGGTCCCTAGTAGTCTGCCTCCTTCAGCGCTTGGGCTCCTGATGTCACTTTCCTCAGCGCAGGAAGGCACCTCTCTCCCCTCCCTCTAGGCAATCATCTGGGACATGTGACAGGTCCCAGATGATTGCGCGGCCAGTCACAGCGCGCGGAGCAGCTCGCGCATGCGCAGTGGAGCCCACAATTAAAATGCCGGCGTCACCGAGTGGAGGGGGAGATGAGCGGGGCTTAGATCCCCCGCATCGCTGGACCCTGGGACAGGTAAGTGTCCGATTATTTAAAGTCAGCAGCTGCAGTATTTGTAGCTGCTGACTTTTAATTTTTTTTTTTTTATAATGGGAACTCCACTTTAAGTAATAAATTACACTGAATGCAGTTAAGACAGGGATAACATCCCTTTCTTTTCTTCCCCAAAAATGTCATTTTAGTTTCCTGTGTCCTAGCCTTATATTCTGATCTAACTAGGGAATCCCTCAGTGATTTGTTACGCCTATAGGCTTTTATAGGAACCTGCACATAAACGGGTGGGTGGGAGCTCCCTCCTGAGTGGACCTTCCTGAACGTCCTTCAGAAGGAACGGGATCTTGCAGCCGCGCGATCCCGATGCACGCGTGTGATTGGCCCTCCTGATCACATGACGACTGTGTCCAATCACAGTCATGTAATGTCAATAGAGCGGTTGTAACTGCTCTCATCTCTTCCTCTCCTCACACAGAGCCTGTCAGCGAGGAGAGAAAGAGAGATCTGTGCTGCAGCCAGGAGATCAGTGAGTTTTATAGCTGTTTGTCTGCTGTTTACCCACTGATCACCCAGCTAGTGTCCCCAAAACACAGTGTCCCTAAAACAGTGAAAACACCTGTCATACAGTGAACATCTGCCAGTCAACAACTGGCACATCTGTCCACCAACAGTGGGCACATCTGTCCGCCAACAGCTGGCACATCAGCCGACCGCCATCTGACACATCTATCCGCCATCATCAGGCACATCTGCCTGCCATCATCAGGCACATCTGCCCGCCTGCCATCAGGCACATCTGACGCCCGCCATCTGGCACATCTGACGCCCGCCATCTGGCACATCTGATGCCCGCCATCTGGCACATCTGACGCCTGCCATCTGGCACATCTGATGCCTGCCATCTGGCACATTTGCTGCCCGCCATCAGGCACATCTGACGCCTGCCATCAGGCATATCTGACGCCCGCCATCAGGCACATTTGCCGCCCGCCAACATCAGGCACAGCCGCCCAACATCGAGCACATCTGCCCGCCTGCCATCAGGCACATCTGACGCCCGCCATCTGGCACATCTGACGCCCGCCATCTGGCACATCTGACGCCCGCCATCTGGCACATCTGACGCCTGCCATCTGGCAAATTTTCTGCCCGCCATCAGGCACATCCGACGCCTGCCATCAGGCATATCTGACGTCCGCCATCAGGCACATTTGCCGTCCGCCAACATCAGGCACAGCCGCCCAACATCGAGCACATCTGCTGCCCGCCATCTGACATCTGCCCGCCATCAGGCACATCTGCATGCCAACATCAGGCACATCTGCCTGCCAACATCAGGCACATCTAGCTGCCCACCATCTGGCACAGTCGCCCACCATCTGGCACATCTGCCGCCCGCCATCTGACACATCTGCCGCCCGCCATCTGATACATCTGCCGCCCGCCATCTGACACATCTGCCGCCTGCCATCTGACACATCTGCCTCGCGCTATCTGGCACATCTGCCCACCAACATGACGAAAAGATCATACAGCACAGAGGAGGCTCTCCAGATACTCAAGAGTATGTCGGACTAGAGTAGCGGGGAACTCTCTCCGTCAGACTCGGATAGCGACTATGAGCCAGTGGAAAGCAGTGGCTCGGAGATGGAAACCGAGGAAGATAGAATCCTAACAAGGGGAATAAGTAGAAATGAGCAGAAAAGTAGAAATAAGCAGGCGCAGACATCCACCAGCAGCGCAGCACTCCAGGGCATCCACCAGCAGCGCAGCACTCCAGGATGATATGCAGGCATCCACCAGCAGCACAGCACTCCAGGGCATCCACCAGCAGGCATCCACTAGCAGCGCAGCACTCCGGGATAGGCAGGCATCCACCAGCAGTTCTGCAACCTTCCTAGAGGATAGGCCAGATGCTAGCAGCGGAGCATCCCATCAACGAGGCAGTGCCCATACTAGCCTCCCAGATGTTCTACTGTATCCAACATGGCTGCCCGATACGTCGGTAGAACCTGTAATTCCCCTTTTTACAGGCCAGCCAGGGGAAAATGTAACCCCACTTTATTATTTTCACTTATTTTTGATCTCCTAACCTACATTGTGGAGCAATGTAATCTATATGCCAGCCAACATATAGCCAATAATCCAAGTTCTTCATATGCCCGTCTTTTTGTTTGGAAACCCCTCACCGTGGAAGAATTAAACATTTTCCTTGGCCTAACCCTCAACATGGGGCTGACTAAAAAAAAAAATTCCTACTGGTCTACCCAACCTATCCACCACATGCCGATCTATTCGTTATTGATGCCCAGAACCCATTATGAGATGATTATGAGATTTTTATATTTCAACAACAATGCCCAATGCCTCCCTCGAAATCATCCCAGTTACGATAAATTATTCAAAATGCGTCCCTTAATCAATTTTTTTTTGCCCCAGCTTCAAGCAGATGTTTACCCCTGATATAAATATTTGTCTAGATGAATCCCTAGTACACCTCACCGGAAGACTTGGAATAAAGCAATACCTCCCCAGTAAAAGAGCCAGACGTGGAGTAAAATTTTATAAGGCGTGTGACAGGGCCACGGGTTACACATATGACTTTATAATGTATGAGGGAAAGGACAGACAGGTAAACCCCCCTGGATGACCTACCTACATGGGAACAAGTGGCAAAATTGTCTGGCAGCTGATCCAACCATTTGTACCAAAAGAAGACTGTGGCCTGTGGGACAGCATGGACCAACCGCAAAGTCTTCCCACAGAGATTGGTCGCCAAGCAATCGAAACAGGGTGAAATGGCCAGTATGCGTACTGAAGAGGTACTAGCGCTGAAGTGGAGAGATAAAAAAAGAGATGTCTACATCCTTTCCACAATGCATGATGACACCTTGGTGGAACTGCAGAGAAAAAAAGGCCCCATCCAGAAGCCAAAATGTGTCCATAAGTATAACCTATACATGGGGGGGGGGGGGGGGTGGATATGAACGACCAGATGATGCAGCCCTACTTGGCCACCAGGAGATCACTGTTTTGGTACAAGAAAGTCGCCATTTATTTGATGCAACTAGCCCTGTTTAATTCCTATATTATTTTTTCTAAGTGCACCCAAAGTTCCCTAACCTATCTAAAATTTCAAGAAGACGTTGTCACAGCCCTTCTCTATCCCCATGGCCAGGCCCCTCAACTAATTTGCTCCGATTCATTAGCCAGACTCCATGAAAGGCACTTTACCGAAATCCTCCCTCTTACCCAAACAGGTCGCAAACCCCCAAAAAAATGTCGTGTGTGTTCAAGTAGAGTAATTCGCCATGACACCCGATACTACGGTCCCCAATGTCCCTCCCAGCTAGGCCTCTGTATTGGAACTTGCTATCGGAGCTATCATACTTCACTACACTATTAGTAAAGGGAAGATGATTTTTTTTCCAGTTTCCACTATCTGCCATTTCTGTAAATGACCAGGACTGTTAACGACTATGCCTCTGCCAAACATGTTTCTGCCTTCAACGTGAATTGACCTCGGCCTGTTAAGTGACCATGCTTTTTGCCTGCCTCCTGAACTGATCATTTGCCCTGCCACTGTACAGCACAGGGGTTTAACATACAAAAATTTCTCCGTATTTTTAGTTTTCTCGGATTAGGGTCTGGAGTCTCGGAGGCTTCGTAGAGATTTGCGTGGGAAGAAGCCTCTACCCCTGTCCTCAGGTCTTACCTGACCAAGGCCCAATGTACAAAGTGCCGCCTGCTGCCACCTGAACTGGTCATGCCTCTGCCTGCCATCTGAACTGGCCATGCCTTTGCCTGTCATCTGAACTGGCTATGCTTTTGCCTGCCACCTGAACTGGCCATGCCTATGCCTGTTACCTGAACTGCCTGCTAAACCTTAGACTGTACTGAACCATGTTCATACTTTTCCATATCTGTCTGCTGCCTGGACAATTCCTGGACATTTCTTTTGGCTGTCTGGACAAATGCTTTGACTGCTCTGGAACGGTATTCCTGCCTGTTAAAACCACAAGTGAGCCTTTTTTTTACCCTTTGCTCAGCAGAATGTATTTTGGGGTGTAATTCTTGGTGTTTACATGCTATGTGTTAGAATCCTGAAGGTGCTACTTGCATATTGGGCCTCTGTATGTGGCCAGGTAGTGGAAAAGTCTCACACATGGGGTATCGCTATGTACATGTACGTGTACATGCTATGTGTTAGAAAGATCTTCTAAAGTGACAACTTTGTGAGAAAAAAATAAGTTTTCATTTTCTTTCCACATTTTCCAAAAACTTATGGAAAGAAATGACATGTTCAAAAGACTCATTATGCCTCATAGAATATACATTGGGTTGTCTTATTTCCAAAATGGGGTTTTGTGGGTAATTTCATTGTCCAGGTGCTCCAGGGCCTTCAAAAATGGAATAGGTACTCAGGAAATGAAATGTGTAATTTATGTGGAAAAGTCTCACACATAGGGTATCGCCATACCCAGGAAGAATAGCAGAATGTATTTTGGGGTGTAATTACAATTTTGCCTGCACCATGTGTGAGAAATAACTTGTAAATATGACAATTTAGTGAAGAAAAAAAAAATATATATATATATATATATATATATATATATATATATATATATATATATATATATATATATATATATTAATTTTCCAAAGCATTGTGGGGAAAAAATTGCAACTTCAAAAAATTCACTATGCCTCTTACTAAATACCTCAGACTGTCTTCTTTCCAAAAAGGGGTCATTTGGGGGGTTATTGTACTGCCCTGACATTTTAGGGCCTCAAGAAATTCGATTTTTGATTGATACATTTTTAATAATACGTAGCATGGCTTGTAGACTCTAGAACTTTTACACAAACCAATGATCACACACTTATCAGGATTTATTTTTTACCAAAGACATGTAGTAGAATACATTTGACCTAAATTTTCGACAAAATTTTATTTTTTTGGTTTCTTTTAAAAGAGAAAGTAGAAAATGTTGTTTTTTTTTTTTTCAAAATATTCGTTTTTTTTCGCTTATATCACAAAAAATAAAACATAAAGGGGTGAATAAATACCACCAAAAAGACAAAAGAAAGCTCTATTTGTGTGAACAAAATGATAAAAATTAAATTTGGGTACAGTGTAGTAAGTCTGAGTAATTGTCATTCAAAGTGAGAGAGCACTGAAAGCTGAAAATTGGTCTGGGAAGGAAGGGGGTGAAAGTGCCCAGTATTGAGGTGGTTAAATTTGTTTTGCTGGTTCATAGAGGTATTCCTGAAAGAGTCATGTTACCTAGATACAACTTTGAAACCCAACTATATGTGTGCATATTTAAGAATTTATAGCACTTTCTTCATTTTGAATAGAACAAGGAAGGGTTAAATCCATATGAAGGTATTTTTTGCTGTCTCTGGTTGGGGAGATTTCACTTTTTATCCTATATATACAAGTAATGAGAGAAATACTCTCCAAGGTGAACAAATTTCGAATTTAGCGAATTGTTATAGTAATGGGTAGCCCCAATTAGAAAATTTCTGCTAATTTCTTGCTCCAATGATAAATCAATATTTTTGGGATTTCCCCTTACTCTGTCTTGGCAACAGTGGTCACCAGAACACAGAGCAGGGAAATTGCCAGCAGTGACATAAACCTTACAAATTTTGCTATTTCCAGCAAGTATTTCTAAAAATACTATGTGGTAAATAGAGTTGGGCGAACGGTTCGGTCCGAGTATAGCCCCATACACACGGTCGGACTTTTTCATGGATTCTGTCCGATCGGACAATGTTGTTGAAAAATCAGACCGTGTGTATGCACCATCGGACAGTGTACGTCGGATTGTCCGACGGACAAAGTCTTATCTCCTGCTGGAAAGATTTGCCGACAACACGGTCCGATCACACCAAATCCGATCGTGTGTACGGTTGTCCGACCGGACAAAGTGCTACGCATGCTCACATCACATTACAAGACCAAAGCTATTGGCTACTAGCCTCTACGTAGTCCCGTCATAGGCAACAAACGTCACCACGTTCAGAATGATCGGATTTTCCGACAACTTTGTCCGACCGTGTGTACGCAAAACCAACATCAGACAAAGTATGACGGACAGGATCCGACCGACCTGGTCCGCGGATTGTCCGACCGTGTGTATGGGGCTTATAAGTTCATTGGTTGTTCGCCCTTTCGACGGACACCCAAATTACTGGGGCGTTCGATTGTTTGTTTGGTCCGCTGAATGGCCACAATGCACTGCGCCGCCACACAGTGTATTGGAAGCCCTGATTGGCTGAAGCAATGAAAGCTTTGTCCAATCAGGGCACAGAGCACTGTCAGAGCCATGATTGGACACTGTAATGATGTCTCTCATTGATTCAGCACTTATTGATTACAACAGTAAATTAGGATTAATGTTGGTAAATCTAAGTGTGCATTCACACTAAAATGCAGTGCACACCAGTGTAGAGGGACATTGCTTAACCGCTTCCAGACCACCCCACGTACATTTACTGCGGCAGGGCAGCCCGGGTGCGCAAAATCATGTTTTGGATACAGTGGGAGCCAATCAGCAAGTCCGACGGCCGTGATGGGTGCCGCGAACCGCCGATTGTTCACAGGAGAGGCGGATCAGAGGTGTGCCAATGTAAACAAAGCACACCGCTGATCTGTCAGGGAGGAAAAGTTGAGAGATCGGCTTTCAGCTAAGCTGAATCACGATCTCTCTTTTCCTCCGGTGTAACACCCCCCCCCCCCCCTGTTAGAAACACCTCCCAGGCACACACTTAACCCCTTTGATCGCCCCTAGTGTTAACCCCTTCCCTGCCAGTGTCATTTATACAGTAATCAGTGCATTTGTATAGCACTGATCGCTGTATAAATGTCACTGGTCCCAGAAAAAGTGTCAAAAGTGTGCGATCTGTCCTCTGCAATGTCGCAGTCCCACTAAAAATCACTTATCACTGCCATTACTAGTAAAAAAAAAATAAATGCCATAAATCTATCCCCTATTTTGTGGATGCTATAACTTTTGCACAAACCAATCAATATACACTTATTGTGATTTTTTTTTATCAAAAACATGTAGAAGAATAAATATTGGCCTAAATAGATAAGGAAATTTGTTTTATTTTTTTTTTCTATTCTGGATATGCATTATAGCAGAAAGTAAAAAAATATAGTTGTAACGCCATAACCCCTGGGGGTGGCTATATTTTTCTGGGCTTACCGATTAACTCCTCTGCCTTGTAGCTCGTTGTTATTGTCTAGGGGTTCCCAGGGTTAGTACCCAGTAACTGTGGAGACTGACACTTATGTTCCCATTTGGGATTTTTATTTGCACGAAACGTTGAACAAACTGTCTCTCAGTTGGGAATAAAGGGTAAGGGTATAGAAGCTCAGGCACTCGGAACTTGCTGACACTTAAACAAATGTCTCTCTCTTTAGATGATCCAGGGAGTAGCCACTCACAACTGGATAACTCACTGTTGGATAAACCCTTGTTTGCAGATCTAGCAGCCAACAAGTGATCTCAGCTTAGCAAAGTCTCTGCCACAGACTTGGTTGTGAAACTTTAGATGAACACACAAAAGTCTCTCACAGGAACTTAGTTGCAACTGAAGGATAGGTTAGGAACTTTTTACAGTACCAGTATCTCTCAGCCGTTCTGGCGATACCATAAGAAATGAGGATTCAACCAGTGTCCATACAGCTCAGCTTCCAGTCTCTTACCGAGCAGCCAGCCTCGCGCATGGCCCTCCTCCAAAGAGTCCTCCCCTGGTCGCATGTAGAGTTGCTGTGCCTCTCCAATCCTGAGACGGCACCGGAACACTTCAGAATCCTCCTTCAGTTACTACGCCTCGAACTAGCCAGTTCCGAGGCTCGGAAATGGATGGATCCCCACCCCAGACCATGAGGGCCTCTGGGGCTGGTCAGGAGAAACAGGACCATGGAGTCAGCAGACACTCCTGGTCCCGAACTGAACCCAGGCCGAAGCCCAGGCCAGAACGTAACAGAACCCCGAACCACGTGACTTCAGCAACTTAAGTACCCCCTTGGAATACACAGTGGAACAAACGCGCCCACTGATTGGCTCCGGGGAGAGATTGGTACCCAATGCGTCCAACCAGACTGCGTTCTAAGGCCTGTCACAGGTGATCACCTCACCTATGACCAGGCAGAACCTTAATACAGCCCAGCCAAACTGATGCCAAAGCATAACCTAGAGGAAATTAACCCCAAAACTCAACTACAGTTCTGGACAAAAACTAAATTTACAGGCGCTATGAACTTTGAAAAAGTGCAGGCACTACATAGTTTTTTTTTTTTCAAAATTGTCAGTTATTTTTGTTTATAGCTCAAAAAATAAAAACCGCAGAGGTAATCAAATACCACCAAAAGAAAACTCTATTTGTGGGAAAAAAAGAATATCAATTTTTTTTTGGGGTACAGCTTTGCACGACCTCTCAATTGTTAGCTAAATCGACGCAGTGCCGTATCTGAAAAAAATGGCCTAGTCAGGAAGTGGGTAAAACCTTCTGGGGCTGAAGTGGTTAAAAACTGACCACACTAAACCACAGGAGAGCACAGTGTGGTCAGTTCTCTAGCTCTGCTGGGAACGAAGCCTACTCTTCTCCAATGATCGTGCTTGTCCTAAAACACACACCATGCACAGCCATTCACTGGGAAGTTCAGTGTGCTGCTATTTCTCCTCCCCCAGCTCTTATGCAGCTGAGAACACAGGGAATGTGATCACTTATTGTCTTGCCTTTCATTTCTATTTTAAAAGCTTCAATACAGGGCACTTTTACCCCCTTCCTGCCCAGGCCAATTTTCAGGTTTCAGCGCTGTCACACTTTGAATGACAATTGCGCGGTCATGCAACACTGTACCAAAATTAAATTTTTAGCATTTTTTTTTCACACAAATACAGTAGAGCTTTATTTTGATGGTATTTAACCACCGCTGGGTTTTTAATTTTTCGCAAAAAAAGAAAAAGAAAAAAAAGACAGAAAACCTTCACTGATGTGCGCTGATGAGGCTGCAGTGATGGGCACTGATAGGCTGCACTGATGGGCACTGATGAGGCAGCACTAAAGGTCACTGATGAGCCGGCACTAATATGCAGCACTCATGATCACTGATAGGCAGCACTAATAGGTGGCACTGATGGGCAATGATCGACAGCACGGATAGGCAGAACCAATGGGCACTGATTAATTGATGATTGATTGATGATTGATAGGCTGCACTGGTGAGCAGGCACTGATAGGCACTGAAAGGCAGCACTGATGGGCACAGATTGCCATTACTGATGGGCACCAACTAGAATCAATAATGGGCACTGTTGGGGCTGCACGGATAATCAGTGCCCTGATTATCTGTACAGGGCTCCCCTTTGAGGAAATGTTGCTGATCAGCTCTCCTCTCCTCACACTCTGTCAGTGTGAGGCGAGGAGAGCTGATAAACGGCATTTCCTTGTTTACATGTGATCAGCTGTGATTGGACACAGCTGATCACATGGATCGGCTCTTTACCGAGATAGGGTTTAGCACCATGTCCCAGGGACACAGCGTCCCTGAAGTCGCCACGCTGCACGCCCCCCGCGGGCGCATAAACGCGATAAGACTGGGGTAAAATCATATGACGTCCTTCCAGAACAAGAGAGCACCCCGCCCCCGTCATTTGTCAATACGGGCAGGAGGTGGTTAAAATGAATGGGTTGTTTTACAGGGTGAGGGTTTACATACACTTTAACGCAGTCTATTAAAAATAAATAAGCTGTTAACATGTGAAAAAATAGTTGCTGCGGCTTTTCCACCACAGTGCACATTTTGTGTTGTGGTTCACTATAATGTAGTTGCATTATGGAAATACTGTATGCTGTAGTGTATTACACGATGCATTTCACCCTGCTTGGTGCGCTACCATGCATTACTGCAATCTAATGTGAAAAAGCCATGCAGTTCTGCATTAGGGTGACCACATTTCCAAACTGCCATTCAGGGACATAGCCCCCCCGCCCCCCCCCCCCCCCCCGCCCACCCGCCAAACAAAAAAAGATGAACGGAGGGGGACACGGCGGAAGAACGGAGGGGGACGGAAGAACGGAGGGGGACACGGCGGAAGAACAGAGGGGGAAAGCAGAACGGAGGGGGGGACACGGCAGAAGAACGGAGGGGAACACGGCGGAAGAACGGAGGGGGACACGGCGGAAGAACAGAGGGGGAAAGCAGAACGGAGGGGGGGACACGGAGGAAGAACAGAGGGGGACATGGCAGAAGAACGAGAACGGAGGGGGACAGCAGAACAGAGGGGGACACGGCGGAAGAACGGAGGGGGACGTGGCGGAAGAACGGAGGGGGACGTGGCGGAAGAACGGAGGGGGACGTGGCGGAAGAACGGAGGGGGACGTGGCGGAAGAACGGAGGGGGACACGGCGGAAGAACAGAGGGGGACAGCAGAACGGAGGGGGGACACGGAGGGGGACAGCAGAACAGAGGGGGACAGGACAGCAGCAGAATGGAGGGGGGACAGTACACCAACCTACCTGTCCTGGAAGTTGGTCAATGTCTTCTGCTGTCTTCCTCCGAAATTGACTGCAGGTGCTTTGCAAATGTGCGGATCTCGTGGAGCCTGGAGGAGGGCTTGGACGAGGCTCAGGCTGGCTTGGCTGGCTGCTCAGCTCGTGTCTCTCTCTGGTGACTGGCGTCACTCAGTCTGTGCTGGCTGGCGGTGGCAGCTGATCTCCCTGGGGGCGCGCACGCTGGTCGTAGGGTGCGGGGCTGCGGGCAGGTACACTGCCCGCCCCACACACTGACTTCGGGAACTGCCCATGTGACTGTCAGCCCGCCCCTGAGGCCTCAGCTGAGGCGAGCTGACGTCACTGGTTACTAGACGCTGGGCGGCCGCTAGCCTAGCAACCGGACTGTATCAGAGAGAGTCTGTCAGACTGAGATGTAATGTTAATTAGCGGTGGCGGCCGGCGGCGGACGGGCGGAAGTCTGGTGGTCAGTCGCTCAGTCACTGTGTTTTTTTTTTCATTCCGGGACACTGTATTGTCCCGGAATGAAGCTCCCCGGGACACGGGACATTAAACTTAAATCCGGGACAATCACGGGCACCCTATTCTGCATGCGCGCATCACACAAGTTGAGGGGGGGGGTAAAAGTAAAAAGGAAGACAGAGGAAATGCTTCCTTTTACATGCAGCAGTCTGCTGACCTCATTCTCTCAGGTTCAACTTCTCAAACTAGCCAGAAAGTTGCCTGAAGATCAAGAAAAGGTATAAATACAGTATATATGATAAAGATAAAAAGATATAGCTTAAAAAAGTCCATTGTTGCTTTATATTGTGACCTGTCAGAACGCATTAATACATTGTAAAGTTACTGAAAAGTCCACTTCAAGCTAGCATCTTTTATGTAAACAATATTAGCTGAACTATACACTGCAATACAGTTTTAATATAGAGAGAACAGGTTTACAGTTATGCTAAATGCATGTTACCTGTGTTGCTGGACAACAGAATATTTACCTTTGGATGCCAAGTTTAGTGCAGCTCCCCCTGCAGCAAGAACTGGGTTAAGGTCACTTGCTGAACCTTTGCTCATGACATGTCCTCCAAGAGACTAAATGCATTACAAACATTAGATTAGAATGAAATAGAAGTAGTATGCAGTACATAAATAGCTATTTATCTGATTAAGGAAAAATAACTTTTTAAAAAAAATAAAGTCAAACCGTAGGAATATATGTATTTCAAACATGTTGATCTTTTTATTATGAAAGTGGGCAACTTAAAAAATATATATATATTTAGACATTTCAATTGCAGAACATTTCAAAACCGAGTATACATACAGCCATGCTTCTAATTTGCAATCCGGCAAGCGTGCTCAGCTGCTGCAGTAATGCTTGGAATATCTTGGTTTTAGTCTGTGGCATCTTGGAAACACTCTCATTTAAAATGAGTTTAACTTGTGCAAGACTGACTGCAGCTCCAATTGTAATCCCTAAAAAAAAAAAAACATGAGTGTCTTTAGAAAATGTCTCAGATGTTTAAAAGAATGTTCTACTTGGATCTTCCTCTAGTTCTCCTTTTTCAAAATAAAAAAAAAACAGTTCTAGGTTTATAAAATGTATTTTAAAGTGGATGTAAACTGCATTCATGAAATCTGACCTAGGTACATATATCTGTAGTGTTTACTTATCTCTCTCCAAAACACGAATACCCCATGTCTTTCTGCTGCTTCATTCCTCTGTTATCAGCAGAGTCACTTCTGACAAGTTCTCAGACAAAGGAGAAAAAAGCAGCTGGAAATTTGTGTTGGGGAGGGTGCATAGAGATAGATTAGCAGAGAGATGGTCTATTCACAATACAGCTCTGCATGTTTCTTCTTTCCTCTGCCTATGTGGAGAAGGGGGGGGGGTGCCTTTTCTTCCAATCAGCTCACACATAGTGTATGCCCAGACTGCCCTCCCACTGCTGAAACAGGAAGAAAAATTTCTAACATAATGTCCACTTTCTAAACAGTGTAGGAAGCCAGAAGAAAGCAGATATACATGTAAAGCTTATGTAGGGAGATTTGTTTAATCTCTGTGTATCATCTGAGGTTGTTCACTTCACTGGGTATATATGAGGATTTACATCTACTTTAAGATAGGAAGGCAAAAAAAAATATAGTATTTTTATAACAGCTTACCTGTAAATTCCTTTTCTTGGAGTACATCACGGGACACAGAGCACCATAGTAATTACTATGTGGGTTATAGGCCACCTTCAGGTGATGGACACCGGCACACCCTAAACAGGAAGTTGCCTTCCTATATAACCCCTCCCATACCAGGAGCGCCTCCGTTTTTGTAGCAATGCAATATACATATACCCCAGAAGAAGAGGGGAGGGACCTCTGTGTCCCGTGATGTACTCCAAGAAAAGGATTTTACAGGTAAGCTGTTATAAAAATCCTATTTTCTTTATCGTACATCACAGGACACAGAGCACAATAGTAATTATTATGTGGGATGTCCCATAGCAATGCTATTTGAGGGGAGGGAGACACAACCCATAGGGCACCAACAGACTTGAGGACCTATACTGCTGCCTGCAGCACACTGCGCCCAAAGGCGATATCCGGAGAGACTACGTCTCTTCAGAATGTGGGCTTCTATAGGCAAACCGTCAAACTTAGAGTTTGTAAGGTAGGATGGAATGTTGGCCCCTGTGAGAGTAGGTCTGGCCGTAGTGGAAGTGACCATGGATCCTCCACCACCATCTTTACGATTTCTGCATACAAGGACCTTCTGGACCATGCTGGGGCTACAAGAATTGCCGCCTTTCTTTCTAGCAAAGAAGCCATGGCAGCAACCGAATAGGGAAAAAACTCAGTGAAAACTGACCTCATGGGGTCACCACGCATCTGTCTCGCATGCAAGTGGATCCCTTGTCCTTGACAAAAAGTTGACCAACTACATGTTGAACCTGGACGCCAAAAGATCTACATCCGGAATCCCCAATCTTTGGCATATAGCCAGAAAGATTTTGGGGTGAAGGGATCACTCCCCCGGGAACAACTGCTGGCGACTCACATAGTCTGCCTGCCAATTCTCTATTCCCGGAATGAAGACTGCCGATAGGCAAGGAACATCCTTTTCCACCCAAGCTAGAATATGGTCCACCACTCTCTGAGCTGCGTGACCCTTAGTAACCCTCTTGGCGATTGATATAGGCCACATCTGTGGGGCATTTTTGGATTGGATCCTGACAGGAAAATCCCGTAACCTGAATGTTCAGGGCTTCAGAGCCAGACACGCTGCCTGAATCTCTAGGAAGCTGATGGGCAAGGCTTTTTCGGTTCTGGACCACTGTCCCTGGACAGTTCTCATTTCCAGTACTGCTCCCCAACCTGAAAGGTTGCATCTGTCGTTACCACTTTCCAGGTAACTGGTATGAAGGTTTTTCCTTCTGCAGATTCCCGGATACCGAGCACCAACTGAGGCTCTGGAACACCTTTGGGGACAGCCGCATAGGCAAATCTAGAGCTTGAACCATTTTGTTTCAAGCTGACAGGATACTGCTTCGAATGAAGCCACCATCTTTCCTAACAGCCTCATGCAAAGGCAAACGGAGGGATCTCTTTTTGACCTGACCATTTGCACCAGCTCTCTTATGGCGTTCATCTTTACCTGAGGCAAGAACACCTTTTTCTGGGCTGTGTCTATGATCAGACCCAAGTACTCCAGTGAGGCACGGAATGTAGGACTGCAGGGAATGGAATGCAGGGCCGGGCATGACAGTGGTGACTAAGGGCTACAAGGGGTTAATGGTGCATTCAGAAGAGCTAAACAGGAAGGGGATGGCTGGTTAGTTAATTTTGGAAGGAAGGGGAGGGGTGATATAAAGGTGTGGGGTGGAGTCAGGTGGTCACTTGCAAAGCTGGAACTGAAGGAGGAGGCAGTTTTTCCCACCCTCCCGCCCTATTGTGTGGTTTTGTGGTTTTGGGTGTTTCTTCTTTTGTTTTGTATTTCAGGTATCGTGGGAAGGAGTCACGACAGCAAATTGGATCCGGAAGTTGGCGGTGTTTGGTGGTCTTTGACGGTGACTGTGAATCAGAGGTGATCTGAAAGGGGTGGGGGGCTCATAGTGTATCTGCCCCTCCAGGGTATTCCTGAATGGTGGAGGGAATACTTGTTTGTTCACTGACGGAAAGTTGTCTCTGAGAGTTCCTAGTTGGAAGCCTGGTAAAATGTTTAAATGGGTACCGCAGTGATCTTGTTGCTTGGCAACAAGGTTTTGTCACCATCAGAGATCACCAGATTGGGTCAGACATTTATATCTTGTTATGTTTATGTTTATGGTTATCTATATATATTTATATAAATTTATATTTTTGGTTCGAGTTTATTTGATTGGTTAATAAATAGGCTGTTGTGGCCATTTTACTCCAAAGTAAGGTGTGGTCTCATCTTTTAAAGGGGAAGGTAAAAGGGAGGAGTTTAATGGTCATTGGGTATGCAGATAAAAGAGGACATTTAGGCTACACTGGTCAAGCCTTTTTAGCGGTTTTAAGGAAGACTTCTCTAGTTTGAGAATTCAACACAGATTTTTCAGGTATTTGGTTGTAATGCGCACGCTTTGCTCCACATGAGCCACTGACTGATCTATTAGCAATAGATCATCTAGGTACGCCAAGACTGTTATTCCCTGTGCCCTTAACCTGGCCAGAACTTTTGTAAACACCCGGGGTGCTGTAGCTAGCCTGAAGGGCAAGGCTACAAATTGAAAATGATGCTGTTCTATCTCAAACCGCAGAAACCTTTGGTGAGCTAAAAATATAGGGACATGCAGATATGCATCTCTGATATCGATAGTAGGGATGAGCCAAACACCCCCCGGTTCGTTGCAGAACATGCGAACAGGCAAAAAATTTGTGCGAACACCGTTAAAGTCTATGGGACTAGAACGTGCAAAAAAAAGTTTTTAAAACGCCCATTTTTTCGGGAACAGTGATTTTAATATTGCTTAAAGTCTGGTCTGGTATAGATATTAAGGGGGAACCCCACACCCCAAAAAAAAAGCATGGGGCCCCCAGGCCCTATATACTCTGAACGCGGTCCCCGGGTTACAAACAAGATAGGGACTGTAGGTTTGTTCTTAAGTTGAATCTGTTTGTAATTTGGAACAGGTACATTTTATAAGTGTAGCTCCAGCCAAAAAAATCTATATTATAGCTTTTTGGATAACATAGGGAAGGGTTATCATCACCCCTGTAACATTTGTTTTTCTGTCTGTGCCCCTGTTCAGAAGATTTCACCTCACTTTCTGCCCCAATGTCAATTGGATTTAGAAAATTTTGGGTTATTAAGGAAACAAGGATTGGTGATAAAGCATCAGTGGAGACACCTTTTTCCCATATTAACTCTTACAGGAGAGAATTTCCTAGGGGTAGATTTCCTCTCACTTCCTGTTGTCTCCCTCCACTTCTAAGTCGGATGTTTGAAAATAGGGAACCACCTTTATATACTATACAGCCTGCCCTATACACTCTGTGGAAAATTGGGCCTTAGGTGTTGGTGGTACCAGAACACTTTAAGCCCTCACAGTTACTCTTGGTGGGCGTTGGAACAGGCCCTGCTGTGAAATATTATATCAAGAATTGTAATTACGTATTTAACAGGGGCATAAAAATTTGGCCATAGGCGATGGTGGTGGTGGCACAACACTGTAATGCCTCACAGATACTTTTGTTGAGCGCAGGAACAGGCCCTGCTGTGAAATATTGGATCAAAAATTGTAATTACACGCCCATGTTAAATAGGGGCAGAAAAATTGGGCCTTAGGCGGTGGTGGTGGCACAACACTGTAATGCCTCACAGATACTTTTGTTGAGCGCAGGAACAGGCCCTGCTGTGAGATATTAGATCAAAAATTGTAATTACAACCCCTGTTAAACAGGGGCAGAAAAATTGGGCCTTAGGCAGTGGTGGTGGTGCCCTGAACCGAAAATATTCCTAGAAGCTATCATCATGAAGATTGAGGAGGAATAGGATAGTCACTCAGCATAATAGGATAGTCACTCAGCATATGCAGTCTTCAAGGGATCCCACATCCATAAAAAAATCAGTCGGTTACATCAGCATCAGGTGCTTGGTAGCTGGTGATCCGAGACTGATTAATTTTTATGAATGTGAGCCGATGAACAGAGTCTGTGGATAGGCGCACTCTGATCGGTTACAAAGCCTCCAGCAGCACTGAATGTGCGTTCACAAAGAATGCTGGATGCAGGACAGGCCAGTAGCTCAACTGCATATTGAGCAAGCTCTGGCCAGTGGTCCATCCTCAAGACCCAGTGGATGTTCTGGTGGAAAGGTCTCCAAGTCTGATCTTGCCCCTAGATATTCCTGCACCATGGAATTCAGATGCTGGCGATGGTTGCTGGAACCGATCAGACCTGGGCGCTGAGGACTGAAGAATTGTCTGAAGGCATCGGTCAGCCAGCCACCTTCTCCACCGCTCTTTCTGTGACTGAACTAAGTCTCAGCAACACGTTGTCCAGCACCAGGAAATTGTAACCTCCCAGGCTCTGGAAACGCATTGCACAAACCTTTCTGCAAGGTCTCCCGAAGATGTTTCATCCTCTGCTCCCTCTTCGAAGGCTGGATAAGTTCTGCAACCTTACCCTTGTAATGTGGATCAAGAATGCAGTGTAAGTTTGCAGATGCATTCGATCTTGAGTCCTTTGGGTCACTAAGGATCACATGATCCTCCACCACCTCCTCCCAGCCACGTACAACTCCATGGGTTTCTGGGGACCGCAAACGATCCCTTGAAGACTGCTGCTGATGCTGAGTGTTATCCTCCACCTCCATGCTGACACAATCCTCCTCCTCCTCCTCTTCTTCTACTTGTGTGATCGGTGGGCCTGCAGGAATACTAGTATCTGCATAAAGGGGGCCTTGAGAGGTAAGGAAGTCCTCCTCTTCCTTCCGCTGTGCTGTCATAAGTGCCCTCTCCATTATTCCATGAAGCGTGTGCCCCAACAGAAAGACAAGAGGGACAGTATCACTGATGCATGCACTGTCACTGCTCACCATCCTTGTGGCCTCCTCAAATGATGACAGGACAGTGCATGCATCCTTGATCAGTAGCCACTGGCGTGGGGAAAAAAAGCCAAGCTCCCCTGACCCTGTCCTGGTGCCATACTCACACAGATACTCATTGATGGCCCTCTGCTGCATGTGCAGCCGCTGCAGCAATGCCAACGTTGAGTTCCATCTGGTGGGCATGTCACAAATGAGGCGGTTCTTGGGCAGGTTTCGTTCTCTTTGATTGTCAGCCAGCCAAGCACTGGCATTATATGACTGGCAGAAATGACCACAGACTTTCCTGGCCTGCCTCAGGAGATCCTGTAAGCCAGGGTACCTGCTCAAGAACCACTGCACCACCAAATTCAGGACGTGAGCCAAAAAGGGAACATGGGTCAAGTGCCCCTGTCCGAGGGAGGAGAGGAGGTTGGTGCCATTGTTGCATACAACCATTCCTGGCTGAAGCTGGCATGGCGTCAACCACCTCTGAGCCTGCCCCTGCAGAGCTGACAGAATCTCTGCCCCAGTGTGGCTCCTGTCCCCTAAGCAGACCAACTCAAGCACCACATGGCATCCTTTTGCCTGAGTGCTTGCGTAGCCCCTTGAACTCCTACGGAGCACCGCTGGTTCAGAGGAGAAATCTGCAGAAGAAGAGGCCATAGAGGAAGAAGAAGAGGACGGGGTGGAGGAGAGAGCTGTGGCAGAATCACCACTAGCATGTTGGAGTGTTATCCTCCACCTCCATGCTGACACAATCCTCCTCCTCCTTCTCTTCTTCTACTTGTGGGATCGGTGGGCCTGCAGGAATACTAGTATCTGGATAAAGGGGGCCTTGAGAGGTAAGGAAGTCCTCCTCTTCCTTCCGCAGAATCACCACTAGCATGTTGGAGGCGTGGTGGGGGATCAAGCTCCAACAATACTGAACCCTGTCCTGCATCCTTCCCAGCTGCCAGCAGAGTTACCCAGTGCGCCGTGAAAGAAAGGTAACGTCCCTGTCCATGCCTGCTGGACCATGCCTGCTGGACCATGAGTCAGCAGTAATATGCACCTTACTGCTGATCACCCTGTTCAACGAGGCCAAGACATTGCCTTCCACATGCTGGTAGAGAGCCGGAATGGCCTTCCGTGAAAAGGAATGGCGTTTGGGAACCTGCCACTGAGGTACCGCACATTCCACAAATACACGAAACAGGGCAGAGTCTACCAGCTGAAAAAGGCAGCAGTTGCAGTGCTAGCAATTTGGCCAAGCTAGCATTTACGCTGAACATGTGGATGGCCGGGACCAAATTTCTTTAGACAGTTTAGCAACTGGGGTAGGGAAATTTGCCTGCTAAAATGCGAAGTTTCCTATTTCTATATCTTCATTCCTCTCAGTGCAGGTTTCTGGGGTTGGAGATCCCAGCTGATGAGGAGCAAGCAGAGGTCCACCTTGTTCTTTAATGTGGGTCTTTTAAGTGCTGTTGCCAACGGACTGCATGGGAGGTCGTCATATGTCTGGTCAACCATGTGGTGCCTAAGCGGCTGCTGTTTTAGCCACGCTTGATACGCTTCAGACATATGTTGCAAACAGCAACAGTGTGATCTGCTGCACACATGTCAAAAAAGGCCCACACCAAAGAACTTTTCAAAATATGTGGGGGGACAGCAGCGCCCTGCACCTGCTTAGCTCTGCGGTGTGAGGCAATAGGGTGGCTGCCCTTAAGCTGCCCCCTGGAGGGCATCCTGCCTCGTTGGAGATGTGCCTCCTCCTCCTCTCTTCTATCAGGCACCCAAGTAGAGTCAGTGACCTCATCATCCCATCCCTCCTCGTCACTGGAGCAAACTTGGCAGTGTGCTGCAGCTCGGGGAACATGACTGCCAGTTTCTTGACCTTCTTGGGCACCCCTTCTCTCTAGACTCACGTTACTCCCTTCCTCAACCTGGGTACCATCATCGGAGCCTTCAAATTGCTGTGCATCCTCCTGCAGCATTTATCCAACACTGTGGTCGAATAGTTCGGGGGAATCCTCCGTGCATGATGGTGGGGCTAGGGAAGGAGTGACTGTTGACATGGAGCAGATGGAATAGGCCGCTTTGGCAGGCAAACTACTCTGAGCCTGGGTGTCAGAGGATGAGGAGGATGAGGAGGGCTTTGTTATCCATTCCACCAACTCTTCTTCATGTTGCTGCTCAATAACACATCCAGCTGCAGAAAAAAAGGACAAGCATGCCCCCCACTGCCACGTGCTGAGGATGCACCGTGTCCACGACCAGCACTGTCGACTGTAGACACAGAGCCTGCTTGCCCTCTTTTTTTTTTCTTCTGCTTGCCCCCTTTTTGTGGCCTGTGAGCGTCTGCCTCTCCTTGGTGGCCTTCCGGACATTCTGTAAATTTTGTTTAGCAAAACCACGCTACACTGTATTGTGTACTGTGTACACCACCAGAAAAGTAGTAGCAAGTGCACTAGGGGTGCACTGTACTGTGTACACCAACAGAAGTGTAATAACATCTATGGGTGCACTGTATGTATTGTGTACACCACCAGGAAAGTAGTAGCAACTGCACTAAGGGTGCACGGTACTATGTACACCAACAGAAGTTTAATAACAACTATGGGTGCACTGTAAGTATTGTGTACTGTGTACACCACCAGAAAAAGTAGTAGCAACTGCACTAGGGGTGCACGGTACTGTGTACACCAACAGAAGTGTAATAACAACTATGGGTGTACTGTATACACCACCAGAAAAGTAGTAGCAACTGCAATAGGGGTGCACGGTACAGTGTACACTAACAGAAGTGTAATAACAACTATGGGTTTACTGTATTGTGTACACCACCAGAAAAGTAGTAGCAACTGCAATAGTGGTGCACGGTATTGTGCACCAACAGTAGTGTAATAACAACTATGGGTGTACTGTATTGTGTACACCACCAGGAAAGTAGTATCAACTGCACTAGGAGTGCATGGTACTGTGTACACCAACAGAAGTGTAATAACAACTATGGGTGCACTGTATGTATTGTGTACTGTGTACACCACCAGAAAAGCAGTAGCAACTGCACTATGGGTGCACAGTACTGTGTACACCGCCTGAAGTATATTAGAAAAAGTATACCAGGAATGGCCTGCGGTCAGATATAGCTAAACTGGATACAGTGGATAGATATATTTAATATATTTATATTTATATATTATTATATATATATATTAAATACACTGCAGCTAACTGCGCTCCCGCAGTGCATTATGGGCCATTACGCGCCGCTCGAGTTTGGCTTGAACGGCCCATAATGTTCGGTTTCGACGAACGGGCGAACAGCCATGTTCGACCTGAACAGAAAGCTCATCCCTAGTCGATAGACACCAGTAGTTCTCTTCCTTGTAAGATAGAAACCACTGACCTGATCGACTCCATGCGAAAGGAGCGGATCTTCAGGAACTGATTTAGATTTTTTTAGATCTAGAATGGGTCTGACATCTCCATTAGGTTTTGGTACAGTAAAGAGGTTTGAATAAAACCCCAAACCTTGCTCTTCTGTATTTGTATGATCACCCCCTGAGCCAGTAATCGGTCTAGTGCCCGAAACAGATATTGCCTTTTCCCTGGATCTCTGGGAATGTTTGACCTCAGAAAACAAGACGGTGGAAACTCCCTAAATTCTAGTTTGTACCCTAGGGACACCGTGGAGATGACCCATCTATCCTGAATTTCCTCTTGCCAGACTTCTGAGTATTGCAAAAGTCTTCACCCCAGTCTGGCGAGGGGGGACGTCCCTTCATAATGAGGCTTTAGTATTCTGTTTTGCAGGTTTCTGCCCCAGGACTTCTTTTGTGCCTGGGCCTAACCCTGAGGCTTTCCTCTTGAGTCTGACGGCAGGGGGCATCGCCACTGCCTAGAGGCGGATGCCCCTTGTGCAGGAGAAAGAGTATGCTTAAATGAAGGGTGTTTATACTTTCTTTTGACTGGCAAAAGAGTACTTTTCCCACTAGAAATCATTTGGATGTATTTGTCCAAATCATCCCCAATAGCCGATCCTCATGAAAAGGAAAACCAGTCAGGAGCCTTTTGCATGGTGCTTCGGCTGACCAATTTTTTAACCACAGGATCCTACGCATGTGTATTAGCACAATCACAAGGCGGGATGCCTGGTGAATAGAATCTTTCATGGAGTCTATGGCAAAACATAATGCGCTTGGTAGTTCGGCCAAATCCCAGGCTTGTTGTGCAGGAACCTCCTTAATGGCCTGTCTATTAACTGATCCTTTAGGGACTGACAGATGCCTATTGCAGCGACTGCAGGCTGAGTAATGGCACCTGCCAAGGAAAAAGAGGATTTTAAGAGGAATTCCAACCTTCTCTGTGTTGGATCCTTAAGCATTTTTGCATTGTCTACTGGACAAGTTAGACTTTTATTCACACTGGATATAGCAGCGTCAACTGCTGATACATTCCATTTTTTGGTGAATTTCTCCTCCATGGGATAGAGTGCTGTGAATCTCTTTGGAGGAAAAAAAATGCTTATCCGGGTGAACCCATTCAGCATAAATAAGCTGTTCTAGTAATGCATGGACAGGAAACGTATGCAAAGGCTGTGAAGGTTGTAAGGAACCCAAAGAAGAAACAGAACTTTCAGCTGACTCCGTTAGTGATAGCTTGAAAGTGGAAATAGCAGAGGGGTACCAGAAGTTCCTCAGGTTGGCGGTGAAGACCCCAGAAGGGATAGTGCATCTACAATTCAGGGCTCTTCCCTTCGGGCTATCTTCTTCCCCCCGTATATTCACCAAAGTCATGGTGGAGGTTCTGGCCTTCTTGCGACTCAGAAACATCGCAATAGTCGCATATCTAGACGATCTGCTCCTATTTGCTTCTTCCCCAGAGCAGCTGTCCAGAGATCTGCAGGTAACAAGGGAAATCCTCGAAAATCTAGGATGGCTCTTGAACCTGGAAAAATCCAGCCTGACCCCATCGCAGAAAATCATCTTCCTGTTTTTCTTCTTCCGGAAGAAAAAATCCAGAAGGTGGACAGGGCGAGGTTGCTCTTGCAGGGCAATCAACAGATCTCAATAAGGAAAGCCATGTCAGCCCTAGGGCTATTGACATCCTCGCTCCCAGCAGTACAGTGGGCAGGGCTGCATTTTCGCCCTTTACAACTGTTCATACTGGGAATTTGGGACCACAGTCAGAATTCCCTGGATGCTCTGATAGAGGTACCAAGTCAGGTAAAGAGGTCACTTTGGTGGTGGAGAAAAGGGGCCAATCTTTCCCAGGGTTTGGAATGGGTCCTCCCGGTATCCAAAACCATCACGACCGATGCAAGCGGCACAGGTTGGGGAGCTCATCTAGGTTCCCGGATGGTTCAGGGCACCTGGCTAAAGCAAGAGGCAAGGGAATCCTCGAACTGAGGGAGCTGAAAGCCATAGAGTTTGGCGCTCAGAGCCTTTCAGGAAGAACTCCAGGGTCAACACGTGAGAGTCAGGTCAGACAACTCCTCTGCAGTAGCATACCTCAACAGGCAGGGAGGTACCAAAAGCAGGTCTCTGTGGAGCTTGACAAGCACCATTCTCAGGTGGGCCGAGACAAATATTCTGTCCCTGTCGGCGGGGTACATCTAAAAGGGGATCAAAATCAGGTTGCGGGATTTTCTCAGCAGGAGAAAGCTGAGAGAAGGCGACTGGATTTTTGAACCAGGATGTCTTCAAGGCAATTACCCAGAGGTGGGGGATGCCTTGTATAGACCTCTTCGCTTCAAGGGAAAACAGAAAAACAGATCTGTTCTTCTCCCTGAGCAGATGGGACGGAGCACTTGGAGTGGACGCACTGGCTCAGAGCTGGGAGTTCTCCAAGTGCTATGCCTTCCCCCCTCCTGTACTAATTCCAGCAGTACTGAGGAAGCTACAGTTGGAGAGCACAACTCTCATTCTGATAGCACCTCATTTGGCCCAGGAGGCCGTGGTTTTCCATCTTGAAGTGTCTGGCAGTGGAACCCCCGTGGATTCTGCCATTCCAGGAAGATCTTCTGTCCAGGGTCCAATCTGTTGTCCTCAGGTGGAGCGGTGGAACCAGGCTGCTTCATCCACCGTTGTCTCCTCCACAGAGGAGTAATCGGTTTGTTTTTCCTCCTGATCGCCTGAGGGTAACATCTCATCCTCTACCCACTGTGCCCTTGGTAAAGGGTCCAGGGTGGGGAGGGGGTTCTAACACGCTTCCTATCCTTTAAGATGGAGGATGTGATTAAAGCCACTAATCTTCCTTCTAGGCCCAGCAGGGCGGAGGAAAATGCATCTTCAGTCACGTACACAGGGGCTGAGATGTGAGAAGCAGCTGCACCACCAATTGGTTCCAATGACTCACCCTGGCTTGCCACATCTGATATTTTAGGAGAGGATGACAGTGTGGAGGCAAGACTGGAGTTCCCAGCCCCTGGGGGTGAAATTTTTGTTACCATTTTGTGGTGTCTTTTTTGGGAGCCATAGTGTTAAGCATAAAAGCAGAGGCACTAAGTAAATGCACTACTTGCTGAGCAATAGTCTAGCATACAATGCCGCTAATAAAGTTCAGCTTGGTGCTGAGGAAAAAGTGTTTCCTTTACTGGGAAAATGCCTGTATGCAGCGCCTTACGTGACCCCACCGCTCCTGTGTCCTATGTGATCTGCAGCTGTATCTCCAGCTCTTTCACTGAGGAGAGTTGTATCCTTTTGTGTATGTGCTGCCGAACCAAGCACCATTTGTATCTGCAAGCTCTGTGTCCCACTATGTCCCACATACCGTGCCTTGCTTAAGCCACACCCGCTCCACACATCAACCCGCCCCCCTTTTCAGCTTTGAAGTGGTTCCCGCGCACGGCGTTCGGGTCTTGCCAGTCGGCAGACCCAGTGCGAGGAGAGGGGAGGTCGGAATTCATGCATCGATGTGACACAGAAAAAAACACGATACACAACATACAAAATATAGGGGAAGCCACTGCACCCCCCGAAGAGGGGGGTTGGGGGTTAGTACACTTGATGTACCTGCTAGCCCGTTCCCTCAGGGGGAAGAATACATTACTTCTTTCCTGATAGGAATCCCCTGATGAGCTGCATGAATGAGACCACACACCTGCTCTTAGGCATTTGACACAGAGCTGACTGAGAGGCAACATTAAAGGTATGTGCATTTACTCCCTCTAGTGGAGACTTAAGGCATGACAACATTTTACTCATGGAAGAAAAAAACATAGGTGTACTTTTTACAGTTCCTAGGCTTCTTCCCTTACCTTTTCCTCACTGCAGGATACTGCTGAAGTCAGACAGAGCCAAACTTTACCCATCACGGCAGGCTGCGTTAGCAAACCTTCAAGGACAGAGTCCCTTTTTATTGGGGTTCCACTCCCTTGGACCTGTATTAGCACCCTGCCAGGAAAAGCTTTAGGTAATGTAAGCATGACCAAAAAGCCCTGAGTCCTGGGGTCCAGCCCTGCAAGGAGAGGCGTTACAGGCAAAACCTTGTGCTTCGTATATGAGGTCCGGGTACCATCCACCTTGGCCTCAGTGGCACTTTGGATGGATCCGGTCTATGGAGGCTGTTTAAATCCAGCAAGGATCCCTCCAGCAGAGCTCTTCAGAGCACATCTTCACTTGTGACCAACACCTTAGACACTGGCAAAAAAAAATGAGGTGCTCCCGGTATGGGAGGGGTTATTTAGGAAGGCAACTTCCTGTTTAGGGTGTGCCAGTGTCCATCACCTGAAGGTGGCCTATAACCCACAAATCACTCTATACCAAACGGAACGTTGGCTTTTAACCATATCTTTATTGGACCACTTTATACCCACATAGTAATTACTATGGTGCGCTGTGTCCCGTGATGTACAATAAAGAAACAAAAAAAAAACAACCATGCTGACAATGAAGCCAAGCATAATGTATCCCATAGTCAAGTACAAGTCCAGCCAAAAAAGACACTATATTTCATCTTAACAGGCCAGTCCTAATTATGCTGGGATAACAAGTGTGGAGTTATTAGATGGCTAGGTAATCCGCTGACTTCTTCATAAAAAGACATCTCAGCTCTGTTCTCATTACCAAGTCTTTACTATCCTGGTGAGATAATGTAGTTTCACTCTTCAGTCTTGAATACTCCATGATGTAAAAGTTAAATCCAATAAGGAGATGGAGACCCCCCTCATAAAAGCTGTGGGAAGGTGGTCAGGCCTTGGAGCTTAGAATTTAGATCTTCAAGACTGAATCCCCAACAGAAAATATGCTGGGGTTTATTCATTCTGACAGCATTAACCCAGAAGTGTTTTGGTTATGCTGCTTGTTCTTGACAAGTTTGGTATAGATCTTGGTGTCAATATAGATTTCTAAAATCTAAAAAAAAATAATATAATTACCTTTGCTACTTGTGGACACAGCGTGCAAATCACCAATTCTTACAGGGGAGATGATAACTGGGTATAAAACACCTTCAAACTTCATCTGAATCCCTGAAAAAAAGAAGGTAATACACCATAGTATTATAAAGCAAACAAAACCAATATTGTGGCACAAGTAACTTTTCAATACTTCTTATGCCCCATACAGCAAAAATTCTGCCAGCAAAAGACCGATGTGAGCTTTTGGTCGGAAATTCCGACCGCGTGTATGCTCCATCGGACTTTTGCTGGCGGAATTTCCGCCAGCTAAAGATTGAGAGCAGTTTCTCTATTTTTCCGACGGAAAAAGTTCCTATCGGAAATTCCGATCGTCTGTAGCAATTCCGACGCGCAAAATTCCTACGCATGCTCGGAAACAATTTGACGCATGCTCGGAAGCATTGAACTTAATTTTCTCGGCTCGTCGTAGTGTTGTGTGTCACCGCATTCTTGACGGCTGAAAGTTCAGAGAACTTTTGTGTGACTGTGTGTATGCAAGCCAAGCTTGAGCGGAATTCCGTCGGAAAAACCAAAGTTTTTTCCGACGAACATTCCAATCGTGTGTACGGGGCATGACTAGTGTAGTTGAGAGGTACCCAACCTGCCACTTACTGCTATACCACCTTTACTCCAACATCCCCCATTTCTTACCCTTCTAAAATGATGAGACCACACCTTAATTTGGAGTAT
Organism: Lithobates sylvaticus; assembly: GCA_028564925.1. NCBI lineage: Eukaryota > Metazoa > Chordata > Amphibia > Anura > Ranidae > Lithobates > Lithobates sylvaticus. Next base: position 129,945,274 of record CM053031.1, read on the forward strand.
AAATGGCCATAGCAGCCTATTTATTATTAACACCATATAAATAACTCCAATATAAAATATATACCAAAATATATCATCCGTAACAACTTGTTTAACTCCAGTCTCTAGGTCTTTGATGGCACCCCCGAACTCCAACACATATTCCACCAATACACTGCGGGACCTTTTTCCACATAATAGGCCTCCAGCCGTATAATCAGCTCAGAGACAAAGCCCTTCCCGCAGTGCAACCATTACAGTATTCCAGCTAACCTTTTGCTGGAATACACTGGAGGGGCACATACTACCGATGAGGCCCCCACCCCTTTCCATCATATATGTTTACTGCCACCGTCAAAGACCAACAAAACACCGCCACAGCCCGCAAGGATAACACCTTACCCTTATGGGCCCCACCACACCCACAGGGCCGCCGGATCCATCTTGCAGCCCCAGCTCCCAGAGATCAATCCCCAGTCCCCACTACCGAGAGGTGTATTCCATCGCCCTCATCTACAGGCCCACGTTAGTTTCCACCTCTACTTGCCTGATCACCATGCCCCCATTCTGAGCCACAAACCTCCCCTCCACCTGATAAACTCTGATGCAGGCCTTGTTGATTTTCGACAAGGACTGTGCCATGCGATTCGTCGCCTGGGCACCAATGTCGGACCACAGCAGCATAGTGTTAGGAAAAACCGTACGAAGTTGTAAAATATCTAACTTGACGTCCAAGATCAGCTCCTTGATCGTCTGGACCCTAAAGCATTACCACCTGCATGCATAACCCAAACGACCGGCGGTCTATCCCACCGCACCTAATGTTCCACTTCCGATACCACCTTGCTCCACCTTATTTTTTTCAAATTTAAATCTTTATTTATCTTTAGGATTTACCATCGTCACATGTCACATATTATCCACATCTATAAATACACTTCTGGTAATCAATTAAGTCATTTCCAAAACATATAGCCCCACACAATAGATATTGTCGACTCTACTGTCACTTTCTAATTTCTCAAATAACACAAATAAAAATAAGATGGGATATCCGCTACCTTTACCCGGGGCTCAAGTTTCTCTCAGGCTCTGCCCTAAGGTTCCCTCTTTATATGTTCATAGAGTGTTAAAACTTCTCTTACTCCTATATTTTATTACCCACAAAAAGGAAAATAACCTGATCAATAACACAAAACCCACCCCCACCCCCTAAAATAAAAAAAAAATAAAAAAGAAGGGGAAAAATTAGGGAAGATTTACCTCTCTCCTTCCCCTCCCCTCCATCCCCCCCCCCCCGTCTCTCTCCCTCCACCCCTCCTCCATAGGTACCCTTAACTTTCCTCTCTATTTTCAATTGTCCAGGTTTACGTCTATAAGATTTCTCCCCTCCCCTGAATTAATATAAAGATTCCATGAGGACCATGTTTCCAGATATCTCCATCTTTTCTGTCGGGATGACCATACCAGATCCTCCATATAGTTTAATTGCTCTACCTTTTTAAGCCACATTCCCACTGATGGTGATTGTGTCTGCTTCCACATAAGTGTGATACTAGATTTAGCTGCGTTCAAAAGGTGACATAAAACTGTTTTCTTATATATTTTAATAGAACTTCTCGTATCCTGTATTAAAAAAAAGGACGGGTCTTCTGGTAAATCTTGTTCACAAAATTTTTGAGAGATTCTTCGTACTTCTTTCCAAAAATCCCTTACTCTAGGACAAGCCCAGAAAATATGTACTAACGTCCCCTTTTCTTCTCCGCAACGCCAGCACCTGTCTGATATCTCCGGATAGCATCTATGCAATAATACTGGGGTACGATACCATCACGACAGAATCTTAAAGTTGGTCTCCTGTATTCTTATACAGATTGAAGATTCAAATATTTTATTACACTGCTCCTCCGAGAATATTTGATCTAGGTCTCTTTCCCACTCCCTAAAGAAGGGCAATCTGAAATCTTCAGACGGTGCCACTAACAGCGCATACATCCTAGACAGGGTGTGATGCAGTGCACCATTCACATTACAATACCTCTCAAATGTTGTTAGCACGCGATCGTAGCCACCTAGTGGCTTTAATGTATTTAAAAAGTGTCTCAACTGTGTCGCATGCCACAAATCCAGTTGGAGTCCTGTAGATCCTATTGTCATCGCCTGTGTCGTAGGCCATGTTCCATTTATCATAAAGTGCGAAGCTTGGAATATTCCTTGTTCTATCAGTGCTCTAAAATTTCCATCCCTTAATCCTGGTTCAAATTGTGGGTTTCCCAGTATTGGGAACAGGGGAGAATCTATTGCCGACAATTTGCCTTCTAAAAATAATCTATAACTCACCTTCAAAGTGGGTCCTATCAGTGGATGTACCTTTACTGAAATCGGGAGTTCTCTATAACACCAAGCGGCTCTTTGCAGTATCACCTTGCTTTGCGCCTGTTCTAAACCCGGCCACATCTTCCATTCCCCATGTCTGCTCCAGTCTGTCACTCGGCTCACAAGTGCCGCCTGATAGTATTTATATAGATCTGGTATAGCTAAACCCCCATATTTTTTGGGTAGATTCAGTAGAGATCTACTAATTCTTGGGCGTTTGTTTGCCCATATAAATCTAGTCAATAGGGAATGTATTTGCTTAAAATAGTTTTTAGGTATATCAATTGGTAATGCCTGAAACAAATATAGGAACTTCGGGAGAATGCTCATTTTAATAATATTACACCTCCCAAACCATGAAAAAAGTCCTTTCTGCCATTTTCCAAGAAGATTTTGCATATTATGTAGTAATGGAGGGAAGTTAAGTTTATACGTACATGAAAGATCTGACGGAATAAGAGTTCCCAGGTATAACTTAACTTCAATGTTCTCAGTATCTCTTTAGGAATCATTACTCCCATAGCTTCAGATTTTGATAGGTTGATCTTAAAATCTGATAGAGCACCATAAGCCTCTATTTCTTTCAAAAGATTAGGTAGTGAAACTATTGGGTTAGTTAATGAGAATAGCATATCATCCGCGTAAGCCGAAGTCTTATATTGCCTTCCCCCTACTGATAAGCCCCCTATATCTGGATTTGAACGAATTTTACACAGTAGGGGTTCTAAGGACAGAACAAATAGGATTGGGGACAGGGGGCAACCCTGTCTAGTCCCGTTCTTAACCCTAAATAGTTGAGATACAACTCCATTCACTTTTACCTGAGCAGTTGGTTGGGTATAAATACTTGAAATCTATCGGAACATGTTATTTCCCAATCCTATCCGTTTTAATACTGAGAACATAAAATGCCAATTAATACGGTCAAAGGCTTTCCCTGCATCTGTCCCCAAAAATAAACATGGAATTTTATAGGTATTATCTACATGGATTAAATTCAAGGATCTAATCGTGTTGTCCCGTGCTTCCCGCATCTGAATGAACCGTACCTGATCTTAATTAATCAGGAAGGGTAAGTATTGCTGAAGCCGTGTCGCTAAAATTTTTGAAAAAAGCTTCAGATCTGTATTTAAAAGGGATATTGGCCTGTAGCTTCCACATTGCATTGGATCTTTACCTTCCTTAAGTAGAATTGTTATTAGGGCTCTAAAATAGGGAAAAGGAGTTTATAATACTGGGCCGTAAACCCGTCTGGGCCAGGGGCTTTGCCTATCTTTGCTAGATTTACTGCTTGTTGAACTTCCTCCAATGTAATTGGTCTTTCCAGATCTTGTTGTGCGGTAAGTGTCAGTCCAGACATTCCAGAAGAAGCTAGATATTCTTCAACCGCCTTCTGGTTTAGAGGATTTGATTGTAAGTTATCCAAGGATGAATAAAAATCTTTAAATTTCTCTGCTATGTCTCTTGGCAATACATATTTTCGATCTTCACTTTCCATAATCAAAGGAACATAAGTTCTTAATTGCTGCTCCATTAAAGAGTTAGCAAGTTGTTTACCACATTTGTTTACCTTGCTCCACCTTAACCCGTCTACCCCTAGCCAGTAAACATATGCCTCCATCCTCTAGATACCCAACTGTCTGCCAACCGGTCTTACATCTGTTCTCCTGGCCCCCCAACAAACATACAAATGACCAAGAAATCCAGACAATGCGTATAAGTCCTCCATCTGGACGAAAAAACGCCAAACAAAGGCAGTATCAACTTTAAAGTAAAACCAACGTACCCCACACCACAAACAACACAGCTTGTAAGTACAGCCTACCCCCCCTTGCTTTTTTATATATATATATATTTATTCCACCACCAAATGAAGGCGTATGTAAGTGTGGAATCTCCTCGCTTCCCATCTACCAGTCCTCCTTACCGCCGCTTCATCTAACCCACATCTGGCAGCTTCCACAGCCACCCCAAGGCGGAAGGAGTGTGAAGCGTATTCTGCACAATCCAACCCTGCATCCCAGCGGCATTTCCAGAACACTCACACGAACTGGAACCTCGAATAAATACTTCCCAGCCTTGTGCCACATGAACCGCCCCCCATTCCATCTGTTCTGAACCCTAGAAACTCCCTTACCGTTTTCCCAGAGCATACCCTAAAGCCTGGAAACACAAACAGCAGCACATCCACCCCTCTAACCCTTTGATAATTTTTTTTTTTTTTTAACTGTCTAACCCAAACTCCTTTGTCCAATCCTCCCTGCCCAGCAGTTTAAACAAAAGCCAAAAACCTCAAGCTCAATGGCAGACACCGACCCCCCGTTTACCATGTTCCTGGAACCAAAGTACTAAACCAACAACCTTACCCCCCCTCACGGCCATGTTTGACACCGGACTCCTGCACCGAAAACCCACCATTCCTTTTTCATACCTTCACGTAAGCTGCCCATGTGGACTCAGTAACTGACTGCCTGGGTACCTCCCGTGGTGACTCCAATGCCATCTCCCATATCCAGCTTGAGCAAGGAACTCCTATCTCCTCCACGGCTGGCTAACTCTCTGAACCTGTCCCATTAAAAATCGATGCAAGGAGTAAGCCCGCGTGTTGTCAATGCCCGTAAGATGAATAGCATAGAGAAAATGTTCAGCTGTACACAACGCAACACCAAATGGAGTAGCCGCCGTATGACTAGTTGTGACAACGTGGACATTCGGTTGACCACGTAAACCACACCCACGTAATCACAATTCAGCTTGGGAAAGGCTGCAACCTTTTTTCACCCCCCATCCCAAAGTCATCCCTTTTGTGACTAGGCTCGTCTGTACATTGTCCTTTCTTGAAGCCACGAGACAATGGATGGGGTCCCCCCACCCCCTGAACATTCATGATTAAAAAACGCCAAGGTCCCGTTGTACTGCCAACACACTCCCCTTTCAGTCCTGAGGAGAGTGTACTCCCACCCCGAAGAAAAAGCATCGGGGCCCTCTACTACTACAGAAACCGCATCCAGAGGCCGCTATCTTTTTGATTCCAATGAAGAGCCAGCCGTACCGACCTGCACTGACTAAACTGCTCGTCATACTGTAGCCAAGCAGATTCCCCTTATAACCTGTGCACCTACCAATGGCCTCCATATAGCAGAACACTGCCGAACCATGTTTATGTTTTCTCGCCAATGACACTCGCCATAATGGCGAACACCTGCAGCCCACTTAACAAATTTCAGCAAAATCAATCAGTGCCTCCTCTTCCCTTCATTCTCTTTCTTATAATCTTCCTGCTTGACCCTATCCACTTTAAATTAAATAAAACATTTTTTTTAAATGGGCCATAACGAGAAGATCCCCACACCCTTGCAAATCATATCCCGGACCTCCTGTTTCAAATGTGTTCCCAGCGGACTCTCAAAGCACCCGTACATCTCACATTTTATTTTTGCGACCGCAATTCTTATCACCTCCGCCCTACCATTACCTGACAACCCCACTGCTGCGCCACTGTCCCCGAACTGGCGGACACACAATGCAGCTTACAACGAAAACATTATACATTAGTGGACTTACTGTGCTGACTGGATCCCCAACAGCCGCGCTTGCTTCCCTCGCTTGCTCGCATCCCTGCGGCTCCTCCTCTGACACCGACAGCTCACCTTCCAATCCTAGACCGGGACCGGTGGTGTCATTAGCCTCCCAGGCGAAGAGATCCTAGGGGCCGTGGAGTCCCTCTGCTGTAGGGCCCGTCTCGCCCCCCGAAGCTCCTGCTGCGGTTCCACGTTTGCCCTCACTTGCTGTGACCTAGACGGTCTACCCTGTTCGTCCTCTGCCATCTTGCGCCATCTTGCGATGCCCGTATAGGCAACGCCCACCCGCGGAGCTCTGTTTTTTTTGTGACTGGCCCGACGGCCATGCTAGTGAGTCTCCTTTGCCGAGCCTCCCCCCGTGTAGCTATTAAGGCAGAGGGGGGTGATTTAGAAATAGCCCCGCGACTCGCAGGCAGGGAAGCAGCGCCATAACAGCCTGTGGCCCCGCCCACCGAGCTGGGCCAGCGGCGTGGAGTCTGCCTGGGCCCTGCTCAGGCAGACTGCCGGCTTCTCTTTTGCTGGGGGAGTGGATTGTTCCCCCCAGAGGGCTCCTAGCATGGCGCACGGCCCTGGATGAGGGCCCTGGTGAAAAAACAGCGTGCCAGAGACCGCGACCTCCGTGCACGCAGCGACCCTCACCTGCCAGCCTTGATCTGCTCACCTGGTCCTCTATGCAGGCCGTGACCTGGCTGTGCAGACACTCTGGTCCCCTGCTCGGCGCTGCTGCCTGCAAACTCGCCCAAATGACATCTCAGCCATGTTGGAGGAGCAGAGAAAAAACTGCCTCCTCTTTTCTTTCTCCACAACTTTCTGTTCCCCAGCCCAGTCCCGCCTCCTCCTTAAATAGTACCACTCCCCCTTGGACTTTACTTACTGTTCCCTCCCCTCTTAGCTCTTCATATTAACCCATACGTTGTCTCCCCTTAACACACACTGTCATGCCTGGCCCTACACTACTTTTCTTTCTTTCTTTCTTTCTTTCTTTTCCGTTCTGGGCCTCACTTTATAGACAATATTTTCCGGCCCGTCAAGCATTCAGCACTCAACATTACCTCCTTCCCACACCACTTTATTTTGTGGTATTTTATTGAACCTTTTATGATCTCAAATACTGGGAAGAACATACTTTGGGACTTTCAAAATACACTAGAATTATTTAATTGGGTAAGCATTGTGAAAATATTGTCATGTGAAACCCTGCCCAAACTAAGAAATAAATTATGCTGTAGGCATTTATGTCACAAGAAAAGGAAATCGTTTTTTTCAGGAATGCACAGTACTTATATACACATTTTATAATAGTTATTTTTTTTTAGGCCACACAAAAAACATAATAGGTACACTTGTTTTTTTCCCTCACCTACAGTAGTGTTCCCAACTACAAGGGGAGCTTTGGGAAACTTCATCTTCAGCTCCAGAAGTTTTTCAAGTGTGGATGGAGCGTACCATGTGATTCTCTCTCCATGGAATGTGGTCATTTCCTTTGGGTTGCCTAGACTGATCTAAAAGATAAAAAAAAACAAAAAATAAAATTACCCGGTGGTTAAGTTTACAAAGCTCTCTCTTTTTTGGCACCACAATGTTAGCTCTAAAATTTGCAAGGGACATCAACTTGGCCATTAATACAGTCTATTCATAAGGAAGTACCTGGTTTGTAATCCAGCTCATTGAGCTTAGGGTCAGAGTTAACTTTTGGAAATAAAGTTGTCGTGGATATTCCACCACACTCTTGCGCTAATAAGCACCTTTCAATCTTATGATAAGGTGCGTATGTCTCCCTGGATCCCCATTCCCAAAAACAGACATTACCACAAGTCTCACGTCATCATCTCAGCATCGGCTCTCCCCAAATGAGCCAGCTCCCTTCTTTTTATTCAAGACAACAAAAGGGATTACAAAGGATTGTGACCTCACAGGAAATTAAATGACCATATAAGGATTTGAAATAGACATGTGCAATTCGTTTATTACGATTCGTTTTCTGTTCAAATTCGTTATATTCGTTCATTCGTTATCGTACGAATGAACGAATGATTTAGTAAAAATTTTAACGAATAACAAATTATCGAATCGAACGACTATGAAAAACAACGAAAATACGAAATAATTAAATTAGAAACAACGAAACTACGAAAGAATGAAAATCCGAAAAACTAAAATAGAAACAACGAAAATCAAAATGAACGAAAAAATTAGTACATTCTTAACTTTTTTTTTTGTTTGTTGATTCGTAATTTTCCGTGTCTCTTACAATGGCGCTGCTTAACGCGCTTCGAATGGATTGAACAAAAAAATTCGTACATTCGTAATTTTTTTGTTTTGTTTGTCGATTCGTAATTTTCCGTGTCTCTTACAATGGCGCTGCTTAACGTGCTTCGAATGGATTGAACGAAAAAATTCGTACATTCGTTACTTTTTTTTTTTTTTTGATTTGTAATTTTCCGTGTCTCTTACAATGTAATAATAGCATACACATTACATAAAATTATGAATTATGCTCCGATTACGAATCTACGAAAACAATGTTACAAAAGTAAGAATAAATCAATATTACGAAAGTACGAATGTAACTAAATCTACGAAAATACGAATGCGTCCGAATACAAAATACAACGAAAATACGAATTTCGAATAAACGAAAATTAGACTAACGGAAAAACGAATCAACGAAAAAATAACTCTACGAAAATACGAACGAGTCCGTATACGAACACCGCCGACTTACAAAAATACGAACGAGTCCGAATACGAACACCGACGACTTACGAATTTACGAATCGTTACGAATCAATGGAAACCAACCGAAACAAAACGAAACTAAACAAAATTTTTCTATTGTGCACATGTCTAATTTGAAACAATACAATGGAGAAGGAGATGGTGTCTTCACAGACAGCCAATAAAGACATTTGTTTTCCTTCAAAAGAACCAATTACAGACTTGTATACATTCAAATATGCTTAGCAAACTGACAATTTACAATCTGGCTAAAATGATTCAATCACCAATGACTACAATTCCATTGATAGTAATCCTTAGTACACATTGTTCCAGAGAACAAAGTATACCTGGATTATGCTACCTTCCATGTGGATGGAAGGTTATCTGCAGATGTACGCCGTGAATCCCAGCATGTGCTGATCAGACACAGCAGAGACAATGAGCGCACATCCACACACAGCAGACCTTTGCAGAGCAAACATATGCCCCCCGGAGGAACATCTGTGCAATGCACAGGGGCCCCTTCACCGGCTGACACACCCCCACTCCGCAAACATCTCTTTCCAATCCCAGGAAAAGTTATCCACTACTTAACAGGTCTCAACCAGGTCTCTTTAGAGCAGGCTGGGACAGAACGAAAACTGGGGACTCTTATGACAAAAATACATCTAAAACATCTACATAAAATTTTCCCCAACAAAGTGTTACTAAATCCAGGACCCTTCCTTTTAATATATCTGGTCTCCCACAGTATACAGAACATGGACATGCAATAGTTTTAGTAAATATAAACTGCTAAATACCTTTTCTCATCAGCAGTATATGCTGTAGCAGTCCTGTGACTTGTATGAGTGTCTGGCTGAGCACTGGTTAAAGCTTGTAGGAGGAGTTTTAATTCTGCTCTCACTGTCCTATAAGACTACAGGACCCCTGACCTTCTGTCTAGACAGTGCAGATTGGCCCTGTACTGAACACATGCACTCTCCCCAAAAAAAAAAAAAAAAAAAGCAATAGCAATACACACCAACCTGATTATGTGCAGCTTGTCCCCTTGCCTCTATAATGAGGTGAGATCACAGGAGACAAGATCAAACAGCCTTTTTACATAATGCAGAGATCTCCACAGCATGCTTTACTGCATATACACTGATTTTACTGTTGTGGGTTTAGTAACACTTTAAGGTTAGGAGTTTATTTTTACATTCAGAATCAGGGGTGTGATGATGTTGGTGCCAGTTCACACAGGGGCATCTTCAAAGTTATCCGACTCTGAAGCCGCCCGCACAGTGCGGCCTCAGTGCGGCTTGCAAACAACTTCTTTAATAGAAGTCAATGCAAGCTGCTCCGAATTTGCCCAAATGTAGTCGCTCCTAATAGAATGGTTCCTTTGCACTGCATGGAGTGCGAATTGAACGTTAGGGATGGAGTTCAACTTCATTTAAAAAAACAGACATATCTGTGGCTGATTTTATGTAACCTAACTACATACATAATTAAAATGGGAGTTTTCAATTTAAGCTTTATAGCTATCAAAATGGATTATAAAATCATGTATACATTTAATTAAAATTGTATTTTGCTTCAAGGATGAGAATATAATATTGGGCGTTTCAGAAACTGGGTTGAGGTCAAATATGGTAAAGTAAACAAGTATGAGCCTAAGGGCCCTTTCACATGAGCGGATAGAATTGTGCTTTTAGCTGCGGACAAATTAAGTTATCTACCGCAGCTAAATGCACACAATGCTTTCCTATGGCCCTATTCACACACTGAGTTTAGTGACGGTTTTGTTACATGGGGTTTTGTGCAGATAGAAAAAATAAAGTTGACTGCGTCCAGGAACGATTTAGCGCAGCTATCTGCAGCTATCTGCTGGTAATCGCAGTGTACTATTTCTCCTACAGATAGCAGCGGCAACAAAGAAAAGAAAAAGAACAGGAAGCACATCAGAAATGGCAAGTATGTTGCAAACGCAGCTAAACGCAGATAAACTCAGCCGCATGTAAACGCACGTAAACGCAGCTAATCGCAATGTACAACTGCAAGTGAACGCTGTACCAGGATTCTCTGAATTTCAAAATAACAAAACATGCTTTTAACAGCTGCAGAACAGCCACCCATGTGAAAGGGGCCTTAACCTCCAGCAAACAGATCACCAATTCAACTAACACTACTATTATTACTCTCATGAATTTGACAAACAATTAACGGGTACCAGTGTGGTTGAGGTGAACTCCAGCTAAACATAAAAAAATTGTAACTGGCTAATGGGGTCCAGTCTGCTTCTTCAGTGCTCATCTCTAGCATAGGGTGACCAGAAGTCCCCGGACTGAGGACACTGTTCCAGGAGCCAGTCTGTCCCCGGTTCTGTCCCCGGGTTCAGGGGCGGCACCCATACCCATTACTGACAGCCTTTCCATCCAGCATTGCCAGGGATTGGTGGGCAAGCCAGGGCTGTGAGCAGTCATTTTAATGATGCATAAAGTGAAAAAAAAAGTGAAATATTCCTTTAAATATGGTACCTGGGGGGTGTCTAAAGTATGCCTGTGAAGTGGCATGTGTTTCCCATGTTTAGAACTGTCCCTGCAAAAAATGACATTTGTAAAGGAAAAAAATAAGCCATTTAAAACTGCTTGCGGCTTTAATGTCATGTCTTGTCCTGGCAATATGGATGAAAATCTTTTAGAAAAATTGCATGGCCACCCCATCACCCCCCCCCCCCCACCCCAGCCCATTACCAGCCCCTTTGGGTCTTGTATGGATATTAAGGGGAACCCTGCACCCAAAATAAAACCCTATACCTACAACCCTATATACTCTGAACAGCAGTATACAGGTGGTGCAAACAAGACAGGGACTGTAGGTTTGTTCTTAAGTAGAATCTGTTTGTAATTTTGAACAGGTAAATTTGCCCCTGTAATATTTGTTTTGCTGTCTGTGCACCTGTTCAGAACATTTCACCTCACTTTCCGTCCAAATGACAAATGTTTTTGGAAAAGTGTGGCTTTTATTGAAACAAGAATTGGTGATAAAGCATCAGTAGAGAGGAGATACCCTTTTCCCAAATTAAATCTAACAGGATATAATTTTCCTTCCTAGGGGTAGATTTCCTCTCACTTCCTGTTTTCTCCTTCCATTTGCAAGTAGGAGTCGTTTCTAAGTTGGATGTTTGAAAGTAGGGGCCTGCCGTATATACTCTGCAGAAATTTGCCCCATTAGATGTTGGTGTTGCCACAACACTGTAAAGCCCCATACACACGGTCGGAAAATCCGACCACCAAAGCCATCAGATTTTGTCCGACGGATTTAGTCCGACACTGGTGTTGCATACACACTGTCGGACAAAGTTGTCGGAAAATCCGATCATTCTGAACGTGGTGACATTTGTTGCGTACGACGGGACTACGTAGAGGCTAGTAGCCAATAGCTTTGGTCTTGTAATGTGATCTGAGCATGCGTGGCACTTTGTCCGTCGGAATTCGATACACACGATCGGATTTGGTGTGATCGGACTTTGTTGTCGAAAAATCTATCCAGCAGGAGATAGGACTTTGTCCGTCGGACAATCCGATGGAAATTGTCCGATGGTGCCTACACACGGTCGGAATTTCCGACAACATTGTCCGATAGGACAGAATCCATCGGAAAATCCGACCGTGTGTATGAGGCTTTAGCCCTCACAGCTACTCTTGGTGGGCGCTGGAACGCCCCGCTGTGAACTTTTATATCAGGAATTGTAATTACATGCCATTGTTGAACAGTGTTAGGAAAAATTGGGCCTTTGGTGGTGGTGCTGGTGCTGCAACACTCTAAGCCCTCACAGTTACACTTGGTGGGCACAGAAATGGGCCCTGCTGTGAATTATTAGATCAAGAATTGTAATTGCATGCACCTGTTGAACAGGGGCAAAAAAATTGGGCTTTTGGTGGTGGTGGTGGACGGTGTTGCCACAACACTGTAAGCCCTCACAGTTACTCTTGGTGGGCACAGGAATGGGCCCTGCTGTGAATTATTTGATCAAGAATTGTAATTGCATGCACCTGTTGAACAGGGGCAAAAAAATTGGGCCTTTGGTGGTGGTGGTGGACGGTGTTGCCACAACACTGTAAGCCCTCACAGGTACTCTTGGTGGGTGCAGGAATAGGCCTGCTGTTAATTATTAGATCAAGATTTGTAATTACACGCCCCTGTTAAACAGGGGCTGAAAAATTGGGCCTTTGGTGGTGGTGGTGGACGGTGTTGCCACAACACTGTAAGCCCTCACAGTTACTCTTGGTGGGCACAGGAATGGGCCCTGCTGTGAATTATTAGATCAAGATTTGTAATTACATGCCCCTGTTAAACAGGGGCTGAAAAATTAGGCTTTTGGTGGTGGTGGTGGACAGTGTTGCCACAACACTGTAAGCCCTCACAGTTAAGTCCCATACACACGGTCGGATTTTCCGATGGATTCTGTCCTATCGGACAATGTTGTCGGAAATTCCGACCGTGTGTAGGCACCATCGGACAGTTTCCATCGGATTGTCCGACGGACAAAGTTCTATCTCCTGCTCTATAAATATTTCGACAACAAAGTCCGATCATACCAATTCCGATCGTGTGTAGCGAATTCCGACGGACAAAGTGCCACGCATGCTCAGATCACATTACAAGACCAAAGCTATTGGCTACTAGCCTCTACGTAGTCCCGTCGTAGGCAACAAACGTCACCACGTTCAGAATGATCGGATTTTCCGACAACTTTGTCCGACCGTGTGTATGCAACACCAGTGTCGGACTAAATCCGTCGGACCAAATCCAATGGATTTGGTGGTCGGATTTTCCGACCGTGTGTATGGGGCTTTACTCTTGGTGGGCACAGGAATGGGCCCTGCTGTGAATTATTAGCTCAAGAATTGTAATTGCATGCACCTGTTGAACAGGGGCAGAAAAATTGGGCCTTTGGTGGTGGTGGTGGACGGTGTTGCCACAACACTGTAAGCCCTCACAGTTACTCTTAGTGGGCGCAGGAATGGGCCCTGCTGTGAATTATTAGATCAAGATTTGTAATTACACGCCCCTGTTAAACAGGGGCTGAAAAATTGTGCCTTAGGCACTGGCACTGGTGCCACAACACTGCAACCCCTCACAGATACTGTACTTGGAGCACAGCAATGAGGCCTGTTGAAAAGCATTGCATAAAAAATGGTAATTACACGCCCCTGTTAAACAGGGGCTGAAAAATTGTGCCTTAGGCACTGGTGCTGGTGCCACAACACTGCAACCCTCTCACATATACTGTACTTGGAGCACAGCAATGAGACCTGTTGCAAAGCATTGCATAAAAAATTGTAATTACACGCCCCTGTTAAACAGGGGCTGAAAAATTGTGCCTTGAACAATACATTTTCTTCCAAGCTATCGTCAGGATCATCGAGGAGGAAGAGGATAGTCAGTCAACATAACAGGACAGTCACTCAGCATCAGCATAGGCAGTCTTGAAGGGATGTGACATTTCAAAATAAATGATTCTGTTATATCAGCTTCAGGTGACTGGTAGCTGGTGGTGATCCAAGACTGATTCATCTTTATGAAGGTCAGTCGATCAACCGAGCCGGTGGACAGGCGCACCCTGTGATCGGTGACAAAGCCTCCAGCAGCACTGAATGTGCATTCCGAAAGAACGCTAGATGCAGGACAGGCCAGTAGCTCAATTGCATACTGTGCAAGCTCTGGCCAGTGATCGATACCTCAAGACCCAGTAAGCCAGAGGATTTTCAGTGGGAAAGGTGTCCAAGTCTGACCTTGCCCCTAGGTATTCCTGCACCATGTATATCAGACGCTGGCGATGGTTGCTGGAACTGATCATACCTTGGGGCTGCGGACTAAAAAATTGTCTGAACGCATCGGTCAGACGTCCACCTTCCCCACCGCTCCTTCTGCTACTGACCGAAGCCTCAGCAACTCGTCGTCCAGGACCAGGAGTTTGTAACCTCCCAGTCTCTGGGAACGCGTTGCACAGACCTTTCTGCAAGGCATCCCAGGGATGTCTCATCCTCTGCTCCCTCTGCGACGGGTCCACAACCTTACCATTGTACCGTGGATCAAGGAGAGTGGCCAGCCAGTAATGGTCCCTCTCCTTGATCCGAAGAATACGAGGATCCTCCCGCAGGCTTTGCAGGATCAGGGAGGCCATGCAACGTAGGTTAGCTGAGGCATTCGTTTCGGAGTCTTCTGGGTCACTGAGGACGACATGATCTGCAGCCACCTCCTCCCAGCCACGTACAAGTCCACCAAATCATCCCTAAAAGACTGCTGCTGCTGCTGATGCTGAGTGCCAGGCTCCACCTCCATGCTGACACAACCCTCCTCCTCCTCCTCATCCTCTTCCTGTGTGATGGGTGGGAGAGAAGGAACACTGTCTGGATAAAGGGGGCCTTGAGAGGCAAGGAAGTCCTCCTCTTCCTGCCTCTGTTCTGCCTCAAGTGCCCTGTCCATTATTCCACGCAGCATATGCTCCAACAGGTGGACAAGAGGTACAGTGTCACTGATGCATGCACTGTCACTGCTCACCATCCTCGTGGCCTCCTCAAATGGTGACAGGACAGTGCATGCATCCCTGATCATGCTCCACTGGCGTGGTGAAAAAAATCCGAGCTCCCCTGACCCTGTCCTGGTGCCGTAGTCACACAGGTACTCATTGATGGCCCTCTGCTGCGTGTGCAGTCGCTGCAGCATGGCCAACATTGAGTTCCGCCTGGTGGGCATGTCACATATAAGGCGGTTCTTGGGCAGGTTCAACTCCTTTTGCAGCTCAGCCAGCCGAGCACTGGCATTATATGATCGGCGGAAATGCACACAGACTTTCCTGGCCTGCCTCAGAACATCCTGTAAGCCTGGGTACCTGCCCAAGAACCGCTGCACCACCAGGTTAAGGACGTGAGCCATACAGGGCACATGGGTCAGTTGTCCCTGTCGCAGGGCGGAGAGGAGGTTGGTGCCATTGTCACAAACCACCATTCCAGGCTTAAGCTGGCATGGCGTCAACCACCTCTCGGCCTGCCCCTGCAGAGCTGACAGAACCTCTGCCCCAGTGTGGCTCCTGTCCCCCAAACACACCAGCGCAAGCACGGCATGGCATCTTTTTGCCTGCGTACTTGCGTAGCCCCTTGGACGCCTACGGAGCACCACTGGTTCCGAGGACAGAGCACTTGAAGAGGCCATGGAGGAAGAAGAAGAGGAGGGGGTGGAGGAGAGAGGTGTGTCACAACCAGTAGTAGAATTTTGGAGGCGTGGTGGCGGAACAACCTTCAACACTACTGCACCTTGTCCTGCATCCTTCCCAGCTGACCCAATGGGCTGTGAAAGATAGGTAACGTCCCTGTCCATGCCTGCTGGACCATGAGTCAGCGGTAATATGCACCTTACCGCTGACCGCCCTGTCCAGTGAGGCCAAGACATTGCCTTCCACATGCCGGTAGAGAGCCGGAATCGCCTTCCGTGAGAAAAAGTGGCGTTTGGGAACCTGCCACTGAGGAACCACACATTGAACAAACTCACGAGTCTACCAACTGAAAAGGCAGCAGTTGAAGTGCTAGCAATTTAGCCAAGCTAGCATTCAACCGCTGGGCATGTGGATGGCTGGGAGTGAACTTCTTTTGACGGTCCAGCAGCTGGGGCAGGGAAATTTGCCTGGTACAATCGGACGTCGGTGTACTGCTAGCAGAGTGCCCGCAAGAACTTGGCTGTGACACACCTAATTCTACACCTTCATCCCTCTCAGTGCAGCTTTCAGAGAGGACTGAAGGTATAGTGGGGTTGGAGATCCCAGCTGATGAGGAGCAAGGAGAGGTCCGCTTTGTTCTTTGGTGTGGGTCTTTAAGGTGCGCTTGCCAATGAGCTGCATGGCAGGTCAACATATGTCTGGTCATGCTTGTGGTGCCCAAGCGGCTGATGTTTTGGCCACGCGAGATACGCTTGAGACATATGTTGCAAATAGCAGCCGTGCGATCTGATGCACTCGTCTCAAAAAAGGCCCACACCGAAGAACTTTTGTAATAACGTGCAGAGGCAGTGCCCTGCACAGGCGGAGCTCTGCGGTGTGATTCAGTTGGTGTGCTGGCCTCAAGCTGGCCCCCGGAGGGCATCCTGCCTCGTTGGAGATGTGCCGCCTCCTCCTCCTCCTCCTCCTCTCTCCGTTCAGGCACCCACGTGGAGTCAGTGACCTCATCATCCCCTCCCTCTTCACCACTGGAGCAAACCTGGCAGTAAGCTGCAGCTGGTGGAACATGACTGCCAGATTGCTGTCCTCGAGCATCCCCTCTCTCTGCGCTCACGCTACTGCCTTCCTCTAGCTGGGTATCATCATCGGAGCCTTCAAAACGCTGGGCATCCTCCTGGAGCATGTACCCAACACTGTACTCAAACAGTTCGGGGGACTCCTCAGGAGGACATGGTGTGTCTAGGGAAGGGGTGCCTGATGACATTGAGTACGCGTTGGCAGCTGCTTTGCCAGTAGCCTGAGCCTGGGTGAAAGAGGATGAGGAGGGCTTGGTCATCCACTCTACCAAGCCTTCGGCATGATGCGGCTCAACATGTCCAGCTGCCGAAAATAAGGACAAGCGTGTCCCATGGCCACGTGCTGATGACAATGCACCGCGTCCACGACCAGCACTGTTGTCTCTAGACACAGAACCTGCTTGCCCTGTTTTCTTGGCTCGTGACTGTCTGCCTCTCCTTGTTGGTCTTCCAGACATTGTAATGGCCTGCAGGGAGCACACACACACTAACTCCTGCAGATGGCTGTCTTAGATGACAACAGGGCAGAAGGGCAGATACAGGGTGAGGTGGTTTAGTGTGCTGTGCTAGACTCACACAGCACACACACACTAACTCCTGCAGATGGCTGTCTTAGATGACCACGAGAGGCGAGATTTACATCTACTTCGAGGGCCCTTTAAGTGCGCATCTTAAACCGGTGATGAGAGACAGGATCTGGAAAGGGGAATATGTTGAGATATTTGCACTTCTGCCGCTGGAAAAGTTTAATTTAGACAAGCTTAAGCCAGACGAAAGTAAAAAGGAGGAGGAAGAAAAGCGGCGATACCGATTGATTCCCAGGACATTTGGGAATTGGCTCCAGGCATTCACAATTTTGGCCAGCGTGATTGGGGAGAAGGCACCGGAGTGCTGTTCTGCTCTGTTCTGCTATCTGGACTCTATTAGTTAGGCCCAGAGAGTGTATGGGGGGGGGGGGGGGGCCTGGTTACGCTACGATGAGCAGTTTCAACAGCGTAAGGCAGTTAGGCCCTCCCTGAGGTGGGACCACAAGGATATCAGCTTGTGGATGAAGCTGATGACCATTGGCCACAAACCAGAAGTGGTACTGCTGGAGGTTCAATGATGGAACTTGCAGATTTGGGGGATCCTGCTGTTATCGTCATGAATGCTCTGGATGCGGAGGTTCACATCTATTGTCCAAGGGCTTTAAGCAGGGTAAAGGGAAGTCGATGCTGGAAAAATGCTGGAAAAATGGAGAACTCCGGTACATTGTCCACTGTTCCTCCGGTGGAGGACAACTTACGATCCGCACACTTGCACCCGGAGGTGGTTTCGTCAAAACTGGCCAAGGAAGTGTTCATGGTTAGGATGGCGGGCCCGTTTTCTTTCCCGACGCTGGCTTATTTGGGTGGTCCCCAAGTTTTGACAACAAATTTTGCCTTATTCACCATCTGTCGCACCCCCGGGGCGGGTCAGTCATTGACGCTATTGACCCCCAGTTGTGGGCGGTGTCTTATGCCTCTTTTGACAATACCATTAAGTGGGTGCGTAAATTCGGGCAAGGTGCGCTGTTGGCTAAAACTGACATTGAGTCAGCTTTCCAATTGCTGCCTTTCCACCCACAGGGTTTTCGGGCTGTTGGGCTGCATTTAGGAAGGGCAGTATTTTGTGGATTGATGTCTGCCCATGGGTTGCACTATTTCCTGTTCTGAAACTTTCAGTTCCTTTCTGGAATGGGTGGTGCGAGATTTGTCCGGTTTACAGTAGGTTTTCCATTATTTGGATGACTTTCTGGTGGTCGGTCCTCCAGGGACTCGGACTTGCCAGATCTTGCTGACCACGTTACAGCATGTGTTTGAGCTTTTTGGGGTGCCATTGGCACCTGAAAAAACAGAAGGTCCGGTTGAGGAACTGAAGTTTCTGGATATCATCATTGATACGTTTAGGATGGAATGCAGGCTACCTGTTCATAAGCTGGAGGATCTTCGTGGGACGGTTACCCATGCTCAAAGTTGCAAGAAGTTGCAATTGCGTTCCCTGCAGTCACTTATGGGCAAACTCAACTTTGTCTGCCGCATCATGCCCATGGGGTGGGTTTTTTGCCGGCGTCTGGCGGCTGCTACTGCGGGGGCAAAATCAATGCATCATTATGTGCATCTACTCCAGGCCCATCGGGAATATCTTTGAGTCTGGGAAACGTTCCTTGACCAGTACAATGGGCGGTCCTTGTGGATGAAGAGGCGGTGTCCAACTCTGACTTGGATCTCTATACGGATGCGGCTGGCTCGGCTGGGTACGCAGCCTATTTTGGGGGTCGGTGGAGAGCGGGGCCGTGGCCAGTGTCCTGGAGTAATTCAGACTTCATCTGCAACCTGGTACTGTTGGAATTGTTCCCAAAAGTGTCGGCCAATGAAATTTGGGGCCAGGAATTCCAGAACAAACGTGTGCGGTTCCACTGTGATAATTTGGGGGTTGTACAGGCCATTAACACTGTTACTGCTTCTTCTCCGCCAGTTGTGTGTTTTCTAAGGCGTTTGGTTTTGCATTGTCTGAGTTTAAATGCTTTTGTATATGCTGTCCATTTGCCTGGGGTGAATAACACAGTGGCTGATGCCCTTTCTCGTCTGCAGTGGAAAATATTCCGCCAGTTGGCACCAGAGGCGGAGCAGCTCGGAATTCCATGCCCGATCACTTGTGGTACGTCGCCTTTCCACCGTAGCCGGCTTGATTTGGCAGTCGGTCTGTTCTGCTACTTGGACAGCTTATGGAAGAATCTGGGGCGAATGGCACAGATTGGTGAGTTCGGTGGGTGGTTGTTTTCAGGAGGAAGATCGTTTGCATGTATTACTGTATTACATGTGGTAAGAACTTTGAGGAGGTAGTATCGATCTCCTCACTGAATTGAAAGCTGTCTGGTTTGGCATTTATTTTCTGGCTCTCAGGGGTGGCAGACTTCACACTGTATTTTTTGGTGAAAAAAGCTTTGCAAGGTTTCAGGAAAGGTAGGCGGGTGCCTGATTCCCGCCGTCCCGTTTCTTTTGAGATGCTTGGTTTACTTTTGGAACAGTTGCCTAAAGTTTGCCTAAATTCTTTTTAAGCGGTTCTCTTTAGGACTGCTTTTGTTTTGCTATTCGGGTGGGGGAACTAGTTAGTCCTTCTACCCTTATTGGGGGGCGGTTTGGGTGTGTCAGATGTCACGGTTCATTCGGAAATTGTAGACTGATCAGCTGGGCCATGGGGCTAGCGTGGTGCTCGGGAGGATCCCCAATTCATCTTACTGCCCGGTCACAGCCATGCTCACTTGGTTAACTGTCAGTTTTGCCGCACACTGATGGGACGGTATTGTCCCGTTTCCAGTTTATTTTGTTTTTTAGAAAATGTCTACTGTCTGCTGGTTTTAATCCGTCGGCATATGCTTCCCATTCTTTCAGAATAGGGGCTGCCACGGAGGTGGCCAGGGGGGGTTTGGGTGACCAGATCCTGCAGCGAATTGGTCGATGGGAATCCCAGCGTTTTAGTTTGTATGTTCATCCTCATCTCCTGTAACTTGTTTGTTGTCATTGTATACCTCTGTCGTTGTATGTAGTGGTCGTGAGGAGTTCCTTGTTTGTCTTTGTCTGTTTCTGCTTTTCATTGCACTGTTATTCCTTATTCTTGTAATTTCATGTTTTTCAGACAGAGACTGTGTGGTGTGGATTCCCAGCCACTCTTATGTTTTTTGGGGTGCAAAAAGGGCATCAGTTAGACCGGAAGGCAGGCAATTAGGCTTATCATGGAGCGTGGCCAGCATGAGGTGGATTGGAGTTCTGGGCATGCTATGATCCTGGGTATTGCCTGAAGTGCATCAGTATGCCAGGTTGGATAGACCCCCGGACATCTTGTTAGTGCACGTGGGGGCAATGATCTTGGGCTCTGGGCAACTCAGGAGTGGATTCAGGACATAAAATTGGATTTCCTGCATTTATGATCCTTTTTCCGGACACTATTTTAGTGTGGTCCGACATTGTGGGTAGAGCCTCTTGGCGTCTGGCTCGCTCTGTGGACAATCTTAATAAGGCCAGAATTAAACTAAACAAGGAGGTGGTCCGATTCTTTGTTAGAAATGGTGGCCTTGCGGTACGCCATATGGAGTTGGATGGTGACAACTTGCTCTATTTGTGGGGGGACGGAGTGCACTTGAACGCCGTTGTCATTGATATGTGGTTCTTGGGCCTGCGGGACAGCGTTCAGAGGGCTTTTGGTTTGTGGCGGCTGCCCAAGTGTGAAGTTTCGCACTTGGGTGTCTGTGGCAGGGGTCTCAGGGTTTTGAAGGTGGGCATGGTCAAAAATTTCTGTGGAGAATAATGGAAGGGGCTCATCTTTGGTATGGGTACCTTCCCGAATAAGTGATGTCAGTAAGGCGAGAACGGTATTGGGGCTGTATCAGGTGGTAATGTGGTTACAGAGTCTATGTATTTGCGGCTGGGGACTGTATGGAACTGGTGCTTCATACAGCAGATTTGCTAGACCGTGCTCGCCTCCAAATACCTGCTATAGTAGAGTCAGTTAGTGTTGATGAATAATATGTATTGTTTATGGTTTCTTTGTTAATAAAAGGCTACTATGGCGATTTAAACCCATTCACAGAGTCTTATTTATATAAGGTGGGTAAGATAGTAGTTAAGTGTGGCCACGGCAGCCAGTAAGTCTGCAATACATCAGTCATGTTTTGGCAGACTATGCAGGGAGAGTGTGAAGAGTCTTGGGAGCAGTAGTGCCAGAGCCGATCCGCCCTATACGCGGACTACGCAAGCTGCGTAGGGCCCCGCCGCTGTGCGGGGCCCCAAGGGTGGATCGGCTCTGCTCAGGGACCCCTGGGGCTGCTGCCGCCGCTGTGAGGGCAGCGGCACCTGAAAAAAAGATGGCCGCTGGGCCGACATGCAACTGCACATGCGCCAGCGATGTTCCGAAGTCCGGACACGCTTGCCAATTTTCGGAAAGGCGGGCGCATGCGCAGTGACACGATGGCGCAGAGTGGTGTCATTTTTAAAAAATAAAGCCTTCCTACGTCCCCTCCACAGCCTCTGACCTCCTGGGCCCCCTGCAGCCTCTGACCTCCTGTCCCCCCCTCCCCCTCGCAGCCTCTGACCTCCTGTCCCCCCCCCTGCAGCCTCTGTCCTCCTGTCCCCCCACCCTGCAGCCTCTGACCTCCTGCCCCCCCCTGCAGCCTCTGACCTCCTGTCCCCCCCCTGCAGCCTCTGACCTCCTGTCCCCCCCTGCAGCCTCTGACCTCCTGTCCTCCCCTGCAGCCTTTTGACCTCCTGTCCCCCCTCGCAGCCTCTGACCTCCTGCCCCCCCTCGCAGCCTCTGACCCCCTGTCCCCCCCTCGCAGCCTCGGACCTCCTGTCCCCCCCTCGCAGCCTCTGACCTCTCCTGTTCCCCCCGCAACCTCTGACCTCTCCTGTTGCCCCCCACAGCCTCTGACCTCTCCTGTTGCCCCCCCCGTAGCCTCTGACCTCTCCTGTTGCCCCCCCCGCAGCCTCTGACCTCTCCTGTTGCCTCCCCCCCCCCGCAGCCTCTGACCTCTCCTGTTGCCCCCCGCAGCCTCTGACCTCTCCTGTTGCCCCCCCGCAGCCTCTGACCTCTCCTGTTGCCCCCCCACAGCCTCTGAACTCTCCTGTTGTCCCACCCGCAGCCTCTGACCTCCCCTGTCGAATCCGCAGCCTCTGACTTCCCCTGTCGAATCCTCAGCCTCTGACTTCCCCTGTCGAATCCACAGCCTCTGACCTCCCCTGTCCCATCCGCAGCCTCTGACCTCCCCTGTCTCATTCGCAGCCTCTGACCTCCCCTGTCCCATCCGCAGCCTCTGACCTCCCCTGTCCATCCGCAGCCTCTGACCTCCCCTGTCGCATCCGCAGCCTCTGACCTCAACTGTCGCATCCGCAGCCTCTGACCTCCCCTGTCGCATCCGCAGCCTCTGACCTCCCCTGTCGCATCCGCAGCCTCTGACATCCCCTGTAGCATCCGCAGCCTCTGACCTCCCCTGTACCATCCGCAGCCTCTGACCTCCCCTGTACCATCCCCAGCCTCTGACCTCCCCTGTACCATCCGCAGCCTCTGACCTCCCCTGTACCATCCCCAGCCTCTGACCTCCCCTGTACCATCCGCAGCCTCTGATCATCTCTTGTCTTATATCACGTCTAGAGAGGAGTCAAGAGTGGGAGTGCCGCCAGGATGGGGGTCATGGGAGAAGTCAGACATGTATGGACTGCAGAGAGGAAACTATAGGATAAAACCAGAGCCACCAAGCTGGAGCCGACTGACTGAGCCCTGCATGATGCACCTGAGAGGAGGCCAGTCTAGGGGGGGGGGGTCAATACAATATTGTAAGGGGGCACTGATGTAAAGGTTTCCCCCTTATATCAGTAAACCCCTGTGACAGACCTAGCCTCCTGCCAACCAATTATGGGCCCTGGGTTTTAAGGGGCACAGGGTAAAGGAGAACCCCAACCCCAGTCAGATTCAATGCTGTATATATGTGTATATATATAATGTGTGTGTCTCATGCTGTTGGGACACACACTGTCAGATGCTAGTGTCATGAACTCAAGATGTTAATTGAGAGAGCTGATCACATTGTCCTCTGTACAATGTAGTAGACGGTCCGTCTGTTACTGGTGGTCTCCTGCTATTGTGATAAAATGTCATGAACTCCAGCCAGCCTGTCTGTTGTGTAAATGAGTATAGTCTGGCTTGTAGGAGAGTTTCACCTATTGTTATGTGTGCTAATTAACCCTTCAATTGAATGAAGGAGTCCAGTGTTGATTAAGATAATTAGCTCATGCTAATTAGGTTAGGTTTTAGTCATCTGGCTGTATAAATTTGTGTGACATGGAAAATAAAGATCATTCCTGATGTACTCCAAGACTAGTGTTGTCTAGTTCTTGGGGGTTCCTATAACCAGATCCATTGGACTCATGTTCCAGGAAGCATTTACGGCGGACACCTTGAGTACAGGATCTGTCACAACCCCCTTATCTTAGTGTTTTCTTTCTCTGGTCACCACAGTCCTCTCCACAACTCTGATGTAAAGGGCAATGCTGCAGACCCTGATGTAAGTAGGGAGGCTCTCTGAGGACACTGATGTATGGGGGGCTCTCTGTGGACCCTGATGTAAGGAGGGGCTTTATAGGATTGCTCTCTGTGGACCCTGATGTAAGGGGTACCCTGATGTAAGGAGGGGCTCTCTCTCTGGGGACCCTGATGTAAGGGGGGTGCTCTCTGGGGACCCTGATGTAAGGGGGTGCTCTCTGGGGACCCTAATGTAAGGGGGTGCTCTCTGGGGACCCTAATGTAAGGGGGGTGCTCTCTGGGGATCCTGATGTATGGGGGGTGCTCTCTGGGGACCCTGATGTAAGGGGGGTGCTCTTTGGGGATCCTGATGTAAGGGGGGTGCTCTCTGGGGATCCTGATGTAAGGGGTGGCTCTCTGGGGACCCTGGTGTAAGGAGGGGCTCTCTGGAGACCCTGATGTAAGGGGGCTCTCTGGGGACCCTGATGTAAGGAGGGGCTCTCTGGGGACCCTGATGTAAGGAGGGGCTCTCTGGGGACCCTGATGTAAGTGGGGCATCTCTGGGGACCCTGATGTAAGTGGGGGATCCACACTCAGATATGTAAAGATATATATATATATATATATATATATATATATATATATATATACACGTCTGTTCTATATTGTTGTACTTATTCTTTGACTGTTTTGTTTAAAGGAGAGAGGATTGTATTGGGAGCACTGAAGTGTCAGGTGTGACTGTATGGCAATGGCAAATGGTTTCCATAGCTCACGGCATCACGGGTCAGGTAGAGGGCCCCTTAGCAGAATTTTGCTTAGGTCCCCAGGAAGGTCAGGAATGGCACTGAGTAGTGCCAAGGTCCCCAGGCAAGGAGATGCACCATCAGCTCAGGAGATCAGGTGAGAACAGGGCATACTCACTGCTGCTTGCTGGAGAGCACACTGCTGTGACAGGGAGAGGATTGCCAGAGAAAACAGCAGCAACTAGCCGATAAGGAGATGGAGGAGGCTGTTTCTTTGCAAAGAGGCAGCAGAGCTCACAAATTAGATGTCTATACTGTCAGGGCTTTGGGGGGACTCAACTGAAATCTGGGGGGGGGGGGCGCAATCCTTGCACCGGCCCTGGCCATATGCAAAATTGTACAAATGGACTTATAAGTGCAATGGTAAAACCTATAAAGGAATAGCCAATGCAAATCAACCAATGTATTGCAATATAGAAGTGATGGTGTCACCCCCTCTGCAAATACATTTGGAGAAATTGCAGAGCTTCAATATTTCACCACTATTTGCACATTGCAGCTCTGAAATATTTCTTACCTTTTGCAGAGAGGGTGACACCATCACTACTATATTCTAATACACTGGTTGATTTGCATCTCTGTTATTATTGTATGTAGGGGGTTTCAGCGTTATTTGCACATTGAAGCTCTGCAATTTCTCAAAATATATTTGCAGTGGGGTTGACACCATCACTACTATATTGCAATAAATTGGTTAATTTGCACTGGCTATTCCTTTATAGGTTTTATCATTGCACTTATAAGTCCATTTGTAGACTTGTATAAAGGAAGTGTAGGGTTGTGCTGCCTTTTTTGCCTTTTTATTGGTATACAGAGGCCAGGACATACTGATCACCAATGTATGCCATGAAGAAACCTCACTCCACGCCCACTTGTTGGCCACACACACTTTTTGGGCATGCCCACAGGCAGCATGTAGCATGCTGCATTTACCTCAAGCCCCACCAAAGCACCCTCAAAAAAAAATTGTCTGGAGCTGCCCCTGCCCGGATTGGATTTGAATTTTGCCGCCCCATCCTTCCCTTCAAGTTTTTTCTCTATCTCGTCTTCTTAACATTTGGTAGTCATATCCCAAAAAGTTCTAAGAAGTATCTTCTTTTTTATTTCATGGATGAAATGTGAGACATAATGTACCGTATTTATGGGCGTATAACACAGGGGGAAATCGTGGGTGCGTGTTATACACCAATCCACCGCCGATCACCCCCGTGATTGTGAGCAGAGCGGAGCAAGCCGCCGAGATACACATAGCCGAGTGTATTTGGCTAGGCTCGGCTCCGCTCACAGTCACGCCCAGTCCCGCAATTGGACCTGTGTTATGTCCATCATAGGGTGGGACTGGGCAGGACTGCGAGAGGAGCTGAGAGCCGCCGAGAAGAGCCGAGAGCCGCTGAGTTACACAGGACATCCGGCTCTGTATCTTGGCGGCGCTATTTTTAAACTGGAAGGCTACACTGACAAGGCTGCAAATGACACTGGAGCAAGGCTGCAATGACAAGGCTGCAATGACACTGGAGCAAGGCTACACTGAGAAGGCTGCAATGACACTGGAGCAAGGCTGCAATGACAAGGCTGAAATGAAAAGGCTGCAATGATACTGACAAGGCTGCAGATGGACACTGACAAGGCTGCAGATGGACACTGATAAGGCTACAGATGGACACTGATAAGGCTGCATTGATGGGCATCTAAATGTAATGTAAATGTATGGTAATGTTTTTTTCCTTAAACTTCCCTCCTAAAAGTTTTTTTCCTTAAAATTTGCTCCTAAACTTGGGGTGCGTGTTATAAGCTGATAAATACGGTATATATCATACAATCATTGCATAAACACATACCACATACACTGCATATATAATTTGAGAAAAATAGGCTTATAAAATAGTAAACCATTTGGCAATAAAAAAATGAAAAAAAATGTCCCCAGATTTCATTTTCAAAATCTGGTCACCTTACTCTAGCATGCTAGCTAAATTCCTGTGGCAGAGTCACGTCTTTGGAATTTCTCTAAAAGCTTTTAACCCTTTTTCACCCATTAGCAGGGGTTAAAAGAGCCCCGCTAGTGACTGAAAAGGGTCGCAAAAAACTACGGTAAAGTGCCGCTAAAAATAGCGGCGCTTTGCCGCCGATGCCCCCAACGCCACAGTGTGAAAGTAGCCTTTATGGCAAAACTTTCTGACTCATTTGCACCTGTAGTGGTCTCTCTGACTTCCAAAAGCCTGATGGTGAACCCCCAGAGCCAGGGAGAACTGACATTCCTCCTCAGGGTACAGGTTATTAGGCATAGTGGATGAAAGATTGGGCACCAGTCACTTTTTGTAAAAATTAACAAAGAGATCTTATTTATCTTAACAGGAAAGGTGGGGAAGAGGGTTAGGGTACAGGACACCCTTAGGCAATTGAAGTAGCAATTAAGGCAAACTCTGCAGACCAAAAATAGAACTAGGCAGACAGCAATACAGATAGAGGGCCTTTAAGCTGAATGCAGCAATCTGTATCTTGTAGCAACTGCTGTCTCCTATAGCAACAACTTCTCTCACAGTATCCTACTGTAGATCTTCCAGTTTAACTCATAGTATCCCCCTGTAGATCTTCAGGCTTAAATCACTGTCTCTCACTAGACTTCTTGGCCTCTCAGCTACCTCCCTTGAGCTTCACCCACAGCTAACCGCTGTACTTATCTTCAAGCTTTACTTACAGCTACCCGCCGTACTCCTTCAAGCTTTACTCACAGCTACCTGCTGTATTCCTGATCCTCCACTGAAGCTTTCCCACTTACTTCACGGTCCCCGGCTAGTAAAGCATCTGCTCTGGTACTCCTTCAGAACTTCATCCCTTTTACGCTTGCCTCTGGTAACAGGAGTGGTCGTCACTCTGGCAACTGCATCTCCTCTACCCCCGGCAATGATCAGGCTGAGCCTCTAACACACATGGTTCTGCCCCATGCTTCGGGCCCAACCTCTGTTGCTCCTTCTTTGCGGAACCTTGAATTACTAGATAGGCCTCACGTATGCCTAGCAGCCAGTAGGACTCCTGGATAGACCTCAGGCTTCAGGCCTAGCAGCCAGGAGTTGTTTGACACACATCCACCTAGGCCGCAGCCCCAGGCGGGAAGAACCTCGATCACCTGACTCCTCCCGAATAAATAGCCTATCCCAGCATGCACAGAGGCCAAATAAACTCCTGCTGATTGGCTGAGACAACTTATTTACCCATCACCTGAATTTACTGTAATCCATCAATGCCAAAGGCAACAGTGCAACAGAAGAGAGAGACTACAAATTAAATTCAGACTTAGGACAGAAATATATGCATTCATATATTGTTGGCCTACTCCATACCACTCATTCTGCAAAATACAAACAAGGGAAAAAGACACAAGCTATGAATTCATTTCAGCAGCTGTAAATTCTGAAAATTCAGGTGATGGGTAAATAAGATGTCTCAGCCAATTTTGCATGATAAAAACATGATTATCTTTCTACCTGTAAGAAAAAAAAAAAAAGATACAAACACCATGATGATAATCCATTGACATTCATTATTTTTTCAGTTCAGATTTGTAAACTCACCATCAGCTCAGGCGGAAATATAAGTTCCTGTGTTGGATCCAGTGGTAAAAATTCTTTTTCATCAAACAACTTTAAGGAGTTCTTAAATAAGAAAAAAATAAAAGAAGACTTATTTTGGTAGTGCCCACCGGTAGAGTGAAATAACTTGAAGAGAGTCTCACTACTTTAAAAAAACAAAACTGAGTACAAAGTGTTTGTTGTTTGATAAAACAGGCATCTGATATCCATTTTTATTCCATTAAGAAATGTTGGATAAAAGAAAAAAAAAAACATAATTAAAACAAGCCACATCTGCCACTGTAGCAGATGAACTTGTAGTTCTCAATGGAAGACGAGTGCAGTAACCAGTGCACTTTTAGTCCATCGACATTTCCTCCAGCTCTGCTACTAATAGTCAATAAAGCAGTACGGGAAGAAAGTAGGCAGAAGAGAGTTTGCAGGAGCCCAGAATTGCACCCTCAATCCACTGATTGCAAGTGCAAAGCTTTGCAGGCTCCTTTGAAAAAAAAAAAGTAATAAATGCACAGAATTCAAAAACAATGCATTTTTTCCTAAAGGGGTGTTCCAAGCGTTTTATGTTTATTATAAGTCAGCAGCTACAAAAAGTGTAGCTGCTGACTTTTAGTAAACAGACACTCACCTGTTCCACGGTCCAGCGATGCGGCTGAACGGAGCGTCGCTCCTCTCCCTCTCCGCTGGCGACTTCATAGCCACTCTGGGCACCCGGCCATGACAGCTTTTGGCTTCCCAGCCGGGCATGCACGGCGCATGCGCTGCCCTCCCGGAGTGGACAGGCGATCTTCTATGACCTGTCACGTGTCCCAGGAGATCGCCTAGAGGGATGGGCCGCATAAGATGAAAGGAGGAGTCGCCTTGGCGGTCCCTGGGCGGAAGGAGGAAGTGGGACAGGAAGTCCCACTCCTAACGAAAACCCCCACACCCCCCCAAAAAAATACATGCCAAATGTGGCATGTAAGGGGGCGAGGAGTGCTTAGAGCGGAAGTTCCACTTTTGGGTGGAACTCCGCTTTAAAGATAAACTTAGCCTTTAACAAAAAGTACAACCATCTGACCGTCACTGCTTGGTCAAGATACTGGTCTTAAGAAAACCACCAGTCTGCTTGACTGGATAAAACAATAAAGAAAAAAAAACACAGTAGCACACTTATTGGACCAACCAATTGCTCATTCTGTGCTCTGCCAGCACAAGTGAATGTAGTAGAGATTGATACAGTAGCTCACAAAAGTGAATACACCCCTCACATTTTTGTAAATATTTTATTCTATCTTTTCATGTGACAACACTGAAAAAACAACACTTTGCTACGATGTAAAGTAGTGAGAGTACAGCTTGTATAGCAGTGTAAATTTACTGTCCCCTCAAAATAACTCAACACACAGCCATTAATTCCTAAACCGCTGGCAACAAAAGTGAGTACACCATTAAGTGAAAATGTCCAAATTGGGTCCAATTAGGCATTTTCCCTCCCCCGGTATCATGTGACTCGTTAGTGTTACAAGGTCTCAGGTGTGAATTGGGAGTAGGTGTGTTACTCACTCTCTCACTCACTCTCTAATACTGGTCACTGGAATTTCAACATGGCATCTCATGGCAAAGAACTCTGAGGATCTGAAAAAAATAATTGTTGCTCTACATAAAGATGCCCTAGGCCATAAGAAGATTGCCAAGACCTGAAACTGAGCTGCAGCACGGTGGCCAAGACCATACAGCGGTTTAACAGGACATGTTCCACTCAGAACAGGCCTCACCATGGTCGAGCAAAGAAGTTGTGTGCACGTGCTCAGCGTCATATCCAGAGGTTGTCTTTGGGAAATAGATGTATGAGTGCTGCCAGCATTGCTGCAGAGATTGAAGGGGTGGGGGGTCAGCCTGTCAGTGCTGAGACCATACGCCGCACACTGCATCAAATTGGTCTGCATGTCTTTTGTCCCAGAAGGTAGCCTCTTCTAAAGATGATGCACAAGAAAGCCCACAAACAGTTTGCTGAAGACAAGCAGACTAAGGACATGGATTACTGGAACCATGTCCTGTGGTCTGATGAGACCAAGATAAACTTATTTGGTTCCAATGGTGTCAAGTGTGTGTGGCGGCAACTAGGTGAGGAGTACAAAGACAAATGTGTCTTGCCTACAGTCAAGCATGGTGGTGGGAGTGTCATGGTCTGGGGCTGCATGAGTGCTGCTGGCACTGGTGAGCTACAGTTCATTAAGGGAACCATGAATACCAACATGTACTGTGACATACTGAAGCAGAGCATGATCCCCTCCCTTAGGAGACTGGGCCGAAGGGCAGTATTCCAACATGATAACTCCAAACACACCTCCAAGACGACCATTGCCCTGCTAAAGAAGCTGAGGGTAAAGGTGATGGACTGGCCAAACATGTCTCCAAACCTAAACCCTATTGAGCATCTGTGGGGCATCCTCAAACGGAAGGTAATTGAGTGCAAAGTCTCTAACATCCATCACTAACATCTTTATTTTTTCAAATTAAATTTTTGTTTTTAATTTATTGCATTTTAGTGTAAATATGAGATCTGAGGTCTTTTTGACCCCAGATCTCATATTTAAGTAAAAAAAAGTAAAAAATAAATAAAATATTTATATATATATATATTTATGGTTGAAGCCCTATGGCCGACACGTATCTGAAGGGAAATAACTTAACCAATAAGATCTATAACATGAAAAGGGAGACCTGAAGTGTGCCTTGGTCTATGGCCGGTACGCCAGAAATAAGGGGGCATACCCTGATTAGAAATGAGTATTTGATGGGGGTGATGTTGTGAGAAATGCCCTTAAAAGGGGGAATGGGAGGGTGGGTATCGCGCACCGGAACCGACGAAGACCACAGGTGAGTGGGCCGGTTAAATACCCTCCCGGGCTCCTCCCATAAATTCAGGCCACCATGTTGGCCTTCCACTTATGGTTGAAGCCCTATGGCCGACACGTATCTGAAGGGAAATAACTTAACCAATAAGATCTATAACATGAAAAGGGAGACCTGAAGTGTGCCTTGGTCTATGGCCGGTACGCCAGAAATAAGGGGGCAAAAACTGAGGTAGGGTTTGAAGATATTTATTGCCTTTTAGTATTGACTACTGCGTGAGCTGGGCGAAGGCCCGTGACATTTCCGCCTGTGGGTCATGTATATACCGGGTGAAGCAGGCTGACTTCCATCTGCCGAGTCTCTGGATGATGTGGCCTGGGACCCCCTGCTGTGAGGCGGCTGAGGCGGCCCCGATCCGAAAAGAGTGACCGGAGTACTCGCTGGGGTTGAGGCGTAGGTTGCGGAGGAGAATTCTTACGTGTGTCATGAACTGACAAGTGCTCAAGGGTTTGACTGGAAAAGGCAGAAGGGGATCGGTGTCCCTTTGTTCTGGCAGGAGTGAGAGCAGGCGGTTGAGAACCGTTACTGGGCACCAGGCATTGCCGGTTCTGTATAGATGGATGTCCACCCCGTGGCCAGCTTGCTGAGTCTTGGAGACGTTGAGGTGGAGCACGAAGTGGTCTTGATGGCGAACTAGGTGGTGTCTGCACAGGGTTTGGCTGGTCGAGCTGTTACGGGTGAATTCGCTGGGACGTAAGAACCCATAGTAGGCCAGGTAGATGGCGGCTTGTATGACCTGGCTGAGGAGGACACCAAAGGGGGAACCAGCGAGTATGGCGGACATCTCGCGGAAGATGGCGCCAGTGATGGGGCGACGTCTGGTTCTGTTTGCTGGTTGCTGCTTCTGGACGCCGCGTAGGACGGCTCGGACGGCGTGGGACGAGAAGACAGACGGTCTAGTAGGATCTTGAAGGGCCAAAAAGTGCTGTATGCCGGCCAGGTATAGGCGGATGGTGTTGTAGGATAGGTTTAGCTGTGTGTGACAATGTGAGACGAAGGCCAAAATATGCCTGGTGTCTGTGGGTGTTGGCACGGCGTTGGTGGTTAGGAACTTGTTAAAGGTGTCCCAGGCTGCGTGGTAGGCTTTGAGTGTGTTGTGAGACAGGGACTGGTTGATGAGCTGGGTGGCCCCACGTAGGTATCGGTCTAGTCTAGGGTCAGCTGAGACCAAGCGGGGATAGGGGCGGACACCCGATCGGCCTCTGGTATCTGTCGAAAGAAGGAGATGAAGTTAAAGCGTGACAGCGCGTCTGCTGCCACGTTGTATTTACCTGGGATGTGAGAGCAATGGACGTTGAATTGGAGCCGTAGCGACAGTTGGACCAGCCTGCGTAAGAAGGACATCACCTGGAGTGACTTGGACCTGCCTTTGTTGATGATGTCTGCCGTGGCCTGGTTGTCCGTTGTGAAGTTTACCGTCTGCCCGGTCCAACTGTGACCCCAAAGTTTGGCAGCTGCCACGATTGGGTAGAGCTCGAAAAGGGGGGAAGTCCGGCTGAAACCTGGAATTGAAAGTATCTGCGGGGGCCAAGGGCCCGCGAACCAATGGAGGCCAAATATGGCTGCGAAGCCCGTTGAGGCCGCGGCATCTGTCACCACCTGTGGTGAGAAGGGTGAGACGGCCGGGATAAACATGGATATCCCGTTCCACGAGGAAAGGAACTCTTCCCACATCGCTAGGTCTGCTATGGCCGCGGCGTCCAGTTTGAGGATCTGATCGGGGTCTTGTGCCTGTGACAGGTGGACTAAGAGTCGTGAAATGAAGGAACGACCTTGAGGGACGATCCGCATGGCAAAATTGAGCATGCCAAGTAGTGACTGGAGCTGTCGTCTTGTGCACCCTCTCGTGCGGGTGAAGTCCTGAAGAACTGCCCTGATGCGGGTCAGCTTGTCGAGGGGTAGGCTGGCCTGCATGGAGCATGTGTCCAAGACAACTCCGAGGAAGGTGATGGAGTGTGCGGGTCCGTCGACCTTGTGCTCGGCTATGGGGACATTGATATTCTGGAAGACAACTCTTAATTTGTCGAGGTCTACTGGTGAAACGTTAGGCTGCTCTATCAGTAGGAAGTCATCTAGGTAGTGGATGACTTCTGTGCATTGGGCCTTGTGTAGGAGAATCCAGGTGAGGGATTGAGCGAACGTGTCGAAGAGCCAGGGGCTACTTTTGGAGCCGAACGTGAGCTTGGTGGCGAAGTAGTACCTGTCTCTCCACTTGATACCGTGCCAACACCAAAGAGACGGGTGAATCGGCAGAAGTTTGAAGGCGTCCGATATGTCGGCTTTGGACAGCCAGGCCCCTGTGCCTGCTTTGAGGATGGCCTGGATCGCCAAGTCGACGGAGGCGTATTTTAAGGAGAACTCCTCGGAGGGAATTAGGGAGTTGAGGCTGGGGACGTGGCAAGAATGAGGCGCAGACAGGTCGTACACCAAGCGAACTTTATTTGAGAATTTGCCCTTGACAAGCCCAATAGGGCTGACTCTCCAGGTGTTGAAGGGGGGTTGTGTGAAGGGACCAATGACGAAACCTCGCTCCAGCTCGGCTAGGAGTAGTTGGTCTATGGCCTGCTCGTCGGTGGCCGCTGATCTGAGATTCCCACACTCGTAAGTAGTGTGGGGCAGGGAGACAAGGCCGGTATGGAAGCCCGCCGTGAATCCTTGTATGAGGAACGTGGCTAGTGAGGGGATGGGGTGTGAGTCCAGATAGACTCCTAACCATAGGATGTTTATGCGGCTCAGTCACAGATTTTTCGGTTTGAGCTCGCATAGATTTTTCGGGTGCGCCCTGTGGCATACGACGCACACGTGGAGCAACCTGCATTGGCTGAAGTTACACGAGCCGTAGTTGTAATTATTGCAGATGGCCGCTCCTCCCATGGTCCGGACGGGGCGTCCGAGTTTGTCGAGCTGGGGTTTCTGTGTCGGTGCTGGCGGGTTTTGTGCTGGAGCCGAGGTCGAGGGAAACTCGACCGAGTGGCGGAGTGTTGCACTGGAGCACCAGGCGGCGGTGTGCGTGGAGGATTGGCAGACTGCGCACAATGGTGAGCGCAGACCGGCGAAATGGCGACAGAATAATTCTGTGTCCATTAGGCTCCAATCTGTGGGTGACTGGAATTGCGCCATCCTGGCGGCTGCTTTTGCGGAAAAGGAGCGGTGGTAGTCATAAAATGAGAACCCGCCGTATTTGTAGCCCAGATCTACCACGGTGTGGAGATATAAATCCAGCTCTTCCCTTCTGCCGGGGGAAGCTGAGCATATGATGTCTCTAAGCATCCCAAATGACAACGCGAATTCTGGGACGGACAATTTGCGGTTGAGTCTGGGGTCTTTAGCTTTGAGGACCACCGAGACATCTCCCCAGGTATAGGCCTTGTTTTCGGCTAGGTCGTGGACTGAAATGAGAAGGGAGGCGAGGTTGACGTCCTTGCCATCCAGTATGTCCTTCTTAATGCTGGCTGGAACCAGGTGTGCTGGGCAGACCAGGGGACATGTCCCTGCGGTACCTGTGGCGACTGTTGTAGGTGGCTGTATCGCGGCGGGGCCGGGGACGGCCGGGGCCGGGTGAGATTCGAGGAGAGTCACTCTGGCTTGGACGTCCGTGACTGTGTTCGCCAAGGACGACACCATGGTGTGGAGTTGTGTTATGGCCGCAGATATAGACTGGAGGGAGGCTTGCTGAGTGCTGGGCCCTGCCATGGCAGGAGGAGGAAACAAGAGCCTGAAGAGCTCCGCCTTCCTGGCCGTGGCGGGGAACGGCACGCCCCTGCGTCTAAGTTCTGCCGTCAGTCTGGGGATGGTCCATCCCCTGAGGGACTGGATGCTGTCACTCATGGACACTGGGGAACGTGACAAGGGGGCGGTGAGATCCTCGCTGCCCGCTTGCGACATGGTCCTCGGATGGGCTGTGCCCTGAGGCGATGTCTTGAGGCGTCTAAGGTCGTAAGAAGGTCGACCGGAGCTGTTCAAGGGGATGAGATAAGCCAAGACTGTTTCTTTCCTTGTGTAAACATACGTACCCAACTGCTGTGCTCTGGAAAGGACAAGTGTGCGCACGTACGTGGACGTGCGTACACGGTAAGTTTTTATATTTTACCTGGAGAAACACCGTCCAACCTGTGCAGGGTGGACCTACTGAACTTGGACTGACCTAGGGAAGAAAAAATAAAGAGAACTGGTGAGGTGTGCCTCGTGGGGTGTGTCCCCCGTCTGTGCATATACACTACTTATTATTATTTTTTTTTTTTTTTTTTTTTTTTTTTTTTTTTTTTTTTTTTTTGAGTGAAATGAGAAACGTTTGTGCCATGTCGTGGGCGCAAGGTGTCGTTTTATGAGTGTGACTGCTGATTGCCGAGAATTTTGGAATGAAATGAGGCCAACTCGACTGGGGTACGTTGAGGCGAACTGATGCATGGTAGATGCCATCGGATTCGGATCAGGACGTTTTTGTTGTGACAGCGAACTGATCGGCATGACAGAAGTATGAAACGGTCGAGCCGCGATGGCGACTGTAGACGAACCAGACTTCTGGAGCATGTACTGAAATGAGGCCAACGGATGTTCAGGGCGCATCGGTCCGAACCGGTGCGCAGCGCGACTGGGTTCGAAGCGAGGTGCGGCCTGGCGGTGAGAGAAATGAGGGGAACCATTCCCTGAGGTGCTGAACGGTCGGTCGGGTCTCACGACCGACGACGAGCAGACTCAGGGGTGGTTACTGAAATGGGGCCGACAAACCTGGGGTACGTTGGAGGCGAAGACCGATCCGCAAAGGTGCGACCGGTTTCGAATCAAAAACGTGACTCGTGAGGTGAAATGTTTTCCTCGTGACAGAGGCGCCGAGCGGTGAGCCTAAAAACTTTTCGACTGACAGCGACCGTACTTCTGGAGCACGGAATGAAATGGGGCCTGGGAGCATCTTGGGGCGTGCCGGTACGAATCGAGGCACCGGGGTGCGCCTAGACTTGAATCGGAACGTGATACGTGACAGTGAAATGATGCCATGACAGAGGTGTTTTTTCGACCGGTGAGTCGAGAAATTGCGGCTAACGGCCGCTCCCTGGGTCATGTATTGAAATGGGGTTCCACTGCTGGGACATGCCGGGACGAATCGGATGTGGCTAGATTCGAACGGCGTGTCGGTGCAGGACCGTGAAATGGTGAAATGACTGAAATGTTTTTGAAATGGCTGAAATGTGACCGTATGGCATGATACTGCGACTGATTCCGAATCAGGTGATGCGTAAGCGACCGGCTACTGTATGCAGATAGCGGTACGGATGCAACGTACGGGTACTAATGGAATGACTTGTGCGTATGTGAACAGCGAGATTCGTGACAAGGTAAGTAACGTTCATAAGTGAAATGGTGGTCAAACGAGACCCCTACCTGCGGCAGCCGAGCCAGATACAGTGTACAAAACCTTCGAACGAGAGCAATCCACGAGACGTCTGGCACTCACGAACGCTAGCGAAATCGAGTAGTCGGCTTAGTGACGTAGTATATCGCGCACCGGAACCGACGAAGACCACAGGTGAGTGGGCCGGTTAAATACCCTCCCGGGCTCCTCCCATAAATTCAGGCCACCATGTTGGCCTTCCACATATATATATATATATATTTTTTAATGCGCCCCGTCCCAACGAGCTCACGTGCAGAAGCGAACGCATACGTGAGTAGCGCTTGCATATGAAAACGGTGTTCCAACCACACATGTGAGGTATCACCATGATCATTAGAGTGTGAGCTATAATTCTAGCCCTATACCTCCTCTGTAACTCAAAACATGCAACCTGTAGAATTTTTTAAATGTCGCCTATGGAGATCTTTAAGGGTAAAAGTTTGTCACCATTCGATGAGCGGGCGCAATTTTGAAGTGTGACATGTTGGGTATCAATTTACTCAGCGTAACATCTTTCACAATATAAAAAAATTTGGCTAACTTTATTATTGTCTTATTTTTTTATTCAAAAAGGTGTATTTTTTTCACAAAAAAGTGCGCTTGTAAGACTGCGCAAATACGATGTGACAGAAAGTATTGCAACGACCACCATTTTATTCTCTAGGGTGTTAGAAAAAAATATATAATGTTTGGGGGTCCTAAGTAATTTCTAGCAAAAAAAAATTATTTTAACTTAACAACAAGTTTAAAAAATAGGCCCGGTCCTTAAGTGGTTAAAATTGCGCACACTTGTGGAATGGCGCCAGACCTCAGTACTTATAATTCTACATAGGAGATGCTTTAATTTTTTTTTACAGGTTACATGTTTAGAGTTATAGAGAAGGTCCAGTTGTAGAATTATTTCTCTCGCTCTAACGATTGCGGTGTATGGAACCTGTATGTATCTGGCTCTGATACTAGCCAGTGCCTCACCAGCCACTGACCTCACCGCACGTCCCTGTTATAGACAGTACAGCGGTGCGGTGCTCAAAGTAATGGCTGTGTGGCTTGCACAGCCATTACTTTGACACAGGCTGGCTGTCTGATACAGAAACCGGCCCACTGAACCATCGGCCCACCGAGAAACTCCTGGTAGTCCCGATGGCCACTTGGCCAGCACATCCCTGCTGCCCAGCCACTCACAAGTGCCTTCTTCAGATGGCGCCCATGTCACTTTCCATATGTGCCATACAGGGCAGGTACAAGGCAGGGGCGGAAGAAGCACGTGCCCTGGGCGCTACTATTTTCTAAAGGGGAGGGGGCGCAGCCTGCAGTTAAAGTTGTGTCACGGCCGCCCGCCAGTACTTACACTTACAGTGAGTCAATTGCTTGTGTGTGCCGCCGGCGCCGAGTGCGCTCCGCTCCGACTGCATCCTCCCTTCTCTCTGCTTGTCCCCCCGTACGGAGGAGTCTCATAGTACATGCCAGGCCAGCGGCGTGATGTCACTCACGGCCGGAGGCAAGGTGGAGAGGAGCGCAGGGAGCTGTGTAGCATAGGTGCGCTGTGAGCCTGTGACCTAGAGGAGCAAGGAGCTGCTGCCGCCTGCCTGCCTGGCTAGCTGGAACTTGGAAGGAAGCTGCTAGAAGAGGATAGAAGAGAAGACTTGAATTTGCAGCCAGTGTGTCCATAGGTACTCTTTTTTTTTTTTTTTTCATTATTAAATTAGTACTGTTATTGTAAAGGCAGAGCCAATATCCCCCCTTAAAAGCCATGTTTTTTTTACATGACAGAGACAGACAAGACCAACAGACAAGAGACATGACACAGACTTGCTTAATATGCCTCTCCACTGTTTTCATTTCTGTAAATTGTAAAATGTTCATTTCTGAAAATAAAAGTGCAAAGTGTTCAGTGGTTGTGGCGGAATGTACAGTACAGGACTAACAAATCTTAACTGGTTGCTGACCGCCGGCTGTCAATTGACGGCCAGGCGGTGCAGCTCTCGTGGCGGGAGGGCGTCATATGACGTCCTCCCCTTCCCATCAGGTGTTGGTGAGTGGCAGGCACACTCGGGAGAGCTGAAAGAGGTATACCGGAGAGGATTGGGAATGTGCAGTCAGAGACGGATGTAGAGCCAGTGGGAGAGACTGTGATGTTACTGGCAGTGAAGTCGGGCCCCTGCAGTCAGGAGGGCTGTCAGGGTCTGTAAAGGGCTGACTGGGATCCGTAGTCCATCAAAGAGGGCAGCTAGTACAAGAACTTTATTTTGCTACACTATAGGGGCCCGCGGTCCCTGCCTGTAATATAAGGTGACCAGATTTTTTTAATTAAATCCGGGGACATATTTTTGTTTTTTACTAGCAATGGCGGCAATCAGCGACTCTTTGCCCATCGCCCCTTGCTGCCCGCCTCACAGCCTGTCAAGTCTTACACTTTGGGCCCCAGGTACTACTGGGTGGGGAGCGGAGGAAGATCACTCCGCCAGGGAAGGCAAGGAGATAAGCAGGCAGGCGGCTGGCCGTGACTTGAGCCAAGGTAGAAGAACATGCGAGCGGAGCTGGATGGGCATGCACCTGAAACTGAAGAAATATTCCCTCCGCTCCGACCAGCACATGATCATCAGAAAGGTGCACAGATAATGGAAAGAAATACACCCCCTCTAAGCTAGTAGGAGCGACGGAGTGGGGGTGTGTAATTCAGAATTTTCTTTTTTTAAATTCTGCCCTGACTGTCTTTGAAATTGTCCCAGCCCCTGTTCAAATACAATCCGGGGACAAAAATGGGGACAGACTTGGTCCAGGGACAGTGTTCTCAATTCGGGGACTGTCCCCGGAAACCGGGGATGTCGTGTCATCCTACTGTAATAAGGAACTTTGCAAAGGCCTGGCTGAAAACAGAGTCAGGCCTAACCATGTGCTAGCTGCGCCTGAAGAATTGTGCTGGAGGGAAAAGGAAAGGTAGTCTGCAGCAAGTGTTGTGCAGGAGAAGAATATCTAAATTGTCCCAAACAATGCAAGAATCTTTTTCTGGACATCCCATGAATTCCTTAACCCCATTTAAGTTCTAATCACTCAACAGCCCCTACGGGGGTGTCAGGAAAATCGTGGTTCCAGGCGACTGATTGGCGCGCGCCGACGCGTGGTGGTGTGCGCGCTCCCGTGAGCGTGGGCTTGCGTGCGCGCGCACGCTGGCGTCCGAGAGCGCGCCCTGTGATTCACATACACCTGTGTGGGCTGTTGGCGCCAATCGGCCTATTTAATCAGGCAGCACCTGCTGGCTAGTGCTGCCTGATCTTCAGTATACCTGATACCTTGCACCAGCGATTTACCTTGTTCCAGTGATCTTCCAGTGATCTATTTGTTCCAGTATTACACCTTGCTTTACCTGTGTGACCCCGGCTTACCCTTTGGACTATTCGGATCTCCGCCTGCCCCAGACCTCTGCTTGACTGACCATTCGCCTGCCAGCTCCTTTGTACTTTGCCGTTTGAACGTTGCCGACTTCTGCTTGGACCTGGACTTCTTATCTCTCCTGCTCAAGGGACCTGCGTCTGCTTATCCTGTATCACATCCGGCTAACAGTGAGTTTCACCATCTGTATTCGGAACCCCATCACCATCCCTCTTCCGCTGAGTGACGTGTGTCTACCTACCATTATTCCACCTTGCTATCAGTGAACTTTGCATACCGGTACCTCATCCTGCCATTTGTGAATCCTGCTTACCTGTGCTTCATCTTGCCACCAGCGGACCTCCATCACCAACTTCCGGGACCCCTCTATCAGGCTCCCTTACCCTTCCTGACTCCCGTGCCTCCTGTACCCACCTCCAGGGGCCGTAAGTCGGATCCGTACGGGAGACCTCCCTCTGCCCAATTGGACTCATCTGTCAGGTACGTGCCAAGTCTGATAGGGGTACCACTACATCCATCTATAGACTGATGGTTCCAGACAACAGTGATTGCTAATTTGCGCCAAACCATTCCCTTGTTTAGTCTGCAGGTAGCTTATGCTGCTCCTACACAAGTGTTTTCTTAAACACAGTCTCAATACTGCCAGTTTTGCTGTGCCCCAGCTGTTTTTAAATATAACTATTGCCCAGAGGGAAATAAAGTATCTATATTAACTTTTAAAAGTACATTATTAGGAATGGGTGACTGTTTTTTAGGGTGGAACATGTAACATGTACTAACATCTGCCTCCTCTCCCCCTTGACCACCAAACCCCCCGCCACCCCAGGGATCCTCTCCCACACCCACTGTCACGATTAGAAAACAGCTTGGCCGCACAGGTCTCTGCCCAGAAGGCAGCCTCATTTATTCACAGTTTCCATTGCGACTGCCCACAGTTCTCAATGAACTCTAAAGACGCTGATGAGTGTCCTCATAGTTCATTGATCTTCCTGCTCTCAGGTAACTGCCTGCTCATATGAGATATGAGCAAATCTCATTTCCCGTTAAACTTTTTTTTTTTACTTTTATTGCTATTGCAAGAAAAATGTAAACATCCCGATAGCAATACAGCATGACAGGTCCTCTTCATGGAGAGATGTGGGATCTATCAGACCCCAAATCTCTCCCCTACCTTTATAAGCAAAAGATCAAAAAAAGCCCTAACCCCTAATGTGCAAACACTCACCAGAGTGCCTAACCCCTGCAGGGGTGATAAGCATGTAATATCCTCAATGGATGGTAGGGAAATCCTCCTCTGTAGGGATGGATAATGGAATAATGGATAATCCCTACAGAGGAGGATTTCCCTACCATCCATTGAGGATATTACATGCCTATCACCCCTGCAGGGGTTAGGCACTCTGGTGAGTGTTTGCACATTAGGGGTCACTCTGCGGAAGGAGGGGAGCATTGAATAAGTCACCGTTCACCAGTCATCCTTATGCTTGTTCAAGCTATTTGTTACAGAACTCTTGAGTTTTAAGGACTACACAGGACGCCATCAACTTTTCATTAATTTCACCATTTTTTATACACAGAACTTTTTTTACTTGGGACAATATTTAAAGATTTTTATTAATACTTCTATTGAGTACACACTGAACTGAGCACTTTAATTATTTAATTATCTGAGTCATAATTACGATTTATTTTTCACTTATCATATATATTTTTATTATCATCATTATTATTTATATGTTTCACTGAGTCACTTTAATTAATTTATATGTTTCACGGAGTCACTTTAACTAATTAATTTATATTTTTCTGAAGGTATATCTTCTATATTAATTACCATTTTACTGAGTCACTTTATAATTGGTTTGGGACATTTTACTGGGGTCTATTAGAGTGCTGAGGACTCATTTTTGCACAACTCTGTTATACTATTTGTATGTATACATAGTTTTTCTAATTTTCACCCCATATTTATTTATAGTTTTTTAATATCCTGCATAGTGATAAACTACTTTGGCACTCTCCACGCTCACCCTAAACAGCGCCACTATCCCTTATTTTATCACATTCACTTTACTACATACTTGTGTGTAGTACTTTTTCTGGGAGGCTGCAGTTTTATTCCTAAGCGCGGATTCTTTAGTATTTTTCATAACTTTGATTTAGTGAATAGTTGAGAGAAGTGTACAAATGATTTGTAAAGTTCTACTGTGGGAACTGAACACATGACATGGGTGACACAACGAGTGGCCACAAATAGACTAACAAATCCTACCTATGACAGTGGGCCATGCGACTGAGTTCTTATCGGAATGTAGTGGGGTTTGGTAACTAAATGGGAGAAGAACCGTGTACGAATGATTCATAAGTTCTGCTTTGGGAACTAAAGACATGGCATGGGGGATACAACGAATGGCAACGTTTAGGACATGATACGAATGCAAAGTAATGACTCCTACCTGCGACAGAGAGCGAGACCTGATCGAAAACCACAAATAAGCAACCGCAACACACTCTATGCAAGAACAACAGACTCACGAACACGAAGTGAGCTGAAGAGTCGGCCTAGTGATGTAACGAATCACGCACTGGAACCAACGAGGAGCATGGGCGAGTGGGCTGCCTAAGTACCCCCCTGGCTCCTCCAATATATTCAGGCCACCATACTGCCTTCTTATATATATGCATGCATGGATTTTTGTGCAGCGGAATTGTGTACACACGCAACAAGTGTTGTCGGAAAAT
The DNA here is from genome assembly GCA_028564925.1 of Lithobates sylvaticus. Classification (NCBI taxonomy): domain Eukaryota; kingdom Metazoa; phylum Chordata; class Amphibia; order Anura; family Ranidae; genus Lithobates; species Lithobates sylvaticus. The sequence continues at coordinate 129,988,052 of CM053031.1, forward strand.
ATGAGAACCTGCTCTCAAACATTTGTTGGCAGAAATTCCGACAACAAATGCTCTATGGAGCATATACACGGTCAGACTTTCCGACAACAAGCTCACATCCAACATTTGTTGTCGGAAAATTATATCGTGTGTACAGGGCATTAGAGTGTTCTTGAATGGTGTGGAAGTTGAGAAGCGCTACAAGCAAGATTGTACAATACTATGATATGATGTGCACTACTCATTGCTTCTCCCTTCTATGCTTGCATCCCTCAGCTGCATGTACCATGCTTCACAGCATAGCCTGCTGATCTCATATCTACTGCTGCTCTACTGCCCTGCTACCATTTCCCTCTATTCACTTCACTTCAGGTCCATATCTAAGCACAGTAGTGGCTACGTGGGGACAAATGTTTATTATTCCATGACATTCTTAGCTCCGTATGGACATGTAACTACTCCTGTCATCAGAGAAGGGCTGGCAGCCTTAGGCCTAGGGGGCAAGACCAGTCAAGTGGCCCATTGAGCCACCAAATCAGATCACCATCCATGCCCACCTGGTTTTATAATGGATATTGATGTTATGAAGCAAGACAAATATGATGCAATGCGGTAACATAATTTAATGTTAATAGCAACAAAGGAGGTTTAACAAAAATAATGCATTAATGCAGCCTCACCAGTGCCCATCAGTGCAGCCTGATCAGTGCCCATCAATGCAGCCTCGCCAGTGCCCATCAATGCAGCCTGATCAGTGCCCATCAATGCAGTCTCACCAGTGTCCATCAATGCAGTCTCACCAGTGTCCATCAATGCAGCCTGACCAGTGCCCATCAATGCAGCCTCACCAGTGCCCATCAATGCAGCCTCACCAGTGCCCATCAATGCAGCCTCACCAGTGCCCATCAATGCAGCGTCATTAGTGTTCATCAATACAGCCTTACCAGTGCCCATCAGTGCAGCCTGATTAGTGCCCATCAATGCAGCTTTACCAGTGCCCATCAGTGCAACCTCATCAGTGCCCATCAATGCAACCTCACCAGTGCCCATCAGCTCAGCCTCATCAGTGCCGCCTGATCAGTGCCCATCAGTGCAGCCTGGTCAGTGACTATCAATGCAGCCTCAATAGTGCCCATCAATGCAACCTCACCAGTGACCATCAATGCAACCTTACCAGTTTCCATCAATGCAGCCTCACCAGTGCCCATCAATGCAGCCTGATCAGTGCCCATCAATGCAGCCTGATCAGTGACCATCAATGGAGCGTCATCAGTGCAGCCTGATCAGTGCCCATCAGTGCAGCCTCATTAGTGCCCACAAATGCAGCCTGATCAGTGCCTATCCAATGCAGCCTCACCAGTGCCCACAAATGCAGCCTGATCAGTGCCCATCCAATGCAGCCTCACCAGTGCCCATCCAATGCAGCCTTACAAGTTCAGCCTGATCAGTGCATATAAGTGCCCATCAATACAGTGTCACCAGTGCACTGCAAAGCTCTGGCCAAGCAAGATCCAGCGCTGTGGCGTCACCAGTATGGTATTTGTAAATTTAAATCATATCCCTTCTCAAGCGTCTCTTCTCCAGAGAGAATAAGTTCAGTGCTTGCAACCTTTCTTCATAACTAATATCCTCCAGACCCTTTATTAGCTTTGTTGCCCTTCTTTGTACTCGCTCCATTTCCAGTACATCCTTCCTGAGGACTGGTGGCTAGAACTGGACCGCATACTCCAGGATGTGGCCGGACCAGAGTCTTGTAGAGTGGGAGAATTATCGCATTATCCCTTGCCACCCAAATGCATTATTTTACATTTTTCTTCTTTAAACCTAATTTGCCATGTAGTTGCCCACCCCATTAATTTGTTCAGATCTTTTTGCAAGGGTTCCACATGCTGCAGAGAAGTTATTGCCCTGCTTAGCTTAGTATCGTCTGCAAATACAGAGATTGAACTGTTTACCCCATCCTCCAGGTCATTTATGAACACATTAAATAGGATTGGTCCCAGCACAGAACCCTGTGGGACCCCACTACCCACCCCTGACCATTCAGAGTATTCCCCATTTATCACCACCCTCTGAACTCGAGTGTACTCACCCTATGTTCTGTGCCAACGGACCTTATTTTGTACAGTAAATATTTTGGGGGAACTGTGTCAAATGCTTTTGCAAAATCCAGATACACCACATCTACGGGCCTTCCTTTATCTAGATGGCAACTCACCTCCTCATAGAAGGTTAATAGATTGGTTTGGCAAGAAAGATTCTTCATGATTCCATGCTGATTACTGCCAACGATACAGTTTTCATTACTAAACTCTTCTATATAGTCCCTTATCATCCCCTCCAAGAGCTTGCCTACTGTTGATGTTAGGCTAACTGGTCTGTAATTCCCAGGGATCCACCCATGGAGTGGTGGAGGTCATCCCTTGAGCCACATTCCTGAGAGATCATCGTCCTCATCATCATCAATCTCTTCTTTTCCAGTGTGGTGAGTGAGCAATAGCCCAGTCTGATACACACTGTGTATGGACATCATTGTTTCCTGCACCTATTACCATCTTTAGGCCGCATACACACGAGTGGACTTTCCCGCGGGATTCCTCCCAAAAGTCCGGCAGGCTAAGTTTTAAGTTCAGACTTAAAATTGTCCGCTGGACTCGGCAGTCCGGCGGACAATCCTGCCGTCTGTGTGCTAGTCCGCAGGACTTTTGAAATGAACGGACTTGCCTCGCACACGGAGGAAAGTCCGTTCATTTAGAACGTGACTCCAGGTAGACGGGACTAGCGAAGGCAGTGAATGCCACCGCGCTAGCCCCGTCACCTGGCATGGATTTAAAGGGGAATCCCGACGCCGAAAAAACGGCACGCGGCCTGGTACGGCTCAGGAGGGGGGGGGGTCGCTCGCTCGTCCCCACCCCCTTTCCTGACCGGCCAGGCTGCGTGCTCGGATAAGGGTCTGAGATGGATTTGGGGGGGACCCCACGCCGTTTTTTCGGCATAGGGATTCCCCTTTAAATCCATACCAGGTGACGGGGCTAGCGCGGCGGAATTCACTGCCTTCGCTAGTTCCATCTACCTGGAGTCACGTTCTAAATGAACGGACTTTCCTCTGTGTGTGGGGCAAGTCCGTTCATTTCAAAAGTCCCACGGACTTTGGCCAAAACTCTGGGGGATTGTCTGCCGGAAAAGTCCGGGCGTGTGTGGGAAAGTCCACATGTTTGAAAAGTCCGGCGAACAATCCCGTGGGAAAGTCCGAGCATGTGTACGCCGCATTAGGCTAAAGATCTGTTCCAGCATATCATAGACACTATACACAGACATCTATGCCATCTAGGTTGCCACCTTTTCTTCAAGCCAAATCCGAACACTTTAGCGATGCATGGCAAATTTTTTTGTAGTATACACTACAGGATTGTAAAGACCTGGGACACCTTTGGGTACACTAAGGAGAGCAATAATGTGGCACGCTTTATTGGACAGTGTTACCTCCTATAACACAGGGGTCATTGTCACCCCCGTCATAAAATACGGGTCAGTGTTACCCCCTCCATAATTTAGGAGTGCCCCATAGAGGACCCCCATTAGGTCCCCTTATATCAGCCCCCCCCTTAGAGACCTCTATTAGATCAGGGAACCCCCCCCCCCCAATCAATGTCCCCTGCCCCTAAAGCCAGAGTTTGGGGGCGGAGCGAATCTGCTCTACTGTAGGAAAGAGGACATTTTGTGGTAGGTTTGGCGCTGTTCCAATTGCTAGGTCTATGGTGTTATACCCTCTGCAGGTTGTACTGTTACTAATAAAAAGAACCGAGATGAAAATCTCTATATGCCTAATTGGGCCAAATATGACCTCACTAAGTTGGTTAGACCTTGTGGTATACATTGAACCTTTAAGATGAAAAAAATGTGTTTAATGTGTTAGACCCTCAGCCTGTGACGTGCTGGGCTGTTTCAAAGTATTCCCTTAGTGGACCAAATGACTCTGTATATGGAAAAAAATATATATGTGGTCAGGGGAAAAAACACAGAGAACACAATGGGCTCTATAAAGGATCTAAGAAAGAATAAACTTGTGTTAGACCCTCAGCCTGTAATGGGCTGGACTCCTGTAATGTGGCCCCCTTGGTGAGCTGACTAGCTCAGTATGAGAGGAAAAACAAAGAATATATATGTATTTTAATTACTATTCAAGGTGTATAAGAAATGGGAAAGAAAAAAAATATAATAGTAAAAAACTGTGTTACACCCTCTGGAATGTGAGTGGCCAGTGCTCAAAAAATTGGTAACAACTCCAAAGACTACAAATTAATCTCTAATTGCTCCATGTGCTGCAAAAGAATCTGTCCTGTGCAAAAAAACTAATTTTTGTGTAGCTGTGTAAACAACTGCATATAATAAAGTGACTTGTGCTTAGTGAGAAATAGCAACACTGATACTGACACTGACACTGATGCTACGTAAACAATATATTCAAAATAAAATAGATAAAAATAAAATCACAATTACAATTAGAAAAATGAAACAAAACAAAGTGACTTGTGCTCAAAATAAAATGATAAAAAAGTGTCCAGTACTTGGAGAAATTTCTCAAAGTTCTTTTATAGGTGATACTTGGTGCCGTGGTTCTTATCCGTGCTCCTATTAAAAATGCACTCACCAGAGAGCCTCACCCCTCCAGGGGTACTGCATGTTCACAGTGTGTGCCACTGTGTAGCAATCTGTGGTTCCTGGGCTCTTGTGAAGTAGCACTATTTTACTGGTGTCTCATGTATTCACCATATAAGAGAAAGAAGGGCTCCCAGACTCTGACACACTCCTGGATACCCCACCAGATTTACAACTCAAACCCGAATCTGGGGGACCGTCGCAGCCCACACCCCTTCTATATCGAGCGGATGCAGACCTGCTCTCCCTGATACAAGCGCTCCCCACTAAAGCCGACATCGTGGCCCTGATCGGTACGGTGGAGGCGGCCCACAGGAAAGATCTGAAAGAGGTGAAGACGGAGATACACAGCCTCACATCCTGACTTACGAGAGGAGAGACTTCCTTGTCCACCCTAGACCAACGAGTTGCCGCGCTAGAGGAGCTCCAGGAAACACATATTGAAGCCCTAGTAGACCAACAGCTGCATCTCGAGGACATGGTGGACCAGAGCCGATGGAATAATCTGCGGCTCCGGGGGCCTGCCGGAAGCCACGGGAGCCGAGGATCTGGCAGACACGGCGATTGCAATCTTCCGCAGTATTGAGGGAGTGGAACTCCCGTACCGAGTGTCAATAGACCGCATCCACAGAGCGCTGGGCCCCAGACCGGCAGACCCAGCGAGACCCCGCAATGTCATCTGTAGAATGCATCACTACGTCCACAAGAAACATATCATCCGCAAAGCATGGGAAGCGGGAGAGCCGGAGTTTGATGGAGCTGCAATTAAGATACTTCCCGATCTCTCATGTGCCACATTGCATCGCCGAGCCCTGCTCAAGCCACTACAAGACCTGGCCAGACAACATGATTCCACTTACAGATGGGGTTACCCGCTGTCTGTGACCTTCCGGAGGAACCAGAGATCCTTTACTCTCCGGGCACCAGCCGCTTTACCAGCCCTCTTTGAATTTATGAATGCGGAGCCGATAGACGTTCCAAACTGGCTAACCCTTCTCCCGCCATTCCCCGGCCGCCCGTTCCAACCGGCACAGAGGAGAGGAGACTTCGAGCCCAGCCAATGCCATCCCAGAGCACAATCTCAGGAGGCGGCATGAGAGGCATGAGAAGCCTTCATACCGTGAGTACTCTCCCCCGTAGCATAGAGCTAGAGCTGTTATACCGGATCCCTCTACCTCCCTGAGTACATGACCCGCCCCATGTGTAACACTACCCAACCTTGTTGGTTGTTACATGACGACAGCCATGGGGACTCAATTTGTATCTGCACCCCCCCCCCCCCGAATCCTTCAGAAACCAGAATGTTTGTGGCAATCTCTGCTCATTCACTGGAGACACGCACCCTTACACAGTTGCAACAGGTGACCCCCATCCACTTTTGAGGCTTTTGCACACTCGGGATCCTCGCAGGCGGACTTACTGGGGAGATCCCAATGCTCTACATCAGGAACAGATGCCTAGACATTGCCCTGCTGGATGTATGCGAGACGTCCCGTCTGGGGACTATGCACCTGAGAGTGACGCGGACCTCACCCTCCCTCTCCGTGAAACTGACACATGGGAAGGGGTATAGGGAGCACAGGCGACTATCCCCATTGTACCGGAGCCAGATCTAGAGGACACCCCGGGACTGTGAAGGGGGGACCCCCTTTTCCCTGTCCTCCGGAGATGGGGACGCTGGCTATGCTCATTTGAGGGGGCCTGACGCCTCCGTCTCGGGAGACGGGACACTGGGTGCACTGCAGTTCTGTCGCAAAACAAGCTATGAATCGGGAGATAAGTGTGGGAAATTGATAGCAAGAATGGTCAGGGAACACAAATTATGCACTTACATCCCCCGAGTTGTCCGGAACGATGGTCAGAAGGTGGTCCTACCCACGCAAATAACTCAGGAGTTTAAAGATTTTTACTCCCACCTATACAACCTATCACCACTGAAGTCGTCCCGGTCGACCATGGAGGATTATATTAAGGCCTCGCAACTCCCATCCCTTTCCCCTGAACTCCGAGAGGAATTAGACTCCCCCATATCTTTACTAGAACTTTAGCAGGCGTTGGGGAAAATGAAGCCAAGGAAAGCTCCGGGCCCAGATGGGTACACCACGCAGTACTACAAGACCTTACTCCCAATTCTGGGCCCATGAATGATCAAACTATTTAATGCAATTGACTCAGGCTCATTTTTTGCCAGAGACACCCTGCGAGCACACATCTCGGTGATACATAAAGAAGGGAAGGATCCCACAACCTGCGGCAGTTATAGACCCATATTGCTTCTGAATGTGGACCTCAAGCTGTATACTAAGATCCTAGCAACCCGACTGGCACAACACCTACAGAAATTAGTACACCTTGACCAAGTCGGCTTTATTCCCACACGGGAAGCAAGAGACAGCACTACCAAAGTGCTGAATCTCTTACAGGTGGTACAGTCCACAAACACCCCATGTGTCTTTCTAAATATGGACACGGAAAAGGAATTTGACCGGGTTAACTGGTCATTTATGTTTTCGGTCCTCAGGCATATTGGCCTGGGGGAGGTGATGCTGAATCGGATAGCTGAAATATATTCCAAACCGACTGCACAAGTGAAGGCAAACGGTGTGCTCTCTGAACCGCTCCCTATTAAAAATGGAACGAGACAGGGTTGCCCTTTGTCCCCCCTCCTGTTTGCCCTCTCCCTAGAACCTTTCCTCGCCACGGTCAGGTTAAACCCGGACATACAAGGAGTGACGGTCGGTAAGACACGACACAAGATCTCAGCATATGCTGATGACCTCCTTTTTTCACTCACGAATCCCGTACTGTCGCTGCCAAACCTCCTTAGACAATTTTAGATCTTTGAGAGCTTGTCTAATCTGAAGATTCATTTCTCCAAGTCAGAAGCGATGGGTGTAGCAATAACGGAGCAAGCCCTTCCATTGATGCAATCTGACTTTCGCTTTAAGTGGACAACACCCGCACTGAACTACCTGGGCACAAGCATCCCGTCAGATCTTTCCTGAGTATACGAACTTAACTCCCCCCCACTATTAACAAAAAACAGGGTATTACTAGAGTCCTGGCATAAAGACCTTCACTCTTGGTTCGGTAGATGTAACTTACTCAAAATGTGCATACTACCAAAATACCCTTACCTATTTGAAGCTCTACCAATCAAGATACCCGCCTCATACTTTAAGCAAGTGCAAGCATTGTTTATCCGATTCGTCTGGGCTCACAAGAGACCACGCACCCCCTGTACCCATCTAACCATGCCCAAACACCGTGGGGGGCTGGCGTTGCCAGACGTCCGGAGATACTATCAGGCAGTACACCTAGGCAGAGTCATTGACTGGTAACGCCACCATGACTTCAAACTATGGGCTCAGATAGAACAAAGTCAATCTTCCATCCCCCGGAAGAGCGCACTATGGTGCTGGAAATCCATACCACTAGACTTGAGGACGCACCCCCTGATAGGGAATACCATACGACAATGCTCACAAGTCACCACACAAACTTCACAAACGACCAAGACATCACCCTTGACCCCGATTCTGGGGAACCCCAAATTTCCCCCAGGACTCTCACCCTCACAATTTTTGACACTACGCGAATCCGCCTGTGTAACTGCCTCCCAGTTTGTGATAGGAGACAGATGGCCCACAATTGCGGAACTGACAGACTCCATAGGCCCCTATCGACTCACATTTTGGAACGCGGTACAGATCCATCATTTCCTTCAGGCTACACCAGACCCACAGGCTTACACTAGGCAACTGACCACATTTGAGGAATACTGCTCTGGAACAGAACCACTAACCCAAGTCCTCTCCAAAACATATACGCTGCTCAATGACCCCCCAGAGCAGCCAGATCTGCCCTGCATATCAAAATGGGAGGCAGACTTGCACCGCACTTTCACTCCAACACAAATCCAAAATATGATCTGCCATACCTTTAAGACTTCACTGTGCACTAAAATACAGGAGACTAACTATAAGATACTCACAAGATGGTACCTAACACCTAGTCGACTGCACAATATCTTCCCCGACACCTCAGAGTGCTGTTGGCGGGGTTGTACAAATAGAGGAACGATACTCCATATATTTTGGTCGTGCCCAAAACTGCGTGAATTTTGGACAACGGTCCGCACCATCGCCCAAAAATTTACAGAATTTAAGATTCCGGATGATCCAGCATTTTTTCTACTACATGTCTCCACTATCGACTAGAACCTACAAAAAATCCATTCTACGTCACCTATTAAATGCTGCCAAATCCTGCATCCCCCTGCTTTGGAAACAGCAGAAACCGCCAACCACAGCACTTTGGCTGAGGAAGGTGGAGGACATTAACAAGATGGAAGATCTGATCCTGACAGCGAATGACAGACATGAAACATATAAGAAGACCTGGAGTCTTTGGAACCTGTTTATACATTCAGATGAGGGACAATCCCTCTACGGGACCTAAATCAATACACAAACTAATAACGTGAAGCTCGGCAGAGATGCCTTGAGTCATGCCTACACTTAATGCCAGATGCCACACTCTCTCTTTTTTTTCTCTCTTTTCCTCTCTAATTCCTTTATATCTGTCCTTATCTCCCTTCTTATTTTATTTTAAATTAATATGTTAAGGTTATAAGGAATGAAGACGGTCCCTTTAACACTAAAACGGTTACAGTGTGAAGATCACGCACCATCATAAATCGACATAACTAGGATGGTGGAGAAGGTCACTTGGGATAAGCATTAGCATTTAGACAGATAGCTGTACTGCACATTAATAATCACTGTGTCTTAACCAGAGAGGCTACATCCTCTCATATTGTAAGAGATTATTACCATTAATGGACCTTGTTTGTTCCTGAAAATTTAATAAAAACTTTATTTGAAAAAAATCGTGGCCATTTTGCATGTGATTGTAAGACCGAAGTCCGCCATAGAGTAACCTCTATATGTTAGCCGTTTTGATCCACAAATTACCTTTAATGTTAGTATGCCAGTGTCCATCTTGGGTGTGATATTGGGGACAGAAGTATGCTTCATCCCTCGATGGTGTATGTCGAAAACGAACCTGAATTAAATGCCAAAAACAATGCGCTTTACAGCGCATCATTTATCTATGGAAAAAGGCATGTTTCGTTTCTCGATGGCTAATGTTTATAAAAAGCTGCAGAACGGAGTCCCCGCACTTACATACCAAAGCATATTAAATACAGATATATTGTTACTTTTTGGAACTGAATTCCATACCTAAAAAAATATATTATACATATATGTAAAAAACTTAAAATAAAACATATGTTAAAATTAATTAAATTGTGATTCAACCAAACATGAAAAATGAATAAAATGATATCTAAAAAAAATTTAATTTGTGTGTATATTTGAATATATGCGAGAGGAAAGTTAACAAGGAGGGATTTTTTAAATGTAAATCCCAATGTTCATTTGTACCCTTTTCAGGGGACAGGTGTATTAGTACCAATGTATGAAACTTAAAATTAAAACCCATATGTATTGGAACCAAACATATGTGAAAAAGAAGTTATTTTATTTGTCAAAAGAGGAGACCCCTATATTTTGAATAGGTGGTGCTATATGACTTTGGGATATCTCCCTGTAAAAAAGGCTTTACTGTATTGTTTTAGAACCCCATTATCCATACATTTCAACTGACTTTTATCCACCCCTAACTGTATGACATTAGACTAATGTTAAGGTAAGGCGGATGAGAAACTAAAGATAATTGGGTGATATGTGTTATTTAACCAAACAAAAAGAAAAGTTGAAGATGGGAACAATTAAATGGTTGAAAGGATTGAATATTTAAAAGAAAAAAGAAAATAGAAAAAGGAAAAAACTATTCTTCTGGAGTCCCAGAGGAAAGAATTTTTTTCCGAAAATTGTCCCAATCTGTGAAATATGGCTTGGTAGGTGACAATACAGAGTGTACTGGTGGTATACCTCTGTGTATGCCCTCTACCACGCATGGCTAGCATAGGCATTGCAGTGTCCAATGCCAACTTAAGTAAGTGTTCTATCATGGGAAAAAAATATATATAGAAAGTAACAAGGGGAACTCTGGACAGCCGCACACCAGACGAAGATGAAAAATCAAATGGATTTATTTAAAAACAGGAATCACATCAAAGTCCAAAAACACAGCAAAACACACAGCTGACGCATTTCACGCTAAATACAGCGCTTACTCATAGCTTATTTAAAAAAATATATATACCGTTGGAATATCTAATGTCAACTGATAAATATTCTATTTAGGAGAAGAAACATATATATCATTAGAGAAAGCATATATGCCATTGGGAAAAACTGGGTGTACACACATTTGGGGAAAAAACCCAAGTGCCATCTGAATCAAAAGTTCTATCTAGGAGGAAGGTAAGTGATGTCTTCCCAGTATTATTTAGAAATTTGTAAGAAAACTGTTTGGGTCCCCATCGATGTTCATTCCTCTCGGTTGGAGGGTATTTAATTGGAAGATCCATTTTGTTTATTTTTGTGAGATCTTAATTCTTACGATTGGAGCTTCTTTCTTCCCTTCTATTCATAGGTGTCCTGTTGATCTCCTGTGTGTTTCTAATTTGTCTGCTTTGTGTAGGTCTCTCTTCTTGCCAATTAATTGTTTCTCTTATGTGTAGTTTTCCCTTGATTCATTTATCATTGAGATATTATGGTCATCTTCAATGAAATTGTCACCTGTCTGCCATTTGTAGACTTGTTTGTTTTTGTAGTCCAATAAATCTCTTTTGAATTTCTTTTGTTTCTTTTGTTGTATCTCTTTATCATACTTCTTTACAGCTTCTTGTAGGATGTTTTCTTTATCCTTATATTCATTTGACTCAATAAAGGGAATTAATTGATCACTTAATTGTAGGATTTCTGTTTCTATGTTCTTTAATTTATGTTGGCTCCGTACTAATATTTTATGTAATAGGTCATTTTCACTTTGGTTGAAAAAAGTATACCATTCATCCATTAGGCTTTTGTCATTTACAGCGTCATTTGGTGAGATGTCCCACCTTAGTCTCCTTGGTGTGATTTTTTCTGCAATATACATCTCTAATGTTGCTACATCCCACCAAACCCTCAACTGTTTTTCCATGTTGTGTCTAAGTTCCTTAAATAGACCATCCATGTCCTGTTTGTTTACAACTTGTTCTTGATTAAAGACTTCTACTAAGTTAATTGCCCTGTTCTTCATATACTTAAATATATCCATTGCTGCAGTTTGTAAGTTGGTATTGTTTAGATACCAGCAGTGTATGAAAAACTGCTCTACTGTAGTGCTATTTTTCTTCTTTCCTTTCCATTGTGTGGGGGGGGGGGGGGCTTGGAGAGAAGGCAAAGTAGAGGCAGGTGCTGCATCGCTGTGCCCACTGTGTCGGAAGAACACAGGAATCAAAACGCATCCAAACTTATACACTTACTCACAGGGCTGCTGTTAGGAATCTTTGGGCCCTCGCCCACCGAGGGGGGAAAGGGTGAGAGGAGGAGGTAAGGGGTGAGGAGGCAGAAGAGAGAGGGGGAGATTGGGGGTGGGAGTGGGAGTGGGGTGAGAGAGAGAGAGAGAGAGAGAGAGAGAGAGAAAGGGGTGGGAGAGAGAGGGCAGCTGAGAGGGAGGAGGGGTGAGAGAGAAAAGTGGTAAGAGAGGGGGTAGCTGACAGAGGGGGGTGTAGCTGACAGATGGGGGGGGTAGCTGACAGAGAGGGGGAATAGCTGACAGAGGAGGGAGTAGCTGACAGAGGGGGGTATGGCTGACAAAGAGGGGAGTAGCTGACAAAGAGGGGGAGTAGCTGACAGAGAGGGGAGTAGCTGACAGAGAGGAGGAGGGGGCTGACATAGAGGAGGAGGGGGGCTGACAGAGAGGAGGAGGGGGGCTGACAGAGAGGAGGAGGGGGGCTGACAGATAGGAGGGGGCTGACAGAGGAGAGGGGGGTTGACAGAGAGGAGAGGGAGGCTGACAGAGAGGAGGGGGGCTGACAGAGAGGAGGGGGGCTGACAGAGGAGAAGGGGGCTGACAGAGGAGAGGGGGGCTGACAGAGGAGAGGGGGCTGACAGAGGAGAGGGGGCTGACAGAGAGGAGAGGGGGCTGACAGAGAGGAGAGGGGGGCTGACAGAGAGGAGGGGGGCTTACAGAGGAGGGGGGCTGACAGAAAGGAGGGGGCTTACAGAAAGGAGGGGGCTAACAGAGAGGAGGGGGGCTGACAGAGAGGAGGGGGCTGACAGAAAGGAGGGGGCTGACAGAGAGGAGAGGGGGCACAGAGAGGAGGGGGGCTGACAGAGAGGAGGGGGCTGACAGAGAGTAGGGGGCTGACAGAGAGGAGAGGGGGGCTGACAGAGAGGAGGAGGGCTGACAGAGAGGAGGGGGCTGACAGAGAGAAGGGGGGCTGACAGAGAGGAGAGGAGGGCTGACAGAGAGGAGAGGGGGGCTGACAGAGAGGAGAGGAGGGCTGACAGAGAGGAGAGGGGGGCTGACAGAGAGGAGGGGGGCTGACAGAGAGGAGGGGGCTGACAGACAGGAGAGGGGGGCTGACAGAGAGGAGGGGGCTGACAGACAGGAGAGGGGGCTAACAGAGAGGAGGGGGGCTGACAGAGGAGAGAGGGGCTGACAGAGGAGAGGGGGCTGACATAGGAGAGGGGGCTGAGAGAGAGGAGAGGGGGGCTGACAGAGAGGAGAGGGGACTGACAGAGAGGAGTGGGGCTGACAGACAGGAGGGGGCTGACAGACAGGAAAGGTGGGCTGACAGACAGGAGAGGGGCTGACAGAGAGGAGGGGGGCTGACAGAGAGGAGAGGGGGGCTGCCCAGCTGTGGTGGAGCAGGAAGAGGGCGAGGCTCCATAAGATGAGGACCGTGAGGTCGGTTGGAGCTCGTGGCTGCTCACCTCTTACACAGACAAGCTACACCGGCGGTCTGTGATATGGAGCAGAGAGGGGCGCGCCGCACAGCCGCCCCGGCCACATAATAAATACAGAGCTACGGGGCAGAGGACGGGACACAGACAGGGGCGCTGGATATTAGTTGTGCCCGGGTTTCCAGGGGACAGAAACCCGGGCACAAGTTGCCAAACCCGTACTGTCCGGGTCAATCCCGTACGGGTGGCAACCCTAATGCCATCCGTTGTTTTGCTGTTGCTTGTAGTTCCACAGAGTTTAACATCTTTAAGTCAGTGATCACTTTGAATTCAATTACAGTTCTGATTTGCACATGAACGTTGTCTCTTGGTTATACACCATCTATTGGATCAGCTATTCTGCTTTATCAATCAATATTCTTTGCATGCATCAAACATGAGAGCTAGCTGAAGATTAACCGAATTGCCACACAGCAACACTGAACTACTTCCCTCCCCACTTCAGGGAATTGTTTGCTGAAGCTGTTAAAGTTGCATTTCACCAAGAACTCTCTGTAAGAGCAGGTTGAATTGTGCTACAGCTACTGTTTGCTGAAGTTGTATTTGTTTATCTGTAATTTTCCTATTCTTATGTGAAGGAGCAATAAAGAGGGGTCTGACACTCATAAGAGTCATTCCTCTGCTCTCCTATAGCCCACTCACATAAACATTATATGCACTTATTTGGGTAGAGGAAATATAGTGTGCACTGTTAAATATTTGAATCATAAAGGTGATAGTTATTTTGCTACCAATAATATCCTTTGTAAGACCACCTTTTTTGGGGTTAAATTCAGGTTTGTTCTTTGATTCTTTCCCCATTCATCTAATTGAGTAAACTGTTCCTGATTCTGGGGTATTTCCTTCTTGCTGCTGTTATTTAAAGGAAAAATGTTTGAACCTAAGGTGTCAGAGGTGGCAGAGGTCTCGCAGGTTCAGGGCAACCAGAGGGGTATTGATTTATCTTGCGACCCTCAAGAGGGCAGCGCTACACCATCTACTCAGTGAAGTTTAGGAGGGCTGGATGCACCATCCCTTGGTTGGAACCTTGGGTTTTACCCCTTTATTTATGTGGCCTCCATTTCTTGCTTGGTATGTCTCTCTGTAGGGGTGCTGCAGTGGTTTCTGCACAATTTAAGCATTCATTGGCTGTAGGATGGTATGGTTTACCCTTCAGATTATCTGTAGCATCTCTCTGAGGACAATGCCTAGGTGGTTCTTATACACAGTCCCTTATGTTATATTTACTACATGGCTTTGCTCTTTAGTTTATGTGTAGACTGTGTGTATGTGAGTGTGGTGTCCGGACGCACTTTTTGTTTTTTGTAGACAATGTTGTCTTTTTATTAGTGATGAAAGGTGGTTCCCGTTTTTTGGATTTATTCATCTGCTTTTGTACCTAATAAAAAATCCTTGTGATTTATATATGCTTATGGTTTATCACTTAGATTGGTTACTATTCCTCAGTGGCCCAGTGTTATGGTTCTTTGGCATTTTTTTTTATATTTGCCTCATATTTTTATGCTTTGTTTTTTGACCATAGAGCCCCACTTTACGTCTGTGAGTAGGTAAGTGACCAGGGGTATTTGTTGTATACCATGTGATTGTTGGTTCCCATCTTTTATTTATTTTTGTTTATATATTAGTACACTTCGGTTCTCTCCAGGCTGATCCTTTTTCTGACCAAATTCAGAAACCTCTTGATAGTTAAAGAGTCTTAAAGACCAACAATTAATTTATGTTACTTAGGCCCCTTTCAGGAGGTAAGGGGTGAGGAGGCAGAAGAGAGAGGGGGAGATTGGGGGTGTGAGTGGGAGTGGGGTGAGAGAGAGAGAGAGAGAGAGAGAGAGAAAGGGGTGGGAGAGAGAGGGCAGCTGAGAGGGAGGAGGGGTGAGAGAGAAAAGTGGTAAGAGAGGGGGTAGCTGACAGAGGGGGGTGTAGCTGACAGACGGGGGGGTAGCTGACAGAGAGGGGGAATAGCTGACAGAGGAGGGAGTAGCTGACAGAGGGGGGGATAGCTGACAAAGAGGGGAGTAGCTGACAAAGAGGGGGAGTAGCTGACAGAGAGGGGAGTAGCTGACAGAGAGGAGGAGGGGGCTGACATAGAGGAGGAGGGGGGCTGACAGAGAGGAGGAGGGGGGCTGACAGAGAGGAGGAGGGGGGCTGACAGATAGGAGGGGGCTGACAGAGGAGAGGGGGGTTGACAGAGAGGAGAGGGAGGCTGACAGAGAGGAGGGGGGGCTGACAGAGAAGAGGGGGGCTGACAGAGGAGAAGGGGGCTGACAGAGGAGAGGGGGACTGACAGAGGAGAGGGGGCTGACAGAGAGGAGAGGGGGCTGACAGAGAGGAGAGGGGGGCTGACAGAGAGGAGGGGGGCTTACAGAGGAGGGGGGCTGACAGAAAGGAGGGGGCTTACAGAAAGGAGGGGGCTGACAGAGAGGAGGGGGGCTGACAGAGAGGAGGGGGCTGACAGAAAGGAGGGGGCTGACAGAGAGGAGAGGGGGCACAGAGAGGAGGGGGGCTGACAGAGAGGAGGGGGCTGACAGAGAGTAGGGGGCTGACAGAGAGGAGAGGGGGGCTGACAGAGAGGAGGAGGGCTGACAGAGAGGAGGGGGCTGACAGAGAGAAGGGGGGCTGACAGAGAGGAGAGGAGGGCTGACAGAGAGGAGAGGGGGGCTGACAGAGAGGAGAGGGGGCTGACAGAGAGGAGAGGGGGGCTGACAGAGAGGAGGGGGGCTGACAGAGAGGAGGGGGCTGACAGACAGGAGAGGGGGGCTGACAGAGAGGAGGGGGCTGACAGACAGGAGAGGGGGCTAACAGAGAGGAGGGGGGCTGACAGAGGAGAGAGGGGCTGACAGAGGAGAGGGGGCTGACATAGGAGAGGGGGCTGAGAGAGAGGAGAGGGGGGCTGACAGAGAGGAGAGGGGACTGACAGAGAGGAGTGGGGCTGACAGACAGGAGGGGGCTGACAGACAGGAGAGGTGGGCTGACAGACAGGAGAGGGGCTGACAGAGAGGAGGGGGGGCTGACAGAGAGGAGAGGGGGGCTGCCCAGCTGTGGTGGAGCAGGAAGAGGGCGAGGCTCCATAAGATGAGGACCGTGAGGTCGGTTGGAGCTCGTGGCTGCTCACCTCTTACACAGACAAGCTACACCGGCGGTCTGTGATATGGAGCAGAGAGGGGCGCGCCGCACAGCCGCCCCGGCCACATAATAAATACAGAGCTACGGGGCAGAGGACGGGACACAGACAGGGGCGCTGGATATTAGTTGTGCCCGGGTTTCCAGGGGACAGAAACCCGGGCACAAGTTGCCAAACCCGTACTGTCCGGGTCAATCCCGTACGGGTGGCAACCCTAATGCCATCCGTTGTTTTGCTGTTGCTTGTAGTTCCACAGAGTTTAACATCTTTAAGTCAGTGATCACTTTGAATTCAATTACAGTTCTGATTTGCACATGAACGTTGTCTCTTGGTTATACACCATCTATTGGATCTGCTATTCTGCTTTATCAATCAATATTCTTTGCATGCATCAAACATGAGAGCTAGCTGAAGATTAACCGAATTGCCACACAGCAACACTGAACTACTTCCCTCCCCACTTCAGGGAATTGTTTGCTGAAGCTGTTAAAGTTGCATTTCACCAAGAACTCTCTGTAAGAGCAGGTTGAATTGTGCTACAGCTACTGTTTGCTGAAGTTGTATTTGTTTATCTGTAATTTTCCTATTCTTATGTGAAGGAGCAATAAAGAGGGGTCTGACACTCATAAGAGTCATTCCTCTGCTCTCCTGTAGCCCACTCACATAAACATTATATGCACTTATTTGGGTAGAGGAAATATAGTGTGCACTGTTAAATATTTGAATCATAAAGGTGATAGTTATTTTGCTACCAATAATATCCTTTGTAAGACCACCTTTTTTGGGGTTAAATTCAGGTTTGTTCTTTGATTCTTTCCCCATTCATCTAATTGAGTAAACTGTTCCTGATTCTGGGGTATTTCCTTCTTGCTGCTGTTATTTAAAGGAAAAATGTTTGAACCCAAGGTGTCAGAGGTGGCAGAGGTCTCGCAGGTTCAGGGCAACCAGAGGGGTATTGATTTATCTTGCGACCCTCAAGAGGGCAGCGCTACACCATCTACTCAGTGAAGTTTAGGAGGGCTGGATGCACCATCCCTTGGTTGGAACCTTGGGTTTTACCCCTTTATTTATGTGGCCTCCATTTCTTGCTTGGTATGTCTCTCTGTAGGGGTGCTGCAGTGGTTTCTGCACAATTTAAGCATTCATTGGCTGTAGGATGGTATGGTTTACCCTTCAGATTATCTGTAGCATCTCTCTGAGGACAATGCCTAGGTGGTTCTTATACACAGTCCCTTATGTTATATTTACTACATGGCTTTGCTCTTTAGTTTATGTGTAGACTGTGTGTATGTGAGTGTGGTGTCCGGACGCACTTTTTGTTTTTTGTAGACAATGTTGTCTTTTTATTAGTGATGAAAGGTGGTTCCCGTTTTTTGGATTTATTCATCTGCTTTTGTACCTAATAAAAAATCCTTGTGATTTATATATGCTTATGGTTTATCACTTAGATTGGTTACTATTCCTCAGTGGCCCAGTGTTATGGTTCTTTGGCATTTTTTTTTATATTTGCCTCATATTTTTATGCTTTGTTTTTTGACCATAGAGCCCCACTTTACGTCTGTGAGTAGGTAAGTGACCAGGGGTATTTGTTGTATACCATGTGATTGTTGGTTCCCATCTTTTATTTATTTTTGTTTATATATTAGTACACTTCGGTTCTCTCCAGGCTGATCCTTTTTCTGACCAAATTCAGAAACCTCTTGATAGTTAAAGAGTCTTAAAGACCAACAATTAATTTATGTTACTTAGGCCCCTTTCACATGGGTGCCTCCGCCTGACAGACTGCTTGCTCAGCTGCTCAGCGAGGGATCGCTTCAATGATCTCCGCAGACCAGGCGAATGACAGATCTGTCTCTGCTCACTGTTCAGAGGGGAAATCCAGGGGAATCAGGTGACTGTGACCCCGCATGCTTGGCCAATCACAGCGCCGACAGCGAGGAGAGCCATAATTGGCCACAGGCAGGATGCCTGTGGCCAATTATAGCTCAGGGGGTTTAGTACACGCCCCACACTATATAAGGCCGCCAGCGTGGTGGCCTTGTGTAGTGTGTTCCGGCGTGCAGGGAAAGAGCTAGATAGGCAGGGACAGTGTGTTCTTTTCTCAGGCATCTGCAGGAGTTAGTGTGTGTTGTGTGCCTCCAGCACAGCACAGTATACACCTGTATCTACCCTTATTTGCTGGTGTTCTCTATAATACAGCCATCTGCAGGAGTTAGTGTGTGTTGTGTGCCTCCAGCACAGCACAGTATACACCTGTATCTACCCTAATTTGCTGGTGTTCTCTATAATACAGCCATCTGCAGGAGTTAGTGTGTGTTGTGTGCCTCCAGCACAGCACAGTATACACCTGTATCTACCCTTATTTGCTGGTATTCTCTATAATACAGCCATCTGCAGGAGTTAGTGTGTGTTGTGTGCCTCCAGCACAGCACAGTATACACCTTTATCTACCCTTATTTGCTGGTGTTCTCTAATACAGCCGTCTGCAGGAGTTAGTGTGTGCTGTGTGCCTCCAGCACAGCATAGTATACACCAACAGTCCATACATACATACATGCATACAGTATATACCTACAGTCCCTGTCTTGTTTGCACCGGGGGGGGGGGGGGGGGGGGTGATGGGGTAGCCATGCCATTTTTCTCAAAGATTTTCATCCATATTGCCAGGACAAGATATGACATTAAAGCCGCAAGCAGTTTTAAATGGCTTCTTTTTTTCCATTACAAATTTCATTTTGTGCAGGGACAGTTCTAAACACGGGAAACACATGCCACTTCACAGGCATACTTTAGACACCCCCCAGGTACGATATTTGAAGGAATATTTCACTTTTTTTTCCTGCACTTTATGCATCATTAAAATGACTGCTCCAGAAAAAACGTCCGTTTTTAAAACTTCTTTTTGCATTGATGCATGTTCCCTGGGGCAGGACCCGGGTCCCCAAACCTTTTTAAGGACAATAACATGCATATTGGCCGTTATAATTAGCACTTTAGATTTCAAACATTTGCGTCCATTGTAATTAATAGGGTTCTAACGGTCCGTTCGCAGGTTCTGGTGCAAACCGAACTGGGGGGTGTTCGGCTCATCCCTAGTCACCGCTGATATCCACCGATCCATAGGAGAAGACTGTAGGGTCCGATCAGGTTTGCCTGAAAAACTGACAAGCGGACCTGATCGGACAGCCCATGTGAAAGGGGCCTTACTCCTTTTAGTCTATTAAATATATCACGTATCTGATCGAGAAGCACAAAAAATACCTGTTGATCCTGCCAGAAACTCAGTTTGGGGGATTTAAAATTGGAGGGTGCAAATTCTGGTGCAGCTCTGCATAGAAACTAATCAGCTTCCAGGTTTTTTGTCAAAGCTTAATTGTACAAACTAAATTTAGAAGCCAATTGGCTACCATGCAGAGCTGCACCAGAATTTGCACTATCCAGTTTAAGTAAAATCAACCTTAGTGAGTTATAACTTACTGTAGTGAGCTGAGAATGCCATGCGGAATACTCAAACATCAGCCCTGATACAGAAACCCTCTTCCTCTATGGTATAGAGATGTTCTGTAGCTCTAGCTATTGTTCCTCTATAGCAGGGGTCTCCAAACTTTTTAAACAAAGGGCCAGTTTAAGCAGTCACGGGTGCCACACATTGGGGGGGGGGGGGGTGTCAGGCCAGCTATCAGGGACAGGACAAGGCAGGGCAGGTGCTCTGTAGCTGCGGCTGGCTCTCTATATTAGTGCGAGTCAGCAGTGGCTGCTTTGTGTTATTCAGCTTACAGTTGGGCTCTTTACTGCCACCTCTGGCTGCTTGCAATGCTGCATGTGCACCCTTCATGTGTACTGCCAGTACTATATTTTGGATTGCAGCTCCTCTCCTGTCTCACAGGGACATGTAGAAACAGGACCTGGGACTAGGAAGACCACCTTACAAGTGGGGGCTGTGAGTACAAGTGAAGGGAGGAGGCTGTTTGTGTACAGGGGGGGCAGCTGAGTGTGTACAGGTGTGTGGGGCAGCTGAGTGTGTACAGGTTTGCATGTGTGTGGGGGGGGCAGCTGTGTGTGTACAGGTGTGTGCGTGGGGGGGGGGGGCAGCTGAGTGTGTACAGGTGTGTGTGTGTCCGGGGCAGCTGAGTGTGTACAGGTGTGTGTGTGGGGGGGGGGGCAGCTGAGTGTGTACAGGTGTGTGTGTGTGGGGGAGGGCAGCTGAATTTGTACAGGTGTGTGGGGGGGGGGGGAAGATAAGTGTGTACAGGTGTGGAGGCAGCTGAGTGTCTACAGGTGTGTTGGGGGCTGAGTGCGTAGAGGTGTGAGGGGGCTGGATGCATAGAGGTGTGAGGGGGCTGAGTGCGTAGAGGTGTGAGGGGGGCTGAGTGCGTACAGGTGGGAGGGGAGCTGAGTGCATAGAGGTGTGAGGGGGCTGAGTGCGTAGAGGTGTGAGGGGGGCTGAGTGCATAAAGGTGTGAGGGGTCTGGGTGCATAGAGGTGTGAGGGGAACTGAGTGTGTAGAGGTGTGAGGGCTGAGTGCGTAGAGGTGTGAGCGGCCAAATGCTCTAGGTACACCACTGATAGTATCCCATGGTTGGTATCAGTGGAAGGAATAGTGCTCCATCATTGGTCTTAGCAGGAGGAATAATGCCCCATGGTTGAAATCAGTGGGAGGAAAAGTGCTCCCTCATTAATCTTAGCAGGAGGAATAGTTCCCCATCATTGGTCTTAGCAAGAGGAATAGTGCCAGTAGGAGGATTGGAGCCTCATTAATGTCAGTTGGAGGAACAGTGTCCCAAGGGCCAGATAGAGGCAAGCAAAGAGCCACATTTGGCCCCTGGGCCGCAGTTTGGAGACCACTGCTCTATAGTAAAAATACAGTAAGTGAGCATTATCGTTTTAGGACAGGAAGTGTGTTACTTGCAAGATCACTAGGAGAAAATAAAGGAGAAGCCTTACAATAGCAGAGGCGTATCTAGTGAAAATGGCGCCTATGGCAAGCACTGAAACTGCGCCCCTGTCAAAACATTTTAAGTGTACAGGGCCGTCTTTACAGTGCATGAGATGCACACAGATAAACATCCATATGCAGGCAGGCCAATTCAAATCAATTGGGACGCAGCAGCTGCATGAACACAGCCCCTGCTTTCACCTTGATATCCGTTTGGGTGCAGGAACATGCCCCTAATCACAGAGTGTGTGCATTCAAGGACATGCACCCGCACAAAAATGGATATCAAATTGGGAACAATAACCCTCCCTTACTCCATCCAACAACTCTAGTTCTACTTGAAGTATGAAGGAGACCTGCCTCTGCCCCAGGAAAGGCACCCTCCATGACAGGTACCTGAGCAGGGTTTGGAGATCTCAAATAGCAAAGTGCCAGGTTCCCGATTCTAGAAGGGAGTGAAATCAATGCCGAATCCATTCTCCTCACATCTAATCTGATGACCGTGACAAGTGATGTTAATGACACACAGCGCCTAGCACAGGCCCATGACAGGTCTCCTACCAGTAACTCACTGTGGCCCGGCTCAGGCCTAGAATATGCTCCGGGCTCAGCTCCTTCAGGCCTAAGACCCCTTTCACACCGAGGCGCTTTACAGGCACTACTACGCTAAAAATAATGCCTGCGGGGGGCGTGGCTTGGCGCGCAACGCGGATGGCAGCTTAGAAGAGGAGCTCCGGTAGAAACACGACCTGATTGCCTGATAACCCTCCACCGAGCTGTCAATGCCGGGCAGGAAACTTTACACAGCTTCACCGGCCCGTCCTCGTCGCGGACAATCGTCCTCAGCTGCCAGGAACATCTCAGACCTGTTCAAACCTAAACCCCCGTCAAAGAACAGCGTGGCCGCTTCCAAGATGGCGCCGCAGGATCAGCACGAGGAGGATCACAGCGGGGACTCGGACACGGCCTCGGAGGCCCAAGGTAGGGGGAAAGCGAAAGCACACAAGCCCCTTACATATGCTGACATGTCCGGCTTTACAGCGGACATTAAATCCGCTTTCTCGGACGCTATTACGGACCTGAAAACTAACCTGGTAGTGCTTACCGAAAAGTTAGCGGCAACGGACCATGCAGGGAGGCAGAGGGATAAAGCACTCCACAGACTGGACGAGGTTACTTACTCCCATGCCCAACACTTAACCACTTCGCAACCAGGCCAATTCTGACATTTCTCTCCTACATGTAAAATTCATAATTTTTTTGCTCGAAAATTACATAGAACCCCCAAACATTATATATGTTTTTTTAGCAAAGACCCTAGAGAATACAATGACGCTCGTTGCAACTTTTTATCTCGCACGGTATTTGCGCAGCAATTTTTTTCGAACACGTTTTTTTCAGAAAAAAAACAATTTCATGCTTAAAAAAAACAAAACAGTAAAGTTAGCCCAATTTTTTTGCATAATGTGAAAGATGAAGATACGCCGAGTAAATAGATACCCAACATGTCACGCTTCAAAATTACACGCGCTCGTGGAATGGCGCCAAACTTTGGTATTTAAAAATCCCCATAGGCGACGCTTTAACATTTTTTTACTGGTTACATGTTTTGAGTTACAGAGGAGGTCTAGGGCTAAAATTATTGCTCTCGCTCTAACGTTCGCGGCGATACCTTACATGTGTGGTTTGAACACCGTTTCCATATGTGGGCGGGGCTTACGTATGCGTTCACTTCTGCGTACGAGCTCACGGGGACAGGGGCTCTTTAAAAATATTTTTTTTTTTATTATTGTTAATTTGACTTTTATTTTTTAAATTTGACAGTTTAAAAAAAATAAAAATAAAATTGATTACTTTTATTCCTATTACAAGGAATGTAAACATCCCTTGTAATAGGAATATTACCTGATCGGACCTATTAACAGTGAGATGTGGGGTCAATAAGACCCCACATCTCACCTCTAGGCTGAAAAGCCTAAAATAAAAAAAAAAAAACCCGATCACCGCTTCCCAGCGGAGGCGGCGCCGTTATTCGAATGCAGAGGCCGGGCGTGACGTCATCACATCGCGCCCGGCCTCCGAACGATCATAGAGACTCCGGCGACCATCTGGTCCGCCGGAAATCTCTATAGTGATCATCCGGGGCCGGCGGTTCCTGTGTCCGACTCACCGATGGAAGCGGTGAGTCGGTAGAAGCACCGGAGGGCGTCCCCTTCCGCCGCCCATAAGAACGATCAAGCGGCGGAACAGCCGCTATGATCATTCTTATGGTGCAGGGAATCGCCGGCTGAAACCGGCAATATCTGAATGATGTCTGTAGCTACAGGCATCATTCAGATATACCCCCGCAAACTGGAGGCCAACATATGACGGCCGACGGTCGGGAAGTGGTTAATAGATATGAATAGACATTTAGAAGACCTCGACAACAGAGGAAGGAGGAATAATATAAGGGTGAGGGGGATCCCAGAGTCCGTAGAAGCGGAACACATAGCACCGGCCCTCCAGAGAGTCTTTAACAGCCTTCTAGAAAGACAAGAAGACATGAGAAATAGAATTCGTTAGAGCACACAGGGCTCTTAGGCCTAGAGGCCCTGACACAGCACCACCAAGGGATGTTATTTGCTGCCTGCAAAACTTCCAGCTGAAGGAAGACATAATGCGTAAAGCCAGGAGAAATGACAGGATTGTCTTTAATGGAGAAAACATTATGTTGTTCCAGGATCTGTCCCAGATCACCCTCAAAAACCATAGGGCGCTGCGCCCTTTGCTCGAGCAACTGAGGGACAGAGAAATAAAATATACCTGGCGTTTTCCCTTTGCACTCATTGCCACTGCCAACGGTCGCCAACATGTGCTGCGATCCCCTGCTGACTTGCCTGACTTCTGCACTGGACTAGGGCTAGACATCATAGACCTACCTGAGTGGTATGCAGAATTCTCACTGCCACCGGTGTGTAAAAGCCCAATACGCTCCCCTTTCTCTACCCCAGAGAAAAGATCCAGCAAGAAAGCTAAACATGGCAAACCAGGAAGCTACAGAGCTGACACCCCTAACAGGAGAGATACCTCAGACAGGGATCACCTTGGCGATTAAGGATGCTCCGGGCCCACTGACCATTCCACAGGCCCCTCTCCCAAACACCACCGCTAACCAAAACCAACAAGCCTCCTGACAACTGAATTAATTTGCGGGTGGCACTCGCCAACCCCGCATATTTGATCGTCCCGCAACATTTTATTCCTGCTTCAATACTGACCTGATCTCGTATCTTCTCCACATCTTTCTACCCATGCCCCACTTTTGGATGCTGATGATCCTCTCCATTACGCCAGGACGTACTCAACACCTGATGTAGCTGCAGCTTGAAGCACCCGCAACGAGTCCAGATGCGACCCCTCAGCAAGAGATTTGATGCCCATTCATTGGGTGACCACGTACAGATCTCACCAACGACAGCCCGGGACACAATCCTGCAAACTATTCTCATCGGGACTGCCCTCAAGAGATTCGGGAGCACCTGCACACATCTCAGCAGAAAGAGACGCAATTTTGCTTTTTCTTTCCCTTTTTTTTTTTTCTGTTTAATTTTTCTCCATGCCAACCACCCGCAGCGGTTTGCTGTATTACTCCAGGGCAAGACCACTTTTTGGCTGACAGGGATAGATTCTGATGTGTGGGCTTACCTAAGGGCACTCGATTAAAAGACTACAGCGTGTGGGGGAAGAGACAACCTCACTTGATTGTTTTTACCTTTTCATGTATTAGGGGGATCATTCGGTTGTCACGACGCTTGGAAGGCAGTGACCACCTCAGGAGCTTGACTAACTGGCAAAGACTGAATTCTTATGTTTACCTACTTGTTATGGTGGAGGTTGGGCTCCCGCATACCACGGCCGTGGACGCGGGACCCCAACCCGACAGGGTTAATTAATGTTAGTATTTTTACCTGCACATGTTCATATAGGTCGTGTGTTCTTTGGAGACAGTTTTGATTACTCTATTTTTTTATCTACAGAGGATTGGACTGGCGTAGACCCAATCCAACCCCCGTGTAGCCGTCTCCCTCGTTTCCCCCAAGGGGCCCCGGTGTGCCGGGGTCTCCACACCCTTGCTAGATAGGGCTCTATCTGGCGGTTAAGTGTTTTCTCTCTCTGACTTACTCTTACTTTTCTTCACTCTTGGAGGACATAGGGCAACTCACGAGGCATACCATTCCAGATTACTAATTTTGTTTTTCTCACCCACTACAGGCGTTTTTCTCAATCCCTCCCTTCGCCCCCACAGCCTAGGCCTGGCTGGCACCTCTCCTTGGTCCACATCATGGCTTACGCATCTCTGGGCCGTAATCCCACTGTGGTCTCACACAACGTGAAAGGACTGAACATTCCTGAGAGGCGTTCTACGCTGCTCAGGGAACTGAACAAAGGTAAGCCTCACTTTGTGCTTCTTCAAGAGACGCACTTCAAAACCCACCAGGTCCCCAGGCTCGCCGACTCAAACTACACCAGGGTGCACCACGCCACCAATAACCTAGCCAAGACTAAAGGGGTCTCAATCCTGATTCACAAGAGCGCCCCCTTTGACTTAATAGAACAAAAGGCTGATCCCGAGGGTAGGTTCTTATTTCTCAAGGGCTCCTATGCAGGCTCACCCTTTACCATAGCAAACGTTTACTTCCCAAACAGGGCCCAATTAACTTTTTGCAAACACATTATACACGAGTTACAGGGATTCATGTCTGGGTGCCTGATTCTGGGAGGGGACTTTAACACCCCCCTGAACCCACTTGTTGATACCTCCACGGGAAAGACGAGTTTACGTTACAAAATACTCAAGCACATGAAACAACTACTACACTCCCTACACCTAGTAGATACATGGAGATTCTGTAACCCGAATGGGCGGGATTATACATTTTACTCAATTCCCCACCAAAAGTATGTATGCCTGGACTATCTCTTTATAACCCAGAATGACTTATCCAAAGTGTTGACTGCCAACATAGGTCTACAGACCACATCAGACCACGCGCCAGTTGCTCTGACTTTGGGCACGAGTAAACCAGTCCCCAAACCACCGACCTGGAGGCTAAATTCTTCCCTGATCACAGACCCAACCTTACTACCCAAACTGCAGGAACGCATAAAGCTATTTTTCGAAGACAACAACACACCCAATATGGACCCACTGACAATTTGGGAGGCACATAAATGCACGATTAGAGGAGAACTGATGATGATGGGGGCTGCCCGCAAGAAGCGAGATAGGAAGGAGATCCTAGATCTGTCAGACCGCATTCACAAACTAGAAACATTACACAAACAGTCACTTTCAATGGAATCAGCCAGAGAGCTACTTGCCTTAAGGGAGAAACTACAAAAGATTTTTGATACAAAGGCTAAAAGGTTCCTGTTTTTCAGGAAAAAAATGTATTATGAATCAGGTAACAAGGCGGGTAGGTCTCTGGCTAGAGCTCTGAGGGAACACACCCAAAATAACTATATTTCTGGCATCAAACAAACGAATGGCTCCTTAGACGTCACCACAGCAGCAATAGCGGGCCATTTCCACACATACTATTCAAATCTATACAACCTGCCAAGACAACATAGACACCCGGACATGGTGGGGGACAGGGCCCAAATTATACAAGACTTCCTAGACAAGAGCGGTCTCCCCTCTTTGGACCCCCTGGACGCCAACTCTTTGGAAAACCCGATAGATATTAACGAAATCAAAAGCACGATAAAATCCTTAAAATCAGGTAAAAGTCCCGGCCCAGATGGGTACACAGCCATTTACTATAAAACCTTTATGGACTTGGTGGCGGAACCGTTGGCGGCGGCCTTGAATTCCCTCTCGCAACTCAAAGAGGTTTCAGATGACTTCTTGTCAGCTTTTATAACAGTCATTTCAAAGCTAGGGAAGGACCCTTCGGAGTGTGCAAGCTATCGCCCAATATCCCTTCTAAACTTAGACTTGAAAATTTTCGCCAAAATTCTTGCAGAAAGATTGAAGCCTTTCCTTTCCAGGCTGATTGGTCTGGAACAGGTGGGCTTCATGCCAGGGCGCGAAGCAAAGGACAGTGTCGCAAAATCCCTGTTACTGATACACATGGCCAGGGCAAGCAATGTCGAGGGCCTTCTCCTCTCCACGGATGCGGAGAAGGCCTTCGACAGGGTGGCATGGGATTTCATGCTGGCCACGTGCGATCGGGTGGGCCTGGGCACTAAGATGATGGCCTGGATTTCGACCCTCTACCAAAAACCTTCCGCGAGACTGAAGGTAAATGGCACACTCTCCGAAAGAGTCCACATTGCAAATGGGACGAGGCAGGGATGTCCTCTGTCCCCCCTCCTGTTCATTTTGTCTCTGGAACCATTTATCAGAGTGGTCAAGGCTGATCCCTCCATAGGTGGTTTCAGAGTGGCCGGAGACGAGTTTAAGGTCGCCGCCTACGCTGACGATCTGCTCTTTTTTCTCTCCAATCCCCACATCTCCCTCCCCAATCTAACAAACGCATTCAAACACTATAGTTATGTGTCAAACTTAAAAATTAACTACTCAAAGTCGGAGGCCCTGAACATTACCCTCACAACACAAACCCTCAATAGGGTAAAAGCTAACTCACCATTCAAATGGGACACTCACTCTCTAAAATACTTGGGAATCCGACTGACACCACAAATATCGTCAATCTTCGAACACAACTTTCCCCCATACTCAAAAATATTGAACAGGACCTTAAACGATGGCACTCGGGCAACTTTTCCTGGTTTGGCCGTGCCGCAATAATCAAGATGACTGTTCTCCCCAGGCTCCTTTACCTGATTCGCACACTACCAATTCGATTGCCCGGATATTTGTTCCGCAATCTACGCTCGTTGGTCTTGAAGTTCATTTGGGCTCACAAAAACCCCAGAATAAAGTTTAAGACCCTTGTTAGGGCTAAGGAGACTGGGGGAATGGGCATACCTGATCTTAGAAGCTACTATGTAGCCTCACATGTCGCGAGGGTCATCGATTGGCACTGCCACGGAAACACCAAGGACTGGGTCAGGTTGGAAAGAGCCAACATCTCAATCCCCTTGACATTCGCCCCCTGGATACCTTGGGTTTTATACCCGAAGGATCTAAAACTACACCCGTTGACAGGGACTACTCTGAAAGTGTTACACGAACTCACCGGGAACTCAGGGATCACTTCTTCTAGAGGCCCATTAACACCCTTGGCGGGGAACCCTGACTTTATTCCGGGCCTAGACAACCCCAGTCTTAGGACGATACCTGACAATAAACCCCTTTTAGCCAAGGACTGCTACAAGAACAATAGGCTGAAAGAGATTTCAGTTTTGAAAAAAGATAATGGTGTCCCCAATCTTCCCTTCTGGACATACTTTCAAGTCCGAAGCTACCTATTAAGACACGGGAAGCAGACTGATTTTGCTAGGCCCTTAACAGAGTTTGAGTCGGTGTGCCTCTCAGGTGAGCAAGTGACCAAAACTACTTCAGTGGCACACACGTGGCTCCAGGACGAGATGGGACCTTCGGATGATGGACCAAGGAGGAGGTGGTCAGAGGAGCTTCAGATAACTATCTCCCCAAAACAGTGGGGGAATGCTTGTGTTTTAGCACATAAGTGTTCCATTAGCACAAAAATTCAAGAAACAGCCTTTAAACTGCTAACGCGGTGGTATCACACGCCAGCGAAACTCCACAAATGGAACCCTCAGGCCTCTAACCTTTGCTGGAGATGTTTGAGGGACATTGGTTCCCTATCACACATATGGTGGAATTGCCCTTTAATCGTCCCTTTCTGGGAAGGGGTGAAAGCCATGATCAAATTAATAACCGAAACTACGCTCCCTTTAGACGCAGCATGTTGTCTTCTACACATTACAAACTGGTCACTGAGCAGATACAAGCATTCCTCCACCATTCACCTATTGAGCGCAGCTAAGACTCTGATTCCAATTCACTGGAAATCCACTAGGGTACCATCTGTCAAAGATTGGCTCCATAAGGTCTCTGAAATTTTCGAAATGGAAAACACTAGAGCACAAGACAATGAAAGAGCTGAGGCCTTTCTGGCCACTTGGCAGCCTTGGATCATTTTCCAACATTCGGCCGCCTGGGCGGACGCTACAACAGGTACGATAGATCCGCCGGGTTCACGGTAAGGCCCAGAGACCGGGGCAATTCTGGAATAGTATGCCCGTACTAGTTTGGAGGGCGGTCCTCCGAACCTACCTTTCATCCTCCGACTGTCTCCCTTACCCCCTTTATTCATTCATCTTTTGCTTTTCCTATTCTATCTCTCACCACTTACAGGGTTGTTTGATGAACCAAATTTAAGCTGGAGGTTCTTCCAGAAGGTCTCGCATCTCAGTTTAGCTGTGACATTTTAGACCTACAACTTACCTGATTAAGAGACATAATAGCGTAAAGTAACTTGTTTTCTTTTTGTTCATTTTAAAAAAAAAAAAAGGAAACCAACTCAGTTGGTACACCTTTAATACGAGTTACTTGAATCATTGAATTTGTTCTGTTTACGTGTTTGACCACATTATACGAATTGGTCCACAGCCTGTCCTGTACCTATGCTCTGTATCTTGTTTATCTTTAATAAAAACCTCTTTGAATGAAAAAAAAAAAAATAATGCCTGCATAGCGCCGCTCTTGTCTCTCCAGTGTGAAAGCCCAAGTACTTTCACACTGGGGCGGTGCGCTTGCAGGACCCTAAAAAAACTCCTGCAAGCAGCATCTTTGGAGCGGTGAAGGAGTGCTGTATTCACCGCTCCTGCCCATTGAAATGAATGGGCACCACTGCCGAACCGCCGGCAAAGCACCGCTTCAGCGGCACTTTGCGAGCTGTTTTAACACTTTGTTGGCCACTAGCGGGGGTTAAAACCGCCCTGCTAGCGGCCGAAAACCCCTGAAAAAACGGCGGTAAAGCGCTGCTAAAAATAGCGGCGCTTTACTGCTGACGGCGCCGACGTCCCAGTGTGAAAGGGGCCTAACAATTCCTATTCGGTGACCACCGATAATCACCAGAGCTCCCCATTGCGGCATGTGCCTTTATGCCAGTCAAAATGAACTGAAAGTGGCAGGATCGCAACAAGGCTGCCAGTTGGTCCCTCTGGAATCACTCCCATCACTAGTGATGAAGACTATGTAGTATTCAGGGAGGAAGCAATTCCATAGAGGCAGGTGGAAGGTTCTTTGTCAGAGAAGCTTTGTCACTAGCAACAAATTCTCCCACCTGACATCAGCCTGAGAGGAAGGGGTTTCTCTGAAAAATTATACTTATACTTAAATTATACAATAATAGTGTGACAAAACAAGAATGCATTTATACAGACTTGTGTGGTGATTGTGAGGTAGAATGTAAGCTTTACTCCTCTGCTCTGACCCCATCACTGGGTACCTGAGTCTCTATCCCTCTCTGTCCTCAGCTCAGGACCTCCAGCCAGTCTATGCCTGGGTCAGACATATCTGTGGGGGGATCTTCCTCTGTACACACAGGACTTTAAAGCGGTTCTGCACCGGGGGTTTTTTTTTTTTTGGGGAATATGCTAAGGGGTAATAGGAAAATTAGGGGACTCACCTGTTCCATCTTCATTCGTGATCGCTGCCGGTTTTCGTCCGATGAAGTTCTTTATCTTCTTCATTTGTGCTGGGGGCCATCTTGCCTGTGGGCATGTGAAACCCCACAGGCACTTTAGATGGCCCAGCATGCACCGCCGTTACTGTGCCGAGCTCGCGGCAAAGTGCAGCTCACGTTCTCCGAAATCTCACGAGATGTCGGCACATCTGCCGACATCTCGCGAGATTTCGGAAGATGTGTCCGAAATCTCGCGAGATTTCGGAAGATGTGCCCGAAATCTCGCGAGATTTCGGAAGATGCCCGCACAGGCTCCTGGGATCAATGACACCAGATCCCAGGAGACAGTGCGTCGTGACGAGGATCCCCGCACAGACCCCGCCCACCCCCGCAGAGACAGAGGACCGGAAGTCAACGATTACAAGGTAAGTGAAAAAAAAAAAAACACATTTCATTTAGTACTCTTTGCCTGATTTGGAAGGCAAAGAGATTTACTAAATAAAATGTGTGCAGAACCGCTTTAAAGCTCACCAATGCACAGAGCAGCCTCAGCCGTGGAGGGGGAAAGGGGAGTGATAAGCAGGTACATCTACAGGGATCCCGGGGATGCCAAGCTCCATATAAACTGAGTGTTGTCACTGTGATTTGTGCTGGGATGTCAGACCCCAGCTTTATTACCTTCCCCTCGTTCCTCCGATCCCAGCCTCCCTGCACTCTCAGCTCCTACAACTTTGGACGAGCAGCCCTGAGCCAGGACAC
This sequence comes from Lithobates sylvaticus, assembly GCA_028564925.1. Lineage (NCBI taxonomy): Eukaryota > Metazoa > Chordata > Amphibia > Anura > Ranidae > Lithobates > Lithobates sylvaticus. The sequence continues at coordinate 130,020,041 of CM053031.1, forward strand.
AACTGCAGACTGACAGTCTCTCCAATGCTAAGCTGTCTGATCTCTGCACATGCAGCCACGCTCTCCTCCTTCTGTTCCTGTAAGAAGCATTGCCGCCTCACATCTCAGCACCTGAGGACAGTAGCAGGGCATCGAATCACTCCGCTGGTCTGGACTTACTAAGTAGCGGGGCGGAGAGATGTATATGCGACCCGAAAATTAAGAAAAAGTCCCTCCTTTACGCTCCACTCCTGGGCCCCTATGTTGACCTGATGGGGCCCAGGAAAATGTAATTGCACCCCCCATTAACAAGTAGGAACGGGGAGAAGCTTAGAAAGCTCTACTTCTTTAATTCAGTAAAAAACTGTAATGCTGGATTCCCTGCTCAGGAGCGCCCCCTTCACATGGCGCCCATGGCTCTTGCCATATGTGCCATACCCTGGATACGCCACTGTACAATAGAAACTATTGCAATCGCCACATCTAAAGACAGGTAAGCTGTGATAGATTACATTTGTAGTTCTTGGGATTTAAAATTAACTTCAACTTCCTAGCAAAAATGTGGAGGTGTAGAAATTCAGTTTGCACCAACAGAACGATCAGCTAAGTGAGGAAAAATATTGTTTGACATCTTGAATGTATGGTGATACCAACAAGCATGAGACATGCATCTTTCATTATGTATAAAATATATACAGGTGTGCTCATAAGTTTACATACCCTGGCAGAATTTATGATTTATTGGCCATTTTTCAGAGAATATGAATGATAACACAAAAAAAATTCTTTCACTCATGGTTAGTGTTTGGCTGAAGCCATTTATTATCAATCAACTGTGTTTACTCTTTTTAAATCATAATGACAACAGAAACTACCCAAATGACCCTGATAAAAAAGTTAAGATAACATACACAGAAGTTGACACAAAGGGGTTTGAATGGCTATTAAAGGTAACCAGTCTCACCTGTGGTCTGTTTGCTTGGAATTACTGTGTGTGTATAAAAGGTCAATGAGTTTCTGACTCCTGGCAGACCCTTGCATCTTCCATCCAGTGCTGCACTGATGTTTCTGGATTCTGAGTCATGGGAAAAGCAAAAGAATTGTCAAAGGATCTGCGGGAAAAGGTAGTTGTACTGTATAAAACAGGAAAGGGATATAAAAAGATATCCAAGGAAACTGAGAATGCCAGTCAGCAGTGTTCAAACTATAATCAAGAAGTGGAAAATGAGGGGTTCTGTTGAAACCAATCCACGGTCAGGTAGACCAACTAAAACTTCAGCCACAACTACCAGGAAAATTGTTCAGGATGCAAAGAATAACCCACAAATAGCTAACAGGTGAGATACAGGACTCTCTGAAAACATGTGGTGTGGCTGTTTCAAGATGCACAATAAGGAGGCACTTGAAGAAAGATGGGCTGCATGGTCGAGTCGCCAGAAGAAAGCAATTACTATGCAAATGCCACAAAGTATCCCGCTTACAATACGCCAAACAGCACAGAAACAAGCCTCAAACCTTCTGGCACAGTCATTTGGAGTGATGAGACCAAAATTCAGCTTTTTGGCCACAACCATAAATGCTACATTTGGAGAGGAGTCAACAAGGCCTATGATGAAAGGTACGCCATTCCTACTGTGAAATACGGCGGTGGATTGCTGATGTTTTTGGGATGTGTGATCTACAAAGGCACAGGAAATTTGGTCAAAATTGATGGCAAGATAAATGCAGTATGTTATCAAAAAATACTGGAGGAACATTTGCATTTATCAGCCAGGAAGCTGAGCATGGGACGTATCTGGACATTCCAACATGACAATGATCCAAAATGCAAGGCCAAGTCGACCTGTCATTGGCTACAACAGAATAAAGTGAAGATTCTGGAGTGGCCATCTCAGTCTCCTGACCTCAATATCATTGGGCCACTCTGGGGAGATCTCAAACGTGCAGTTCATGCAAGACAGCCCAAGATTTTGCAGGAGCTGGAGGCTTTTTGCCAAGAGGAATGGACAGCTTTACCATCTGAGAAGATAAAGAGCCTGATCCACAAATACCACAAAACACTTCAAGCTGTCATTGATGTTAAAGGGGGCAATAGATATTAGGTATTAAAAACTTGGGTATGTAAACTTTTGATCAGGGTCATTTGGGTTGTTTCTGCTGCCATTATGATTTAAAAAGAGTAAACACAATTGATTGATAATAAATGGCTTCAGCCAAACACTAACCAAAACACAACACAAAAGTTTTTGTGTTATCATTTATATTCTCTGAAAAATGGCCAAGAAATCATAAATTCTGCCAGGGTATGTAAACTTATGAGCACAACTGTATCCTTATAGCTATACATATATTGTCACCCGCTATTTAACCTTTTTGTCCCCAACTTGTGAACAGCTGACAGCAAGACCTGCCTGTTCCTTATGAAACTAATGGACTTTTTTCTTCCTGGGACAGGATAAAAAGGTTGTTGCCAGGAAAAGTAAAAGCCATAAAAAAATTCTGTAAAAAGGAAAAAAAATGGGATTAACCATTTAACTTTTGGAGTGAATATATCTTCTATTGCTCATTTAATATATAATGTGTTCTGCACGCACCTGGTCTGGGACAAATCTCATTAACTATACCATATGTAACACCCTCTACCTAGGTAGGTGCTAGAAGTTAGGATTTTTGTAGTACAGGCAAATTTAGGCAGGCTTAGCTGGAAGCTAGGCCTGTTTGTTTTGATCTGTGTGGGCTGGAAGTGGCGCAGAGCAGCAGCTGTGACTCACAGACAGCATCACTCCACTGTCACCTCCCTACTTCTTCTAGAGTATTCTAGAAGAAGAGGCAGGGAAGAGGAGTGTCTCAGGGAGCCCTGACCAATCTCCAACTAGGATTGGCAGGGGGCAGGCCTCCTTGAAATACCCAGGGTCAGCCCAGCTGGAGAGGAGTTGTCGGGTGGAAGAACTGAGAATGGAGTTCTAGGCTGTCGGGGCCTTGGGGGGAGTTCCCCAGTCTGGGGGGGGGGGGGGTGACCTTGGGCCTGGGACTCGGGTGCAGGAAGGAGTCCTTCAAGAAAGTATGAAGAATCTGGACAGGAGGCACAGGAGCAGACAGAAAGGACAGCAGGAGCTAGTACTGCCGGGCAAGTCTTCAGGAGGGAACCACCGGTTACAGCTAGGAGGGCTGGTGAGTGACATATGCAGTTGGGAGGACTGGAGGGGATTGCCAGAGAGGACTGAGAGGAAACAGTCAAAGCTGGGTGTGGAGCCAGTAGGGAGGATTGCAATGTCATGGGCAGTGAAGTCAGGCTGGCAGGGCCTGAAGAGGACTGACTGGGAGCAGTAGTCCACCAGAAGGACAGCTAGCACTAACAAGACTTTCCATATTTTCTGCTACACTAGACAATAGTCTGCAAGCAAGAGTTGTGCAGGAGGACTCTGAAGGAGTGTACAAAGAGTGTATATAGTTGTCCCTAGCAATTTTGCTGTTATTCTACTGGCCATCCCATATTTCCCATACCCAATCCAAGTTAAATTCCCTCAATAAAATAACAAAAGCAAAGCAACAAACTGTTTATTGTCTTGGAGTGTCTGGGAAGTGAATGGCGGGCCGGGAAGGGAGACAGGTGAGCCGCATCACTTAGCAGCCCCTACGGGGGTACCGCTACACATACTTTACATAATGCGCTTTATTCTCAGATGTGTTAATTAAAGCTTTCATCATAACTAGTAGTTCTTTGTTCCTGGAGAAGGGTGTGATTCTTACTGCAGCAGCCAGGACAGGCGTTGGTCTCAGAAGTGATTTGAACAAAGCTTGCACAATAAACCTTGCTTGCATGCATGTACTTTAACCACTTGCCACCCAGGCCAATTCTGACATTTCTCTCCTACATGTAAAATCATAATTTTTTTGCTAGAAAATTACATAGAACCCCCAAACATGATATATGTTTTTTAGCAGAGACCCTAGAGAATACAATGGTGGTCATTGCAACTTTTTATCTTGCACGGTATTTGTGCAGCAATTTTTCAAACACGTTTTTTTTTTGAACAAAAACAGTTTCATGCTTAAAAAAAAAAAAGTTAGCCCAATTTTTTTGCATAATGTGAAAGATGAAGTTACGCCAAGTAAATGGATACGTAACATGTCATGCTTCAAAATTGCACACACTCGTGGAATGGCGCCAAACTTTGGTACTAAAAAATCCCCATAGGCGTTGCTTTAAAAATGTATACTGGTTACATGTTTTGAGTTACAGAGGAGGTCTAGGGCTAGAATTATTGCTCTCGCTCTAATGTTTGCGGCGACACCTCACATGTGGGGTTTGAACACAGTTTTCATATGTGGGCGGGACTTGCGTATGCGTTCACTTCTGCGTGCGAGCACATGGGGACAGGGGCACTTTAAAAAATATATATATATTTTATTGTTAATTTTACTTTCAATTTTTTAGTTTGACACATAAAAAAAAAAAAAAAAAAACTTTTATTCCTATTGTATGATCAGTCCTCTTTACAGTGAGATATGGGGTCAATAAGACTCTAGGCTGGGACAGCTGAAATAAAAAAAAACAAAAAAACTATCTCAGCTTCCCAGCCGAGGCAGCGCCATTTGTTTGAACACAGTGGCCGTGCATGACGTCATAACATCGCACTCCGCACTCGAAATCTCTATTGTAAACATCCGTGGCCGGCAGGTCCGTTCTCTGACTCACCGATGGCATCGGTGAGTCGGTAGAAGAACCGGAAGGCGGCAGGAGATGGGGACGTCCCCTCTCGCCGCCCCTAAGAACAATCAAGCGGCTGACAAGATTTAACCCCCTAACCCCCTTCCAGGGGCTGACTGACCGTTTGGCCACTCGGGCACTGCCCGAAGGCCCCGGGCCACTAGGGGGCCCCATCAGGGTTGCCAGCCTTAGTAAAACCAGGGACAGTATGTAAAAATCTGTGTTTTTTTTACATCTGTCTCTGAAATGTCCCTTATCGACATCCTTTTGGTCTAAAAATCCCAAGATTATAGCTGCCCCACGTCCCCAGTACCTTCTCAGCCAATAGAAACATGTCTGTGTATACTGTGTGTACATGTATGTGTATACTGTGTGTGTGTGTATACTGTGTGGCCCCATAATCTCTGATTGCCTGGGGGCCCCATAATCTCCTATTGCCTGGGGGCCCCATGAGTTCTCAGTCCGCCCCTGCCCCCTTCATGACCAGGCCGACCATGCAACACTGTACTGAAGTAAAATGTATGTCCTTTTTTCCCCACAAATAGAGCTTCCTTTTGGTGGTATTTGATCACCTCTGCAGTGAGCTATACAGTAAACAAAAATAGATCAACATTTAAAAAAAAAAATATATATATATATATTTTTTACTTTTTGCTATAAAACACATGTAAAATGTAAAAAAAAACAATAAATAAATAAAATAAATATCAAATTTCTTAATGAATTTAGGCCAAAATGTATTCTGCTACATATTTTTGCAAACATTTTTTGAATTTTTTATTTATTTTTTACTAGCGGCGATCAGCGACTTAGAGCAGGACTGGGATGTTGCGGCAGACAAATTGGACACTTGGTCGTAAAATGATTATACTAAACCCTGCAGATCTCCTTGGATCTTAGGCCAAGGCTCTATTATACATGATTTAACAGTTCACGCAGTACTTTACAACATAAGGGAGACAGTACAGGTACAATACACTAAAATACAAGATGGGTGCAATCTTATAGGGTGGGGCAAGTGGTAAAAAAAAAAAGGTAATAACTATAATTGATGAGGTAATGGAAGAATTAACAGTTTAGTTGTGAGGTGAGGGCAGGATAGCCTTCCCTGAAGAGATGCTTTTTCAGGGATCACCTAAAAAGTAGCCAGTGTAAGAGATAGATAGATCGAGGTACAGAGTTCCAGAGGATGGGAGAGGGGGAGATAGCAGAAGGTCTTGGGAGCAATAGAGAGGACGGTTTTGGTTATATTTTGAAACAAGATTGGTGCTGTAGCTTAGGGCAGAGGTATGAACGGCTTTAAATGTGGTTGTTAGCATTTTTTATTTAATTCACTGGGCAATCGGAAGCCAGTGGAGGGATTGGCAGAAAGGGGTGGCAGACACGGATCGGTTGGTAGGTAGATAAGTGTGTTAGCAGCATTCATGATAGACTGAAGGGGGGATAGTCTGCATAGAGGTATTCCTAGGAGAGGGGAATTGCAATAGTAAAGGTGATAGAGAAGGGAGTGAATGAGTAGCTTGGTGGTTTCATTAGTTTTAAAAAATGGTGCATTATAGAGATGTTATGGAGGTAAAGTCTATTTGTTTTCGACGATAAGATTTGGGGCTGAAAGGACAGGTCAGAGTCTAGATTACACCTAGTACCCTAGCGTGAGGGGAGGGACTGATAGTTGTAATATTGATCTTTCTGGGAAGGCCAGGGAGGAGGGCATGGGCCCATGAAAGAATATTACAAGCTTGGTTTTTTAGAAAGATTTCGTTTAAGGAAGGGGTGTGACATCCATGTTGATATGTTGGTTAGTAATGTGAGAGGAGACTGAAGAAGTGAGGTGAGGAGTAGAGATAGATTTGGGTGTCATTGGCATATAGATGGTATTGGAAGCCATGGGAGGTTATCAAGTGATCAAGAGAGGAGGTGTAGATGGAGAGGAGAAGGGGGCCCAAGAACAGTGCCTTGGGAAACCCCTACAAAAACAGAAGTGGAGAAGAGGAGACAATTGAAGGAGTGCTCAGCTAGGAGGAGAACCAAGAAAGTAGAATCTTGGAGGCCAAGGTAGTAGAGTTTAATGAGGAGGAGAGGGTGGTCAACAGTATCAAAGGACACAGAAAGGTCTAGTAGTAGGAGTATGGAGTAGTGACCATTGGTTTTAGCAGTCAGTAAATTAGCAAGTTTTAGTGGGGCAGTGTCTGTGGAGTGCAGCGAGCAAAAGCCAGAATGTAAGGGTCAAGAAAGCCATTTTCAGTGAGGTAGAAACACAGATGGTTGTAGACAATGGGGTTGATTTACTAAAAATGGAGAGTGCAAAATCTGGTGCAGCTCTGATTTGAAACCAATCAGCTTCCATTCATTGTCAAAGCTTAACTGAACAAGCAAGTTAGATGCTAGTTGGCTACCATGCACAGCTGCACCAGATTTTGCACTCTCCAGTTTTAGTAAATCAACCACTAAGTGTTTTAAAAGTTTAGAGGCAAATGGGAGCAAGGAGATAGGTCTTAGGCTGTTCAGGTTGGTGGGGTCCAGTTAGGGCTTTTTAAGTATTCTCTATATGGTAATGTAATATTCATTTTGCATGGAATTGTTCATAAATACATTACCACTCTCCACAGTGATACACTTTTAGGTGCAAGAATTGCAACAGGCTTTGGTTTAGCAGTTACTCCACAAGGGTCCTGTATGCAGGCTCAGACACCTATACTTTACTTATAGGGTTCCTTTATACCACAGTGCATGATGTACTTCGGTTTTACTCTTCTGTATGTTGTGCTGTATTGTTCTGTATTGAACACCTCCTCATTCTGAAATCTGCACTGTACATTCCCAATGCAACACCTCCTCATTCTGTACACTGTGCGATACATTCCCTGTTCTGCACCAAATCATTCTGTATGCTGTGCAATCCCTAATAAGACAATATTCAACACAAAAGTAAACAACTACTACTCCTTGCTACATTTCCCTTTTCTTGAGAAAGGGGGCCCAACCTACGATCTTGCACATTCAATGATTTTATGAAATGCATAGGTGTACCTGTTTTTCCTTTAGAGAAATATTTGTATTTATTTAGCAGGTCAGCACTGCATAGTTTAGAGTGAGATTGTGTATTCCCATTCTAGGGATTGATATACAGCTGCTTCGTCTGCATTTTCACCCCAGCACTGGTGACAATAATTACTTGATAGGTAGCCACCCAATTCCTACTAAGTAAATACTCCATAAATCTAAATATGAGATCATAAAGGCTGGAGAATGTGCTTAAACACATAAAACAGTACTTCTAATATATAAAATTAATAGGATTTACATGTTAGAAAGGATACAGGATTTTCTTGGAAATCGGATGAATAGTTGACACCATAATTGTGCAGGCACCACAGCCACCTCCACCACAGCCATACTTCGTGCCAGTTAAGCGCACTGTAGAATCAGTTAAGGCCAATATTACAGTACATTTAATTTTTTTCATATACATTTCAGCAGGCAAATTGTGTCAGAACTGATTCTCTCCCCAGAGTCTAAGGGGGAATGTAAAAGCAACTTGAAGCAGGTTGATGCATCTTAGAAGGTCAACTGCAGGTCAGATGCACTTGTCAATGAACACAAATTGCAATCACCCCAATTTACACCTAGCCTTTAGATCAAGGTACACATGGAAGGAAAATGCATTGTATTTAATTTGCTGTACATAAACCTTCCATGTGCACCTTGCTGTAAAGGGTAGTTATAAATTTGTGCGGTTGTCATTTTTGTTTAGCTTGCTGCACAGGTGGTGCACAGACACATCAGATGCTTTCATCTGCCATTGTGCTCTGCTAGACTTCTGGTGTGTCATTGTGCCTTTAAGGAATGTGCTCCTTCCAGGCATACCTGCCCTTAATTTATCCATTGTTATATATGCTCCAACATGGAGACTCTCAAAGAATAGGGTTAAGCCTAGTACACAGGGGCCGAATGTCGGGTGACATCGACCAGTTCAATAAAAAACGTCCGACATTCAGAACACAAACGAACAGCAGGGGAGATTGCTTCACTAACGTCAGATCGTCAGCATTTTTCCATTCAACCCAGCGGGTGTGTACCAGGCTTAAGGGCCGCACTATGCAGAGGGACCTTGACCTGTAAATTAACTCTGAATGATTTCAGAAGCTTTTTAAACCCATTCTCCAATGCCAGCAGAATGCACATCAAAGCAAACTGCATTTACCCATCAACGCAAGTCATAGAAGGTACAAATTTCCAAGAGAAAAACTCTTAATGGGTTTTCAATAAAGTCATTGTTTGACTAACAGTGCCAAGATAACCGCTGATTTTATGTGGGGATATAGGCTGTCTTAAACCCTCTTGTCTCTTCATGTAATCCCAGAGAGATTCAATGTTGATATCAGGGATCTGTGGGGGCCACTGCCACATCACATTCGGCTACCCATCACATTTTGCTACCCGCTGGAGTGCGTTCCAACACTGTTGTAAGACTTTGCCACAGGGCTCCTCACGGGCTCGCTTCGCTCGCCACGCTTCGCTCGCCGCGCTTCGCTCGCCACGCTTCGCTTGCCACGCTTCAATCGCCATGCTTCGGGCATGGCCTCGCTTTGCTCGGCATAATTATAATCTAACTCTATGTCCACTTGGATGGTGGGGCTTGAACCTGGACTTAGGGGTGTGGCCACAAAATTCTGCGCAAGCGCAGATCACCATAGTGTTGGAACGCATATGGCGGCGTATGCGGCAGTCCAGTGGGTAGCCAAATGTGATGGGTCGCCATGTGTGACGAAACACCACCATCACTGTCAAAGATCTTCTTTACGCTGAAGATAGTTCTTAACAACATTGGCTGTAATTGGGACCAATCACATGCCTCCCTGATGGTATGGCATGATGGATAAGCATCTGCCAAGTTCCTTAAAAAACTGTGCAAGTGTACCTAGAAGGGTGGTCACACCAAATAATGAATTGATTTTCTCTTCTGCTTGTTTACTTTCCAATAAATTAAACTATTAACACTTCTATTTCTGAAAGCAGTCGTAATTTACAGCATTTTGTCACGCAGGCCTAAAGCTTTTGCACAGTACTGTTTGTAATATATATATATATATATATATATATATATATATATATATATATATATATATATATGTCTGTGTATATGTATGTATGTACACACACACTTTTTACAAGTGTGAAAAAAAAATAAAAAAAGGATTTATTTTTTTTCTAAGGAAACTGCAGATCACCGGGGGAATCTCAGGCTCCTACAGACTCTCAGCATAGTTGTCTGCTCATACAGGCAGGCAGTTACCTGAGAGCAGGAAGATGAATGTTCTACAAGAGCGCTCACCAGCGCCCTCTCAGGTCATCGAAAACCACAAGCCATACATCAGCCGCAATGGCTGACAGTACTTGTAGGCATTAATTTGCAGGAAACAATAAATTAATGATCCGTGCAGGCCTCAGCCCACACTGGCTGCAGGGAAAGGATCCCCCCCCCCCCCCCCGCTCACTGTCACGGGGGAGGTTTGAAGGATCAGGGGACAGGTTGAAGGAGCTGGAATATGTTACTTATTCCAAAGGTGAACTTATCCTTTAACCACTTCACATCCGGCCGTAGCCGAATGACGGCCACAGCGCGGATGTGAAATCCCGGGAGGCCGTCATATGACGGCCTCCCCTTTCCTCGTTCCCTGTGCGCGCTCACGAGCGCGCAGCAGGGAAATTCTGTGTTGGCCGTGTCCCTCGGACGCGGCCAATCACAGATCGCTGTAAACGGCCAATAACAGCGACCGTTTACAGCGCGATCGCCCTGGCTAATGAGAGATGATCTCATATGCAAACATATGAGATCATCTCTCAGCGCCGCTCCTCCTCCTCACACAGAGACAGCGTGTGAGGAGGGGGAGATGAACGGCTGCAGCGCCGTAAGTTTAAAAAAAAAATAAAATAAAAATCAAATGCCATCTGTGCCCACTGCAATCTGTCCCCAATGCCATCTGTGCCCAGTGACATCGCCATTGCCATCTGCCAGTGCCTTTCCCAGTGCCATCTGCCAGTGCCATCCCCAGTGCCATCTGCCAGTGCCATCCCCAGTGCCATCTGCCAGTGCCATCTGCCAGTGCCATCCCCAGTGCCATGCCCAGTGCCATCTGCCAGTGCCATCCCCAGTGCCATCTGCCAGTGCCATCCCCAGTGCCATCTGCCAGTGCCATCCCCAGTGCCATCCCCAGTGCCATCTGTAGTCAGTGCCATCTGTAGTCAGTGCCACCTGTAGTCAGTGCCACCTGTAGTCAGTGCCATCTGTCATCAGTGCCACATAGTGCCATCTGTCATCAGTGCCACATATTAGTGCCATTTGTCATCAGTGCCACCTGTCAGTGTCACGTGCCATCTGTTATCAGTGTCACCTGTCATCAATGCCACGTATCAGTGCCATCTGTCATCAGTGTCATGTGTCATCAGTGCCACGTATTAGTGCCGTCTGTCATCAGTGCCACGTATTAGTGCCATCTCTCATCAGTGCCACATATTAGTGCCACGTGATATCAGTGCCATGTATGAGTGCCATCTCTCATCAGTGCCACATATTAGTGCCATCTGTCATCAGTGTCACGTGTCATCAGTGCCCCGTATTAGTACCATCTGTCATCAATGCCACGTCAGTGTCACATGTCATCAGTGCCACGTCAGTGTCACGTGTCATCAGTGCCACGTCAGTGTCACGTGTCATTGTCCTGGTGCTCCAGGGCCTTCAAAAGTGTAATAGGTAGTCAACAATTTAGATGTGTAATTTATGCTCCTAGAACACGTGATGGCACTCCCTGCATGTTGGGCCAATCTATGTGGCCAGGCTGTGGAAAAGTCCCACATGTGTGGTATCGTAATACTCAGGAGGAGTAGCAGAATTTATTTTGGGGTGTCATTTGTGGTATACACATGCCATGTGAGAGAAATAACCTATTACAATGACAATTTTGTAGAAAAAAAATAAAAAATAAAAAATAAAAAAATAATTCATTTTGCAAAGAATTGTGGGAAAAAATGACAACATCAAAAAGATCACCATGCCTCTTACTAAATACCTTGGAATGTCTACTTTCAAAAAAGGTCACCAGTACATCAGATGTGATCAATTTTGTATAATTCGCACCACAGATTGTAGAGTCTGTAACTTTCACAAAGGCCAAATAATTTCCACTAATTTGGGTTTTTTTTACCAAAGATATGTGGCAGTATAAATTGTGGCCAAAATTTATGAAGAAAAATTAATAATTTCCTAAATTGTATCACAGAAACAAAGAAAAATGCGTTTTTTTTCCAAATTTTCGGTCTTTTTTCAATTATAGCGCAAAAAAAAAAAAAAACCCAGAGGTGATCAAATACCACCAAAAGAAAGCTCTATTTGTGGGAAAAAAAGGACAAAAAATTCATTTGGGTACAATGTTGCATGACTGAGTAATTGTCAGTCAAAGCGTGAGAGCACCGAAAGCTGAAAATTGGTCTGGATGGGAGGGGGGTGTTGGTGCCTGGTAGGCAAGTGGTTAATTTAGTAAAGTAGTTATCTCTGTGCTGCCTTTCTAAATCGTAATGTAATGGATACTGCGGCAAACACTGAAAAGGATTTTTTCCTGTCCAGATAAAAGATAGATAAGGGGGTAGTGCTGCGCTGTACATTGGAGGTATAATGTATCAGTGCCAAACAATAGAATAAATATAAAGTGCTTCAAGAGACAACATCCGATTATCAGTGTAAAGGTGAATAATAGTGCATAGAGTGCAAAGAGCTATTCGATCAATAACTCAAGTAAAATCACATATAAAATAGCTTGTTAGTGGTAAAATATAAAGTGACTGGTGTGCTGCTACAGATAAAATTCTTAAACATTCATAGTATAAAAATCAGTGCAGATAGAATCGTATAAATTCCATAAAGTGACCAATGTGCTGCTTTAAATAAAGTGATTCAGCATATGCAGATAAACACGGATAAAATCACATAGAATCGCATAAAATCGCATACAATCACATAAAATCGTATATAATCGCATATAGTCGCATATAGTCGCATAGAATCGCATAAATACCAGAAATCGTATTGAATTCCAAAAAAGTGCATTAGGTCACATAAAATATGTAAAATCGCATGGAATCATATAAAATTGCATAAAAACACACAGTAAAAACGTTAGCGTAAAAGAAAGTGGAAAGTGGTGACAAATAATAGAACAGAGGTGTAGGTCCGTGAGATCAGTCCGAACTCAGCTTGACCTATAGTGCGATATATAGTGACTTCAGTGTTATAGAGACACGTTTATAAGTGGATCAAGGGTGTTATTGCTGGTGCATCGGTATTTTTATTCTCCAAGGTGATGGTGCATTCGGTGATCTAGTGGTTTTCCTCCTGGTTATAGTATGGGTGTCCCCTTACCTTACCGCTGTAAGGTAACAGCGTTTAATGATGTATGGGCTCCAGGCGGGCCTCTACTTCTCCCTGGTGGCATTCTCTTATTGGGTCCTGGTCCTAAAGGGTCTTGGTCCTAGTGGGTGTTCTCTCTGAGAAAAGGTCCCTCTGCTGCCTGGTTGCTCATGAGTGTGCCTCACAGGGTAGGGTAAGGTGGAGAGAAAGCGCTCGATAGTCTAGTAGTTTGTGAAATAAACTTTCATCTATAAAGTATACATAAAAAAACTCACATTTAGTACATGTAGCTGTGCCTGTAAAAAACGAGTGTCGAGCTCGTACCTCACTTCCGGTATCTCTGTGTCTGTGACGTCCCGACGCGTGTTCGTCATGGTCACGTGACTTCATCAGGGGATGAAGTCACGTGACCGTGACGAACACGACACTGAAGTGACCGTGACTTCATGACACTGAAGTCACTATATATCGCACTATAGGTCAAGCTGAGTTAGGACTGATCTCACGGACCTACACCTCTGTTCTATTATTTGTCACCACTTTCCACTTTCTTTTACGCTAACGTTTTTACTGTGCGTTTTTATGCAATTTTATATGATTCCATGCGATTTTACATATTTTATGTGACTATATGCACTTTTTTGGAATTCTATACGATTTCTGTTTTTTATGCGATTATATGCGACTATATGCGATTATATAAGATTTTATGCGATTCTATGTGATTTTATCCGTATTTATTTGCATATGCTGAATCACTTTATTTAAAGCAGCACATTGGTCACTTTATGGAATGTATACAAATCTATCTGCACTGATTTTTATACTATGAATGTTTAAGAATTTTATCTGTAGCAGCACACGAGTCACTTTATATTTTACCACTAACAAGCTATTTTATATGTGATTTTGTACTCTATGCACTATTATTCACCTTTACACTGATAATCGGACGTTGTCTTTTGAAGCACTTTATATTTATTCTATTGTTTGGCACTGATACATTATACCTCCAATATACAGCACAGCACTACCCCCTTATCTATCTTTTATCCTTTAATTTAAATCTTTATCACTATTTTATAGTCTGCACATCCAGCTTTTGTCATACGAAAAATCGGAAACGGCTGTCGAAAGCACCATACCAACGATTGGAAAATCAGCAGATCGTTCGTCTGGAAAAATTTTACTTCCGATTTTCGTATCGTGTGTAAGGGGCCTTTAGTGGTTGTCCCTGGATTCAATGCTTGAGACACAGACCATGAACAAGCATGCATCCAACTCCTGTTATGCATCACTAATATTAATAAAAAGTCAGAGGGTCAGCATGACAGTCAAACTGAATTTTTAGAAAAAAACAAAAATGCAAGTGTGTGATGTGTGTAAAAGGTTCTCATCTGATTACTGTTTAAAAATGAGATGCATTTTTTGTTCCATATCAGACCAATAAATTCTATTACCATTTCAAAAAAAGGATACATTTCTTTCTGAGGTAGGGAAGCAGCAAGACCTCCGGATCAGGATTTTTTTCCACTATCTAGGCAAGAAAAAATTAGAGATGACATTTCTATAATGCATCAAATTTAGGGGCCACTTTATTAAGCCATTATTTTTAAAAAGTGTTACCTTTTTCACCAAAATGTTCAATTCATATACCGAAATACTGCATTGGTGAGTAATTTTAAATACATGTGGAATATTTTACCACTGCAAAACTTTAAGCCTGGGTTCACATATGTGCGGTGCGAATTGAAGCTCAGGTTTCCCTGTGAAGAGAAAACTCAGTTGTTCAGCGTTTCATGTCAGTTTTTGATCAGTATCAGCTCAGGATTGCTTCAGGATCAGCTCAGGATTGCATCAGTATCAGATCAGGATTGCATCAGTATTTTATCCTGTTCACAACGGAACACATTTGCAAATCAGATGCGTGCCCATAGAAGATAATGGGCCTGAATTTGCACCTGAGCCGGACCGCACTGCCTAGAAAACGCACACGTTTTTTATGCAATGCGGAGTGCGAATGCACCGCAGATATGTGAACCAGCCTCATTAAAATGAATGTGTTTTGAAATGTCCTGCGAATTGGATGCGGTGCCGCATCTAATTCGCATAGGTGTGAACGGGGGCTTAATTTTCCTCAAATCAGCATTTACTCTTCACCTCTCTCTCCCTTTGGCCCCTTTCACACTGGGGCGGTTTTCAGGCGGTACAGCGCTAAAAATAGCACTTGTACACCGCCTGAAAAAAAACGGCGGGCTTTCACACTGGAGCGGTGCGCTAGCAGGACGGTAAAAAAAGTCCTGCTAGCAGCATCTTTGGAGCGGTATAGGAGCGGTGTATGCACCGCTCCTATACCGCTCCTACCCATTGATTTCAATGGGACACCGTGGTAATACCGCGGCAATACCACCGCTACGGCGGCGCTTTGCGGGGAATTTTAACCCTTTTTCCGCGGCTACAACGACGGTAAAGCAGCGCTAAATATAGCGCTGCTTTACCATCGCCACCCCCACCGCCCCAGTGTGAAAGGGGCCTTAGTGCCTGGCTTCCTTATAAAAGCCACACAGAAATGCACATTTATACTATTTACACAAAAACACAATTTGTAGTCATAAGAAATAGCAAATAAAACAGTAATAAAAGTACTGCAGAATGTAGTGAATTGACCACCGACTTTACATATCGCCATTAATGGAAATACTACAGATTTCTTAAACCCTCAATTGCATCTGGCGTTTTAAATGAGATACCAGGTAAAAAAAAAAAAAAAATAATAAAAAAGAAATACACCATGAGACCTTTAGTCTGGTCATATGAGTTGGTCATAAACAGCCCAATTAACAGCAATTTTTTTTTTTTTCAATTTTGGATAGAGTGTGGAAGATTAGATGCTTTGGCTATATATACACATATATATCCACACTTTAAAAACCAACCAGCAGTCTCTATTTAAAGAACCATTATGCCAATGCTATGCATTTTTAAATGTGCTGCATCCGACAAAATCCTATTCAATTGGACAGAGCAACCAAGTTTTTTATTTTTTTTAAATGCAAAAACACCACTTTGCAGAACAATTCTTTTTGCATTACAAAATTAAGGGTACCATGAGCAAATTAAAGAAGCCATTAAAATGTGCATTCTAGTACAAAGAGATTTTTCATAGCTCAGTCAAGCTAGTAAAATCACTACTGGTTAGTAGCGAGTAGCGCAGGGTTGCACTTTCAATTCATTGCTAGACATATTGCTACTACATACTACTTATGCAGCTTACGCCACAAAGAGCAATTTACAGCAATATAGATTAGATACAATCATCAAGCTGGAGGAAAAAAATCAAAGAACCTTATGCACAAAAAATTATTTAAGAAAAGATGCTTCTATAGATGCAGTTCTTAGGAATGGCTTCATAAAAAACTTCATAATAAGCTTGTAGACCATGGGAACAAAATTGGTTTATCATACAAAAAAAATAAAAAATGCACACACACACACATACACCACCCTTTGATTTGGTTTGCATACAGTTATACTAGGTCAGTGATGGCGAACCTTTTTGAGCCCGAGTGCCCAAACTGAAATAAATACATTGGTTTTGTGTTGCAAAGTGCCAACACAGCAATTCGCGAGAGAGAGAGAGGGGTTGTGTGAGTGAGAGAGAGGGGTTGTGTGAGTGAGAGAGAGGGGTTGTGTGAGAGAGAGGGGTTGTGAGAGAGAGCGGTTGTGAGAGAGATAGAGAGGGGTTGTGAGAGAGAGAGAGAGAGAGAGGGGTTGTGTGAGAGAGAGGGGTTGTGTGTGAGAGAGAGAGAGGGGTTGTGTGTGAGAGAGAGAGGGGTTGTGTGAGAGAGAGAGAGGGGTGTGAGAGAAAGAGGGGTGAGTGAGAGAGAGAGAGGGGGGACAGTGAGAGTGAGGGGTGTGAGAAAGATGCTGAGAGGGAGGGGGGCTGAGAGAGAGGGGAGGGGGGACAGAGAGAGAGGGAGAGGGGACAGAGAGAGAGGTAGATGGGACAGAGAGAGAGGTAGATGGGACAGAGAGAGAGGGAGATGGGACAGAGACGGAGGGAGAGAGATGCTGAGAGAGGGGTGAGCTGAGAGAGAGGGGAAACAGAGAGGGGGACACAAAGAGGGTGGTACGGAAAAAGAGGGGGGGCTGAAAGAGAGGGAGGGGGGCTGAGAGGAGAGAGAGACCTCTAGCTCTGTCCTGGACCCTCTCGTGTGCCCACAGAGATGGCTCTGCGTGCCAGCTGTGGCACGCGTGCCATAGGTTCACCATCACTGTACTAGGTTATAGATATAGTCTAATATTTGTGCAAATCATTTTCTCTCCAAGTTTCTCATAACAAAATCACAACATAATAAAATAATTAGATAAAACATATTTTTTGTAAATGATTGTGATGTAAATTCTGTCTCAATTAGTGTCCATTACTAATAATGCATTGATTTAAATTTTTACCTACCTTTTTTCCATTCACATAGAAAATCAGATCATCTGAAGCCTGTGAATGAGCCATCTGTATTCTATGCAACTCTGCAAAGATGTGTTGTACAATTAATTCCAAACCTCAGCCAGCTTTCTTATACTAACCCAAAGAAACCAGAGGCATTAGAACTATTTTGTAAGTCTGTAAACTCACCAAACTGGTTATCACATTTCAAGAGCTGTCAAATCTATATTCACTTTTATGTTCTTTTGTAATTTGACACGGCCTACCAAATAAAATAGAAAAGTCTGCTGGAGATCAGAGCAGAATCTTGCTGGTTTAAGTGATCAATAATCACTTAAACATTAACTTAAACATTAACTTAACATTAAGCTATTTGTTAATTAAATTAGTAGCCCTGTAAAAACCTATCATGAAAAAAGCATGAAAGCTTTGATGACCCCCCCTTTTTTTTAATGTGCTAGGTGTCTGACTGTCACAGTGATTCACTTAGTACAATTTGTTGACACTCTGTCTGGAACAAGTATGTAGATAATGACTTCTGATATTTCTGATCTTTATACGTGTTCCAGATCAGTGATGCAGAAAGATTTGTAGGTTATTGTGCTGCCAAACACAAACTGGTTATTACAAACCAAAAGCATGGTTAGGGCATTATGAAGAATGCCTTCAGTTTTTGACCTGCGCTAAGAACCTCTTCACACTTGCAGTTATGCCCCGTACACACGATTGGAAATTCCGCCAGCAAAAGTCCGATGAGAGCTTTTGGTCAGAAATTCCGACCGTGTGTATGCTCCATCGGACTTTTGCTGGCAGAATTCCGGCCAGCAAAAGATTGAGAGCATGTTCTCTATTTTTCGATCGGAAATTCCGATAGTCAGTACAAATTCCGACGCACAAAATTCCTACGCATGCTCGGAAACAATTTGACGCATGCTCGGCAGCATTGAACTTAATTTTCTCGGCTCGTCGTAGTGTTGTACATCACCGCGTTCTTGGCGGTTGAAAGTTCATAGAACTTTTGTGTGACCGTGTCTATGCAAGCCAAGCTTAGGCGGAATTCGGTCGGAAAAAACATCCAAGTTTTTTCCGATGGAAAATCTGCTCGTGTGTACGGGGCATTAGACTGCTTTCACACTGGAGTGGGCGGGAGGTGATGGTAAAACGCAGATATTTTACCGCCCCTTCACCGCTCCACAGATGCTGCTTGCAGGAGTTATTTTAACGTCCTGCCAGCACATTGCCTCAGTGTGAAAGCACTCGGGCTTTCACACTGAGATTGCAGGGGAGACATTTTTTATGGCGCTTTACAGGCGCTATTTTTTGCCCAAAAGCTCCTGAAAAATGCCTCAGTGTGAAAGGGGTCTTAGGGGGCGGTAAAACCACTTGGTTGAGTCATGTTTTTACAGTCCCCCAACTGCACCTCCTTTAGCTGAAAAGGGGGTGGGTGTACACATGCCACAGCCATAATGTTTTGCTTTGCAGACGCGGCAGGGATTATACCGCTTGTCATATTCAGTGGGCACTACCACCCACTACCACAATGACCCCCATTTAAGTGAATGGGGGCAAGACTGCAACCATGTACAATGCATGTGGCTGTGACTTGGTAGCGTTGGGAAGGCCTACAACCACTATAAAGCTTATACTTCTGTCTGTGTCCTCATAAAGGAGTTTCAGTCTCTTTATTTGTTCTGGTGACAATCCAATATCCTATGCTCACAAGAACAAGAGGTGAGTGTACTGTATATTTTCCAATGGTGACAGCTGTTCCAGTGACAACTGTCTAGGGGAGGAATTTCTATCATCTTATTTACATTTACTCTTCCTGTTGTGTCTTAGAGACAAGAAGTGAAAGGAAATCCCCCAATGGGACATGGAGAGCAAAAAGAATTGGACAGACATTGTAACCATTTCCTAATCTGTCCAAAACGTAAAAAAGTTTTGGATTTACGTACACTGCAATTCATGAAAAAAACAGACCTGTATCTTTTATATTGTGATGTGCTGCAATGCAGGTACACTGACCTACTAAAACAGGGCTGTAGATATTTTTTTTCCTGGGGATTCAGTCCTGGGCATCAAGAGGAGAATAATGAGGCAGTACATTGTGGGTGTGACAAAAATGTACAGTGGAAGGGGCCCTTTTAACTTGAGCTTACTCACTCACATGTATAGTGTAACTTATAGCACCGTCCTTATACCCACAAAATATGCTTTATCTTCTTCAGCTCTTTGGACGTGTCTGGTATGTCCATAGCCTGAAAAGGTTAAATCAACGCATGGATGCAGAAGCGGCTGTAAGCTTGTTTCTGTTTTCATTGGCAGGCTGTGGCCTTTTTCTATAAAAAGTGCTCTGGGCGAATGTAAACCCTCTCCATCATTGAGACTAAGGAGTCTAACCCTCCACCCCTCGGTTCGGTTCGCACCAGAACTTGCTAACAGGCAAAAAATGTGTGTGAACCACCATCTATGGGACATGAACATGAAAAATCAAAAGTGCTAATTGTAAAGGCTTTTATGCAAGTTATTGCCATAAAAAGTGTTTGGGGACCTGGGTCCTGCCCCAGGGGACATGTATCAATGCAAATTTTTTTTTTTTTAAAAACCAACGTTTTTTCAGGAGCAGTGATTTTAGCCGCTTCTGGGCCAGCCAGAGCAGTTTTACTGCGGCAGGCTGGCTCCCCTGCGTGAAATCACGTTATTGTACATGATCTCACAGGGTCCGGATAGCAGGCGTGCGCCCGCTGCACAGCGGGGGTTCCGATGCTCGTGGTCGACGGTCGCAATGACCAAAAACACCCTCTCCGTTGTTGCAGCCTGGTACGGTTCAGAAGGGGGGGACGCTCTATTATCCCCCCCTTTCCCTGCAGCCTGCCAGGTTGCGTGCTCGGATAAGGGTCTGGTATGGATTTTGGGGGGGGACTCCCACGCCACTTTTTTTTACATTTTGGTGCAGGGTTCCCCTTAATATCCATACCAACCTAAAGGGTCTGGTATGAATTTTGGGGGGACCCCCACACCATTTTTTTTTATTTTGGCTTTTGGCGCAGGGTTCCCCTTAATATCGATACCACACCCAAAGGGCCTTAGATAAGAAAGCCGTCCTCATCCTCCGTCTCCCAGGCTCAAAGTAGTTTGCCTTCCAACGCAGCTGCCAAAGCAGTCTATTCCACCATCTCTTTGTCCACAGTTACTCTTTCTGTAGCCCCATTATCATGCACGGAGGAGTCACCAGAATCATTCGACCATACTGTCAGTTACATGCTCCTGGAGGATGCACAGCAATTTGAAGGCTCTGATGTTGGTTCCTAGGTTGAGAAAGGGAGTAACGTGAGCCTAGAGAGAGAGGGTGCCACAGAAGGACAAGAAACTGGCAGTCATGTTCCCCCAGCTGCAGCATACTGCCAAGTTTACTCCAGTTATGAGGAAGGAGGGGATGATGAGGTCCCTGACTGTACTTGAGTGCCTGAGAGGGGGAAAGAGAAGAGGAAACTGAGGATAAGGAGGTACAACTCCGAGGCAGGATGTCCTCCAGAGGGCAGCTTAAGGGCAGCCACCCTATTGTATCACACCACAGAATTCCGCAGGTGCAGTGCGCTGCTGACTCCCAGCTGACTTTCAAAAGTTCCTTGCTGTGGGCTTTTTTTGACACGTGTGCAGCAGATCGCACCATTACAGTGCAGGCGGTGTACACAGTTTATAATACAGTGTGTGCAGTTTCTAATACACTTCAGGTGGTGTACAAAGTATATAATACAGTGCAGCCAGTGTACAGTTTCTAATACAGTGCAGGTGGTGTACACAGTATATAATGCAGTGCATCTGGTGTACAGTTTCTAATACAGTGAAGCCAGTGTACACAGTATATAATACAGTGTGTACAGTTTCTAATACACTTCAGCCGGTGTACACAGTATATAATACAGCGTTTACAGTTTCTAATACACTTCAGTTGCATTACACAGCATATAATACAGTGTGTACAGTTTCTAATACACTTCAGGTGGTGTACATAGTATATAATAAAGTGCAGCCGGTGTACAGTTTCTAACACAGTGCAGGTGGTATACACAGTATATAATACAGTGTGTACAGTTTCTAATACACTTTAGGCAGTGTACACAGTATGTAATACAGCGTGTACAGTTTCTAATACACTTCAGGTGGATTACACAGTATATAATACAGTGTGTACAGTTTCTAATACACATCAGGCGGTGTACACAGTATATAATACAGTACAGCCGGTGTACAGTTTCTAACACAGTGCAGGTGGTATACACAGTATATAATACAGTGTGTACAGTTTCTAATACACTTTAGGCAGTGTACACAGTATGTAATACAGCGTGTACAGTTTCTAATACACTTCAGGTGGATTACACAGTATATAATACAGTGTGTACAGTTTCTAATACAGTGCAGGCTGTGTACAGTATATAATACAGTGTAGTGCGGTGTTAAAAAAAATAAAAAATCATGGAGGATGCGCAGCAATTTGAAGGCTCCGATGTTGTTTCCTAGGTTGAGAAAGGGAGTAACGTGAGCCTAGAGAGAGAGGGTGCCACAGAAGGACAAGAAACTGGCAGTCATGTTCCCACAGCTGCAGCATACTGCCAAGTTTACTCCAGTTATGAGGAAGGAGGGGGTGATGAGGTCCCTGACTGTACTTGAGTGCCTGAGAGGGGGAAAGAGAGGAGGAAACTGAGGATAAGGAGACACAACTCCGAGGCAGGATGTCCTCCAGGGGGCAGCTTAAGGGCAGCCACCCTATTGTATCACACCACAGAATTACGCAGGTGCAGGGCACTGCTGACTCCCAGCTGACTTGCAAAAGTTCCTTGGTGTGGGCTTTTTTTGACACGTGTGCAGCAGATCGCACCATTACTGTTTGCAACCTATGTCTGAAGTGGATCAAGCGTGACCAGAACAGCAGCCGCTTGGGCACCACATGCTTGACCAAACATATGACGACCTGTCATGCAGTCCATTGGCAAAAGCACCCGAAAGACCCACATCATAGAAAAAGGCAGACTTCTCCTTGCTCCTCATCTGGGATCTTAAACCCTACTATACCTCCAGTCCTCTCAAAAACCTGCACTGAGAGGAATGAAGGTATAGCAACAGGTGCCACAAGTACTTGCAGCCAATCTGCTCGCAGTACACCACCAATTGATTTCAACAAGCAAATTTCGCTACCCCAGTTGCTGGTCCATAAAAATTAATTCTGTTCCAGCCATCCAAATGCTGCTCAGAGTCTAAATGCTAGCTTGGCCAAATTGATAGCACTGCAACTGTTGCCTTTTCAGCTGGTAGAATGTGCTGTACCACAGTGGCAGGTTCCAAAACGCCATTTCTTTTCACGTAAGGCCATTCCGGTCATCTACCGTCATGTGGAAGGCAATGTTTTGGCCTCGTTGGACAGGGCAATTAGCAGCAAGGCATATATTACCGCTGACTCATGGTCCAGCAGACACTGGGCAGGGACGTTACCTTTCCTTCATGGCACACTGGGTAACTCTGCTGGCAGCTGGGAAGGATGCAGGACAGGGTTCAGTGCAAATCAAATCTGGTGGTGATTCTGCCACAGCTCTCTGCTCCACCCCCTCCTCTTCTTCTTCCTCTGTGGCCTCTTCTGCAGAATTGTCCTCTGAGCCAGCAGTGCTCCGTAAGCGTTCAAGGGGCTACGCAAGCAGTCAGGCTAAAAGATGCCATGCTTCAGTTGGTCTGCCTAAGGGATAGGAGCCACACTGGGGCAGATATTCTGTAAGCTCTGCAGGGGCAGACTCAGAGGTGGTTGGCGCCATGCCAGCTTTAGCCAGGAATAGTTGTATGCGACAATGGCACCAACCTTCTCTTCGCCCTCCGGCATGGACACTTGCCCCATGTTCCATGTTTGGCACATGTCCTGAAATTGGTGGTGCAGCGTTTCTTGACCAAGCACCCAGGCTTACAAGATCTCCTGAGGCAGGCCAGAAAAGTCTGTGGTCT
This sequence comes from Lithobates sylvaticus, assembly GCA_028564925.1. NCBI lineage: Eukaryota > Metazoa > Chordata > Amphibia > Anura > Ranidae > Lithobates > Lithobates sylvaticus. Next base: position 130,043,573 of record CM053031.1, read on the forward strand.
TGCCAGTGCCAGTCATACAATGCCAGTGCTTGGCTGGCTGACATTCAACGGGAATGCAACCTGCCCATCAACCGCCTCATTTGTGACATGCCCACTAGGTGGAACTCAACATTGGCAATGCTGCAGCTGCTGCACACACAGCAGAGGGCCATCAATGAGTACCTGTGCGAGTATGGCACCAGGACAGGGTCAGGGGAGCTTGAATGCTTTTTGCCACACCAGTGGCTACTGATCAAGGATGCATGCACTGTCCTGTCACCATCTGAGGAGGCCACAAGGATGGTGAGCAGCGACAATGCATGCATCAGTTACACTGTCCCTCTAGTCTTCCTGCTGGAGCACATGCTTCGTGGAAGCATGGACAGGGCACTTGAGGCAGAACAGCGGGAGGAAGAGGAGGACTTCCTTTCCTCTCAAGTCCCCTTTATGCAGATAGCATTCCAGCCAGGCTGCCAAACACACAGGAAGAAGAGGAGGTGGAGGAGGATTGTGTCAGCATGGATGTAGAGGATAACACGCAGCAGTCTTCAAGAGATGGTTTTCAGTCCCCAGAAACCCAAGGAGTTGTACGTGGCTGGGAGGAGGTAGTTCCGGATAATGTCATTCTTAGTGACCCAGAGGACTCAGAATCAAATTCCTCTGCAAACATACGCTGCATGGCCTCCCTGATTCTGCAAAGCCTCCCTGATTCTGCAAAGCCTACAAAAGGACCCTAGGATTCCTGGTATCAAGGAGAGGGATCATTACTGGCTGGCAACCCTTCTTAAACCACGTTACAAGGGTAAAGTTGCAGAACTCATCCTGCCTTTGCAGAGGATGAAACATCTTCAGGAGGCCTTTCCAGACCCTGGGAGGTTACAATTTCCTGGTGCTGGACAATGTGTTTCTGAGGCTTTTTTTGGTCAGAGGAAGAGTGGTGGAGAAGGTGGTCGGCTGACAGATGCCTTTAAACAATTTTTCAGTCCTGAGCACCAAGAACTGATAGGTTCAAGCAACCATCGCCAGCCTCTGCATTATATGGTGCAGGAATATCTAGGGGCAAGAGCAGATTTGGAGACCTTTCCAACAGAGCATCCACTGGGTTACTGGGTCTTGGGGATGGACCACTGGCCAGAACTTACTCAACATGCAATTGAGCTACTGGCTTGTCCTGCATCCAGCGTACTTTCTAAACCCACATTTAGTGCTGCTGGAGGGTTTGTATAAGATCAAAGAGTGCACCTGTCCACAGACTCCGTTGATAGGCTCACATTTATAAAAATGAATCAGTCCTGGATCAGCAGTAGGGATGGGCCCGGTGTTCGATTCGAACCCATGTTCGAATCGAACATCGGCCGTTCGACCGCTCGTCAAAACCAGAACTCTCAGGACCGTTCACATCTAATTCGTGTGATGCGAATGGTCCACAATGCACTGCGCCAGTCGCAGTGCATTGCTGGCTGATGATTGGCCAAGATTGCACTGTGACCCTGCATGCTTGGCCAATCATAGAGCCAGCAGCGAGGAGAGCAATAATTGGCCACAGGCAGGATGCCTGTGGCCAATTATAGCTCAGGGGGTTTAGTACACGCCCCACACTATATAAGGCCACCGCACTGGCGGCCTCGTGTAATGTTTTCCAGCGTTAGGAACAGTGACAGACTGTACTGTACTGTATAGTGTCTGCTTGTGCATTATCTGCTTGTGATTCATCTGCATTATCTGCTTGTGATTCATCTTCATTATCTGCTTGTGATTCATCTGCATTATCTGCTTGTGGATTCTGGGGATTAGTGTAGGGAAAGAGGAAAAATAGGCAGGGTAGTTTATTCTTCTCAGTGCTGTTCTCAATCTCTACCAATCCAGCCATCTGCAGAAGTAGTAAGTGTGTGTGCGTGCTATGTTAGTATAGCACTGCAGTAGCACATTAAACCACCTTTACCCTTCTGGCCTGTTGTCATCTAAGGCAGCCATCTGCTGGAGTTAGTGTGTGTGTGCTGTGTCAGTATAGCACAGCACACTAAACCACCTCACCCTGTATCTGCCCTTCTGCCCTGTTGTCATCTAAGGCAGCCAGCCAGCCATCTGCAGGAGTTAGCGTGTGTGTGCTGTGTCAGTATAGCACAGCACACTAAACCACCTTACCCTGTATCTGCCCTTCTGCCCTGTTGTCATCTAAGGCAGCCAGACAGCCATCTGCAGGAGTTAGCGTGTGTGTACTGTGTGACTATAGCACAGCACACTAAACCACCCTACCCTGTATCTGCCCTTCTGCAATGTTGTCATCTAAGGCAGCCATCTGCAGGAGTTAGTGTGTGTGTGCTGTGTGAGTATAGCACAGCACACTAAACCACCTTACCCTGTATCTGCCCTTCTGCCCTGTTGTCATCTAAGGCAGCCAGCCAGCCATCTGCAGGAGTTAGCGTGTGTGTGCTGTGTGACTATAGCACAGCACACTAAACCACCCTACCCTGTATCTGCCCTTCTGCCCTGTTGTCATCTAAGGCAGCCATCTGCAGGAGTTAGTGTGTGTGTGCTGTGTGAGTATAGCACAGCACACTAAACCACCTTACCCTGTATCTGCCCTTCTGCCCTGTTGTCATCTAAGGCAGCCAGCCAGCCATCTGCAGGAGTTAGCGTGTGTGTGCTGTGTGACTATAGCACAGCACACTAAACCACCTTACCCTGTATCTGCCCTTCTTCCCTGTTGTCATCTAAGGCAGCCTGCCAGCCATCTGCAGGAGTTAGTGTGTGTGTGCTGTGTGACTATAGCACAGCACACTAAACCACCCTACCCTGTATCTGCCCTTCTGCCCTGTTATCATCTAAGACAGCCATCTGCAGGAGTTAGTGTGTGTGCTGTGTGACTCCAGCACAATATACACTACCCATTACAATGTCTGGAAGACCGGCAAGGAGAGGCAGACAGTCCCGAGCCAAGAAAACAGGGCAAGCAGGCTCTGTGTCTAGAGACAACAGTGCTGGTCGTGGACGTGGTGCATCGTCATCAGCACGTGGCCATGGGACACGCTTGTCCTTCTTTTCGGCAGCTGGACATGTTGAGCCGCATCATGCCGAAGGCTTGGTAGAGTGGATGACCAAGCCCTCCTCATCCTCCTCATCCTCTTTCACCCAGGCTCAGGGTACTGACAAAGCAGCTGCCAACGCGTACTCAATGTCATCATCAGGCACCCCTTCCCTAGACCCACCATGTCCTCCTGAGGAGTCCCCCGAACTGTTTGAGCACAGTGTTGGGTACATGCTCCAGGAGGATGCCCAGCGTTTTGAAGGCTCGGATGATGATACCCAGCTAGAGGAAGGCAGTAGCGTGAGCGCAGAGAGAGGGGATGCTCAAGGACAGCAATCTGGCAGTCATGTTCCACCAGCTGCAGCTTACTGCCAGGTTTGCTCCAGTGGTGAAGAGGGAGGGGATGATGAGGTCACTGACTCCACGTGGGTGCCTGAACGGAGAGAGGAGGAGGAGGAGAAGGTGGCACATCTCCAATGAGGCAGGATGCCCTCCGGGGGCCAGCTTGAGGCCAGCACACCAACTGAATCACACCGCAGAGCTCCGCCTGTGCAGGGCGCTGCCTCTGCACGTTATTACAAAAGTTCTTTGGTGTGGGCCTTTTTTGAGACGAGTGCATCAGATCGCACCACTGCTATTTGCAACATATGTCTCAAGCGTATCTCGTGTGGTCAAAACATCAGCCGCTTGGGCACCACAAGCATGACCAGACATATGTCGACCTGCCATGCAGCTCGTTGGCAAGCGCACATTAAAGACCCACACCAAAGAACAAAGCGGACCTCTCCTTGCTCCTCGAAAGTTGGGATCTCCAACCCCACTATACCTTCAGTCCTCTCTGAAAGCTGCACTGAGAGAAATGAAGGTGTAGAATTAGGTGTGTCACAGCCAAGTACTTGCGGGCACTCTGCTAGCAGTACACCGACGTCCGATTGTACCAGGCAAATTTCCCTGCCCCAACTTCTGGACCGTCGAAAGAAGTTTACTCCCAGCCATCCACATGCCCAGCGGTTGAATGCTAGCTTGGCTAAATTGCTAGCACTTCAACTGCTGCCTTTTCAGTTGGTAGACTCGGCCCCCTTCCGTGAGTTTGTTCAATGTGCGGTTCCTCAGTGGCAGGTTCCCAAACGCCACTTTTTCTCACGGAAGGCGATTCCGGCTCTCTGAAATCATGTGAAAGGCAATGTCCATGCCTTGCTGGATAGGGCGGTCAGCGGTAAGGTGCATATTACCGCTGACTCATGGTCCAGCAGGCATGGACAGGGACGTTACCTGTCTTTCACGGCCCATTGGGTCACTCTTTTGGCAGCTGGGAAGGATGCAGGACAAGGTGCAGTAGTGTTGGAGGTTGTTCCGCCACCACGCCTCCAAAATGCTACTACTGGTTGTGACACACCTCTCTCCTCCACCCCCTCCTCTTTTTCTTCCTCCATGGCCTCTTCGAGTGCTCTGTCCTCAGAACCAGCAGTGCTCCGTAGGCGTCCAAGGGGCTACGCAAGTACCCAGGCAAAAATATGCCATGCCGTGCTTGTGCTGGTGTGTTTGGGGGACAGGAGCCACACTGGGGCAGAGGTTCTGTCAGCTCTGCAGGGGCAGGCCGAGAGGTGGTTGACGCCACGCCAGCTTAAGCCAGGAATGGTGGTTTGTAAAAATGGCACCAACCTCCTCTCCTCCTGTCACCATTTGAGGAAGCCACGAGGATGGTGAGCAGTGACAGTGCATGCATCAGTGACACTGTACCTCTTGTCCACCTGTTGGAGCATACGCTGCGTGGAATAATGGACAGGGCACTTCAAGGCAGAACAGAGGCAGGAAGAGGAGGACTTCCTTGCCTCTCAAGGCCCCCTTTATCCAGACAGTGTTCCTTCTCTCCCACCCATCACACAGGAAGAGGATGATGAGGAGGAGGAGGAGGATTGTGTCAGCATGGAGGTGGAGTCTGGCACTCAGCATCAGCAGCAGTCTTTTAGGGATGATTTACAGTCCCAAGAAACCAGTGGAGTTGTACGTGGCTGGGAGGAGGTGGCTGCGGATCATGTCGTCCTCAGTGACCCAGAAGACTCCGGACCGAATGCCTCAGCTAACCTACGTTGCATGGCCTCCCTGATCCTGCAAAGCCTGCGGAAGGATCCTCGTATTCTTTGGATCAAGGAGAGGGACCATTACTGGCTGGCCACTCTCCTTGATCCACGGTACAAGGGTAAGGTTGCAGACCTTATCTTGCCGTCGCAGAGGGAGCAGAGGATAAGACATCTCTGGGAGGCCTTGCAGAAAGGTCTGTGCAACGCGTCCCAGAGACTGGGAGGTTACAAACTCCTGGTCCTGGACGACGAGTTGCTGAGGCTTCGGTCAGTAGCAGAAGGAGTGGTGGGGAAGGTGGACGTCTGACCGATGCGTTCAGACAATTTTTTAGTCCGCAGCCCCAAGGTATGATCGGTTTCAGCAACCATCGCCAGCGTCTGATATACATGGTGCAGGAATACCTAGGGGCAAGGTCAGACTTGGACACCTTTCCCACTGAAAATCCTCTGGCTTACTGGGTCTTGAGGATGGATCACTGGCCAGAGCTTGCACAGTATGCAATTGAGCTACTGGCCTGTCCTGCATCCAGCGTTCTTTCCGAACGCACATTCAGTGCTGCTGGAGGCTTTGTCACCGATCACAGGGTGCGCCTGTCCACCGACTCGGTTGATCGACTGACCTTCATAAAGATGAATCAGTCTTGGATTACCACCAGCTACCAGACACCTGAAGCTGATATAACAGAATAATTTATTTTGAAATGTCACATCCCTTCAAGACTGCCTATGCTGATGCTGAGTGACTGTCCTGTTATGTTGACAGACTATCCTCTTCCTCCTCAATGATCCTGATGATAGCTTGGAAGAACATTTTTGTTTTTGGGTGCCACCACCAGTGGCTAAGGCCCAATTTTTCAGCCCCTGTTTAACAGGGGCTTGTAATTAAAAAATTTTATGCAATGCTTTGCAACAGGTCTCATTGCTGTGCTCCAAGTACAGTATCTGTGAGGGGTTGCAGTGTTGTGGCACCAGTGCCTAAGGCCCAATTTTTCAGCCCCTGTTTAACAGGGGCGTGTAATTACAATTTTTTTATGCAATGCTTTGCAACAGGTCTGATTGCTGTGCTCCAAGTACAGTATCTGTGAGGGGTTGCAGTGTTGTGGCACCAGCACCAGTGCCTAAAGCCCAATTTTTCAGCTCCTGTTTAACAGGGGCGTGTAATTACAATTTTTTATGCAATGCTTTGCAACAGGTCTGATTGCTGTGCTCCAAGTACAGTATCTGTGAGGGGTTGCAGTGTTGTGGCACCAGTGCCTAAGGCCCAATTTTACAGCCCCTGTTTAACAGGGGCGTGTAATTACAATTTTTTTATGCAATGCTTTGCAACAGGTCTGATTGCTGTGCTCCAAGTACAGTATCTGTGAGGGGTTGCAGTGTTGTGGCACCAGCGACTAAGGCCCAATTTTTCAGCCCGTGTTTAACAGGGGCGTGTAATTACAATTTTTTATGCAATGCTTTGCAACAGGTCTGATTGCTGTGCCTCAAGTACAGTATCTGTGAGGGGTTGCAGTGTTGTGGCACCAGCACCAGTGCCTAAGGCCCAATTTTTCAGTCCCTGTTTAACAGGGGTGAGTAATTACAAATCTTGATCTAATAATTCACAGCATGGCCCATTCCTGTGCCCACCAAGAGTAACTGTGAGGGCTTACAGTGTTGTGGCAACACCGTCCACCACCACCAAAGGCCCAATTTTTCTGCCCCTGTTCAACAGGTGCATGCAATTACAAATCTTGATCTAATAATTCACAGCAGGGCCCATTCCTGTGCCCACCAAGAGTAACTGTGAGGGCTTACAGTGTTGTGGCAACACCGTCCACCACCACCACCAAAGGCTCAATTTTTCTGCCCCTGTTCAACAGGTGCATGCAATTACAAATCTTGATCTAATAATTCACAGCAGGGCCCATTCCTGTGCCCACCAAGAGTAACTGTGAGGGTGTCAGGAACGGTGCTATTACCTGGATCGCCTGCTGGTGTCACTGTTTCCTTTGGCATCAAAGGGTGCAGTTCTGGTGGCCACCAGCAGGGGTCTCCCAGCCGATGGACATTGTCAGGAACGGTGCTATTACCTGGATCGCCTGGTGTGTCACTACTTCCTTCGACATCAAAGGGTGCAGTTCTGGTGGCCACCAGCGGGGGTCTCCCAGCAGATGGACATGCAGTAATCAAGCTGCACCTGTTGTGGATCTGCTGAGTATATAAGCCTGTCCTTCACTGAGGCTCAGTGCTTCAGTATTCCTTCCTGTAGCCTTGTCTCTGCCTGTTCTGAAACCTGATCCTGAAACCTGAAACCTGATCCCTGATCCACTTCCTGCCCTGTCCTGGATGTTGTCCCCCTTACCTGGTTCCTGAGACCCGTCCCCTGATTCCTGCCTTGATTTTCCCTTGCTTCCTGTTTCACCTTGGTCTCTTCTCCCAGCCTTGTGTATATATATGTGTTCCATTTTCTTGAGTGTATTGATCTGTTCACTTGTGTAGGATGCCTGTGTTTAGGTTCCTCTCATGACAGAATACTGAAGCCATACAAACAGATCGGCTGCACTTGGGAATTGGGTCTGGACACTTGCTAATGCCAGGAAAAATGCATCTGGAAGATATTTTGTACCTCTCGCTCCTAGCAACGGATGACAGAGTTTTTTGTTGTCAGACTTTGGGTGGCTATACTAGGGAGCAACTACTGGAGTGCATCCGTATAGCCCATGTTTCGTTGATCAGGGCAGTTTTCTTTTTGAGGACGTACAGCCTCTGATCCAGATTTGTACCGAGCTGGCCCTGCCCTGTATTCCTGAGGGCCATGATGATTTCACTCCCCCTTTTGATATGGATCAGGTTGTATCCCTAGTATGGCTTTTTGAAGATGATCCCGACAACTTTTTCGAGCACTACTCTGGCTGTTCCCCACAGGTGATTTCTGAATGCATTGTGTCTGCTCAGTCTTTTGTTAGACAGGGAAACCTGAAACCACAATTTGTACAACCCATACTTTCAGCATGGTCTGGCATTATGCAATTAGCCCCAGCGAAACAAACCACTTCTGCCATCAGATACCAGCCTTCCCCATCACCCATACCAAACCCAGTTTCCACCCATTATACACTGCTCCCAACCAAATACTCATATCCAGTTTCTGCTCCCTGTACCTATCCTGCATTTAACCCCCCTGCCTCTTCTCAGTTGCCTACAAATTCACAAAAACTTCCCCGAGCTACTGTTACCTCTTCTCTGCCATTTCCCAATCCTCCTTTCCTGTCTGCTGCACCCCCCACCTACAAAGCTTCAGCGACCAAGTCAAAGAAAAAACGAATTCAAAGGACAAAACGAGTGTGGGACTTTAAATGAGGCAGTTCAAAAGCAATATAAAAGTAGAGATTTTATTAACAATTGTATAGAAAATGTCCATGATCGTCTGTATGTGACAGCTGAATATTCAAATGCATGTACAAACATGACATATTAGTAAACATAATATAGAACTTAATTGTCATAGCAGGGAAAGAAAAATAAAATCCATACAAATTACATAGGAATGATACAGTACTGATATACAATAAAATTCATAGAAGTGTAGTAAAATTGATGGGAAATATGAGGGGTTGCATCCTCAATAGCTCGACGCGTTTCGTCGGTATGCCGACTCATCAGGAGCAAATATGTATTGTCTGTAGGTAATAGAAGATGTATTAAGTTAAAAAAATATATTTAAAAAAAATATATATATATACAAAAGTTGATCGAATCCGTAGAACTTACACCCCACGGGAATGCCGAGCACCAATTGTCCCGGTATGCACAGACCGCCACAACAAGCCTCCCCCGGGAGCTGAGGCGCAGAAGGTCCGCCCAGAACCCAGGATCCAAGGTGAGAAGCCCCCGGCCAGCAAACAATATGAGTAGTTTGAGTATTGTGCCAGTGATGGCAGTAAAATCTATAAATAGAATATTTTTTATGTAATGGACACGGTAACACTGCCGAACACCAAAGGGGTAGAATGCATAAAGAGAAGAAGATAAAGTGAAAAGGTGATGTAAAAGTAGAATAAGGAGAAGAAGAAAACAAACAAAGTGTGCACAGAAAGTAACATAAAAATAAAACAGTGCACAGTGAAAGAAAAATGGTGAAGTAGAGAAAGTGTGGAATAGACAAGTGACCATGTAGAGTCATATACAGTGATGATCATGATCGATCAGTATAGGTGTAAGTGAAAAAAGTGCTGGATAGAATAAATATGGAAAAGCCATAAGAAAGTAACCTTGGGTAGTAGATATTACGTCTGGACGTGATCTAAGGTGGGCAGTGTAAACCGGTCATCTGGTCAGTTGTGAATGGGGGCCCCCAATCGGGCCGGTGGAAATAGGGCGGGCGTGCGCCTACGTCACGAGCGTGATGACGAGCGGGAGTCGTCCGGCCGCCGATGGCGCCAAAAACAACTCCCGCCATGCAACAGCTGGATGGAAACACTCCGCAATCAAACAGTGGCGCTTACAAGAAACGTCACTGGTACGGCATAAGCGTGGCGTCGATACGGACGAGGCAAGCCACCCCCACATCACCTGGTCAAGCCAATGGGTGACGGGGGGCGGCGCCTGGTGCGAATCGCAACTCCCGGGGAGGAAAGACGGCAGCCAAAGCAAAACAGGCATGGCGGACAGCATCCACAGGGGGCACAAAAGCTACGGACCATGATTGTATAAAAAGTCCCACACTCGTTTTGTCCTTTGAATTTATTATAGGGATGGAAGCGCACCACCCCCCATTCCTTGTGCGTTTCATTTAAAGTCCCAGTATATGGAGATATACATCCCCCCCCTTCTTTGCATGTCATAATCGGGATGGAGGCAGAGCTCAAACGCAATGGGTAGTTATTATCTACCTTCATTACCTGTATATTTCCCTCAGGGATGGATGGGATCTTATTCCATGATTCCTACCCTCCGGGTGACCTTTATTAACTATATATATTTGCTACAAGTATACATCTTTCCTATATGTGACCTATATTTTTTATACAATCATGGTCCGTAGCTTTTGTGCCCCCTGTGGATGCTGTCCGCCATGCCTGTTTTGCTTTGGCTGCCGTCTTTCCTCCCCGGGAGTTGCGATTCGCACCAGGCGCCGCCCCCCGTCACCCATTGGCTTGACCAGGTGATGTGGGGGTGGCTTGCCTCGTGCGTATCGACGCCATGCTTATGCCGTACCAGTGACGTTTCTTGTAAGCGCCACTGTTTGATTGCGGAGTGTTTCCATCCAGCTGTTGCATGGCGGGAGTTGTTTTTGGCGCCATCGGCGGCCGGACGACTCCCGCTCGTCATCACGCTCGTGACGTAGGCGCACGCCCGCCCTATTTCCACCGGCCCGATTGGGGGCCCCCATTCACAACTGACCAGATGACCGGTTTACACTGCCCACCTTAGATCACGTCCAGACGTAATATCTACTACCCAAGGTTACTTTCTTATGGCTTTTCCATATTTATTCTATCCAGCACTTTTTTCACTTACACCTATACTGATCGATCATGATCATCACTGTATATGACTCTACATGGTCACTTGTCTATTCCACACTTTCTCTACTTCACCATTTTTCTTTCACTGTGCACTGTTTTATTTTTATGTTACTTTCTGTGCACACTTTGTTTGTTTTCTTCTTCTCCTTATTCTACTTTTACATCACCTTTTCACTTTATCTCTTCTTCTCTTTATGCATTCTACCCCTTTGGTGTTCGGCAGTGTTACCGTGTCCATTACATAAAAAATATACTTTCTATTCTATTTATAGATTTTACTGCCATCACTGGCACAATACTCAAACTACTCATATTGTTTGCTGGCCGGGGGCTTCTCACTTTGGATCCGGGGTTCTGGGCGGACCTTCTGCGCCTCAGCTCCCGGGGGAGGCTTGTTGTGGCGGTCTGTGCATACCGGGACAATTGGTGCTCGGCATTCCCGTGGGGTGTAAGTTCTACGGATTCGATCAACTTTTGTATATATATATATTTTTTTTAAATATATTTTTTTATATACATAATACCTTTCATACCATGGGCTTCTTAACTTAATACATCTTCTATTACCTACAGACAATACATATTTGCTCCTGATGAGTCGGCATACCGACGAAACGCGTCGAGCTATTGAGGATGCAACCCCTCATATTTCCCATCAATTTTACTACACTTCTATGAATTTTATTGTATATCAGTACTGTATCATTCCTATGTAATTTGTATGGATTTTATTTTTCTTTCCCTGCTATGACAATTAAGTTCTATATTATGTTTACTAATATGTCATGTTTGTACATGCATTTGAATATTCAGCTGTCACATACAGACGATCATGGACATTTTCTATACAATTGTTAATAAAATCTCTACTTTTATATTGCTTTTGAACTGCCTCATTTAAAGTCCCACACTCGTTTTGTCCTTTGAATTTATTATAGGGATGGAAGCGCACCACCCCCCCTTCCTTGTGCGTTTCATTTAAAGTCCCAGTATATGGAGATATACATTCCCCCCCCTTCTTTGCAAGAAAAAACGAAAGTTCTTCCCAACCAAAACGATCCTGCCAGTAATCCAATCTGCCTCCACACCCACTAATCTGTCCCAGCCTGAAGCGCCAGAGTTCCAGCCGGAGGTGCCAGCAATCCAGCCTGAAGAGCCAGTACTAGCCTTCCAGTCTGATGTCCTAGCCTTCCAGATTGATGTCCCAGCCTTCAAGCCTGATGTCCCAGCCTTCAAGCCTGATGTCCCAGCCTTTCAGTCTGATGTCCTGGTGCCGGCCTTCCAGCCTGATATTCCAGCATTCCAGCCTGATGTCCTGGTGCCAGCCCTCCAGTCTGATGTTCCAGCCTTCCAGTCTGATGTCCTAGCCTTCCAGCCTGACGTCCCAGCCTTCCAGTCTGATGTCCGTTGCCGGCCTTCCAGCCTGATGTTCCAGCCCTCAAGCCTGATGTCCCAACCTTCCAGTCTAATGTCCTGGTGCCAGCCTTCCAGCCTGATGTTCCAGCCCTCAAGCCTGATGTTCCAGTCTGATGTCCTGGTGCCGGCCTTCCAGCCTGATGTCTCAGCTTTCCAGTCTGATGTCCTGGTGCCAGCCCTCCAGCCTGACGTTCCAGCCTTCCAGTCTGGTGTCCTAGCCCTCCAGCCTGACGTCCCAGCCTTCCAGTCTGATGTCCTGGTGCCGGCCTTCCAGCCTGATGTTCCAGCCTGACGTCCTAGCCTTCCAGTCTGATGACCCGCTGCCAGTTTTCCAGTTTGATGACCCGCTGCCAGTTCTCCAATCTGATGACCCGCTGCCAGCCTGATGACCCGCTGCCAGCAATCCAGCCTGAAGAGCCAGTACTAGCCCTCCAGCCTGACGTTCCAGCCTTCCAGTCTGATGTCCTAGCCTTCCAGCCTGATGTCCCAGCCTTCAAGCCTGATGTCCCAGCCTTTCAGTCTGATGTCCTGGTGCCGGCCTTCCAGCCTGATATTCCAGCATTCCAGCCTGATGTCCTGGTGCCAGCCCTCCAGTCTGACGTTCCAGCCTTCCAGTCTGATGTCCTAGCCTTCCAGCCTGACGTCCCAGCCTTCCAGTCTGATGTGCCGGCCTTCCAGCCTGATGTTCCAGCCCTCAAGCCTGATGTGTCATGTCCTGGTGCCAGCCTTCCAGCCTGATGTTCCAGCCCTCAAGCCTGATGTCCCAGCCTTCCAGTCTGTCCTGGTGCCGGCCTTCCAGCCTGATGTCTCAGCTTTCCAGTCTGATGTCCTGGTGCCAGCCCTCCAGCCTGACGTTCCAGCCTTCCAGTCTGGTGTCCTAGCCCTCCAGTCCCGTTGCCAGCCTTCCAGCCTTCCAGTCTGATGTCCTGGTTCCAGCCTTCTGATGACCCGCTGCCAGCCTTCCAGCCTGACGACCCAGCCTGCCAGTCTGATGACCCGCTGCCAGTTCTCCAGTCTGATGACCCGCTGCCAGTTCTCCAATCTGATGACCCGCTGCCAGTTCTCCAGTCTGATGACCCGCTGCAAGTTCTCCAGTCTGATGACCCGCTGCCAGTTCCCCAGTCTGATGACCCGCTGTGCCAGTCCTCCAGTCTGATGACCCGCTGCCAGTTGTCCAGTCTGCTGACCCGCTGCCAGTTCTCCAGTCTGATGACCCGCTGCCTGCCTTCCATTCTGATGTGCCCGTGCCTGCTGCCCAGCCTGATGAGCCAGTGTCTGCTGCCCAGCCTGATGAGCCCGTGTCTGCTGCCCAGCCTGATGTGCCCCTGCCTGCTGCCCAGCTTGATGTGCCCCTGCCTGCTGCCCAGCTTGATGTGCCACTGTCTGATGCCCAGCCTGATGTGCCCGTGCCTGCTGCCCAGCTTGATGAGCCCGTGTCTGCTGCCCCGCCTGATGAGCCACTGTCTGCTGCCCCGCCTGATGAGCCACTGTCTGCTGCCCCGCCTGATGAGCCACTGTCTGCTGCCTCGCCTGATGAGCCACTGTCTGCTGCCCCGCCTGATGAGCCACTGTCTGCTGCCCAGCCTGATGAGCCACTGTCTGCTGCCCAGCCTGATGAGCCACTGTCTGCTGCCCAGTCTGATGAGCCAGTGTCTGCTGCCCAGCCTGAGGAGTTCCTGTCTGCTGCCCCGCCTGATGTGCCACTGTCTGCTGCCCCGCCTGATGAGTTCCTGTCTGCTGCCCCGCCTGAGGAGTTCCTGTCTGCTGCCCAGCCTGATGAGTTACTGTCCGCTGCCCAGCCTGAGGAGCCACTGTCTGCTGCCCAGCCTGATGTGCCACTGTCTGCTGCCCAGCCTGATGAGCCACTGTCTGCTGCCCAGCCTGAGGTGTTCCTGTCCGCTGCCCAGCCTGAGGTGTTCCTGTCCGCTGCCCAGCCTGAGGTGTTCCTGTCCGCTGCCCAGCCTGAGGTGTTCCTGTCCGCTGCCCAGCCTGAGGTGTTCCTGTCCGCTGCCCAGCCTGAGGTGTTCCTGTCCGCTGCCCAGCCTGAGGTGTTCCTGTCCGCTGCCCAGCCTGAGGTGTGCCTGTCCGCTGCCCAGCCTGAGGTGAGCCTGTCTGCTGCCCAGCCTGAGGTGTTCCTGTCTGCTGCCCAGCCTGAGGTGTTCCTGTCCGCTGCCCAGCCTGAGGTGTTCCTGTCTGCTGCCCAGCCTGAGGTGTTCCTGTCCGCTGCCCAGCCTGAGGTGTTCCTGTCCGCTGCCCAGCCTGAGGTGTTCCTGTCCGCTGCCCAGCCTGTCCGCTGCCCAGCCTGAGGTGTTCCTGTCCGCTGCCCAGCCTGAGGTGTTCCTGTCCGCTGCCCAGCCTGAGGTGTTCCTGTCCGCTGCCCAGCCTGAGGTGTTCCTGTCCGCTGCCCAGCCTGAGGTGTTCCTGTCCGCTGCCCAGCCTGAGGTGTTCCTGTCCGCTGCCCAGCCTGAGGTGTTCCTGTTCCTGCTGCCCAGCCTGAGGTGTTCCTGTCCGCTGCCCAGCCTGAGGTGTTCCTGTCCGCTGCCCAGCCTGAGGTGTTCCTGTCCGCTGCCCAGCCTGAGGTGTTCCTGTCCGCTGCCCAGCCTGATGAGTTCCTGTCCGCTGCCCAGCCTGATGAGTTCCTGTCCGCTGCCCAGCCTGATGAGTTCCTGTCCGCTGCCCAGCCTGATGACCCGAAGCTCGCTGCCCAGCCTGATGACCCGAAGCTCGCTGCCCAGCCTGATGAGTTCCTGTCCGCTGCCCAGCCTGATGAGTTCCTGTCCGCTGCCCAGCCTGATGACCCGAAGCTCGCTGCCCAGCCTGATGACCCGAAGCTCGCTGCCCAGCCTGATGACCCGGAGCCTGCTGCCCTGTCTGTTTTTATTTCCAGATCTAAACTTCCAGACCCTGGTGGTGGGGTACATGTCCCATTGTCGGACTCGGGTGGCACGCCTCCTAGTAGGTTAAGAGACTCTTGCCAGAGAGCGCAAAGAAGTCTACTTTTTGGGACTCTTCCGCTTTTACACGCACTGCCAGATCTAGGGCAGAATGGAGTGTCCAGAGGCCACTCCTTAGAGGGGGGAACTGTCAGGAACGGTGCTATTACCTGGATCGCCTGCTGGTGTCACTGTTTCCTTTGGCATCAAAGGGTGCAGTTCTGGTGGCCACCAGCAGGGGTCTCCCAGCCGATGGACATTGTCAGGAACGGTGCTATTACCTGGATCGCCTGGTGGTGTCACTACTTCCTTCGACATCAAAGGGTGCAGTTCTGGTGGCCACCAGCGGGGGTCTCCCAGCAGATGGACATGCCAGTAATCAAGCTGCACCTGTTGTGGATCTGCTGAGTATATAAGCCTGTCCTTCACTGAGGCTCAGTGCTTCAGTATTCCTTCCTGTAGCCTTGTCTCTGCCTGTTCTGAAACCTGATCCTGAAACCTGAAACCTGATCCCTGATCCACTTCCTGCCCTGTCCTGGATGTTGTCCCCCTTACCTGGTTCCTGAGACCCGTCCCCTGATTCCTGCCTTGATTTTCCCTTGCTTCCTGTTTCCCCTTGGTCTCTTCTCCCAGCCTTGTGTATATATATGTGTTCCATTTTCTTGAGTGTATTGATCTGTTCACTTGTGTAGGATGCCTGTGTTTAGGCTCCTCTCATGACAGAGGGCTTACAGCAGTGGCGGAACTACCGCCATAGCGACACACGCGGCCGCTATGGGGCCCGCAGCTGCTATGGGGCCCCTGGGGAGGAGGAGGAAAGCATACTGCCGGGGCCCGGGGGGGTGGCGAGCACTGCCCGCACGGTCCCCCAGCCAGGGGAAGTGAGGAGAGGAAGAGGCGCGCTGTCCGTACAAGGCAGCAGAGCGCTGTGTAATAGCTTTTATTTGAATGCCCTGTGAGTTCCCGGGGCTCACCGTCACATAGCCCCACCTCTTGGCCCGACGCTTTTGATAGACAGAACGCCGGTCCAATGCGGGACATGTGACGTCATCAAAGGCGCCGGGCCAAGAGGTGGGGCTATGTGACGTTGAGCCCCGGGAACTCACAGGGCATTCAAATGTTAGCTATTACAGCGCTCTGCTGGACAGCGCGCCTCTTCCTCTCCTCACTTCCCCTGGCTGGGGGACCGTGCGGCCGGTGCTCGCCCCCCCCCCCCAATCTGAGAGAGCCCCACGCTCGCCAATAAGGGCTGCTGCAGTCTGGCTCACCTCTTCCACTGCACAGGTGAGGCTGCATTGGGCACGGGGGAGGCTGCATTGGGCACGGGGGAGGCTGCATTGGGCACGGGGGAGGCTGCATTGGGCACGAGAGAGGCTGCATTGGGCACGAGAGAGGCTGCATTGGGCACGAGAGAGGCTGCATTGGGCACGGGGAGGCTGCATTGGGCACGGGGAGGCTGCATTGGGCACGGGTGAGGCTGCATTGGACACGGGGAGGCTGCATTGGGCACGGGGGAGGCTGCATTGGGCACGGGGGAGGCTGCATTGGGCACGAGAGAGGCTGCATTGGGCACGGGGGAGGCTGCATTGGGCACGGGGGAGGCTGCATTGGGCACGAGAGAGGCTGCATTGGGCACGAGAGAGGCTGCATTGGGCACGAGAGAGGCTGCATTGGGCACGGGGAGGCTGCATTGGGCACGGGGAGGCTGCATTGGGCACGGGTGAGGCTGCATTGGGCACGGGTAAGGCTGCATTGGACACGGGGAGGCTGCATTGGGCACGGGGGAGGCTGCATTGGGCACGGGGGAGGCTGCATTGGGCACGGGGGAGGCTGCATTGGGCACGGGGGAGGCTGCATTGGGCATGGGTCAGGCTGCATTGGGCATGGGTCAGGCTGCATTGGGCATGGGTGGGGTGAGGCTGCATTGGGCACGGGTCAGGCTGCATTGGGCATGGGCAGGCCACGCTGCATTGGGCACGGGTCATGCTGAATTGGGCACGGGTCATGCTGCATTGGGCACAGGTGAGGCCACGCTGCATTGGGCAAAGGTGAGGCTGCATTGGGCACGGGTGAGGCTGCATTGGGCACGGGTGAGGCTGCATTGGGCACAGGTGAGGCTGCATTGGGCACTGGACACGTTGCATTGGGCACAAGTGGGCACAGGTGAGGCAGTATTGGGCACAGGTGAGGCAGTATTGGGCACTGGCCATGCTGCTTTGGGCACAGGTGAGGCTGCATTGGACACTGGACATGCTGTATTGGGCACAGACCACGCTGCATTGGGCACAGGTGAGGCAGTATTGGGCATGGGCAGACCACGCTGCATTGGGCACAGGTGAGGATTATTGAAGCGCTAACACCGGGTGTTTGGAGTATCTTTATCTGTTGATTAAACTTTCTGGAATACATATATTGCTATTGTGGTGTAGGATCTGGGCTCTTTCTTTCTTCTCAGACTCGAACCACACACCCTTTGAGCCCCGCCCTTTAAACCATGCCCACTATTTAATTTAAGCCCCGCCATTTTTTTGTGGGGGGGGGGGGGGGCCATACAACATTTTGCTATGGGGCCCTGTGATTTCTAGTTACGCCCCTGGCTTACAGTGTTGTGGCAACACCGTCCACCACCACCACCAAAGGCCCAATTTTTCTGCCCCTGTTCAACAGGTGCATGCAATTACAAATCTTGATCTAATAATTCACAGCAGGGCCCATTCCTGTGCCCACCAAGAGTAACTGTGAGGGCTTACAGTGTTGTGGAAACACCAACATCTAATGGGGCAAATTTCTGCAGAGTATATACGGCAGGCCCCTACTTTCAAACATCAAACTTAGAAACGACTCCTACTTGCAAACGGAAGGAAAAAACAGGAAGTGAGAGGAAATCTACCCCTAGGAAGTAAAATTCTATCCTGTTAGATTTAATTTGGGAAAAAGGTATCTCCTCTCTACTGATGCTTTATCACCAATCCTTGTTTTAAAAAAAATTCCACTTTTCCAAAAACATTTGTCATTGGGACGGAAAGTGAGGTGAAATGTTCTGAACAGGTGCACAGACAGCAAAACAAATGTTACAGGGGTGATAACCCTTCCCTATGTTCTCCAAAAAGCTTAAAAATAGATTTTTTTAGATATAGCTACACTTAAAAATGTACCTGTTCAAAATTACAAACAGATTCTACTTAAGAACAAACCTACAGTCCCTGTCTTGTTTGCACCGCCTGTATACTGCTGTTCAGAGTATATAGGGTTGTAGGTATAGGGTTTTATTTTGGGTGCGGGGTTCACCTTAATATCCATACAAGACCCAAAGGGGCTGGTAATGGGCTGGGGTGGGGGGGGGGGGGGGGCTGATGGGGTAGCCATGCCATTTTTCTCAAAGATTTTCATCCATATTGCCAGGACAAGACATGGCATTAAAGCCGCAAGCAGTTTTTAAATGGCTTCTTTTTTTCCTTTACAAATGTCATTTTTTGCAGGGACAGTTCTAAACACAGTAAACACATGCCACTTCACAGGCATACTTTAGACACCCCCAGGTACCATATTTAAAGGAATATTTCACTTTTTTTTTTCACTTTATGCATCATTAAAATGACTGCTCCCGAAAAAACTTCAGTTTTTAAAACTTTTTTTTGCATTGATACATGTCCCCTGGGCAGGACCCGGGTCCCCAAACCTGTTTTATGACATTTACATGCATATTGGCCGTTATAATTAGCACTTTAGATTTCAAACGTTCGCGTCCATTGTAATTAATAGGGTTCGAATGTTCGCGCAAACTTTCGGTCCGTTCTCAGGTTCTGGTGCGAACCGAACCCGGGGGTGTTTGGCTCATCCCTAATCAGCAGCTATCAAGCACCTGATGCTGATGTAACTGATTGAATTTGATATGGATCTGGGATCCCTTGAAGACTGCCTATGCTGCCTATCCTATTCCTCCTGAATCTTGATCATGCTAGCTTCCAACAATATTTTTGGTTTAGGGCACCACCAACACCCAAGGCCCAATTTCTCTGCCCCTGTTTAACCACTTCAATACCGGGCCATAGTCAAATGACGCCCACAGATGGGATCTCCCATCCTGGGTGGGCGTCATATGATGTCCTCAGTATCTTGCCGCTTCTGCGGGGCCCGCGGCGCGGCCCTCGAACACAGCCCAACCCCCTGATCCGTGTGATCTGCATCCCCAATACATGTGACCAGCTGTGTCCAATCACAGTCGGTCACATGTACTGTCTACATGAACGGCGCTCGTGCACACCCCTAGGGCATGTGCAGAGCGGCAATCGGGGACGAGGCTTGTCTCCCTGACACAGCCCAACCCGATCGCAGTAAAGAGCCAATGAAATTGGCTCTTTACCAAGTGACCGGCTGTGTCCAATCACAGCCGGTCACAGAATGTCAACAAACTGCGGTAATGAGATGTTACCGGGTTATCCTCCTCACACACCGATCGTGTGTGAGAAGGAGATTGCGGTAACATCTCGTTACCACTTAGTGTACACCAACACACACTGATTACCCCCCTAATAAAGAGGACCTGTCACCAGCCATCAAAGTACCTGTCATCACCTGTCACAGTCCATCTGAGTACCCGAGTACCTGTCCCAGCCCATCTGAGTAACCGAGTTCCTGTCCCAGCCCATCTGAGTACCCAAGTACCTTTCACAGCCCATCTGAGTACCTGAGTACTTGTCACAGTCTATCTGAGTACCCGAGTACCTGTCACAGTCCATCTGAGTACCCGAGTACCTGTCACAGCCCATCTGAGTACCTGAGTGCCTGTAACAGCCCATCTGAGTACCCGATTACCTGTCACAGCCCATCTGAGTACCCGAGTACCTGTCACAGCCCATCTGAGTACCCGAGTACCTGTCACAGTCCATCTAAGTACCCGAGTACCTGTCACAGTCCATCTAAGTACCTGAGTACCTGTCACAGTCCATCTAAGTACCCGAGAACCTGAGTACCTGTCACAGCCCATCTGAGTACCTGAGTACCTGTCACAGTTCATCTGAGTACCCAGTACCTGTCACAGCCCATCTGAGTACCTGAGTACCTTTCACAGTTCATCTGAGTACCCAGTACCTGTCCAAGCCCATCTGAGTACCCGAGTACCTGAGTACCTGTCACAGTCCATCTGAGTACCTGTCACAGTTCATCTAGGTACCTGAGTACCTGTCACAGCCCATCTAAGTACCCGAGTACCCGTCACAGCCCATCTGAGTACCCGAGTACCTGTCACAGTCCATCTGAGTACCCGAGTACCTGTCACAGCCCATCTGAGTAACCGAGTACCTGTCACAGCCCATCTGAGTACCCGAGTACCTGTCACAGCCCATCTGAGTACCCGAGTACCTGTCACAGTCCATCTGAGTACCGGAGAACCTGAGTACCTGTCACAGTTAATCTGAGTACCCGAGTACCTGAGTACCTGTCACAGTCCATCTGAGTACCTGAGTACCTGTCACAGTTCATCTGAGTACCCGAGTACCCGTCACAGCCCATCTGAGTACCCGAGTACCCGTCACAGCCCATCTGAGTACCCGAGTACCTGTCACAGTCCATCTGAGTACCCGAGTACCTGTCACAGCCCATCTGAGTACCTGTCATGTACCTGATGGTGTGATCCCGAATTGCAGAGGAGGGCCTCCCTTGCGGCTCCCACTCCCAGCTCCCTGGTAGGGTGACAGGAGACCCAGGAGTGAGGAGGAGCACGGGTGCCTGGCAGGATCAACAGACCGGTGGAGCGACCCAGGATCAGCTCAGCGGACAAGGTAAGTAGGTAGGCCGGTTTAGCACAGCAAACTGGATCAGCAGAGCAGACTGGATCAGCAAAGCAGACTGGATCAGCACAGCAGACTGGATCAGCAAGGCAGACTGGATCATCAAAGCAGACCAGATCAGCAAAGCAGACTGGACAGCACAGCAGACTGGATCAGCAAACCAGACTGGATCAGCGAGGCAGACTGGATCAGCAAAGCAGACTGGATCAGCGAGGCAGACTGGATCAGCAAAGCAGACTGGATCAGCAAAGCAGACTGGATCAGCACAGCAGACTGGATCAGCAAAGCAGACTGGATCAGCAAAGCAGACTGGACAGCATAGCAGACTGGATCAGCAAAGCAGACTGGTTAAGCAAAGCAGACTGGATCAGCACAGCAGACTGGATCAGCAAAGCAGACTGGATCAGCACAGCAGACTGGATCAGCACAGCAGACTGGATCAGCAAAGCAGACCGGATCAGCAAAGCAGACCGGATCAGCAAAGCAGACCGGGGCAGCACAGCAGACTGGTTCAGCAAAGCAGACTGGATCAGCAAAGCAGACTGGATCAGTACAGCAGACTGGATCTCTGGTAGTCAGGCTGGATAGTCAAGACAGGCCGGATTGGGTATCAGGCTGGCAGCAAGGTACAGGTGGATCAGGCAGAAGGATGGTCACAGACAAGCCAAGGTCGGGTACAGGCAGACAGGAGGATGGTCACAGGTAAGCCGGGTCAAAACGAAGGTAAGAGGTATCACAGATCAGGTTTCAGGCACCAAAAAACTGTAGAGCAGACAGTGGGGACCGTCTGCTCTGGCTGGGTTTAAATAGCCTATCTGGCGCCAACAGGGGCGCGCGCTCGTCTACCTGCGCGCGCTTCCGTGCGCGGTCGTGCATGTGCCCGAGTACCTGTCACAGCCCATCTGAGTACCTGTCATGTACCTGATGGTGTGATCCCGAATTGCAGAGGAGGGCCTCCCTTGCGGCTCCCACTCCCGGCTCCCTGGTAGGGTGACAGGAGACCCAGGAGTGAGGAGGAGCACGGGTGCCTGGCAGGATCAACAGACCGGTGGAGCGACCCAGGATCAGCTCAGCGGACAAGGTAAGTAGGTAGGCCGGTTCAGCACAGCAAACTGGATCAGCAGAGCAGACTGGATCAGCAAAGTAGACTGGATCAGGGTGGCAGACTGGATCAGCAAGGCAGACTGGATCAGCAAAGCAGACTGGACAGCACAGCAGACTGGATCAGCAAAGCAGACCGGATCAGCACAGCAGACCGGATCAGCAAAGCAGACTGGATCAGCAAAGCAGACTGGGACAGCACAGCAGACTGGATCAGCACAGCAGACTGGATCAGCACAGCAGACTGGATCAGCAAAGCAGACTGGATCAGCAAAGCAGACTGGACAGCACAGCAGGCTAGATCAGCAAAGCAGACTGGATCAGCACAGCAGACTGGATCAGCAAAGCAGACCGGATCAGCAAAGCAGACTGGATCAGCAAAGCAGACTGGGCAGCACAGCAGACTGGTTCAGCAAAGCAGACTGGATCAGCAAAGCAGACTGGATCAGTACAGCAGACTGGATCTCTGGTAGTCAGGCTGGATAGTCAAGACAGGCCGGGTCGGGTATCAGGCTGGCAGCAAGGTACAGGTGGATCAGGCAGAAGGATGGTCACAGACAAGCCAAGGTCGGGTACAGGCAGACAGGAGGATGGTCACAGGTAAGCCGGATCAAAACAAAGGTAAGAGGTATCACAGATCAGGTTTCAGGCACCAAAATGCTGTAGAGCAGACAGCGGGACCGTCTGCTCTGGCTGGGTTTAAATAGCCTACCTGGCGCCAACAGGGGCGCGCGCTCATCTACCTATCAGGCTGGCAGCAAGGTACAGGTGGATCAGGCAGAAGGATGGTCACAGACAAGCCAAGGTCGGGTACAGGCAGACAGGAGGATGGTCACAGGTAAGCCGGGTCAAACACAGGTAAGAGGTATCACAAATCAGGTTTCAGGCACCAAAACGCTGTAGAGCAGACAGCGGGGACCGTCTGCTCTGGCTGGGTTTAAATAGCCTACCTGGCGCCAACAGTCTACCTGCGCGCGCTCCCGTGCGCGGTCATGCACGTGCATGTGCCCGCGCGCTCGCGTGCACGCGCATGCGCAATGGCGCCCGCGGACCAGGGAGCCCAGGATTCTGGTTTCTGGCAGGATCTTCATGACAGTACCCGAGTACCTGTCACAGCCCATCTGAGTACCCGAGTACCTGTCACAGCCCATCTGAGTACCTGAGTACCTGTCACAGTCCATCTAAGTACCTGTCACAGTCCATCTGAGTACCCGAGAACCTGAGTACCTGTCACAGTTAATCTGAGTACCCAAGTACCTGAGTACCTGTAACAGGGAGCCCAGGGTTCCGGTTTCTGGCAGGATCTTCATGACAGTACCCGGGTACCTGTCACAGCCCATCTGAGTACCCGAGTACCTGTCAAAGCCCATCTGAGTACCCGAGTACCTGTCACAGTCCATCTGAGTACCTGTCACAGTTCATCTGGGTACCCGAGTACCTGTCACAGTTCATCTGAGTACCCGAATACCTGTCACAGTCCATCTGAGTATCCGAGTACCTGTCACCAGGCCATTAGAGTACCCGAGTACTTGTCACCAGCCCATTGGAGTACCCGAGTACCTGTCACCAGCCCATCGGAGTAACCAAGTACCTGTCTCCAGGCCATCAGAGTACCCGAGTATCTATTTGCAGCCCATGCCTCATAGAATACACGTTGGGGTGTTTGCTTTCCGAAATGGGGTCATTTTGTGGGTAATTCCACTGTCCTGGTGCTCCAGGGCCTTCACAAATGTAATAGGTCATTAGGAAATTAGAGGTGTCATTTATGCTCCTAGAACGCCTGGCGGTGCTCCCTGCATGTTGGGCCTCTCTGTGTGGCCAGGCTGTGTAAAAGTCCCACACATGTGGTATTGCCATACTCGGGAGGAGTAGCAGAATGTATTTTGGGGAGTAATTGGAAGTATGCTTATGCTGTGTGTGAGAAAAAACTTGTTATTATGACAATTTTGTGAAAAAAAAAAAATTCTTAATTTTCCCAAGAATTGTGGGAAAAAAAATTACAACTTAAAAAAACTCACCATGCCCCTTACTAAATACCTTGGACTGTCTACTTTTCAAAAGGGGGTATTTGTACTTTCCTGATATTTCAGAGCCTTAAGAAATGGGATAGGCCGTCAGTGCATCAGGTATGATCAGATGTGATCAATTTTCAATGATTTGCACCATAGCTTGTAGACTCTATAACTTTCAAAGAGACTAAATAATATCCACTAATTTGGGTTATTTTTACCAAAGAGGTGTAGCAGTATAAATTTTGACCCAAATTTATGAACAAAAATTACTTATTTGCAAAATGTTATCATAGAAACAAAAAAAAAGTGTTATTTTCTTCAAAATCTTCGCTCTTTTTTCACTTATGTCGCAAAAAAATAAAAAAACAGTGGTGATTAAATACCACCAAAAGAAAGCTCTATTTGTATATAAAAAAAATTATAAAAATTTTGTTTGGGTACAGTGTTGCATGACTGAGTAATTGGCATTTAAAATGTGAGAGCGCTAAAAGCTAAAAATTGGTCTGGGAAGGAAGGGTGTATAAATGCCCTGTATTGAAGTGGTTAACAGGGGCATGTAGTTAACATTTTTGAAATAATATTTAACAGCAGGACCCGTTCCTGCGCCCAACAAGAGTAACTGTGAGGGGTTACAGTGTTCTGGCACCACCAAAACCAAAGGCCCAATTTTTTTGCACCTCTTTTTACAATCTTTTAAATAATATTTAACAGCAGGGCCTGTTCCTGCACCCAACAAGAATAATTGTGAGGAGAAGTTACAGTGTTCAGGCACCACCAACACCTAAGGCCCAATTGTTCTGCAGACTATATAGTGAAGTCCGTATAGTAAATATATACTGCAGTTCAGAGTATATAGTGCAGTCAATGTAGTATATATAATACAATGCAGAGTATATAGTGCAGTGTACAGTAAAGAATATAGTGTATTGAATTGGTTAAGGGGAACCCTATGACAGAATTAAGAGAAAAAACGGCGTGGGGTCCCCCTAAAACCATACCAGGCCCTTATCCGAGCAAACAGCCTGGCAGGCCAGGATAGGGGGGGACAAGCGAGCGCTCCCCCTCCTAAACCATACCAGACCGCTTGCCCTCAACATAGGGAGGGTGCTTTGGGGTCCCCCCAAAAGCACCTTGTCCTCATGTTGATGGGGACAAGGGCCTCATCCCCACAACCCTGGCAATTGGTTGTGGGGGCCTGCGGGCGGGGGGGCTTATGGAAATCTTATGGAAACCTTTAATAACAGGGCCCCCCTGCCCCCCCCCCTATGTGAATGGGTATGGGGTACATTGTACCCCTACCCATTTACCAAAAAAAAAAAGTGTCAAAAATGTAAAAACCACAATACACAGTTTTTGACAAGTCCTTTATTAAAAAAGAAAAAAGTGTCCTGCAATGTCCATCCATCTTCAATAGGGATGGGCTTTATGTTCGGGTCTAACATGAGTTTGACTCAAACATTGGCTGTTCGCCCGTTCGTCGAATAGCGAACATTATGGGGTGTTTGCAGCAAATTTGAAAGCTGCGGAACACCCTTTAAAAGTCTATGGGAGAAATCAAAAGTTCTAATTGTAAAGGTTAATATGCAAGTTATTGTCCTAAAAAGTGTTGGGGACCTGGGTCCTGCCCCAGGGCACATGTATAAATACAAAAAAAAAGTTTTAAAAACTGAAGTTCTTTCGGGAGCAGTGATTTTAACCACTTTCAGACCGGACCAACTTGCAGCCAAAGGACCAGGCCCCTTTTTGCGATTCGGCACTGCGTCGTTTTAACTGACAATTGCGCGGTCGTGCAAAGTGGCTCCCAAACAAAATTGACGTCCTTTTTTTCCCACAAATAGAGCTTTCTTTTGGTGGTATTTGATCGCCCCTGCGGTTTTTATTTTTTGCGCTATAAACAAAAAAGAGCGTCAATTTTGAAAAAAAAACGCATTATTTTTAATTTTTTGCTATAATAAATATCCCCCAAAAATATATAAAAAAACATTTTTTTTTCCTCAGTTTAGGCCGATACATATTCTTCTACATATTTTTGGTAAAAAAAATCGCAATAAGCGATTATTGATCGGTTTGCGCAGAAGTTATAGCGTTTACAAGATAGGGGATAGTTTTATAGCATTTTTATTAATACATTTTTTTTATTAGTAATGGCGGCGATCTGCGATTTTTTTTGTGACTGCGACATTATGGCGGACACATCGGACATTTTTGACACATTTTTGGGACCATTGTCATTTATACAGCAATCAATGCTATTTAAATGCATTGATTCCTGTAAAAATGACACTAGCAGTGAAGGGGTTAACCACAAGGGGGCAGTGTAAGGGTTAAGTGTGCCTAGGGGTGTGTTTCTTACTGTGGGGGGGCGTGGCTGTCAGCTAGTGAATGCTGATCTCTGCTCCAATCACAGGGGGCAGAGATCGGCGTCACTAGTTGCTAGGCAGAACGGGGAGATGCTGTTTATCTCGGCATCTCCCCGTTCAGCCTTCCCGTGAGACGATCGCGGGTGTCCCCGCGGCGATCGAGTCCGCGGGGACCGCGGCCGGACTCACGGGGGTCCCGACCAGCGTGGGAGCGCGCCGCTCCCGGCGCGCTCCCGGCGCGCTCCCGATGGCACTCCTGTCCGTGCCATTCTGCCGACGTATATCGTTGTGCGCTGGTCGGCAAGTGGTTATAATAATGCTTAAAGTGAAACAATAAAAGTGTAATATTCCTTTAAATTGCGTACTTGGGGGTGTCTATAGTATGCCTGTAAAGTGGTGCATGTTTCCCGTGTTTAGAACAGTCTGACAGCAAAATTACATTTCTAAAGGAAAAAACGTCATTTAAAACTACTCGCGGCTATAATGAATTGTCTGTCCGGCAATACACATAAAAGTTCATTGATAAAAACGCAGGGGAACCCCAAACCAAAATTTAAAAAAAAATGGCCTGGGGTCCCCCCAAAAATCCATACCAGACCCTTATCCGAGCACGCAAACTGGCAGGCCACAGGAAAAGAGGGGGGACGAGAGAGCCCCCCCCCTCCTGAACCGTGCCAGGCCAGATGCCCTCAACATTGGGAGGGTGCTTTGGGGTATCCCCCCAAAGCACCTTGTCCCCATGTTGATGGGGAGAAGGGCCTCATCCCCACAACCCTTGCCCGGTGGTTGTGGGGGTCTGAGGGTGGGGGGCTTATCGGAATCTGGAAGCCCCCTTTAACAAGGGGACCCCCAGATCCCGCCCCCCCATGTGAATTGGTAATGGGGTAAAAAAGACAAGAGCTGTTTTTTGACAATTCCTTTAATGTCTTCTTCTTTCCCCGCTTCTTCTTCCATCTTCTTTCTTCTAGTCTTCATTCGGTGTTCTTCTTCTTCCTCCATCTTGTTCTTCCCCCGCTTCTTCCTCTATCTTCCTCTGCTTTTTCCTCCGGTCTTCTCGTCTGGCATCTTCCTCCGGCTTCTTCTTCTTCGCTTCATCCTCCGCACGATCCGCCCCAATGGGAGTCTTCTGCTGTGTGACGCTTCTGATCAGGTGACAAATCTTATATAACAGAGGGCGGGGCCACTCTGTGACCCTGCCCCCCTCTGATGCACGGCTACTTCCCTATGGCTTTCCCTGTGTTGTCAGAGGGGGGTGGGGTCACCCATTTACGCAAACGGGTGACCCCGCTCCCCTCTGACAACACAGAATTTGTACCCCATTACCAATTCACACAGGGGGGAGGGATCTGGGGGTCCCCTTGTTAAATGGGGCTTCCAGATTCCGATAAGCCACCCGACCGCAGACCCCACAACCATCGGGCAAGGGTTGTGGTGATGAAGCCTTTCTCCCCATCAACATGGGGACAAGGTGCTTTGGGGGGATACCCTAAAGCACCCTCCCAATTTTGAGGGCATGTAGCCTGGTACGGTTCAGGAGGGGGGGCGCTCTCTCGTCCCCCCTCTTTTCCTGCGGCCTGCCAGGTTGCATGCTCGGATAAGGGTCTGGTATGGATTTTTGGGGGACCCCACGCCATATTTTTTTTAATTTTGGTGCTGGGTTCCCCTTAAAATCCATACCAGACCTGAAGGGTCTGGTATGGATTTTGAGGGGGACCTCCATGCCATTTTTTTTTTCATTTTGATGCGGGGTTCCCCTTAATATTCATACCAGACCTGAAGGGCCTGGTATGAAATTTGGGGGGACCCCAACGCATTTTGGTTCAGGGTTCCCCTGTGGGGAAATCCCATGCCATTTTTATCAATGAACTTTTATGTGTATTGCCGGACCGACAATTCATTATAGCCGCGAGTAGTTTTAAATGACTTTTTTTCCTTTAGAAATGTAATTTTGCTGTCAGACTGTTCTAAGCACGGGAAACATGCACCACTTTACAGGCATACTATAGACACCCCCAGGTACTAAATTTAAAGGAATATTACACTTTTATTGTTTCACTTTAAGCATTATTAAAATCACTGCTTCCGAAAAAAATACAGTTTTTAAAACTTTTTTTGCATTGATACATGTCCCCTGGGGCAGGACCCAGGTCCCCAGACACTTTTTAAGACAATAAAATGCATGGAGGCAGTTTATGGGGCATTTGCTGATGTTTATCGAGGTTGAAGCTCTGGCAGAGCTGGGGGCCTATTCCTAATAATCTTTGGAGCTAATAAAACTAATGACTCACCTAAGGATTTACATAGTTACATAGTTAGTTAGGTTGAAAAAAGACACAAGTCCATCCAGTTCAACCACAAATAAAAAAATAAAAACAAATAAAAAAAATAATATCATACAATCCCATATACCCCATTCTATACCCACAGTTGATCCAGAGGAAGGCAAAAAACCCCAGCAGAGCATGCTCCAATTTGCTAAAGCAGGGGAAAAAAATCCTTCCTGATCCCCCTAGAGGCAATCGGATTTTCCCGGGATCAACTTTACCTATAAATGTTGGTACCCAGTTATATTATGTACATTTAGGAAAGTATCCAGGCCTTTCTTAAAGCAATCTACTGAGCTGGCCAGAACCACCTCTGCAGGGAGTCTATTCCACATTTTCACAGCTCTTACTGTGAAGAAACCTCTCCGCATTTGGAGATGAAATCTCTTTTCCTCTAGACATAAATAGTGCCCCCTTGTCCTCTTTGTTGACTGTAAAGTGAATAACTCAACACCAAGTTCACTATATGGACCCCTTATATATTTTACATATTGATCATATCCCCCCCTTAATCTCCTCTTATCAAGGGTGAATAAATTCAGTTCCTCTAATCTTTCCTCATAGCTGAGCTCCTCCATGCCTCTTATCAGTTTGGTTGCCCTTCTCTGTACTTTCTCCAGTTCCCCAATATCAATATCAAAACACACCACTGGATATGTCCAGGTCTGGGTGAACTGGTCTAGAGGAAATTCCCCCTTCATCCTCCCACAACATGACTTGTAATGGAGAGACTCCCCCCCCCCCCCCCCAGAGGTCAACTCAGTCTTGAGACTTGAAACATGAACATTATCAACCACCTTAACATTTTCTGAAATGTCATTATCAACATTAGGTATCTCAACATTAAGAGTGTGTAGTGGGGGGTTCTGGACTGGACCCCTCAGACTATGGCCCTTCAAGGCCCAGTGTCCCAGTCCTCTTGGCTGTCCAGAAGGTCCACTCTGTACCTGGTTCCATAGTTCAAGAAACAGCGGACAGTCCCGCCCACTATGATATTGTGTATCAAACTGTTCACCACCCCAACCTCTTGTGTCACGAGGTACGACCATAGGCAATGGTCACTGGAACTAGGGGGTACTCCCTGGTGTCCCAATGAATGCATACCACCCCTAGTGTCTTACCTACTGGGCCAAGTCTCCTGAGCCCCCTGGCGTGTACCAGCATAATCATGCTGCCAGAGTCCAGCAGAGCCTTGGCAGGGAGGTGGTTCACCCAAACTTCACATTCAAACTGACCTGCAGCCAGGTCAAGATGGGTGGCACATGCCCTTTGGACATAGGAAGAGGCTCTCCTGCCAGCCCCGCATTCCATGGACTCCTCCTGAAGTGGGTACTGTGCCCTGGTATGTCCCCAGGACCGGCATCGCCAACACTATTGCCTTGTTTCCATTGAGCGGATCATTTCGGTTTGGTTTGGTACGGTACGCTATTTTCAGTGTTTCCATTATGAAAGTGGCCTATACAACCGAACCATACCGCACTATTCAGGGTCCAGCTTCAGATGTGGGGCCATAGAAAATGGAACGGTTCGGTTAGGGCGGAGCAATGATACATTCCACTGATTGGCGGACAGAAAAACGTCTGCCAATCAGTGTGAGGCCACGCTAGGCATTTTTTATAAACCCCGTATGGACCCGGGTGGTCCGACTTGCAGTGGAAATGCTCACCTGAATAGGCCTGACCGTTCTTACCCTTCCAAACTGTACTGAACCGATCCGCTCAGTGGAAACGAGGCATATATGTCCCCCATTCTTGGGATAGGAACTAACACCTTGTGAGTCCGCGGAAGATGAGGCATGTTTGTGGGTTCCCGCATCTGGTAGGGCTTCCCTTCTAAGTGCCGCAATTGGCCTCGCCGTCCTTGATGTGGGTTCCCGTCGCTTTGCGGGCCCAAGCAGATCCTCCACTACGGTGTATATTTCAACTAACGCAACCAGCTGGTCCGCGGTTGAACTTCACCCAAGACATGCCATAGGTACACTGTCTCTTTAAATGTCAGTTTCAGGTTTAAATGGCTTTTATGGCTGCAATGCACTGTGCCCGCATCCAAAACACCACTTGTAAAGTTCAGGGGATCTAGCTCCTTGGGACCACGTGCAACAGCCAGTTTTCCTAAACATAAAAGTCTTTATTTTTCTTAACCAAAAGAAAAGGAGCTTCCAGCAGCAAAACAAAACATCAGGAAATGCAACACAAACGTTTTCTTATCTTCAGCACAACTCAAACTGTTAAACATGCAAAAGTCAAATAAGGGTTTTTACCCTAGGCTTAGCAGCGTCCAGCTTCAGGTATTTTACGGCACACATGCAGCACAGAGCCAGGTATCCACTCAACTCCTACTCCACCCACCAACACTGGGAGTTTCCTGCCTTATGTGTTGCTTTCTGGAGGCTGCTCAACCCTGTAGGGACCGGAGTCCCTGTAGTCAGGAGTGGAGGCCCCTTTCTTACCCGAATGTCACTCAGGGCCTTCAAAATTCCAGGTACCAAATAAGCCACTACTAATGCTGAAAGGACTGCAAGTCAGTCCTCTCTTCTATAAAACTGTCCCAGAATCCCTCACCCTGCTTGGATACCTGCATGCTGCGTACACTAACCTGTCCCCCTTAAAGGGACCACAACCCAAATATTGTTGCCACATAGCACCTGTCCAGGACCCTCCCTTGGCATCCTGTACAGTACTGACGGATTGTCGTCATGTGGCACTGGTCTCATGTCTGAAGGCAGGTTTCTTTTTTTTGGCAGAGAAACCAGGAATATTAGTCAGACAGAAATAACCTGTCACATGACCATTCTGTTCTCACCATATAATCGGGACAGAAAATGGTATTGACTTCCAAGTTCCCCTGAGCTAAGCTGCAAGATCAACAGCACATCTTGCACAACACCACAGGAAAAATTTGTGCAGCGCTACTTCACATGTTTCTAAACATATATTACATGTCATTTATATAATCATGTGCATAGATGAACATAAAAAGTCTCTATGTCTTTTTTATTATCACCTCTTCCCAAGTGCTTTCCAATATCATAACTAGTTGGTGTCCCTCACACAGATTATAAATTGGAGCTGAAGAAAGAAAAGGAAGTGTGCTGAGGAACACAGGACCCAGTTTAAAGAGAACACAGGGCATTTAACTTAACATTAAGCCTAGGTTCACACTGAACGCGAGTTTGAAATTATGTGAGTTCCGCTGAACTCGAGGTTGATTTCAAACCAGTATTTCAGTCTGACTTCGGGGGCAATTTAAAAGACATCTGTACGGGTTCATGCACAGATGTCAACTAAAATCCCCCATGAAGTCGCCAAAAGTAGTGCAGGAACTACTTTTGGGAAAGTTGGCGTCAAACCGATTCGGATGGTGCCGTTGCCGGCAATAGGCTCCGATTTAGCATGCAGTTTGACATGTCAAATTGTCCCAATGCGAGAGTGGGCTAAATGTGGTTCATATACTGTATATAAGGTGAGCCCACATCTGGTGTCTGTGTTGCACAGAAGGTGGAGGAAGGTTTTATGCAAACATGTTTATGATATTGGAATGCACTTGGGAACAGGCAATAATAAAAAAGGCACAAAGAAACTTTTTAGGTTTATTTATGCACAGGATGTAATATGTTTAATGGATATTTGAAGTGGGGCTGCAATATTTTATGTATAAATCTTGCACAACAAATACACAAGTGCAGGTCATACACTTAGTCCAGTCATGGTGCTTCTGTAGGCGGTACTCAGGCTGACCCACACGTGGCCCTCATGAGCAGCTGGGTCACCAATCGGGCTCCCTACGTTTCTCAGCCCAGCCTGTTACTGTCTTAGGTACAGATGGTGGCCAGAGGCCTAAATTTCCCATCCTCCTGGCCCTTGCACTGTTATCCCCTGTTTTTCTGGGAGTACTTACAACCTTGATCCAAGCGCATGCTGTCAGTACCTGAACGGCCAGGTTTGTACCAGTAAACATATCTATCACTCCATTCCCAGGCATTGGTTGTAACTGGCACCTTTCTAGACATTCACACAGAGGCTGTATAGGTAATTAACTTCTTTACTTAGCTACGACAACAATGAAGACAGGGCATAATAACAGTCCAGACAATGGCAGACCAATATTCCAGATAATGGTACAATATTTGCAGAATAAAGTTGACATGGGATGGAGGAGCTTGTAGCATTTGTGATGCCCTACATTATCATTTCTCTTCCTCATAAGGAGTCTTTTCTATTGTTTACTGTCACCTCTTTACAGAGGGAAAAAGCACCATATTCTGCATTTTTGCCTCTAAATGGGTGCTGTCCATCCCCAGCTAGGAATTACCTTCTTCCAAGGCACTGTATACTATGGGGAAATAAACCCAAAGCAGCCCATCCCCCAGGGGGGAGAGAACATATAGTTTCTGTAGGCCTTGCTTCTCTAGCTGAACACTGGCTGGAAGAGCCCTGAACCCCAGCACCCCCTTTTGCTCCCAGCAAGCTCTCCAAACGGGGGGGGGGGCTTGGGGGGGGTGGGGCAACCATCTCCCCAATTTCCACCTGCCAACACATTTTTTGAGGCTTAAGCGTGCACTTGCCACAAATGTAGCAGAATGCATCATGACATTCTGATATCGGCGGGCCATTTCGGCTGTCACCAATTGTCCTATAGCAAGTTTATAACTGGCTTACTTATTATGTAAATTACACATACATAGACAATGCTATGCCTTGAAACAATCGCATCAAGATACATGGAAAGTCATATCAATAAAATTAGTAGCATTTATGCATGCAAGCTGCTTTTATAGCCTTTCAAGTCTATACCAGTTCCACATATGTTGTGCAATATGCCTTGAGTTCACGCCTGGACATGTATGACCTACATAAAGCATTTTATGATGCAAGTGAAAATCTGTAAACTTAAAAAAACAGAAGATTTCTATAAAATCGAACACGATAGTTAAAATTCCAGGTTATTTTTGTGATTGCTGGCCAAAAATCTATAAGATACACTGAAAATTCAGCAAAATCTTTGTTGTCCAATGTAATCTTTGTGGGTTTTAAGTAATTTTCCAGCCAAAAATGTAGATTAAAACGTGTGTGAAAAATGAAAAAAAAAAAAAAAAAAAAAGCTCCAAAGGGGAAGTGGCTAATTACTGTGCCACAAGTGAGAGTCTAAGGCAGTGATGGTCAACTTTCTTGATATGGGGGGCCTCAAGTGTGATCCCTGACATCACCATGGACCACACAAAATCATAAAAAAATAAAAAAATGTAATCACATAAAATCACTGAAAATTCAGTGTCAAAGATAGCAGACACAGAACAGGATATAGTCAAACATTATGAGTATGATACAAGAGATATTTACAGACCATAGACATAATACAGGAGATGGTCAGAGACTGCAGACATGAGAAAAGATGATCGTAGGCTGTGGACATGAGCCTCTGGCGTTTAGCTGCAGGCACATGTGCACTGTACAGCCCCACTGCTGCAATGGGGCATGCAGTCTGTGTTTTGATCATTTGTCCCTGGGCACATACTGTACTACAGCAAGGTGCACCATCCAGTCTTGACCATCTGCAGCAGCTGTCATAGAGTTTGACAGGCTTCTGGCAGCGAGGCTGGACAGTGCACCTGTGCCCTTCTTCTGCAGATAAATGCTGGAGCCTTATGCGCTGGGGCAAAAGGCCCAGTGTGAATGAGACTTAAAAGACATGTCCAAACCTTTGAAAGTGACACTCCCAGGGAGCCCCGAACAGAGCTTGTTTCTCTCTCCCTACGAGTTAGTTGGGCAGGGCACACTTGGCCACTTCTGTTGCCAATCTGTCTTCCCTCTTATCCCTCCCAGTGGGCTGTCAATCTGTTCCCTGGGGAGGAGAGGTAGCTGTAGCACAGCTGCGAAGGGGTACTTGAGTTGTGAAGCCCCATACATACCCCTTTCCTATGCCCTTGTATTACTTGTCCAAAATGCATTGCAGTAATGCGCAGTAAATTGAGCACTTTAATGCACATTACTTCACTACAAAAAAGTAAATGGTATGTGCAGCCTCCACTTAGCTTAAACAGGTGACCAGGGGAGGTTAAAACAGGCAGCTTTTATTGTCCCCCAACTGCTCACCAGAATTGTAACAATACCGCAGGACAGAGCTGTACACATGCGGTGACCATTTTTTTTTTACTTGGGGTGCAGAATTTGACAGGCAGCGCCGCCTGTCAAACTCATCCATTGAGTTCAATGGGGCCTCTTGGCAACTGTGAGCCGCATGCTCAGCTCACAGTCACAACATAGTCCCACTATAAAAAAATATTTTTGACAATTTCAAAACAAAAGTGAAAAAAAAACAAGCATTCAGGAGGTGGCAGTAGATCTGGTCTCTGTGTACCAGAATGACGGCCTCCTGTGCATACACAAGAGTAATGTCATCCTGAGGTATGACTACCTCAAAGGGCAGAAGCACCAGAAGGCAATAGCTAGCATTTTTTGAGAAGAATGGAATGGTTGTGAAGAAGCAATTTATAATGCTCTGTTATACTTACACAACTTTTAGCAAAGATAACTTTGTTGTTAATTTATCCTTGCCTGGTCTAAAGTTACTTGAGGACATACTTAAAGGGTTGCATGCAAGGCATAACATACACATGGTCACACCAGGGGACAAGACAATACAAGAGAGATGCACTACTGATTAATGGTCAAGCTAACCATAGAAGGCTATATTGCCATTGCCAATGACAGCAGTACAAGTGTCTATGTTCCAACCGGTCAGGAAGCTGAGGAGACTTGCCATAGGTGATAAAGGGCCCATGCAGTGAAGGAACTTGTGTGCTTGGTTACCTTTCCTAGCGATCGGTACACCAGTCTGGGTCTGACTTGTGATGCAGAGTGTCCTAGGGACCCAGCCTGGATGCCACTGTTGCAGCTTTACAGCTTAAAGCGGTTCTGCACTCATCCAACCAATGTTGCGCTCTATCACTTCTATACCATGTAAATATTTCTAAATGGTGGTTCAATTGGCCATCTGGTAAGCGTACCTGTTATATAGACTTCATCTTTGTTTTCTCCCTGCGGCAGTGGGTGGTCTATATGCGGGGATCCGCATCATTTCCTGTCTAATTCGCAGTGTCTCCTGGGATCTTGTGTCAGTGTGGAGGTCCGATGCGAAACCTTGCGTTATTTCAACGGCATGACGTCACCCGTTGTCATGCCAACCGTTCTGATTATGCCACTCGTAGCTGTGAAGCCACTGAGCATGCGCGGGAACCGGCAATGAATGCTGGTTACTGAGAACAAAGGGAAATAGGAAGTGTTTGCTTGTGGGCTTCAAATGCCCACAAGCAAAATGAGATCGGCCAAGATGATTTTTTATAAGAGTTCAAGGACAAGGACATCTCACCATGAGTACACCAAGCACTATACTAACACCAGGACCAGAACACATAGGCACACTTGTCACCCCCGATCACCCCCTGATTGCCTCCCCCTCTGTTAACCCTTTCACTCCCTGTCACAGTGCCATCAAGTGCAATTTTTAGATTTTTTTCACTGATCACTGTACTAGTGTCACTTGTGACACTAATCAGCACTAGGGCAGTTAGTAGTAGCCCCGGGTAGGTCTAGGGTACCCACCATTAATCCCTAATAAAGGTTTTAACCCTCTGATCACCCCCCAGTTAATCCTTTCACCCCCCCTGTCGCTACACAGAGGTACACTAGTGAAGAGGCCTACACGTTGCTGAGCATGACAAATAAGAGCGTAGGGGAAGTCTCACTGTCAGATTCAGGCTCAGTATAAGAACCGGTAGAGAGCAGCGGCTCCCTGACAGATAACTCTGATGATGGAGTAGTGGCCCCTGCTAAGGTCAGGTGTACCCAACCCCGTTCTTGTTGTTGTTGAGGTGCAACAAATGCAGGGCTCTCGTATGGAGCAGAGAGCCAGTATTAGTGCCGCTCAACCTTCTGGTGAACTGGCAAGCACCAGCGGCCTAGTACACCCTGGTCATAGACAAACCAGCACTGCAGTAACACTTGGTGACGTGGCGAGTCCCATAAGTGCAGTTCAAGCTGGTGCGGTGGCTAGCACAAGTAGTGCCCCGCAGCCACCAAGAGTTTGAACACAGGCCTGTAGAGCCTATAGTGTCCTTCCCACCGCTGCATTTACCAATCCTGAGCCCAACACTTCTGCAGCGCCCGTACTTCCCTATTCACTGGTCAACCCGGAATTCAGGTGGAAACAGCAGATTTTACTACACTTGACTTTTATTTGCTGTTTTTCACGGAAGATATCTACAGATCTACTGTGGACCAAAGTAATTTATACGCTGGTCAATTTATCACTGCAAATCCCCAGTTGATCCTTGCCAGAGAATTTGCCTGGAAACCTATTACGGTTCCCAAATTTAAGACCTTTCTGGGCCTATCCCTACTCATCGCCATTGCTAAAAAGTGTGCGTTGCGTTCATATTGGTCCACTGACCCAATTCACCATATGCCGTGTTCTCTGCTTCCATAACCAGGACTAGATACGAGCAGATCTTGTGGTTCATGCATTTCCACGACAATGATCTCTATCGTCCTCGGGGTGACCCTGGATACGATCGGCTGCAGAAAATTCCACCCCTTGTAAACCACTTCAACCAACAATTCGCTGCCTTGTTTATTCCTGATCAAGTTGTCTGCATTGATGAGTCACTGATTACATTTTCTGGCTGTTTATCTTTCAAACAGTATCTCCCCAGCAAGCGTGCCAGATATGGGGTCAAGTTGTATAAGCTCTGTGACAGGGCAACAGGCTATACATATATTGTTATGGTTTAGGAGGGAAAAGACAGCACTGTGGAGCCCCCCAACTGCCCAGACTACACAGGGAGCAGCGGTAAGGTTGTTGTCATACTTACCTCCACTGTGCAGCTTGTTTTGCACAGTGTGGCCCAGAATGGTGTTTTCTGGGGTCCCCGGTGGCTCTTCTAGCTCCTCCCCGCCTCAGATAACCCCCTTGGAGAAGTGCTCTCCCGGGGGGTTACCTTGCGAGCGCACTCCCGAGTCCTGCATTCGCCGTCCATAGCCGCCAAGTGCAGGACTTGGCCCCGCGCCACGGCGCCCGCGTCATTGAATTTGATTGACAGCAGCGCAAGCCAATGGCTGCGCTGCTATCAATCTATTCAATGAAGAGCCGAGAAGCCTGGGCAACAATCGAGCATGGGATCAAGCGCGGGACTTTCGAGGGCTAAGGTAATCATTTAGATGTTTTTTCACCTTAATGTATAGGATGCATTAAGGTGAAAAAACATGAACCTTTACAACCCCTTTAATGTTTTATTATTACCATTGTTTCTTTTCATGTACGCCATTCAACTGCAGCACACATTTATTTATTTATTTATTCAGCATATATTTTTTAGATTTAGTGAATGCTCATCATTAGAAGTGGGTGAATGCTGGGCGGTATTTTCATACCACCGATGAAACAATTTGTATGGAGAAATCTGTTAGGTTCTCTTTTTTCGTTTAGTCCACAGGCTGCATGGAAAAAAAGAACATTACAATATATGCCCAACAAGGACCAGCAACAAACTGGTATGTTGCTGGACTTTGAGTGGTTATACCAGAATGATGCCAGCAGGTTTAGGTATCATCTTGGTGTTGTTTTTTTCAGCCGGCAGTCGGCTTTAAAGTAAAAGCAATCCTAGCGGCTAATTAGCTAGATTGCTTTTACAAGCAGTGGGAGGGAACGTCCGTTCCCCCCCCTCTCGCCATCACTTCGGTCATCACTTCAGTTTCGCTGGATATAAATAGCGCCATTGGGAAATTTGGAAAGCATCTGATCATACAGATTTGGTGTGGTCAGATGCTTTGAGGGGAACAGTGTAAAAATAAAAGAAAAAAGCAAAATACCTCCCGTGCTCGTGTGCAAAGGCGAATACAAGCGTCGGTCGTGTCGTATGTAAACAGCAATTGCACCATGCATGTGAGGTATCACTAGGAATGACAGATTGAGGGCAGTAATTCTAGCAGTAGACCTCCTCTGTAAATCTAAAGTGGTAACCTGTAAAGGCTTTTAAAAATGTATGTAGTTTGTCGCCGCTGCACGGTTGTGCGTAATTTTAAAGCATGTCGTGTTTGGTCTCTATGTACTCGCGATAAGATCATCTTTTATATTTTACCAAACATTTGTGCAATATAGTGTGTTTTAGTGCATTAAAAATTCAAAAAAGTGTTTTTTTTTCCTAAAATATTGTGTTTGAAAAATTTGCAAATACTGTGTGAAAAAAAATTGCAACACCCACCATTTTAATCTGTAGGGCCTTTGCTTTAAAAAAATATATATATTGTTTGGGGGTTCAAAGTAATTTTCTAGCAAAGAAAATGTTTATTTCATGTAAACGAAAAGTGACAGAAAGGGCATTGTCTTCAAGTGGTTAGAAGAGTGGGTGATACGTGGTAATGTTGGGCATAAAATGCCAGGACAGTTCAAACCCCCCCCCCCCCCCCCAAATGACCCAATTTTGGAAAGTAGACTCCCCAAGCTAATTGCTGATAGGCATGTTGAGTCCATGGAATATTTTATATTTTGCCACAAGTTTCGGTAAAATTACAATTTCTTTTTTTTTTTTTTGGTTATATTGTTGGCTAAAGCTATAGCCATAATGAATGCTAGGCCATTGGTTTCCATTTCAACAGACCCTGAGATACCTGACTCAGAAGGCCTGTGCAGTATTAGCCTGGTGAGTTCACTTTGAAAAGCCATTACAAGTGCTAGTGGAAGCAAGTTCAGAACCTTGTTGATACCTTTTGGAAACACTGGAAGCAAGAGTATTTGTCATCCCTCCAAACAAGAAGAAAGTGGAAAGATGAGAAACCAAACGTTCAAGTAGGAGATCTTGTTTTGTTTAAAGACCCCCCAAGCAAAGCACAATGT
Source organism: Lithobates sylvaticus (assembly GCA_028564925.1). Lineage (NCBI taxonomy): Eukaryota > Metazoa > Chordata > Amphibia > Anura > Ranidae > Lithobates > Lithobates sylvaticus. The sequence goes on from CM053031.1 coordinate 130,082,993, forward strand.
ATGGCCAATGGGTCTTTTTATGGAAGCCATTACCAGTGGTGATGGTAAAGTTTGGTAGAGTGGTAAAGTTTGCAAAGTAGAGGCTGAAATTATTAATCAGGGGAAAGATAAGTATACCACGACCTGTCTCAGATTTGATTGTTCTTTTCCAGAATAAAGAATTATTTAGTTGGGGGGCGTGTCCAAGATGGCGACCTGGTCAGATGCTTAGGAGCGGAGCCCTGCACCGACGGAGTGGACTATATCCTACTACCCCATCCTGACCTGACCGAGATCCCCCTAACTTCATCTACAAGCTCTGGTAGATGGTCCTGACCAAGGGGGGGACAACTAAATCGCAACCTGGAGGCCCCCCGGCCCCACCCTCTGGTGCGGCCGCACACGTGGGGAAAACTTCCAATATGGCGATACAAACCTCTGAGGCAGATCCGACCCTCACGGAGGAGGACAGATTCTCGGCACTTATGCAGGCTATTAATGGCTTTCAATCAGTTCTTACCACCAAGATTGACTCCCTGCAGATCGAGATGGGACTCATGAGGAAGGACTATGAAAAGCTCTGCCAACGGGTGGGCATGGGCTACTTCAACTCCAGTTCTCTGTGTGTGTGATGGGACTAACACACTTCAAGTCCTATAGGTGCTTCTGGGAACAAAATATAGCTCTGTGTGTGTGATGGGACTAAACACACTTCAAGTCCTATAGGTGCTTCTGGGAACAAAATATAGCTCTTTGTGTGTGATGGGACTAACACACTTTCAAGTCCTATAGGTGCTTCTGGGAAGGAAAATATAGCTCTGTGTGTGTAATGGGACTAACACACTTCAAGTCCTATAGGTGCTTCTGGAAGAAAATATAGCTCTGTGTGTGTGATGGGACTAACACACTTCAAGTCCTATAGGTGCTTCTGGGAAAGAAAATATAGCTCTGTGTGTGTAATGGGACTAACACACTTCAAGTCCTATAGGTGCTTCTGGGAAGAAAATATAGCTCTGTGTGTGTAATCTGGGAACAAAATATAGCTCTGTGTGTGTAATGGGACTAACACACTTCAAGTCCTATAGGTGCTTCTGGGAACAAAATATAGCTCTGTGTGTGTGATGGGACTAACACACTTCAAGTACTATAGGTGCTTCTGGGAACAAATATAGCTCGTGTGTGTGATGGGACTAACACAACTTCAAGTCCTATAGGTGCTTCTGGAAGAAAATATAGCTCTGTGTGTGTAATGGGACTCCTAACACACTTCAAGTCCTATAGGTGCTTCTGGGAAGAAAATATAGCTCTGTGTGTGTAATGGGACTAACACACTTCAAGTCCTATAGGTGCTGGGTAACACACTGACTGGGAACAAAAAGGGGGGGACAACTAAGTCCTAATCGCAAGCTCCTGGAGTGCCCCCCGCCTGCCCCACCCTATAGGTGCTTCTGGTGTGGCCTATAGGTGCTTCACACGCCTGCCTGCCACGAACACACTACAAGGGGAAAACTTCCAATATGGCGTAACAAAATATAGGACACGAAAACCTCTGAGGTAACAGATGCCCGAACACACATACAAGTCTATAGGTGCGGTAACAAATATAGGAGCTCTGCCTGCCTGCCACGAGCACACTACAAGCCCCTCTTTGTCAATCTCTTTTGTAACTGAATCTATCTTATCTCTGCAGGAATAGCATTGGGAACTCTGAGGGGGGGGAAAACTTCCAATATGGCGATACAAACCTCTGAGGCAGATCCGACCCTCACGGAGGAGGACAGATTCTCGGCACTTATGCAGGCTATTAATGGCTTTCAATCAGTTCTTACCACCAAGATTGACTCCCTGCAGATCGAGATGGGACTCATGAGGAAGGACTATGAAAAGCTCTGCCAACGGGTGGGCGAGGTCAAGACCCGCATGGGAGACACGAAGGACACGGAGAGAGACCACACGGCTACTTTGCACACTGTCCAGATCCGGCTGAAACATCTTGAGGCCAAGACAGAGGATGCAAAAAAACGTAATCGCAGCAATAATCTACAGATAATCGGTCTCCCGGGAAGGGATAGAAGGTCCGGACATGCCGGCTTTCACCGAACACCTCCTCCGTACGCTTTTCCCTCAAGCGCCATTCTCCACACATTTCGTAGTAGAACAGGCTCATAGGATGCCACCCGCCTGCGGTCCTCCGGGAACCCCACCGCGCACATTTATTTTTAAATTAATGAACTTCAGAGACCGAGATCTCGTGCTCCGGGAGGCCAGGAAGATGGACACCATCCGCCACTAGGCTGCTCGCCTCATATTCTTCCCGGATTTCTCAGTGGACACCCAGAAACAAAGGAAATAATTTGATGCGGTCAAACAAACCCTCAGATCTCGCAATATCAAACATAGTATGATGTTTCCGGCACGTTTAAGGCTGGCAGACGGTAAAACGGTCTGGTTCTTCACTGCGCCTGAGGAGGCTGCACAGTGTGTGAATACTCTCCCACGTGGGTGATCCGGAGACCCCGCGACCATAGTCCGGGATCGGACCACGTGAGTTACTCCTTATTTTATGACCCATTGCCTGTCCTTTTTATTTCCTGTTCCCTGGAGGACTAGTGACTTTCTACAGAATGCTATGTCTGACCCCTTTGACGATGAATGTCTTTGAGATCATCCCCCCTCTTTTTATGTCTGCATGGGGTAGAGATAGGCTATGGGACATAGATGGCTGCTATCCTGGAACATTCCACAGAACTTTGATGAACCATCGCCGGCTCCTGTAGCCCAGAGATGACCTCCCTCTGCTTTACATCCCCCATGTAAACTGTTACCCCAGACAAGATGACTTTTCTCTGACCCTGCCAGTAGTTATAAACTTTCATACAAGGGCGAACAGCCTATACACGCTACTACTCCAATTCACCGTAACCGTGCTATATCAGGCCCCAGAGCTTAAGTCTAAGGCTAAGCGTCAGGAACAGCCCCGCCCACCACCCTAAAAAAACGTGAATCACGCATGCGCAAATCTTATGTATGTCCAGGGTCCAGAAAAATTATGGACTCGAGGGGGCGGGCGGAGCTTGGAGAGGGGGGCGGGACCCCGTACATAGCACTGAGTCCAAGTACAGTATATTGTTCTGCCATCAATTACGCTGCCACTGTGCCCAGCAAACGCCTCACTGTGCCCGTCAAACGCAGCCAGTCCGCCCATCAAACGCCTCACTGTGCCCGTCAAACGCAGCCACTCCTCCCATCAAACGCCTCACTGTGCCCGTCTAATGCAGCCACTCCACCCATCAAACACCTCACTGTGCCCGTCAAACGCCTCACTGTGCCCGTCAAATGCTGCCACTCTGCCCATCAAACACCTCACTGTGCCCGTCAAACGCCTCACTGTGCCCGTCAAACGCCTCACTGCGCCCAGCAAACACCTCAATGTACCCGTCAAACGCAGCCACTGCGCCCATCAAACACCTCACTGCACCTAGCAAACACCTCACTGCACCCAGCAAACGCAGCCACTGTGCCCATCAAATGCCTCACTGCGCCCATCAAACACCTCATTGCGCCCATCAAACACCTCACTGCACCCAGCAAACGCAGCCACTGTGCCCGTCAAACGCAGCCACTGTGCCCATCAAACGCCTCACTGTGTCCGTCAAACGCCTCACTGCGCCAATCAAACACCTCACTGCACCCAGCAAACGCTGCCACTGTGCCCTTCAAATGCAGCCACTGTGCCCATCAACTGCCTCACTGCACCCAGCAAACGCCTCACTGTGCCCGTCAAACGCCTCACTGCACCCATCAAACACCTCAATGCACCCAGCAAATGCCTCACTGTGCCCGGCAAATGCCTCACTGCACCCAGCAAAGCAGCCACTGTGCCCGTCAAACGCAGCCACTGTGCCCATCAAACGCCTCACTACGCCCATCAAACACCTCACTGTGCCCGTCAAACGCCTCACTGCGCCCATCAAACACCTCACTGCACCCAGCATTTGAAGGGCCACTGTGCCCTTCAAATGCAGCCACTGTGCCCATCAAACGCCTCACTGCGCCCAGCAAACGCCTCACTGCGCCCAGCAAACACCTCTCTGTGCCCGTCAAACGCCTCACTGTGCCCGTCAAACACCTCACTGCACCCAGCAAATGCCTCACTGTGCCCAGAAAACGGCTCACTGCGCCCATCAAACGCAGCCACTGTACCCAAAAATTGCCGCCACTGTGCCATCAAACGCAGCTACTATACCCATCAATTGCTGCCAGATTGTCAAGCCACAGTTGTGCTCCCTGGGGGTATGCTGATCGCACATCCGTGCTGCTGGAGGGAGCCCAGACGACCATAAATGAGGGACCTGCATGTCATGGTAAGTGAGACCATCCCATATCCCACTCCATCTTCCCCGAGGACAGGGACAACCCCCCTCCCCCCCTCTGAGGACAGGGACCCCCTCCCCCCAAGACAGAGACCCCCTTCTCCCCCCTGAGGACAAGGAAACCTTCTCTTCCCTGAGGGCAGGGACCCCCTTCTCTGCTGGAGACAGAGACCCCCTTCTCCCCTGGGGACAGGGACCCCCTTCTCACTCTGGGACAGGGATCCTATCTCACCTGGGGGCAGGAACTCCATCTCCCCTGGCAACAGGGACTTCATCTCACCTAGGGACCCCATCTTCCCTGGGGATCAGGACCCCACCTCCCCTAAGAACAGGAACCTGATCACCCTGTGTGTGCCAACCTCACTGCCCTGCCTGCCATGTGTCCTGTGTGAGGGCCCACCTGTGACAGCTCTTATCAGGACTTCATCCCACTGTGTGATGCCCTACATGACTGATCCCTCTGTGTGCACCCCTTACACAGGGAACCCCTCTGTCTGCTTCCCCTACATGTCTGCATACTCTGACCACCACCTGTACCATTTCCACATCCTCTGACTGCCTCCTGTATCCTGTGCACATGTTCCGACCACCTCTTGTACCATGTCTGCAGCCTCTAACCACTTCCTGTATCCTGTCCGCAGCCTCTAACCATCTCTTGTATCCTGTCTGCAATCTCTGACTATCGCTTGTCTTTTAACGTGTCTGCAGTCTCTTAGGGGGAGTCTGGAGAGGAATCAAGAGTGAGAGCACCGCCGGGATTGGGATTACGGGAGGAGTCAGACGTGTATGGACTGTGGAGAAGAGACTATAGAATAAAAACCAGAACCACCAACCTGGAGCCGCCTAACTGAGCCCTGCACGCTGCACCGGAGAGGAGGTCAGTGACAGCGCTGTCAGGCCAGTCTGAGGGGGGGGGGGGTGAATACAATTATGTAAGAGGGCACTGATATAAAGGTTTCCCCTCATCTCAGTAACACCCCCCCTCTTACCTTACTGTATTCACTCTGTGGAAGGTGGTCTCTGGTCACCAGAGTCCCCACCCCCCACACACCTCACATTTCCTGGCATTCCCCTTTACATCAGAGTCCGCAGGATTCTGCCCCCTTACAGTGTAAGGGAACTCAGATGTAAAGGAAAATGCTGCAGAGCAAAATCTAAGGAGGAACTCTGATTGATGTAAGGGGTGCTCTGGCGGTTGAGCTATGGGGGGAGGAATTTAAAAATCGACGGGTTCGTTTTCACTGCGATAATCTGGGGGTGGTACAGGCCATCAATAACAACACTGCGTCTTCCCCACCAGTTGTGCGACTCTTGCGGCACCTGGTTCTGCAGTGTTTATGTATTAATTGTTTTGTGACTGCTGTGCATGTTCCTGGGATCGATAATTCAGTGGCTGATGCGTTATCTCGTTTCCAGTGGGACAGATTTCGTCAATTGGCTCCGGAAGCGGAGGCGCATGGAATTTCTTGTCCCGAGAGGTTATGGAGCATCGCATTGCCACTGCCCAGTGGTTGATACGCGAGTCGGTGTCTGCGGCTACATGGAAAGCTTACAGTAAGGTTTGGTTGGAATGGGGTGCCACGATGAGGGTAGTGTTTATTTGCTGCTTTATTTTATCGGTAGGAACTTTGAGGGGGGGTGTCGGCTTCCTATATGTCGCGCAAATTGGCTGGTCTGGCTTTCATTTTTCAGTTGGCGGGTCAACGGGAAGCCACAAAAGCTTTCATGGTTCGGCGCACTATGCATGGATATCGCGCAGGTTGCACCGCGGCCGACACGAGACGTCCAGTTTCTTTTCAGCTTTTGGGGGTTGTGAAACAGTTAAAAAGTGTTTGCGTTTCACAGTTTGAGAGGGTCTTATTCCGGGCCTTTTGGTGTTGGCCTTTTTTGAGGCTTTCAGGGTGGGAGAGTTGGTGAGTAGGAACAAAAAAGGGGATGGCGGTTTGAACTTCCGCGACGTGTCGGTGCGGGACAAAACGTTGGGAGCGTTCCTAAGGAGGTCCAAGACAGATCAGTTGGGCAAAGGGGCCTGGGTGGAATTGAGTACTATACCGGGTTCCCCTGTATGCCCGGTGGCGGCTGTGGGGGAATTTCGCCATATTAGACCTGAGGGTGGGGGGGGGGGGGGTTTCTTCTTACATGAGGAAGGCACTGCTTTGTCCCGATTTCAATTTCAGGCGGTTTTTAAAAAATGCTTAGTGGCAGCAGGTTTGTCGGCAAAAGATTATTCCTCTCATTCGTTTCGCATCGGGGCTGCCACAGAGGCAGTCCAGTGGGGGTTGGATGACAAGGCGGTTCAGAGTATTGGGCGTTGGGAATCAGTGAGATTTAAATTGTACGTTCACCCACATTTGTTGTAGGTTAGGAAATATACCGAGGTGGGTGTTTTTTTTACAGTTTGTGGCTTCTCTCCTCATGGTAATTAATGTGGTACCAGGTTTATGTCATTTTTCCCTTTGCCCTCCCCCACCCTATTCCTCTGTTCTCTTTCTTTTCTTCCAGATTCAGGAACATGTCTGGTGTGGATCCTAGGACACTCATATGTGTATTGGGGTGCTAGGAGGGCGGATGTCAGGAGGAATGGCAGGTTGTTGGGTTTGTCCGGGGAGGAGGGCACGGTACGTTGGCTCGGAGTCCCGGGAATGCTATGGTCTAGGGTGGTGCCTGAAATGCACAGGTACGCTCAATTAGATCGCCCCCCTGATGTGGTTGTGTTACACGTGGGGGGTAATGATTTGGGTTTGCGTGTGCAAGGCAGTTGACCAGGGATATAAAGTTCGATTTGTTACGGTTGTAATCATTTTTTCCCGATACGATTTTTATATGGTCCGATATTGTGGCCAGGACGGCTTGGCGCTTTGCTCGCTCTGTCACAGGTTTGAACAGAGCCAAGGTGAAAGTGAATAAAGCTGTGGCTAAGTTTTTCGTGCGGAATGGGGGTTTGGTGGTCTGGCACCGGGATTTAGAGGAGGAGACGTGGCGTTTTTTGCGGGCAGACGGAGTGCACTTGAATGCCATCGGCATTGATTCGTGGCAGTTGGGTCTGCAGGATGGTGTGCAGAGGGCGATTAGGATGTGGAGGGCAACATGCACGTAAGGTATCACGTGTGTGTGCTGTGGCGCTAGGTCTATGGGGTCTTTGAAGGCGGGGCTAAAAAATAATGGAGGTTTAGGGGGGTTGGGCACATATGGAGGTATGGGTGTCCTTTCCCTTAAAATGTGAACTGGAGTTTACAAGGTTGTATCTATAAGGAAGTTGCTGGTTCGTCCCTGAGCTTTCGTAATTACGCAAGGGGGGCCATTTTTTGTTATGGGTTTACCGATACAACTGGTTGGTTGGAGATTCTAATTTTACCTTCAAAGACCCCTAGATCAGGAATGTTTAATGCTGATGTATATATTTGGTTGATAATGTTTTTTGAAAAATTTATTTTTATGCATTAAGTTATGTTTCAGAGTATTTTTGTATTTTATATGTTTGTAATAAAAAGGGCTGCTATGGCCATTCGACTCCAAAAAGATTGTGTCGTCTGGTCAATTTAGGTAAGACATAGAAGGTATAGGTTGTCATTTGGGATGCCTCAAGAGTGAACACATCCCCTAGTCAAGTACAGGCCCGGAGCTAGGTACTGAGGGGAGGGCCTCCATGATGAGGGTGGGGGCCAGTGAGTCTCGGGCTACGTGCCAACGGAGTTTGGAGGAGGGCCGGCTGGGCAGGGATGGTGACGCGATAGGGGACGGAGCCGGCGCGCGTGGCTCAGTTCGAGCCGGGTTAACGGACACGGAGGAGCTTTTTTCCCACCATCCCTCCCTAACTTAAAATTTTGTTGGTGGATGGACAAGGTGATTGGGTTGGTTTAGTTTTAAGGGGTGTATTATTTCCTGTTGGGTTGTCCATGGGTGATTGACGTTTTGTTGTCGTAGCAGCTCTAGGTCTATGGGGTCTTTGAAAGCGGTGCTAAAAAAAATGAAGGTTTAGGGGGGTTGGGCACATATGGAGGTATGGGTGTCCTTTCCCTTAAAATGTGAACTGGAGTTTACAAGGTTGTATCTGGAAGGAAGTTGCTGCTTTGTCCCTGAGCTTTCGTAATTACGCGGCGGGGGGCCATTTTTTGTTATGGGTTTACCGATACAACTGGTTGGTTGGAGATTCTAATTTCTAGGAAAAAGTATATGATGTTCCCCGTGGGGTTTTAAGGCAGCAAAAAAAAACACTATTTTGAAAAGATCAAAAAGTTTTATTTAATATAGTATCCAAAAAAACATACATATAGATTTATATTGTTAAAATGCAAGCTCTGGTTTACATGTTGCAATCTATCTGGCCAAAGAGAGGTACATGCAAAAGTCTGTACAACAATGTATTATATTCATAAAACAGTTGTAGTAAAGTGGATTTCAAGAAAATAATTTTATCTGACGAGGATGCGCCCCACTGCCCCAATGCATTTCGACCGTATTTAGGGGTTTTGGTCTTCTTCAGGGGGGAGAAAAAAGGGGGGGTCACATTGCATTTCTGCGAAACATCAGAAAAAATTATTAAAAATTATTATCAATCGTTTATACATAGTTATATTATTTTCTTTTACCGTACAGTTGCATGCATGTCATAGTTACCCCTTTGTCAAGATGTGTTACATAGACCAGAGACTTGTTTTAAAAAAAACAAGAATTTTCCTTTTCATCACTTGGAGGTTTACACCCACTTCGCCATCATGTAGTGTCCCCTCACTTCCCAGAATATGGGAAGAGAAAAAGGAAACCACCCCGTAGAAAAGAGGGGGAGGTTATAGATCCCGGGCTAACAGGGGACGGCGCTGAGATAGCACTATCCACCTAAGATGGAGAAAGCGCAAAGGAGACACACACCTGGAAGCAATAATAATTATTTAGTAATTGATAAAGAATTTTTAAAGAAAATATTTATTTTATGACATGTTATCAGCATTAAACTGACTACATCTCGTGAGAGGAAGGGGCCATAGCTGACACATGCAATGTATTTGATTTATTTGCTAAATAACTACAATTAATTAATTATATTGTATATGATACTGTATTAAAGGTATATACTAAGGTTATGATAGTGTCAATGGTATGTGCAGTAAAAGTAGTGTGAAGATAGAAAATTTCATCAATATAAACTATAAAAAGTGGCGATGTGTATATGAAGATAAATATATAAATAAATAAATGAATAAATAAATAAATAAATAGGGACAAAGAGAAAGAAAGGAAAGAGAAAAGAAAAAAAGAAAAGAAAAAAAAGAAAAGAAAAAAAAGAGAAAAAGAAAAAGAAGAGAAAAAGGGAGAACGAAAGGGGGGGAAAAGGAAAAAATTATAATAAAATTACAATGAATATAAGTGTGTAATTAGCATAATGTAAGTGAAAAATAATGTGCAGTGATTGACTAATTTGAGCGTGGTAATCTACAGTGAAGAAGAAGTGATAAAGAGATTAGCAATAAATAGATAGAGAAGTGTATAAGTAATGTGATGTAAATGACCGATTAATATACTATAATTAAATAGTTCAAGCACAATAGTCTGCAATAATTAAAGTTTAAATTACCTGTGAATATCGTTATTTCAATTAATACCCAAAGGGAATATGTGGTAATGATTAGTTTGTCAACGATCAAGCAAGATCTGCAAGGTGGTATAGGCCAGTAAGAATTTTTTCATTGTTAGCAGAAAAACACAGGATTCATTATGATAGCCTGCTTTTCCCCTTCCCCTAGGGCATACAAGGCCAAGGGGAAAAGGGGAAGATCATCCCATGGTTTGGTTATCAAAGGCAGATAGTTTTCCCTTACCTGGTGCTGTCATATGTACGTGTCTGCGCTTCCAGAGAGTCAAGCTGAAATGCCATAGATGCAGACGGCCTTTATAAAGGGCTCTACTTACATTAAAGTTAGATTGCTCTCAGGTGTGGATGTATCCGCTGCGCCTCCCCCATCAGTGTGTGTGCTGGGGACATAATGTGGCCCTATCGCCAGAAGGCATATCATGCCCTGGGACTACCATCGCCTCCGATGAACTACGCATGACGTCACGCGGGGCGCGCGCGCATGCGCAGTGTGAGCGCCCCGGGATTCCCCAGCGCGCTCATCTCCCTTCCCCAGGACGCCGCCGGCAAGGATAGTGCCTCCACACAGGCAGTTGTATTACTCTGTGGGGGCCTCTGAGCTGGGAGATGATACAATGTATCTCTCCCCACACTCTCACCTTGCCGTGAACATCGTTTTTAAAGGGCACAGTCCAGTGGCACAGTGCATAGAGCTCCATAGAGAAGGGGAGGAAAAAATGGTTATGAGATATATATATCTACAGCATTATTTGAATAGGTATATAGTGGTTATAAGATACATGGGAATTATAACATGTTATATTAGCATCTACAGTATCATCATAGTAAAATACATATTGGTCTTTTTATTGACACTTGCGAGCGTATGGTGGTAAAAGAAATAAGGAAGAGAGGCAAAGAGAAAGCGAGAGACATAGCAACTAATAATAATTGTAACAGTATCACTAAATTTTTTTTAAGCTAATAAGAGGTAAATGTGATAATATTGATTTTTACTCCGTTGTTTGATACAAAGTCGCAGAGAGAGGGAGAGGGGGGATAGGGGAAGGCGACTTATAGAAAATAGGCCAGACAGTACGTTCAGTAATTAGATGTTAGTTATATATTTTCATCATTTCTTCAGGGACAAATGCCTGATTGCATAGAAGGGTAAATGGCAAAATTTGTATATATATCGGTTAGACAATAATTATATAGTGTAAACGGTATACCACCATATTGAGTCCTGTCTGGTCCCACCCTTTGTCGTCCATCTATATCCCCTCTAACTGGTTTTCCCCGACGAGTATCCCTGCAAAAACGGTGCAAAGGACACTGATTCGTTCAAACCAGGATAGGTGGTTGCGTGAAGGGTGTATATCCATTTTTGCTCTATTTGGAGCAATAGCTTGTTCGAGTCGCCGCCTCGATCGGGAATATGTACCCGATCGAGAGCGGCGAATGACATTTTCGGCATCTTATAATCGTGGTTTGTGTCGACGTGTCGACCAAGGGGGAGGTAAATGTTCCCTATCTGCATACTATATGCATGTTTAGAGGTTCTGCACCAGAATTTTTGTCTCGTTTTGCCTATATAATAGGCACCGCATTCGCAGACCATTAAATATACAATCCCACAGGTTTGACAATTTACGAAATGTTGTGGTCGAAAAGTTTTGCCATTTGGAAGAATAAATACCTGTTCTTTGCGTATTAATGGACAGTGGGCACAGTTCCCACATAGGAAGGTGCCCAAAACTGTACAGTGCTTCTTATTGGTTTTTCTGTATTCGCTTTTTACTAGCCTATCTTTAAGGGAAGTGGCCCGTTTATATGTGATAGCGGGAATTGGGGACACAAATTGCGCTGTCACTTCATCATCACACAAAAGTGGCCAATGTCTTCTAATTATTGTAGTGATTTCTTTATGTTGTGCAGAAAAGCGCATTATCATGCGGGTTTCCTCCTTCTTAGCCTTTTTGATAGGATTGATTTTATCTAGTAATGAATGTCTGGTTTGTTCAATAGCATGGTTGTAGGCCCTAGGTAGGCAACTACGACTGTAGCCTCGATTGAGCAAGCGGCTTTGGAGATTGCCAGCTTCGATCTTGAATGCTAGATCAGTAGAACAGTTTCTCCTAAATTGGAGATATTGTCCATAAGGAATGGACTTTATTAGGGAAGAGGGATGGAAGCTATTGGCGTGTAATACGGTGTTTCCTGCAGTGTTTTTCCTATATAATGTAGTAGATAGATTACCTAAGGGATCTGCCTCTATTTTGACATCTAGGAAAGTAACCATTTTAGTATCATAGCTGATGGTAAATTTTAAATTAAATGTGTTTACGTTCAAAAGATCAAAAAACTCAATTAGAGCCACCTCTGAACCTCCCCAAACGACGAAGATGTCGTCGATGTACCTGAGCCAGATTATAACCTGGCTCAGGTACTCCTCGAGACCCTCGTCGCTGGGGAGTGACTTCTCCCACTCCCCCAGGTACAAATTGGCGTAGGATGGGGCACAGCAAGTCCCCATCCCTACGCCCTGTACCTGGAGGTAGTGGGAGCCGGCAAAGAGAAAGAAATTGTTGTTTAAAATATAATCCAATACATCCAAAAGGAAAGTAGTGAATTTGTTGTCATATCGCAAATTGCGAACCAGTACATCCTGTATTGCGCGTAAACCCATGATATGTGGAATAGAAGAATACAGGGACTCAACATCTATGGTAACAAGGAGTGCTTGTTTGGGAAGATGCAATGTTTTTATAACTTTCAAAAAGTGTATGGTATCTTTTATGAATGATGGTAGAGCAATAACAAAAGGTTGTAAATATGCATCTATAACCCTACTGAGGTTTTCTGAGATACAAGCAATTGGGGTTGGGGCAGGACCCGCCCCACCTCTGGAGAAAGAACCCACCCCCATTTCCGGACACTATAGGACGCCCGGCATTGGAGGGCCAAGGGGGATCTCGGACCACTCCCCTCTTATGCTTAGTTTAAAGATAGGGAGGGAGGAAATATTGAGGGGGTGGAAAATTAACCCGTGCTGGTTTGAGATACTCAGAAGTATAGATACCATCCCACCAACACTGAGGGATTATATGGGATACCCTTAAGGCTTTCTTGAGGGGATTATTAATTCAGCAGGTGGCGAAGTACAACAAGGGGTAAGGGCACAGGAAGAAAATAAAAGGAGGGAAGCGGCTGCAGCGGAGGCTAATTATATTCTAGCCCCAACAATGGAAGGGAAAGAAAAATGGCTGGAAAAACAACAGGAATATAAACTCCAAAAGTATACTGGAAAGCTTTGAGGAGTTCTATAGGGACTTATACTCCGCACGAGTAAGGGGAGCGGGGAGATCAATGATGGAGAGTTTTTTGGGGAAGGTAGCCCTTCCGAAGATAACACTTGAAGAAAGAGTTGGTCTGGATTCCCCAATAACGCTCTCCGAATTACAACAGGCTGTAGCCGACATGGCAAATCAAAAGTCTCCGGGTCCGGATGGTCTCCCAACGGAAACGTATAAATACTATGGGGATATCCTGCTCCCGGAACTGTTGAAGGTTTTAGGGGGGGCAATGGAGGTGGGTTATCTCCCTGAGTCAATGAGAGAAGCTACCATCATCGTACTTCATAAGGAAGGGAAAGATCCCCTAGATGCCGCTTCGTATAGGCCAATCTCCCTTTTGTGCACGGATGCAAAAATTCTAGCTAAAGTTATCTCAGCTAGAATGGATAAAGTTATTTCAAAATTGGTCCACCCTGATCAGTCTGGGTTCATAGCAAACCGATCAACCAGTACAAATATAAGGAGAGCTTTTTTAAATCTTCAAACGCCAACAGATAATATAGGGTCGAAGGCGATATTATCATTGGATGTGACCAAAGCCTTCGACTCTATAGAGTGGGAATACATTTGGCGTATACTGGAAGAGTTTGGATTTGGACCCACGCTGATCGGGTGGATCAAGATGCTCTATGACAGACCAGTAGCTAGATTAAAAATTAACAATAGATTTTCAAATCAAATAAAATTGGAAAGGGGAACCAGGCAGGGGTGCCCTTTATCGCCCTTGCTCTTTGCGCTAGCTATGGAGCCCCTTGCGGAGTACATCAGAAGGAGCCCTGACATTGTAGGTTTCCGTAGGATCTCAGGAGAAGAGCGTATAGCATTATATGCTGATGATATATTGCTCTTCCTGGGGGACATAGAACACTCATTGGAGGAAGTAATGAAAGCTGTGGAGAGGTTTGGTAGTTTCACGGGTCTAGAGATCAACTGGACGAAGTCAGAGCTCCTTCCGATGGCCGAAATAAGGGAAGGGATGCTAAGGAATAGCCCTAAATTAGCAGTCGTAGATTCCCTTAAATATTTAGGGATCAGGATAACAAGAGACCCCAATCAATACTTGCATAATAATCTGATACCAATATTGGGGAAGTTTAGGGAGAAAATTAAAACATGGAAATCCCTCCCCCTGTCTAGTGCCGGTAGATGTTCATTAATAAAAATGATTTGGCTGCCCCAACTGTTGTATGTGCTCCATAATGCCCCCATATGGATCCCCAGAAAATGGTTTGATAAAATCGAGAGTCTATTTAGGGAATTGGTGTGGAAGGGGGGACAGGCAAGAATACGGCTTCGGACTCTGCAACTCCCTTCAGGGGAAGGGGGTCTTGCACTGCCCAATCCTGAGATATACTATTTAGCGTCTCAGTTACAACAATTAGTGGGATGTTGTGCCCAAGAGGGAGGGTCCCCTAATGGAAAAATTCTTTTGACAGGCGCGCTACACGAGACCATAATAGAAACTTTAGAGGCAGGGTCGTTTGGGGCTAAGAACCCAACAACAAAAATGGTCAGTAAAGTTTGGAAAGTCGTCAAAAAAAAGTTAAAATATATGGAGACTAACATATATACCCCAATCTGGAACAATAGCAACCTACAGGAATTACGTATAATGGGGAAAATCAGGGAGTGGGAAAATAGGGGAATTAAAAAAGTGAGCCAAATATACGATGGTCAGGCCATAAAAAAAATTCGAAGTACTAAAAAGGGAATTTGATATCCCCCAGAATACACAGTTTAGTTATCTTCAAATAAGCCATGCCCTAGAAGCCCAGTTTCGAAACCAACCTATGGTATGGGAGGAACTACCAGTGCTACAGGTTATTGGGGAGCCAGGATCCACTAAAGGATTAATATCTGTGATATATAAAACTACTGAACAGAGGGACCCTAGGCGAAGTAAAGCTGCTGGAGGTAAAAAAAAAATGGGAACAGGATCTAGGTGCCATTCCACAGGGACAATGGAAGAGAATACTAGAACTAGCCCCGATGATATCGGTTTCGCCCGCCCAGAAATTCTCACATCTGATGCTACTCAACAGAGCGTATTATACACCAAAGCTGTTATGTAAATTTGGAAGAAGGCCTAATGATAAGTGTCCGGACACTATAGGACGCCCGGTGGGGTTACTGTAGCTTTTGTGTATTTTCGGAGTGCTGTAGAAGGTAGGCACTTTGGGATGTTATGTGGATAAACCAAAGAAAAAAGTCCGCCCTCTTGGGTGTATCACTCTGCGCTCATGGATATAAATATTTTAAAGTATAAAAATCAATAAATATATATACACATCAAGGATCAATAAATATGATATAAATATGGTAAGATATGGATGGATGAAAAATATATATGTTTACATATAATAATAAAGCAGCTGCTGTAAGATCAAAGCAAGAATGGTGATATGGCGATATCTAAATGAGTCCCAACACCCTTATAGGTGCTATCTCTACAAAATATCGCAGCAGCGCTATAAACTTAAAATGACAAGTTCATAAATAATTCCTGCAATCATGAAAACAGTCTGTACGAAGTGCAGTTAAAGAGTTCTTTCTGTGATATAGTGATGAGGCTTCCACCCGGTAGTAATTTCTATCACCTCGTGTTGGTAAAAAACTCCCCTTTGGGGATGCACTCACCAGAGCAAAGAAAGGTACAAGCATATCAATCAGAAAACCAATGAACCCTGCAACATCTTTGGCCCGTCTGCTTTTCCTGCTCCTGCATACATCAGAGTAGTTCTCCTCCCATAGTATCCAGCACAGAAGAAAAATATATAGCAGATAGCGTAGTACAGTTTGGAAAAAGGGTGTTTATTTATAGTTCCCCGTATCCCCCCAAGTAAAATATGCGTACCACAATACAATTATTTAAAAGCTTTGAATAAAAGTAAAACGGCACTCTGCCTGTAAGGTTCCCGTCCGCCGGAAACCACGCCGAAAGACCGCTGTGTAGAGAATCCTCGTACACTTCCTGGTGTCTCAGCCGGCTGGAGCGCACGTTGGAACGCACACACGTCACTTCCTGCGAGGCCACGACCCTGACGCGTTTCGTCACTTCCGGACGTCGTCCTCAGAAATTAGAATCTCGCCAGAGATTCTAATTTTACCTTCAAAGACCCCTAGATCAGGAATGTTTAATGCTGATGTATATATTTGGTTGATAATGTTTTTTGAAAAATTTATTTTTATGCATTAAGTTATGTTTCAGAGTATTTTTGTATTTTATATGTTTGTAATAAAAAGGGCTGCTATGGCCATTCGACTCCAAAAAGATTGTGTCGTCTGGTCAATTTAGGTAAGACATAGAAGGTATAGGTTGTCATTTGGGATGCCTCACAAGTGAACACATCCCCTAGTAATGTTGATTATGTATGTTATACAGCTGCAGCAGGTACATCCTCCACTGTCAGCATAGAAAGAGTGGTGGTTGACCCCTTTGAGAAATGCCGCTGGTGATCTAGATGCGGGACTGAGGTCCTTCAACATACCCCTATGCTCTACCCTATGGCTCCCCGGACGCTGATATCATGGAATGTCCGGGGAATGAATTCCAAAATTAAACGTGCCCTAGTCTTTAAATTCCTCCAAAAATACTCCCCAGACATCTGTATCTTGTAGGAAACCCACCTGGTGGGTAGCAGAGTCCCCAGCCTCAAAAAACCCTAGGCAGGACACTACTACCATGCTACCCACTCAACTCATGCCAGGGGGATTAGTATTCTCATTCGTAGATCCCTCCCCTTTACACTCCTGGACTTGCATCTAGATCCCGAGGGAAAATATGTTGTTCTTCATGCATGTATTGACGGAATGCCTTTACTATTACTGAGATTGTACAACCCCCCTCCGGCCTTCATTGGACTTCTCCATAAGATAGCACAGATCCTGGCATCCCACTTGGACACCGCTGTGATCTTAGCGGGGGACTTCAATATGGCACCATGCCCCAACATGGACAAATTGTCTCCTGACCCAGCCACAGACTCTCCACTCTCCCGTAGGGCGGAGACTATAGTCCTCACAGACGTTTGGAGATGGAAGTACCCAGGGACAAGAGGCTACACCTGTAGCTCTGCCACATACAAGGTTATGTCAAGTATTGATCTTGTCTATGTCAGCAGCACGGTCTTAGCTAAGATACATGAACTCTCTGCTATCCCTAGAGGGATCTCAGACCACTCGCCTATCCTCCTGAAATTACACACAAAGGTAGCCCCGGGCAATCACCTGTGGCGTCTATCTAGATACTGGATATCAGACGAGCGCGTCGAACCTGTAGTCGAAACAGCTATTACGCAGTACTGGGCCCCCGACCCAGATGGTACCAAGACCCGACCAGGTGGGAAGCAGTCAAAATACATATTAAACAACAATAGAGATCGGTTGTGGAGTCGGCACGCTTGTCTTCCCAGGCATCTCTTGCCCAGGTTGAGGCTAATGTACAGAGGCTGGAGGCTGAGTACCTCGAGGGTGAAGGAGAAGACAGGAGAAGGGATCTGCTTGTGGCCCTTAGGGAGGTCCAGCTTATCAGACTCTCAAACAAGCAGCTACTTTATCAATCACAAAGGGTGTTTGCGCAGGGCGAGCGGTCAGGCCGCATGCTGGCCTGGCTCTCCGGGGAACCGGCTGATGCCACAAACATAGCTACTATAAAAGATGAATCAGGGAGACTGCTGTCAGAGCCAGGGCACAT
Organism: Lithobates sylvaticus; assembly: GCA_028564925.1. Taxonomy (NCBI): domain Eukaryota; kingdom Metazoa; phylum Chordata; class Amphibia; order Anura; family Ranidae; genus Lithobates; species Lithobates sylvaticus. The sequence continues at coordinate 130,100,963 of CM053031.1, forward strand.
AAAAGCACGCTTTACGGCTTACTACAGGAGTTTGTACTCCTCCAGGACTGAATACACACCGGTAGAACTCCAATCTTATCTAGACGATATACAATTCCCCACCCTATCAGAGGAAGCATGCTTACAATTAGAAGCCCCTATCACCCTACAAGAGGTCCAGATGGCGGTGTCCTCTATGCAGGCCGGGAAGACCCCTGGGGATGACGGCCTTCCAATTGAGTGCTTTAAAACACACTGTGCCTCACTGGTGGCAAGACTCAAAGGGACCCTCTTATCATCCCTTAGAGCAGGGACCCTGCCACCCTCCATGAAGAGAGCAGTGATCGTGGTCATCCCCAAACCAGGGAAGGACCCGGAATTATGCCAGTCCTACAGACCAATATCACTATTAAACGTAGATGCAAAAATCCTAACTAAAGTACTTGCCAACCGTCTCAATGCAGTGATACTCTCCCTGATACATGGGGATCAGACCGGCTTTATGCCAGGCAAAGGCACAGATATTAATCTGCGGAGGCTGTTTACTGTGATAGACCGGGTGGCTGGAAGGGGGGGGGGGAGGAGGTGATCATTAGACGCTGAGAAAGCCTTTGACTCGGTGGAGTAGGACTACCTGTGGAATGTATTGCAGAGGTTTGGATTCGGTCCTACCTTTTTATTTGGCTTTGGATGCTGTATTCGGATCGGACAGCTTGGGTCCGGACAAATGGCCTACTGTCCGCACTGTTCCCACTCCACCGGGGCACCAGGCAAGGATGCCCTCTCTCCCCGGCCCTATTCGCCCTTGCTATCGAGCCCCTGGCTATCCTCATCCGGTCTTTAATGACAATTGCTGGTATATCAGTGCACCCCATTGTAGAGAAAGTGTCTATGTATGCTGACGATACACTTCTCTACCTTAAAGACCCCCACCAATCCCTGACAAAGCCCTAGAACTGATCGACACATTTGGTAAATTTTCCGGTATTAGAATCAATTGGGATAAGTCAGTTCTTTTCCCTCTAAATCAAGGTGGACCCCCTCCGGGTCTTCCTGCTCCCCTTCAATGGGTACCTCCCACAGTACTTAGAGGCCAATGTTTACCCTGTTCTTCAGAAACTCATACAGAAGAGTTCTGTCTGGAAAAACGTACCACTTACCCCGATAGGCCGGGTTAACCTCCTAAAAATGTCCTTTCTTCCTAAATTTCTCTATGTTTTTAGAAAAACTCCCATAGCTATACCCAATTAATTTTTCACCAAACTAGAGTAAACGGTCACATTGTTTATATGGCAGGGGTTGGTGCCGAGAGTAGCTAGAGCAACGCTTCAGTTGGGATTGTCTGAGGATGGCCTTGCACTCCCCAATTTTAGAAAGTATTACTGGGCTGCAGTTCTAGTGACAGTGAGGTTGTGGTTCACACAGGACCAGTCTAACCCATCAGTCAACCTCGAGGCAGCAATACTGGGTTCATATTCCGAACTAAGCAACATAGTATATAGAGGGCCTAGATCCACCACGCAAACCACTACACCCATGAAGACCACGATACGCGTATGGAAACAAGTTTCCAAACATGTAGAGGAACCACAGACGATCTCCCCTCATGTAGCCCTATGGGGAAATTCATCACTACCCCATCTGTGGTTGATTACCAACCCACAGGTCTGGGCTAGATATGGAGTGAGAACTATGCGGGATACCATACCTGGGGGACGTTTACTCCCTTTTGGAGAGCTGAGAGATAGGTTTGGACTTCCTCCATGGATGTATTTCAGGTTCCTACAGCTAAGACACGCCCTCAGGGTGCAGTTCCCCAACTCTATCAAGGTTGAACCCCACTCGGTAGAGAGGCTGCTTACATCCCGCATTGTAGATAGAACACTATCCTCCATATACCTCAGGCTTTCATGCGCAGGCGGAACAGGGGCCACCAGGGCCTTTGCGGCCTGGAAGAGAGATCTCCCGACACTGAACGAGGAGGACTGGTCTGAGGGCCTACAGCAATATATCCCTCTGATGATTTTTGCAAAAGACAGATTTGTACAGTTAAAATTCCTCCACAGGGTACACTACACACCCCAAATGCAGGCGTCAATATACCATACATCTCATGATAAGTGCCCTAAATGCAACCGAGAAGTTGGCAACTACATACATATGGTGTGGCTCTGCCCATGAGTACAAGAGTTCTGGCGGACTGTAGCTGCTGACATGACCTCAATAAGTAGGCTATCCATAGGGCTTGATCCCTTGATTCTACTGCTGGGTATCATGGATAATTTGCCCACAACCACACACAAGAAATGTTTTTTTTTTTTACACTGCATTTTATGCCAGGAAAACAATACTACTCCAATGGAAGACAATAGAACTGCCTCGAAACTCTGGAGAGACTTGGTGAATGCTGACCTCCCTCTCTATAAACTGACTTATATGGGATGGAATTGCCCCAAAATTTTTTATAAAATATGGTCGGCTTGGGTAGAGGCTAGGGGTCTCCTGGTATAGTGCCAGCTGTGGATCTATCCCCAATACCCCCCTCTCCAACCCTCATGGGGGGGCCTTCCCCCTCCAAAGACCTTCAGCATCGTGAAGCTAGACAGTATCTTAAATCTCCCCTCTTCCCTCCCCCCTACCCCTACCCCTTCCTTTCCCCATTTCTCCCTCTTTCTTATTAAGAGTATTAATTGTACACATTTTATGTGCTCTCAAGGCCTGATGAGAGTACACCCCTCATACCTATGCAATGGAAGACCCCTGAAATATCCATAGACCTTGATACACTTACAGACCATACGGGATTCTAACTTTGCAATAATTTGCTTGGAAATGTACCTTGCTCTCTTTCCTTAGTCCCGACCAGGTACAAACTTAGAAACCTACACTGTTGTACTGTTTAATAATAAAAACTGTGATGCTTGTTTTGTATAACATGTAACTGATTGAATAAAATATTCCTTCTGTTAAAAAAAAAAAAAAAAATTATCTAGTTAAATGTTACAGTAATTCATAGATATGTAGTAGTGGTATATATTTATACCAGGCGGGAGTGTACTGTCTATTACATTATTATTGTGTTGATGAAGGAACCATCTATTGGTTGTTCACTGCAATTGCACTCTAATTTCTTTTCTGTAAAGAAACAGAAAGTATTTTATATTTGTTAATAAAATGTCACCCTCACATCAGTGCAGAGCCATCTTAACTTTTAAAAGCACACCAGTGAAATTTTTCTTTATTCTGTAAGGATTATAATACAGCTGGATAAAAGGTGGTTTCTATACCTAGGTCCCATTACTTCACAGCTAGATATGTGCAATTCATTTAGTTCCAAATTCGTTTAACGAATTTCGATACATTTGTTAATTTGGAAATATCCGAATTAACAAAAAACAGTTTAATGAATTTTTCCGAAAATTCTAAAATCTGAAATACAAACTAACTAATAATAACTATTACTAACTATTAAATTATAGGTATTGGAATTTCCTTTCAAATTTGGCTGTTAGTGAACGTAACCAATTTATCTGAAGTTACAAATTATCAGAAATAACGAATGCTGTATCTAAACGAATGGAATGTAAAAAAATTAATAATAATAAAAACGTATTATTATTATTATTATTTTTATTAATTTATAACATTCCATTTGTTTAGATGCGGCATTCGTTATTTCAGATAATTTGTAACTTCGGATAAATTCGTATTTGTCACGTTCACTAACAGCCAAATTTGAAAAGAGATTCCAATACCTATAATTCAATAGTTAGTTATTCTTTCAAGTTTTTGTATTTTCTTTCTTATTTTAGAATTTACGAATTTTCGAATTTACTAACTTTCAAATTTTCGAATTTATGAATTTACGAATTGCGATCATAATAAATGACCCGAAAAACAAAAAAAAACAAATGAAACTAAAACTAAAACAAACAAATTTTTCAGCAGTGCACATGTCTATTCACAGCATGCCTCTTGTAGTTACACTCTAGTTTAAGATCTCATGTCACATTCCTTAAGCCCCATACACACTATTAGATTTTCTGCAAATTTTTGTCCTCAGATTTACCAAAACCATGCAGTGCAAGGGCCTGCGCAAGGGCATACAAATTGAAACTCTTAAGATTTGACCTCATATTGTATGGTTTTGGTAAATCTGAAGACAAAAATCGGCAGAAAATCGAATAGTGTGTATGGGGTCTAAGGCTGGGTTCACACAGGACGGCGGGGGTACACATTGGAAAAAGGGTCCTGTGTGTCTTTGGTTCTTTTCAGGTGCGAATTCAGGTGAAAATTCGGACCTTAAGCAGTGTACAGGGATGCACTGGACCCCTGCTAGGACCCACAGCCACATCAGTGTGAACCCAGCCTAAAAGACTGCTCACACCAATGCTGTTTAAATATGGTAAATCATGGGGGCGTGTCCGGATGCAACCAGAACAGGATGTGTTGCTGCAGAGCTCCGCTGATCCTGTCCTAATCCACCACCATCCTGTCCCAAAAACTCCACACTACATCGCCCCGCCGCCATCTTGAGGCCTGTGAGGCCTAACACATCCCCGGTCCCGGGTGCCATGATCAGCGAGACGAGGGGCGACCGATCAGTCCACCTCAGCAGCGGATGCCCCAGGGAGGTACCTGAACTGTGCAGGGAGCCAGAGGACCGCAGGAGGCCCAATCGGGGCCGATCCAGGACGCTGCGACCTGCCGCCATCTTGAGGCCTGCGGAGCCTCCAGCATCCCCGGTCTCGAGTGCCGCGATCGTCCGAGCGGGAGGCAGTTGTTTCATCCACATCTGCGGCAGCGATCTCCGGGAGGTGGCTAGCCAGTGTAGGGGCCTGAAAAAAATGCCAGAGGATCCATATAGGCTGTTGTCCTGCTGCTACCATCCTGCGGCCTACAGTGACCAGACCATCCTCCATACACAGGTACTGTGCCCCAGAGTGACTGTGCTGCCATCCCATTGCCTCCTCCATCCATCCCTATAGCTACTGTACCCTAAGGAAAACCCTGACCCTGCAAAGTGGGGATATCTCCACCACACCGCCTATCCTGCCTCCTGAGACCTAGTGCCTGCCTGCTGTCCCTCACCAAAAGCAAGGCCCCATCTTAGAGCAAGACATACAGCGGATGGGCCCCCCCAAGACCCGCTATTCTCATTCCAAGAAAAAAAAAGGCTTCTCATCCCGCTCCACCAGTGGCCACATTGTCTGGGCAACGGCCAGTGTCTGCAATGGCGGCGAACACATCAACCGCCGCGAAGTCGGGGCAGCGGAGTCCCCCGCGGGAGCAGAGATCCTGGCGGCCATTACATGCAAGGAAACCCTGACTACCAAGATTGATTTCCTGACTGTGGATGTCAGCCTCATCCGTCAGGACATGGATAAATTCAGATCCTGTATAGCGGAAGTGGAGGATAGGGTCTCCACGGTAGAAGATGTGGTTCGGTCGGATTCGAGGGAGGTGAGGGCCCTGCAACTACAAGTGAAGGCACTCCAGGAGCGAGCCATAGACACCAAAAACCGCCTCAGGCGCAACAACATTCGCATACTTGGCCTACCTGAGAGAACAGAGGGCCCCAGACCTGCTAAATTCACAGAACAGTTATTATCCACCCTATTTAATCTGGGCGATACGCCACCCACCTTTGTAGTGGAAAGAGACCACAGGGTCCCGCCACTCCCTCCCAGACCGGGGGCTCCTCCACATCCCTTCCTGCTACGCTTGTTGAACTACCGTGATCGCGACCGCATCCAGGCGGCGGCCCGAACCATACCGGAAATCAAATATGAAAATGCCAAACTGTCTTTCTTTCCAGATTTCTCCCAAGAGGTGCAGCAACGCCGCAAGTCGTTCACAGATGTCAGACGTCGACTTTGTGAAAAGGGAATTCGCTTTGGCCTTCTATACCCCAGCAGGCTGAGGGTCACCGATGGTGACAACACCCGTTTCTTCGACACCCCCGAGGCCTCTGCGGCGTGGTTGGATACCCGCTAGTGTCATGGCGCCAATTGGAACTGTGATGGACATGCAGCTTTCTGGAACCAGCTAAGTACCTTACCCTCCTCTGATGATCCGCTCATTGGTCCCTTGTTGACTTTCAGCATCTCCTATTCTCTCCTCTCACAGCCTTATGCACTGCTGCACCTCGCCATTACCCTAACCCTATATCCTACATCCTCTGCCAATGGAACTGAGACCAGCTCCTTCTGTCTTAGGAGCTCCAGCAACCTTTATGCAGACTTTTGTCCTTGACCCCTAAACGGGGAACTGTCCCAATTTCCCACCGAGTCACCCCCCCTCCCCCTCACCCAGGTCCCGGTGAGGACTTTTGACAGTTTTGGCAACCCCCCTCCCCCTTTGTTTGGTCCAGGACGTGACCATTCTAACCAAAGTTTAAAGGGTTTACTGTTGGTAAGTTCTGGGTATAGGCCCGATCTGATCGCTCCCCAGTTTCTCGGGACGTCATCAGATGAGGGCAGGGCTGACACCTTTGTGTCATTACAGGTATTGTTTATTAGTTTTGTTAATGTTTGTGTTCACTGTTTTTTTCATTCCATTGGTCACAATTGTGGATTTTTAGTACCTCATAATAAGTGGGATTTTAAGGGCAATGTAGTCAACGACTTGAACAGTATATATTAAAATTGTTGATAAATGTATTAATACACAAAAATTATACAAAAGGAAAAAGACAACAAAACAAGCATATACAAGTTATAGAAATGTTTTAAATAGCGTAGTAGCTGCATATATGTCATAGATCATAGGTGAGTGGCCATTTCATACTACAATAATAATACAATACAGAGACAGAAAGGAATATTTGCTCTGGATGTATAGTAGTCTGAAAAATCCAAAACATGCATATACAAGTTATAGAAATGTTTTACATAGCGTAGTAGCTGCATATATGTCATAGATCATAGGTGAGTGGCCATTTCATACTACAATAATAATACAATACAGAGACAGAAAGGAATATTTGCTCTGGATGTATAGTAGTCTGAAAAATCCAACGCGTTTTGAAATGTGCATATGTATATAGATTATTCCTCAGGGAAGCCACTCTTTCTAAAAATATAGAATGATGACATCAGTATAATACAGCGACATTTTTAATTTAATTTGACAGAGATAGAAATTTGTTACCGTATATACTCGAGTATAGGCCATCCTGAATATAAGCCGAGGCCCCTAATTCACCACAAAAAACTGGGAAAAACGCATTGACCCGTGTATAAGCCGAGGGTAAAAAATGCAGCAGCTACTGTAAGTGGAAAAGAGGGTCAGCAATGCCCATCTGCAGCTGCATGTCCCCTGTACAGACCCCCCCTGTGTCCCCATTGCAGCCTACCGGTGCCGATCTGTGCCGATCTGCGGGTCCTGTGTCCTGTGTCATCCGTCATCTGTCTTCTGTCTTCCGCCGATGCAGTCTCGCTCTGTCCCCCCACAGCGTGTAAGGCGCCATTCTAAAATTACAAAAGCCGCGCCTCCTCCTCGTCCGTGATAAGAGGAACGCTGTTTTCCCAGCAGTCAGTGTGCAGTGTTCCGCCTATCACGGACGTCCTCTCATCCTCATCCATGAGATGAGAATGACAGGACGTCCGTTATGGGCGGAACACTGCACACTGACTTACTGCTGGGAAAATTAGTGTCCGCCTATCACGGACGGACGGGCGGGAGGAGGAGGCGCGGCTTTTGAAAACTGACGTCTGTCTGCATGACACGCTGTTCATGTAGGCAGACGGCGGTGACTCGAATATAAGCCGAGGGGGGGGACTTTCAGCCCTAAAAAAAGGGCTGAAAATCTCGGCTTATATTCGAGTGTATACGGTAAATACAAATAATGAAAAATAATAATTAATACATATGTACCTACGTATTGGTCACAATTCTACCTGGCGCAGGTCCCTAGAGTTTTTGCTGCTCCTGAGATGCACAAACGCACCTGTTTCGGCCCTCCTCCCTTTCCCCACCAAACCCCCACACAATGGCGGGACGTGACACCCCCACCTACAGTGTACTGCCCTGGAATGTCCGGGGACTAAATTCCAAGTTTAAGAGAGCGGTGCTCTTCAAATACCTCAAATTACACTCCCCACATATCATAATTCTGCAGGAAACGCATCCATGCCTCTTACTCCACGTATGCCAGAGGGGTCACCATCTTAATCAGTAAATCCTTCCCTTGTGTAATAGAACAGGTTCACACGGACCCCCAGGGCAAATACGTGCTAATAGTGTTTACTGTCTGGGGTATCCGATATATTGTGGTAGGTGTTTACATCCCTCCGCCTTTCTCCTCCTCCACCCTATATACCATTCTAGAGAAAATCACTCCATACTGCCCGGCCAAACTGTTACTTATGGGTGACTTCAATGTCATACTAGCCCCAGAGCTGGACAGACCTATCCCTCCTAAACAATTTTCCATGGACTTGCTCTCATGGGCAGAGGCACTGGGAGTGTCTGAGGTGTGGAGATGGAAACATCCCACGACCAGAGCATACTCCTGTTTCTCCAATACGCATAAAACTTCTTCTCGCATAGATCTTGCCTTTGCCAACCCGACTATGCTGACAGATATATCGGACGCCTCCTACTTGCCCAGCGGACTTTCAGAACACTGCCCCCTACTCCTTAGCATTCGTTCTCCGTCCTCTCGTTCCTCGTCCCTTTGGCGCCTGGAGACCCATTGGATCTCCCATGCGGACCTAGCAAATACCATTCCACCACGTTTGACAGAATTTTGGGATCTTAACATAGGGTCCTCCTCCACAACTGTTACCTGGGATGCCTTCAAGGCTTTCACCAGAGGGCAATACATCTTATTAATAATTCACAGCAGGGCCAATTCCTGTGCCCACCAAGAGTAACTGTGAGGGCTTACAGTCTTGTGGCTACACCAACATCTAATGGGGCAAATTTCTGAAGATTATATACGGCAGGCCCCTACTTTCAAACATCCAACTTAGAAACGACTCCTACTTGCAAACGGAAGGAGAAAACAGGAAGTGAAAGGAAATCTACCCCTAGGAAGGAAAATTCTATCCTGTTAGATTTAATTTGGGAAAAAGGTATCTCCTCTCTACTGATGCTTTATCACCAATCCTTGTTTCAATTAAAACCCCACTTTTCCAAAAACATTTGTCATTGGGACGGAAAGTGAGGTGAAATGTTCTGAACAGATGTGCAAAGACAGCAAATGTTACAGGGGTGATAACCCCTCCCTATGTTCTCCAAAAAGCTTAAAAATAGATTTTTTTGGATGGAGCTACACTTAAAAATGTACCTGTTCAGATTCTACTTAAGAACAAACCTACAGTCCCTGTCTTGTTTGCACCGCCTGTATACTGCTGTTTAGAGTATATAGGGTTTTAGGTATAGGGTTTTATTTTGGGTGCGGGGTTCCCCTTAATATCCATACAAGACCCAATGGGGCTGGGGTGGGGGGGGGTTGATGGGGTAGCCATGCCATTTTTCTCAAGGATTGCCAGGACAAGACATGACATTAAAGCCGCAAGTGGTTTTAAATGGCTTCTTTTTTTCCTTTACAAATGTCATTTTGTGCAGGGACAGTTCTAAACACGGGAAACACATGCCACTTCACAGGCATACTTTAGACACCCCCAGGTACCATATTTAAAGGAATATTTCACTTTTTTTTTCACTTTATGCATCATTAAAATGACTGCTCCCGAAAAAACGTTAGTTTTTAAAAGTTCTTTTTGCATTGATATATGTCCCCTGGGGCAGGACCCGGGTCCCCAAACCTGTTTTATGACATTAACATGCATATTGGCCGTTATAATTAGCACTTTTGATTTCGAACGTTCGCGTCCATTGTAACGAATAGGGTTCGAAAATTCGCACAAACTTTCGGTCCGTTCGAAGGTTCTGGTGCGAACCGAACCCGGGGGTGTTCGGCTCATCCCTAGTGCTGTACAAACAATCATAATATATGATATATGCCTGCTGTCTATATATGACATAACTGTAATAAGGTCCCCACAGGGACCACATTGTTGCCATGTAAGACCATTGTATGCTTAACTGTTTGTTTGTTTGTTTGTTTTTTGTTGTTTGCTCTGCTTTTTTGTAAATCAATAAAAAGATATTAAAAAAAATAATAATATGGTAAATCATCTCTCATGTGCTTTCATCACAGCGCACTTTACGTAAATTTCAGGCATCCAAAATGCCTGTAAAGCAAAACCTACATAAAACACACTGCATCTACACTGCAAATGTATAAATGGGCCCTTATACAATGTTTGCTTATAAACATTATTACCCATGTGATGAAAAATGCAGCCATATGTTTGGAATAGCAGTGGTGCCATCTTGTGTTCTATTTAAACATTTTATGTATTGAAATAGTTAGATGTAATTTTCTGCAACAATGCCTGACTAGAGTGGCTTATAGGCTGATGAAGTCACATGTAAATCAATTGCAACATTTCAAAACAGAGTATATGTATTCTCCAAAAGAGAGATCCTCTTTGCAATAAAATTGCTTTATGTTTTTTTGGATAGTCTGAAAATGGATTAGAACTGAGATTAATTTATCCAAAAGTAAAGGAAGTAACAGTCCCTATGGAGAGATTTTGCAAACTACCGTATATACTCGAATATAAGCCGAGATTTTCAGACCCTTTTTTAGGTCTGAAAGTCCACCCCTAGACTTATATTCGAGTCACCGCCGTCTGCCTACATGAACAGCTTGTCATGCAGACAGACGGCAGTTCAAAAGCCGCGCCGCCTCCTCCCGCCCGTCCGTGATAGGCGGACACTAATTTTCCCAGCAGTACAGTGTTCCGCCTATCACGGATGGCCTGTCATTCTCATCTCATGGACGAGGATGAGAGAATGTCCATGATAGGCGGAACACTGCACACTGACTGCTGGGAAAAAAGTGTTCCTCCTATCACGGACGAGAAGGAGGAGGAGGCGCGGCTTTTAAATTGTAATGGCGCCGTATGCCGTACACGCTGTGGGGGGGACAGAGCGGGACCTCATCGGCTGCACGGACCCCGGACACCGGACCCCGGACACCGGACCCCGGACACAGGACACAGGACACAGGACCCCGGACCCCGGACCCACGGATCGGCACAGGTAGGCTGCAATGGGGACACGGGCTGCAATGGGGACACGGGGGTCTGTACAGGGGACATGCAGATGGGCATTGCTGACCCTTTTTCCACTTACAGTAGCTGCTGCATTTTTGCCCCTCGGCCTATACACGGGTCAATACGTTTCCCCATTTTTTTGTGGTGATTTAGGGGCCTCGGCTTATACTCGGGACGGCCTATACTCGAGTATATACGGTAACTAATAATAACTATTACTAACTATTAAATTATAGGCATTGGAATTTCCTTTCAAATTTGGCTGTTAGTGAACGTAACCAATTTATCTGAAGTTACAAATTATTAGAAATAACGAATGCCGTGTCTAAACGAATGGAATCTAACAAATTAATAATAATAAAAATGTATTATTATTATTATTTTTATTAATTCATAACATTCCATTTGTTTAGATGCGGCATTCGTTATTTCAGATAATTTGTAACTTCAGATAAATTCGTATTTGTTACGTTCACTAACAGCCAAATTTGAAAAGAGATTCCAATACCTATAATTCAATAGTTAGTTATTCTTTCAAGTTTTTGGATTTTCTTTCTTATTTTAGAATTTACGACTTTTCGAATTTACTAACTTTAAAATTTAAAAATTTACGAATTTTCAAATTTACGAATTTATGAATTTACGAATTGCGATCATAATAAATGACCAGAAAAACAAAAAAAACAAATGAAACCAAAACTAAAGCAAACACATTTTTCAGCAGTGCACATGTCTATTCACAGCATGCCTCTTGTATTTACACTCTAGTTTAAGATCTCATGTTACATGCCTTAATCCCCATACACACTATTAGATTTTCTGCAAATTTTTGTCCTCAGATTTACCAAAACCATGCAGTGCAAGGGCCTGCCTGATTGCATACAAATTGAAACTCTTAAGGTTTGACCTCATATTATATGGTTTTGGTAAATCTGAAGACAAAAATCTGCAGAAAATCTAATAGTGTGTATGGGGTCTAAGGCTGGGTTCACACAGCTCCGGGACGGCGGGGGTACGCATTGGAAAAAGGGTCCTGTGAGTCTTTGGTTCTTTTCAGGTGCATTCGGACCTTAAGCAGTGTACTGGGATGCACTGGACCCCTGCTAGGACCCACAGCCGCATCAGTGTGACACTGCAAAGTGTATAAATGGGCCCTTATACAATGTTTGTGTCAGAGGTACTCACCCGGGCCGATATGCTGAGAGCTGCTCCCCTTGCGACTAAGCGCACGATGCCTCTGGAGTGGGTACAGAGGACACCGGGCTCAAAGATGCACGGGTTGCCAGCAGGAGTGTAGCAGGTGGTGTGCAGTAGCGTCGTAGACCAGGAGAGGCTGAAGCTGCACTGGGAGTAGACACCTGGCAGAGTTGTGATCAGGTAGAGGTTGCAGAGGTACCAACACGTATACTGAAGGAGGACCCTCGGGAGCATAAGAGAACTGCAAGTCCTGAACACTGAGCGGGAGATAGTCCAGCAAGCAGGCCGAGGGTCAAACACAGGCAACCAGGCAGTAGAAGTATCCAAAGGCAAGCCGGGGGTCAAACACAGGTAAGTAACTCAGAGAATGTCCAGGAGGCAAGCCGGGGGTCAAGCACAGGTAATCAAGCAGTAGAGGTGTCCAGAAGGCAAGCCAGGGGTCAAACACAGGTAAGTAACTCAGAGAATGTCCAGTAGGCAAGCTGGGGGTCAAGCACAGGTAATCAGGCAGTAGAGGTGTCCAAAAGGCAAGCCGAGGGTCAAACACAGGTAAGTAACTCAGAGGAAGTCCAGTAGGCAGGCCGAGGGTCAAACACAGGTAATCAGGCAGAGAGGTATCCAGGAAGCAAGCCAGAGGTCAAACACAGATAAGTAACTCACGGAAGGACCGGTAGACAGGCCGAGGGTCAAGCACAGGTAATCAAGCAGTAGAGGAATCCAGGAAGCAAGCCAGGGGTTCAAACACAGGTAGTAGCGGTAGCGGTAGTCAGGAGGATTCCGGGTCGGCACTGGTAGTCAGGTAGATGCAGGGTACAGGGTACAGGATACAGGATACAGGATACAGGATACTGGACTGGAGACAGGACTCAGAAGAGACAACAAACCAGCAATTTGGAAGCGGACAGGGAAGGCCTTTTATAGGCCAGGTAACTGGTCAGGTGGGATACCCGGACGAGTGCGCATGCGCACTCGTCTTCCGTCAGCGCCGCGCACAGTGGTGAGGCGTACTGGCTGGGTTGTGACAGATACCCGAGAGCCGCGGACCCGCGCATGCGCACCTGTTACCCGGCGTACCTGTAAACCTCGTTGCGCCGCTCTACCGCGCGTGCGCAGCCCTGGAACCCGGCGGAGAGACCTGGTATTTCCCTGACAGTGCCCCCCTCCTAAGGGCAGCCTCCGGATGCCCACTTCAGGATGTCTTTGGTGATATTCCCGGATTAAGCGGGGGGCATGAATGTTTTCGGATGGCTCCCAGGAGCAGTCTTCTGGGGGATACCCCTTCCATTTGACAAGATATTGGACCTGCCCTCTTCTTCTTCGGAGATCCAGAATTTTCTCAACCTCGAATTCTTCCTCTCCTTGGATGGTGATGGGAGGAGGAAGTGGCGTTTGCCTATCAGGGAAAGAATTAGCAATTATGGGTTTCAGCAAAGAGGCATGAAAAACTGGGTGAATCCTATAGGAACTGGGGAGATCTAGTTCAAAGGCCACTGGGTTGATCACCCTCTTGACCTCAAAGGGGCCGATGAACCTGGGACCCAATTTCCGAGAAGGACAAGGGAGTTTTAAATTAGCGGTTGATAACCAAACTTTCTCACCAATCTGGAAAGGCGGACATTCCTTCCTGCCCCGGTTGTATTGTACCTCATAACCCTTCTGTGCTTCCTTCATGGCCTGTTGGATCCGGGTGAAGTTGTCTTGGATACTTTTGACTAGGTCCTGTGCAGCTGGAGTAGGGACGTCTGGAATGGAGTCTGGAAGAAAAGAAGGGTGATAACCGTAGTTTGCCCAGAAGGGCGTCTGATTAATGGCAGAATGCAAAGAATTATTGTAGGCAAACTCCGCGTAGGGTAGTAAGCCTGACCAGTCATCTTGGGAGTAAGAGCAAAAACACCTCAGGTATTGCTCGAGGGTTTGATTTGTGCGTTCAGTTTGACCGTTGGATTGGGGGTGATATGCTGAAGACATGGAAGTCCTGATTTCAAGGGATTTGCATAGATCTCTCCAGAACCTAGAGGTGAACTGTACCCCTCGGTCCGAGGTGATGTTAGCTGGAACTCCGTGTAACCTTATAATTTCCCTGATGAAGATGTCAGTAGTAGCGGAAGCCGAGGGAGTACCTTTCATGGGTAGGAAGTGAGCCATCTTTGAGAGATGGTCAATGACAACCAGAATCGTGGTGAAGGAATCTGAAGGGGGTAAATCCACGATGAAGTCCATGGAAATCTCCTTCCATGGACGTTCCGGGACAGATAATGGACGTAACAGACCCCAGGATTTAGTGTTGGACCCCTTGTTCCTTTGACAAATGTTGCAAGAGAGAACGTATTCCTGGCAGTCTTTTCTCCAGCCCGGCCACCAGTAAGATCGACCTACCAAGTCCACTGTTTTCTGTACTCCAAAATGGCCGGACATCTTGTGGTCATGAAGGGTCTGCAGAACTTGGAGTCTGACAGGAGGAGGGACAAAGATTCGGGCATGGGCCCAGAGTAAATCCTGCTTCCTTTCAAGAAAAGGTAATGTGGGAGAAGAGAACTGGTTGGAAGCCTGTTTGAGGGCTGTGGTTAAGTCAGGCTGAATGGCATGGAGAAAATTGTGGGCGGACAGGATAGTAGCAGGTTCTTTCGAGGATTCAGTGTCCAGAAACATACGGGATAAGGCATCCGCCTTGCCATTCTTGGAGCCAGGACGGTAAGTGATGTGGAAATTAAATCGGGAGAAGAACAAGGCCCAGCGGGCCTGTCTGGGTCTAAGGCGTTTTGCAGCCCTGAGGTACTCCAAATTGCGGTGGTCAGTGAAGATGAGGATGGGTTGGGAAGCTCCTTCAAGCAGGTATCTCCATTCCTCGAGAGCGAATTTAATCGCAAGTAATTCCCGGTCGCCTACATCATAATTCTTTTCAGGGGGACTTAGTTTTCGGGAGGAAAAGGCGACTGGGTGAAGGAGGGCCTTTGGGCCACTTCTCTGCGATAGGATTGCTCCTAAAGCAGAGTCTGAAGCGTCCACCTCTAGGACGTAAGGGAGTTCGGGGTCAGGGTGCTGTAAGATGGGTGCAGAGGAAAAGAGTTCCTTGAGCTTCTCAAAAGCGCTCTGCGCTTGGGGAGTCCACTGGAACTTAACTTGCTGGCGAGTCAGTTGGGTGATTGGGGACACAATGGCAGAAAATCCCTGAATGAACCGTCTATAAAAGTTGGCAAAGCCGATAAAACGTTGGACTGACCTCTTGTCCGTGGGAGCAGGCCAATCCTGGATGGCCTTCACTTTTTGGGGATCCATCAGTACTCCTCCGGTGGTTATGATGAAGCCCAGGAACTGGATGGTATCAGTCTCGAACTCGCATTTCTCTCCCTTGACGTAGAGCCCGTGTTTACGGAGGATGAGAAGAACTTTCCGGACATGTTGACGATGGGCTTCTAGGGAATCGGAGAAAATCAAGATATCATCAAGATATACAATGAGGAAGTTATCCAAATACTCACGAAAAATGTCATTGACAAGGTGCTGGAAGGTAGCTGGGGCATTACAAAGTCCAAACGGCATGACCAGGTACTCAAAATGGCCGAATCTGGACCTAAAAGCCGTCTTCCATTCATCCCCAGAGCGTATTCTAACTAAATTGTAGGCCCCACGAAGATCCAGCTTGGTAAACACTTTGGCAGTCCTGAGCCGTTGAAAAAGTTCGGGAATGAGCGGAAGTGGGTACCTGTTCTTGATAGTAATTTTATTGAGTTCCCTGTAATCTACACAGGGTCTGAGGGAACCGTCTTTCTTTTCAACAAAGAAGATCCCAGCCCCTGCTGGCGAAGAAGATGGTTGGATGAACCCTTTGGCAAGATTCTCGTCGATATATACCCGTAGGGCTTCAAGCTCAGTTTCAGACAAAGGGAAAATCCTTCCGAAGGGGATCTCAGCCCCTGGTAGGAGATCAATCGGACAATCGTAAGAGCGATGAGGGGGAAGAACTTCGGCCTTTTTTTCATCGAAGATGTCCATAAAGTCTTGGTAGGGTGTTGGGACGTGTTGCAGGTCCTTGGCACTGGGTTGCAAGGCAAGATGGGTGAGAGGTACTGCGGGTTGATCCGGAAGGCAGTGCTGCAAGCAGTAAGAGGAGGAGAACTCCACTTCCTTGTTGACCCAGTCAATCCGAGGGTTGTGAGCCAGTAGCCAGGGGTACCCCAGGATGATGGGGAACATGGGAGAATGGATAATGTCAAAACGTAAGAGTTCCTGATGACCTGATTTGGTGCAGGTCAGGATGGGAGCGGTTTCCTGGGTAACCGGTCCCGAGCAGGGTGGAGAGCCATCAGCTAGCTGGATCTGAAGAGGTTGTTTCTTGGTAGCTAAAGGGAGGTTCAGGTGTCGTGCCAGGGTCAGGTCCATGAAGCAACTGCAGGCTCCAGAGTCAAGGATGGCTCCCAACTGGAAAGACTCTCCCGCTACCTGTAGGGAGAGTGGAACAGACAGATAAAAATGCGGCACTTTAACAGAGTGTGAACTTGAGAGGGACCCAGAAGGACACTTACTGGGTCTTATGGGGCATTTCTGTAGGTAGTGCCCCGTGCCCCCACAGTAGAGGCAGAGGTTGGCTTGACGACGACGGAGCCTTTCTTCAGCAGATAGGGGGGACTGTGCCAGGCCCAGCTGCATGGGTTCCCCATGAGGAGGGGAGCGAGAGTTCCAAGAAGGAGAAGGTGCTGGAGGGACCCGGGGCATCGTCCAGGTGGGACGAGGGCTCTGCAGTCTCTCTGCTCGCCGTTCTCGTAGTCGACGGTCAAGTTTAATGACGAGTTGGCAGAGATATGTGAAGGTACTTGGGATCTCTCCTCGAGCCAGTTCATCCTTTAATACCTCGGATAGCCCTAAACGGAATTGATATTTTAGGGCTGATTCGTTCCAGTCAGTATCAGCTGCCCATTTGCGGAAATCTACTACATAGTCCTCTACAGGTCTTCTCCCCTGGGATAGGGTATGTAGGGTGGTTTCTGCTGTACCTGTGCGTTGGGAGTCCTCGTAGAGTGCTGCCATAGCGGAAAAGAAAGTCTCTACAGAATTCAATTGTGGGCTTTTCTGTTCCATCAAATGGTGCGCCCAGGATTGAGGGTCATCAGAAAGGAGAGAGATGATGAACCCTACTTTAGTGGATTCCAACTGGAAGGTCCTGGGTTGTAGGGCTAGGTGAAGCAAACAGGAGTTTTTAAAAGAGCGAAATTTCCTTCGGTCCCCGGAAAAACGTTCTGGTGTGGGGACCCTGGGATCAGGATGGGACACATC
Source organism: Lithobates sylvaticus (assembly GCA_028564925.1). Classification (NCBI taxonomy): domain Eukaryota; kingdom Metazoa; phylum Chordata; class Amphibia; order Anura; family Ranidae; genus Lithobates; species Lithobates sylvaticus. Next base: position 130,118,545 of record CM053031.1, read on the forward strand.
ATAGGCAGGGAGAGCACCTCCAGGTGTTGATAGAAGAGTGGAGGTGCTGGCTACCGGGGGTGACTGGTCCGCTTGGTTTGGGGATAAGGTCAGATGCTGAAGACGCCCCTCGATCTGAAAGTATCCATCCTGGAGGCGTTGTACAGCCTGGGTAAGGGTTGTCACCTGCTGGCATAAGGCCTCAAGGGGTGAACCAGCTCTGTCGGCCTCGGACATTGGCTGGTTTGTACTGTCAGAGGTACTCACCCGGGCCGATATGCTGAGAGCTGCTCCCCTTGCGACTAAGCGCACGATGCCTCTGGAGTGGGTACAGAGGACACCGGGCTCAAAGATGCACGGGTTGCCAGCAGGAGTGTAGCAGGTGGTGTGCAGTAGCGTCGTAGACCAGGAGAGGCTGAAGCTGCACTGGGAGTAGACACCTGACAGAGTTGTGATCAGGTAGAGGTTGCAGAGGTACCAACACGTATACTGAAGGAGGACCCTCGGGAGCATAAGAGAACTGCAAGTCCTGAACACTGAGCGGGAGATAGTCCAGCAAGCAGGCCGAGGGTCAAACACAGGCAACCAGGCAGTAGAAGTATCCAAAGGCAAGCCGGGGGTCAAACACAGGTAAGTAACTCAGAGAATGTCCAGGAGGCAAGCCGGGGGTCAAGCACAGGTAATCAAGCAGTAGAGGTGTCCAGAAGGCAAGCCAGGGGTCAAACACAGGTAAGTAACTCAGAGAATGTCCAGTAGGCAAGCCGGGGGTCAAGCACAGGTAATCAGGCAGTAGAGGTGTCCAAAAGGCAAGCCGAGGGTCAAACACAGGTAAGTAACTCAGAGGAAGTCCAGTAGGCAGGCCGAGGGTCAAACACAGGTAATCAGGCAGAGAGGTATCCAGGAAGCAAGCCAGAGGTCAAACACAGATAAGTAACTCACGGAAGGACCGGTAGACAGGCCGAGGGTCAAGCACAGGTAATCAAGCAGTAGAGGAATCCAGGAAGCAAGCCAGGGGTTCAAACACAGGTAGTAGCGGTAGCGGTAGTCAGGAGGATTCCGGGTCGGCACTGGTAGTCAGGTAGATGCAGGGTACAGGGTACAGGATACAGGATACAGGATACTGGACTGGAGACAGGACTCAGAAGAGACAACAAACCAGCAATTTGGAAGCGGACAGGGAAGGCCTTTTATAGGCCAGGTAACTGGTCAGGTGGGATACCCGGACGAGTGCGCATGCGCACTCGTCTTCCGTCAGCGCCGCGCACAGTGGTGAGGCGTACTGGCTGGGTTGTGACAGATACCCGAGAGCCGCAGACCCGCGCATGCGCACCTGTTACCCGGCGTACCTGTAAACCTCGTTGCGCCGCTCTACCGCGCGTGCGCAGCCCTGGAACCCGGCGGAGAGACCTGGTATTTCCCTGACAGTTTGCTTATAAACATTATTACCCATGTGATGAAAAATGCAGCCATATGTTTGGAATAGCAGTGGTGCCATCTTGTGTTCTATGTAAACATTTTATGTATTGAAATAGATGTAATTTTCTGCAACAACGCCTGACTAGAGTGGCTTATAGGCTGATGAAGTCACATGTAAATCAATTACAACATTTCAAAACAGAGTACATGTATTCTCCAAAAGAGAGATCCTCTTTGCAATAAAATAGCTTTATGTTTTTTTGGATAGTCTGAAGATGGATTAGAACTGAGATTAATTTATCCAAAAGTAAAGGAAGTAACAGTCCCTATGGAGAGATTTTGCTTCTCTTCCCATCCACTAAAAACTGATAAATTGTCCCTCTGTTATCTGGCAGGGCATCAAAAGTAAAGAATAATAGACATGTGCACACTGAAATATTTTGTTTCGGAATTTCGTTTTTGTCCGAAAAATACATTTATTTAGTTACTCCCGAAATTCGTTTTTATCTTTTTTGTTTCATTAAAAAATGCATTCGTCCGAAAGTCTGAAATAATTAAGGTTGAATCTGTCATTGAAGGCTTATGGTGTCTGTCGAATGTTCTAAGAAGATTCGACAGGGCATCTAAACTGTACGACGCCGCAATCGTAAATTTCCAGTCGAATGTTCCGCTTACAAGCTATAGTAGAATTCTAATGTTGTATGACACTAGTAATAATTATATTTATTAATTATTATTACTAGTCAATAGGATTGAGCGATCCCGAACTGTAAAGTTCGGGTTCGTACCGTACTTTTGGGTTTTTGGGTCCCGGACCTGAACCCGAACAATTTACTGTATGTTCGGGTTAGAGTTTGGTGTTCGGCAATGTAATAACGCTTTTTAAAAAGTTATTGTCAGTTTGTCACAAAGTGTAATTTCTGCAGGAAAAAAAGTATTTTAAAAGCACTCGCGGCTATAATGAATTGTCGGCTCCCCGTATTACAGAGAACAGTCATTGAAAGTCATTGATTTTTAAAAAGTTATTGTCATAAAAAGTGTTTGGGGACCTGGGTCCTGCCCCAGGGGACATGTATCAATGCAAAAAAAAGTTTTAAAAACGGCCGTTTTTTCGGGAGCAGTAATTTTAATAATGCTTAAAGTGAAACAATAAAAGTGTAATATTCCTTTAAATTTCTTACCTGGGGGGTGAGTATAGTATGCCTGTAAAGGGGCGCATGTTTCCCGTGCTTAGAACTGTCCCTGCACAAAGTGTCATTTCTGCAGGAAGAAAAGCTATTTAAAATCACTCGCGGCTATAATGAATTGTCGGCTCCCCGTAATACAGAGGACAGTCATTGAAAGTCATTGATAAAAAAAAAAAAAAAAGCGTGGGGTTCCCCCAAATTCAATTACCAGGCCCTTCAGGTCTGGTATGGATATTAAGGGGAACCCCCCGTCAAATTAAAAAAAAAATGATGTGGGGTTCCCCCTAAATATTCATACCAGACCCTTCAGGTCTGGTATGGATTTTAAGGGGAAATCCATGCCAAATTTAAAAAAAAAATGGCGTGGAGTTCCCCCAAAAATCTATACCAGACCCTTTATCCGAGCATGCAACCTGGCAGGCCGCAGGAAAAGAGGGGGGATGAGAGAGCGCCCCCACAAAGCACCTTGTCCCAATGTTGAGGAGGACAAGGGCCTCATCCCCATAACCCTGGCCGGTGGTTGTGGGGGTCTGCGGGCAGGGGGGCTTATCAGAATCTGGTCCCCTTAAACAAGACCCCCAGATCCCGCCCCCCCGTGTGAAATGGTAAGGGAGTACAAAAGTACCCCTACCATTTCACCAAAAAAAGTGACAAAAGTGTTAAAAATGACAAGAGCCAGTTTTTGACAATTCCTTTATTTAAGTCTTCTTTCATCTTCTTCTTTCTTCTGGTCTTCTTCCTTCTTTGGTTTCTTCATCTTCTTCTTCCATCTTCTTCTTCCTCCATCTTCTTCCTTCGATCCGCTACTTCTTGCTCCGGTGTTCTCGTCCTCTGACGCACGGGGACTTGACGGGGACTTCCCTATGGCTTTCCCCATGATGTCAGATGGGGCGGGGGGCCACCTGGTGAGATGGAGTAAGAAGATAAAGAAACCGAAGGATGAAGAAAGGAAGAAGACCAGAAGAAAGAAGATGAAAGAAGACTTAAATAAAGGAATTGTCAAAAACTGGCTCTTGTCATTTTTAAAACTTTTGTCACTTTTTTGGGTGAAATGGTAGGGGTACTTTTGTACTCCCTTAACATTTCACACGGGGGGGGCGGGATCTGGGGGTCTTGTTAAATGGGACTTCCAGATTCCGATAAGCCCCCCGCCCGCAGACCCCCACAACCACCGGCAAGGGTTGTGGGGATGAGGCCCTTGTCCTAATCAACATGGGGACAAGGTGCTTTGGGGGGGACCCCAAAGCACCCTCCCAATGTTTTAGGGCATGTGGCCTGGTATGGCTCAGGAGGGGGGGGCGCTCTCTCGTCCCCCCTCTTTTCCTGCGGCCTGCCAGGTTGCATGCTCGGCTAAAGGGTCTGGTAAGGATTTTTGGGGGAACTCCACGCCATTTTTTTTTAAATTTGGCGTGGAGTTCCCCTAAAATCCATACCGGTCTGGTATGGATATTTAGGGGGAACCCCACGTCATTTTTTTTTCATTTGACGCGGGGTTCCCCTTAATATCCATACCAGACCTGAAGGGCCTGGTAATTGAATTTGGGGGAACCCCACGCTTTTTTTTTTTTTATCAATGACTTTCAATTACTGTTCTCTGTATTAGGGGAGCTGACAATTCATTATATAATTAAAAAATAATGGTCAGCGCAACTTATGTACCCTATAGTAATACAGTGAACAAGTACCTGTATGGTTGTTATTCAATCAACATTATTCAAAATAATAAAGTGCAAATGTGCATATAATAAACAAATGCTGTGCAAACGGTGCTGACTACTGTATTCCTATACAAAAACTGTGCAAGCATATATGCAAATAAATAGTGAGAAATATTGTGTAAACAATCCTAGTAATGAGTTGCTGTGCAAAATGTTGCTGAATAAACACTTAATAGTGTAAGGTAGTCCTTAGTAAACACCTGGTGGTGTATAAATGTAGTCCTTAATAAATCAAATAGTGTTGTTCATACATAAGTTCATATATAAGCGTACAAGAAGTGCAAAAAGTGCTGATGTGCAGCGATGTGACAAGCAGGCTCTTCAAATAACATCCGCTGTGCGATTTTCATGTGCCCCACTCAGTGCTCTCTATGCTCTTACCTCCAAGTGGGTAACAAAACTCCACTGAGATCTGTGTATTACAGGGCCTTTCCTGGGTATCCTGACAGCAGGTGGTATCCCTCAGAGTGCTGTATTCCTATCCTGGCTTCCAATTGGTCCGTTCGGCCGTTTATTCACAGTATATAAAGGTGAGGAATAAACAGGAATATCCCATAGTGCAGTCAATTTTGACTGGTTTATTGTTAAAATGAGATGGCTACTTACATGTATAAATAAAAACAGCAGATCTGTAAAAAACGGCGTTACAGGCGCCTCTTTGTGTCACTTCCGGTTATCTCGTATTCCAGTCACTTCCCTATGCATTACGTCATGACATGTGACTTCATCAAGGGATCCGGATTGGTCTAAAACCCTGTAATTTTATATACTACAACAGGAAGTGCTCCGTCCGCCATCTTGTTGGATACCTGTCTCCAACATGTGAGCGGCCATTTTTATGGTTTATGCGATCATATTAACCACTTCATTACCCAGCCATTGTCATATGACGTCCTACCATTCCCGGCCGCCTAGGGGGCATGCGCGCACTGCCGGCGTCGCTCGGTACCCGGTGCACGTGCCCGGCGGCCGCGATGTCCGCCGGGCACCCGCGATTGCCCGGGAAAACAGCAGGACCGTGGAGCTGTGTGTGTAAACACACAGCTCCACATCCTGTCAGTGGAGAGGAGATCGATGGTGTGTTCCCAGTATGGAGGAACACCGATCGGTCTCCTCCCCTTGTGAGTCCCCTCCCCCCACAGTTAGAATCACTCATATAGGGAACATATTAACCCCTGCAGCGCCCCCTAGTCTTAATCCCTGCCCTGCCAGTCACATTTACACAGTAATCACTGCAATTTTATAGCAACGATCGCTGTGTAAATGTGAATGGTCCCAAAAATGTGTCAAAAGTGTCCGAAGTGTCCGCCGCGATGTCGCAGTCACAAAAAAAAATTGCAGATTGCCGCCATTACTAGTTAAAAAAAAAAATGCAATAAATCTATCCTCTATTTTGTAGACGCTATAACTTTTGCGCAAACCGATCTATATACGCTTATTGCATTTTTTTTTTACCAAAAATATGTAGAAGAATACGTATCGGCCTAAACTGAGTAAAAAAATTGTTTATTTTTTTTAAAAATTGGATATTTATTATAGCAAAAAGTAAAAAAATATTGTGTTTTTTTTCAAAATTGTCGCTCTTCTTTTGTTTATAGCGCAAAAAATAAAAACCGCAGAGGTGATCAAATACCACCAAAAGAAAGCTCTATTTGTGGGAAAAAAAGGACGTCAATTTTGTTTGGGTGCAACGTCGCATGACTGCGCAATTGTCAGTTAAAGCGACGCAGTGCCGAATCGCAAAAAGTGCTCTGGTAAGGAAGGGGGTAAAATCGCCCGGGGCTGAAGTGGTTAAGCACTCCTAACGGCGGTTGAATTTGAAATGGGTAATGCTGTAATCAGGAATAATCAGGAATAACTGTATGTGTCATTAGTGATCTACATGATTCAAACGAAGTGTGTAAAGAGATCTAATGCCTACAAGGGGTAGATTTAAAATTAAATATATACCCCACTGTTGGTACTGGTAAAATCTTATTAAACCCTAATGGATCTAATAGATAGCTATACTTCTGTAGTGATAACAACAATATATGTAAATCTATAAATGTGACACTAAGAACAATATAAATATTTACAAAATATATATATATATATATATATATATATAAAAATATATATATATATACATATGTACATATGTCTATATATAAAATATAAAAAAATATAAAAAATGGAGGCGATAATACAGAGGTTAAAAATTACTTAAAAAGCAGTTTAGATCAAATTCCACATTTAATCCATCTGACACTAGAGTATGTAAATAATGAATCCATCTAGATTCCTTTTGGCTGATTGATCTGATTTTATGGTATCTCTCAATGCCCCAAAATGTTAGTTTTGAGGGATCTGTATTATGTGCCTCTAAAAAATGTCTACTCACATTATGTTTCGGGAAACCTTTATATATATTTTGAACATGTTCCCTCATTCTAACCATTAGGCTTCTTTTGGTTCTGCCTACATACTGTAGGTTGCAACTACATTGTATGACGTATACTACCCCTCTGTATGGCAGCTAATGAAGTCCCTAAGGCCCCTTTCACGCTGAGGCGTTGTAAAACCGCTGTAAAAAAGACCATTTTTTTTTAGCGTTATTATTGCATTTTTACCGCGTTTTTACCGCGTTTGCGGTAAAAATAGCGCTAACGCCCATGCGTTTTTAACGCGTTTTTACCGTGTTTTAACCGCGTTAGCGTCAGCTAATAAACACACCCCTTTACATCACATCCTGTTCACTTCCTTGTTTTTCGTCAGAGAAGAAGGAACCTTGAGAAGAGAAGATGGAGTTTCATGAGCTGCTGCTGTTGTTTGTCCTACATGTGTGGGATCATATTCTTCAACAACAACAGAGATCGCAGCGTCGGTTCTGGGTTCATCCCATACAACAAATGCACTCAGAAAGGGGACAATTTGTCCTGCTGTTCCATGAACTGAGAGAGCACCCGGATAAATTCCGAAATTACACTAGGATGAGCATAGCAACGTAAGTATATCCTAGTTCTAGCCACAAAAAACCTACAGTCCTGGCTCCCATCAACTCCCACCACTACTAGTCCCAAACCCTAATCCTAATCCCACTCCACCTACTCCCAAACCCCTAACCCTAACCCTAATCCCACTTCTCCTACTCCCAAACCCCTAACCCTAACCCTAATCCCACTCCTCCTACTCCCAAACTCCTAAACCTAACCCTAATCCCACTTCTCCTACTCCCAAACTCCTAACCCTAACCCTAATCCCACTTCTCCTAGTCCCAAACTCCTAACCCTAACCCTAATCCCACTCCTCCTACTCCCAAACCCCTAACCCTAACCCTAATCCCACTCCTCCTACTCCCAAACCCCTAACCCTAACCCTAATCCCACTCCTCCTACTCCCAAACTCCTAAACCTAACCCTAATCCCACTTCTCCTACTCCCAAACTCCTAACCCTAACCCTAATCCCACTTCTCCTACTCCCAAACTCCTAACCCTAACCCTAATCCCACTTCTCATAGTCCCAAACTCCTAACCCTAATCCTAATCCCACTCCTCCTACTCCCAAACCCCTAACCCTAACCCTAATCCCACTTCTCCTAGTCCCAAACTCCTAACCCTAACCCTAATCCCACTCCTCCTACTCCCAAACTCCTAACCCTAACCCTAATCCCACTCCACCTACTCCCAAACTCCTAACCCTAATCCCACTCCACCTACTCCCAAACCCCTAACCCTAATCCCACTCCACCTACTCCCAAACCCCTAACCCTAATCCCACTCCTCCTACTCCCAAACTCCTAACCCTAACCCTAATCCCACTCCACCTACTCCCAAACTCCTAACCCTAACAGTAATCCCACTTCTCCTAGTCCCAAACTCCTAACCCTAACCCTAATCCCACTCCTCCTACTCCCAAACTCCTAACCCTAACCCTAATCCCACTCCACCTACTCCCAAACTCCTAATACATATAGTTTATAATTATAAATACCTTTTATTTCCATAGATTTGATTTTCTTCTGGACCTCCTAAAACCAACGTTGTTGAGACAGCATACCAATTTTAGAGATGCAATATCACCTTGTGAAAGATTATTAATAACGCTTAGGTAAGAACTACAATTTTTTTATTGTTGAAAAAAATAACTTTTATTTTTCGAACATCAACAACAAATACATAAAACAATTTTATTTGTTTTACTTTGAGTTAGACAAGCCACTTGCAACAAATATATATTTTAACTTTTTTAATAATTCAAAAACTCTTATTTTACAATAACAAAGTATAAATAACTTTCTTTTACAATACCCAGTATTAAGTGCTTGAAAAAATGAAAGTAGTGCAAAAAAAGGAACTTTTTATAACATAAACTGTGCACTATAATCCTATATTTATAGGTCGTGGTAATAGGAGGTGTGAGGGTGTACCTCCTCTCTCAGGTTGTTCGTCTGAGGAGTAGTAGGAGGGGGAGGTGGAGGAGGGGGAGGAGCTTTGGTTTGGGGAAAATAACTTTGGGGCATATCTATTTGGTTTGGATTGTATCTTTGTTGAAATTGAGGAGGAGTCATGCTCACCATGTTGGGGTGACATGCACTAATAATCGTTGGGCGAAATGGGCCTTCCTCCCATTGGGTTCCATATATTGGTCTTTGTTGTTGGCTTTCATAAGTTTGGGTTCGCATAGCTAGTTAGTTAGATTAAAAGTGTACAAAAATGTGTAAAAGTGAATAAATATCAAGTGAACTAAATAAATAAAGGATAAGTGAATGTGAAACAAATCACTAATAAACAGTGCCAAATTGGCTAATGTCCACCAAAACGTGATAGAGTCCGGCCCCTAAGGGCTAAAGTGAATATATGTGACTGAGAGCAATATAAGGTTAAATGATGGACTACAATGATAAAATCCAAAAGGTGGCAGGTGCTATTCGTAGGTACAGAACACGTTCTTCACGATCTGTAGACAGGTGTGTTATAGCTCAGTAGTGATAGTGAGATGATTCAGACTCCGCATTGGATTGAGGTGAGTGTGTGGGGGTGGAATCCTAAAACGAGCTCTCTAGACTCTCACCTGAAGACACGTCTTTAAAAACGTGTATGGACGCCAGAAGATATCCTGTCTTGTCCTTGCTCCTTAGACCCACCACTTTCCTCCAATTCCCACCATTGGGGCAGTATGATCTTCACTGTCCTCCTTAGATAATCCTAGATGGCTCTGATAGACCGGAATCTTTGCCTAGGGTACTCTAGGTTAGCGTGGGCTTAACAGCCCAATCGGTTCATCAGCAGATGTGGGATCAAAGATAAAAAGAGGGGAACCCAATAGTGAAGTACGTCTTCAACGCAATATTTAATAAAAAATAAAAATTCTTACATAAAACTAAATGATGACAACAGCTAGCAGCAGATAGATGTTGGTCTCACAATGCTTCCGGTATCTGGTCCGGCCACTCCCTACGTTTCGTCACATACATGTGACTTCCTCAGGGGAGAGGAAGTCACATGTATGTGACGAAACGTAGGGAGTGGCCGGACCAGATACCGGAAGCATTGTGAGACCAACATCTATCTGCTGCTAGCTGTTGTCATCATTTCGTTTTATGTAAGAATTTTTATTTTTTATTAAATATTGCGTTGAAGACGTACTTCACTATTGGGTTCCCCTCTATTTATCTTTGATCCCACATCTGCTGATGAACCGATTGGGCTGTTAAGCCCACGCTAACCTAGAGTACCCTAGGCAAAGATTCCGGTCTATCAGAGCCATCTAGGATTATCTAAGGAGGACAGTGAAGATCATACTGCCCCCAATGGTGGGAATTGGAGGAACGTGGTGGGTCTAAGGAGCAAGGACAAGACAGGATATCTTCTGGCGTCCATACACGTTTTTAAAGACGTGTCTTCAGGTGAGAGTCTAGAGAGCTCGTTTTAGGATTCCACCCCCACACACTCACCTCAATCCAATGCGGAATCTGAATCATCTCACTATCACTACTGAGCTATAACACACCTGTCTACAGATCGTGAAGAACGTGTTCTGTACCTACGAATAGCACCTGCCACCTTTTGGATTTTATCATTGTAGTCCATCATTTAACCTTATATTGCTCTCATTCACATATATTCACTTTAGCCCTTAGGGGCCGGACTCTATCACGTTTTGGTGGACATTAGCCAATTTGGCACTGTTTATTAGTGATTTGTTTCACATTCACTTATCCTTTATTTATTTAGTTCACTTGATTATTCACTTTTACACATTTTTGTACACTTTTAATATTTGGTGTAGGATTTTAATGTGTATGTACTGATTAGGACTGTGTTTTAATATTTATGTATTGCACATGAGCGCGAAATCACTTTACTATTATATATTTTTATGGGATTGTGTTTCACCGTTAGATTTTGCAGCTCTTTTAGGAATATTTTTTCCACATTTGTCACGCCCTATTGATTTTTATTTATTGTATATTCATTTTATACTTTTGAGTGTGTACATATGATCTAGTTTACCACCAGCGCGAAGGTCACCCCCACTTCTCTAGTTAGTTAGATTGCATCTGAAAACTTTTAATCAGCTTTAACATCTCTATGCGTAAATCGCATTGCAATTCCTTTTTGACTTCAGCAATGAGAGGGATCAGGCTGTTTGTGAAACCGGATATTTCTTTATGTTCCCTTTTTTGGGTTTCTATCAGGTTCTTCACAATATCTATAAACTCTTGGGTCTCCCCTTTCTTTTGTTTGCCCCTCGATGTTAACCTTCTTGGAGGCTCAGGTGTATCTCTTTCATCTTCCTCTTCCAAGGGCTGTGTTTCATTTTCGTTATTATCTTGTGTTGCTCTATTTTGCTCCTCCCCGTCAGAATCACTACTGAAATTTGTCTCAGTTCTGTAAAATATATAAAAGATTACACATGAAAATGCTATTATTTATATACTTTCCATATTAAATATATTATTTATACAATGTATGCTAATGTCATACTTACGGTCTTTCCTGCATGACTGTTCTTAGAAAATCCAGCTCATAAAAGTGGCAGTAAATTCTACCCTTCTTGGCGCCAGATCCACTCCTAATCTGCTGCTGTCGGGTTAACTCCCTCTTGTAGTTGTCGCGTAATGTTTTCCATCTTTGTTTAATAAGTCTTACTGAAAGAAAAAAATTTGTCTTTACAGATATCTTGCTACAGGAAATACATACTCATCATTACAATATGAATTCCGTGTAGGCATATCCACCATAAGTCAAATTGTTAAGGAAACATGTGATGCAATATGGAACCTGAAGAGTACATTCATGCCTGTTCCAAATAAGGAAAAATGGGAAGATGTTGCTCAGCGTTTTTTAACAAAGACAAATTTTCCTAACTGTTTGGGAGCTATCGACGGCAAGCATATTCGTCTGATCAAACCATGCCATAGCGGAAGCCAGTACTACAATTATAAAAAAATATTTTTCAGTAGTTCTAATGGCTGTGGTTGATGCAGACTACAAATTTATTTTTGTAGATATTGGATCCTATGGGAGCAGTGCAGACTCCACTGTTTTTCTGCAAAGCAAATTTGGCAAGCGACTAGCATATAACCGATTAGATTTGCCGGATAACAAATCACTGCCTGGAACAGAAGGACCTGATATGCCTTTCGTGTTCGTAGCAGACGATGCGTTTGCCATTCATGAACATCTCATGAAACCATATTCTCTGCGAAATCTGGATACCCGAAAAAGGATCTTTAACTACAGGCTGTGTCGGGCACCTAGACTTGTGGAATGTGCTTTTGAAATACTGGCCAATAAGTGGCAAATATTTTTAAAACCGATAAATCTAAATGTTGATAACGCTTGCAAAGTTATAAAGGCCGCATGTCTACTACACAATTTGGTGAGAGAGAGAGATGTTAGGGTTAGGGGTTTGGGAGTAGGAGGAGTCGGATTAGGGTTAGGGGTTTGGGAGTAAGAGGAGTGGGATTAGGGTTAGGGTTAGGGGTTTGGGAGTAGGAGGAGTGGGATTATGGTTAGGGGTTTGGGAGTAGGAGGAGTGGGATTAGGGTTAGGGTTAGGAGTTTGGGACTAGGAAATGTGGGATTAGGGTTAGGGGTTTGGGAGTAGGAGAAGTGGGATTAGGGTTAGGGTTAGGAGTTTGGGATAGGAGAAGTGGGATTAGGGTTAGGAGTTTGGGACTAGGAGAAGTGGGATTAGGGTTAGGGTTAGGGGTTTGGGAGTAGGGTTAGGAGTTTGGGACTAGGAGTTGGGGTTAGGGTTAGGGGGTTTGGGACTAGGAGGAGTGGGGTTAGGGTTAGGGTTAGGGAGTAGGAGAAGTGGGATTAGGGTTAGGAGTTTGGGACTAGGAGAAGTGGGATTAGGGTTAGGGTTAGGAGTTTGGGACTAGGAGAAGTGGGATTAGGGTTAGTGTTAGGAGTTTGGGACTAGGAGAAGTGGGATTAGGGTTAGGGTTAGGAGTTTGGGACTAGGAGAAGTGGGATTAGGGTTAGGGTTAGGAGTTTGGGACTAGGAGAAGTGGGATTAGGGTTAGGGTTAGGAGTTTGGGACTGGGAGAAGTGGGATTAGGGTTAGGGTTAGGAGTTTGGGACTAGGAGAAGTGGGATTAGGGTTAGGGTTAGGGGTTTGGGACTAGGAGGAGTGGGATTAGGGTTAGGGTTAGGAGTTTGGGACTAGGAGAAGTGGGATTAGGGTTAGGGTTAGGGGTTTGGGAGTAGGAGAAGTGGGAATAGGGTTAGGGTTAGGAGTTTGGGACTAGGAGAAGTGGGATTAGGGTTAGGGTTAGGGGTTTGGGAGTAGGAGGAGTGGGATTAGGGTTAGGGTTAGGAGTTTGGGACTAGGAGAAGTGGGATTAGGGTTAGGGTTTGGGACTAGGAGGAGTGGGATTAGGGTTAGGGTTATGAGTTTGGGACTAGGAGAAGTGGGATTAGGGTTAGGGTTAGGAGTTTGGGACTAGGAGAAGTGGGATTAGGGTTAGGGGTAGGAGTTTGGGACTAGGAGAAGTGGGATTAGGGTTAGGGTTAGGAGTTTGGGACTAGGAGAAGTGGGATTAGGGTTAGGAGTTTGGGACTAGGAGAAGTGGGATTAGGGGTTAGGAGTTTGGGAGTAGGAGGAGTGGGATTAGGGTTAGGTGTTAGGGTTAGGAGTTTGGGACTAGGAGAAGTGGGATTAGGGTTAGGGTTAGGGTTTGGGAGTAGGAGGAGTGGGATTAGGGTTAGGGTTAGGAGTTTGGGACTAGGAGAAGTGGGATTAGGGTTAGGGTTAGGGGTTTGGGAGTAGGAGAAGTGGGATTAGGGTTAGGGGTTTGGGACTAGGAGGAGTGGGATTAGGGTTAGGGTTAGGGTTAGGAGTTTGGGACTAGGAGAAGTGGGATTAGGGTTAGGGGGTTTGGGACTAGGAGTGGGATTAGGGTTAGGGTTAGGAGTTTGGGACTAGGAGAAGTGGGATTAGGGTTAGGAGTTTGGGACTAGGAGAAGTGGGATTAGGGTTAGGGTTAGGAGTTTGGGACTAGGAGAAGTGGGATTAGGGTTAGGGTTAGGGGTTTGGGATTAGGAGGAGTGGGATTAGGGTTTAGGGTTAGGAGTTTGGGACTAGGAGAAGTGGGGTTAGGTTTAGGGGTTAGGGTTAGGGAGTAGGAGGAGTGGGATTAGGGTTAGGGTTAGGGTTTGGGACTAGGAGAAGTGGGATTAGGGTTAGGGTTAGGAGTTTGGGAGTAGGAAGTGGGATTAGGGTTAGGGGTTAGGAGTTTGGGACTAGGAGAAGTGGGATTAGGGTTAGGGTTAGGAGTTTGGGACTAGGAGAAGTGGGATTAGGGTTAGGGTTAGGAGTTTGGGACTAGGAAAGTGGGATTAGGGTTAGGGTTAGGAGTTTTGGACTAGGAGAAGTGGGATTAGGGTTAGGGTTAGGAGTTTGGGACTAGGAGAAGTGGGATTAGGGTTAGGGTTAGGAGTTTGGGACTAGGAGGAGTGGGATTAGGGTTAGGGTTTGGGACTAGGAGAAGTGGGATTAGGGTTAGGGTTAGGAGTTTGGGACTAGGAGAAGTGGGATTAGGGTTAGGGTTAGGAGTTTGGGACTAGGAGAAGTGGGATTAGGGTTAGGGTTAGGAGTTTGGGACTAGGAGAAGTGGGAATAGGGTTAGGGTTAGGAGTTTGGGACTAGGAAAGTGGGATTAGGGTTAGGGGTTAGGGAGTAGGAGGAGTGGGATTAGGGTTAGGGTTAGGAGTTTGGGACTAGGAGAAGTGGGATTAGGGTTAGGGGTTTGGGAGTAGGAGGAGTGGGATTAGGGTTAGGGTTAGGAGTTTGGGACTAGGAGAAGTGGGATTAGGGTTAGGGTTAGGAGTTTGGGACTAGGAGAAGTGGGATTAGGGTTAGGGGTAGGAGTTTGGGACTAGGAGAAGAGGGATTAGGGTTAGGGTTAGGAGTTTGGGACTAGGAGAAGTGGGATTAGGGTTAGGGTTAGGAGTTTGGGACTAGGAGAAATGGGATTAGGGTTAGGGTTAGGAGTTTGGGACTAGGAGAAGTGGGATTAGGGTTAGGGTTAGGGAGTTTGGGACTAGGAGTAGTGGGATTAGGGTTAGGGTTAGGAGTTTGGGACTAGGAGAAGTGGGATTAGGGTTAGGGTTAGGAGTTTGGGACTAGGAGAAGTGGGATTAGGGTTAGGGTTAGGAGTTTGGGACTAGGAGAAGTGGGATTAGGGTTAGGGTTAGGAGTTTGGGAGTAGGAGGAATGGGATTAGGGTTAGGAGTTTGGGACTAGGAGAAGTGGGATTAGGGTTAGGGGTTTGGGTTTAGGGTTAGGGTTTGGGACTAGGAGTGGGATTAGGGTTAGGGTTAGGAGTTTGGGACTAGGAGAAGTGGGATTAGGGTTAGGGTTAGGAGTTTGGGACTAGGAGAAGTGGGATTAGGGTTAGGGTTTAGGGTTAGGAGTTTGGGACTAGGAGTGGGATTAGGGTTAGGGTTAGGAGTTTGGGACTAGGAGAAGTGGGATTAGGGTTAGGGTTAGGAGTTTGGGACTAGGAGAAGTGGGATTAGGGTTAGGGGTAGGAGTTTGGGACTAGGAGAAGTGGGATTAGGGTTAGGGTTAGGAGTTTGGGACTAGGAGAAGTGGGATTAGGGGTTAGGGTTAGGAGTTTGGGACTAGGAGAAGTGGGATTAGGGTTAGGGTTAGGAGTTTGGGACTAGGAGGAGTGGGATTAGGGTTAGGGTTAGGAGTTTGGGACTAGGAGAAGTGGGATTAGGGTTAGGGTTAGGAGTTTGGGACTAGGAGGAGTGGGATTAGGGTTAGGGGTATGGGAGTAGGAGGAGTGGGATTAGGTTAGGGTTAGGAGTTTGGGACTAGGAGTTTGGGACTAGGAGAAGTGGGAGTAGGGTTAGGGTTAGGGGTTTGGGAGTAGGAGGAGTGGGATTAGGGTTAGGGTTAGGAGTTTGGGACTAGGAGAAGTGGGATTAGGGTTAGGGTTAGGAGTTTGGGAGTAGGAGAAGTGGGATTAGGGTTAGGGGTAGGAGTTTGGGACTAGGAGAAGAGGGATTAGGGTTAGGGTTAGGAGTTTGGGACTAGGAGAAGTGGGATTAGGGTTAGGGTTAGGAGTTTGGGACTAGGAGGAGTGGGATTAGGGTTAGGGTTAGGAGTTTGGGACTAGGAGAAGTGGGATTAGGGTTAGGGTTAGGAGTTTGGGACTAGGAGGAGTGGGATTAGGGTTAGGGTTTAGGGTTAGGAGTTTGGGACTAGGAGAAGTGGGATTAGGGTTAGGGTTAGGAGTTTGGGACTAGGAGAAGTGGGATTAGGGTTAGGGGTAGGAGTTTGGGACTAGGAGAAGAGGGATTAGGGTTAGGGTTAGGAGTTTGGGACTAGGAGAAGTGGGATTAGGGTTAGGGTTAGGGGTTTGGGAGTAGGAGGAGTGGGATTAGGGTTAGGGTTAGGAGTTTGGGACTAGGAGAAGTGGGATTAGGGTTAGGGTTTTGGGAGTAGGAGGAGTGGGATTAGGGTTAGGGTTAGGAGTTTGGGACTAGGAGAAGTGGGATTAGGGTTAGGGTTAGGGGTTTGGGACTAGGAGAAGTGGGATTAGGGTTAGGGTTAGGGAGTTTGGGACTAGGAGGAGTGGGATTAGGGTTAGGGTTAGGAGTTTGGGACTAGGAGAAGTGGGATTAGGGTTAGGGTTAGGAGTTTGGGACTAGGAGAAGTGGGATTAGGGTTAGGGGTAGGAGTTTGGGACTAGGAGAAGTGGGATTAGGGTTAGGGTTAGGAGTTTGGGACTAGGAGAAGTGGGATTAGGGTTAGGGTTAGGAGTTTGGGACTAGGAGAAGTGGGATTAGGGTTAGGGTTAGGAGTTTGGGACTATGAGGAGAGGGATTAGGGTTAGGGTTAGGAGTTTGGGACTAGGAGAAGTGGGTTTAGGGTTAGGGTTAGGAGTTAGGGAGTAGGAGAAGTGGGAGTAGGGTTAGGGTTAGGAGTTTGGGAGTAGGAGAAGTGGGATTAGGGTTAGGGTTAGGAGTTTGGGACTAGGAGAAGTGGGATTAGGGTTAGGGTTAGGAGTTTGGGACTAGGAGAAGTGGGATTAGGGTTAGGGTTAGGAGTTTGGGACTAGGAGAAGTGGGATTAGGGTTAGGGTTAGGGTTTGGGACTAGGAGAAGTGGGATTAGGGTTAGGGTTAGGAGTTTGGGACTAGGAGAAGTGGGATTAGGGTTAGGGTTAGGAGTTTGGGACTAGGAGAAGTGGGATTAGGGTTAGGGTTAGGAGTTTGGGACTAGGAGAAGTGGGATTAGGGTTAGGGTTAGAGTTTGGGACTAGGAGGAGTGGGATTAGGGTTTAGGGTTAGGAGTTTGGGACTAGGAGAAGTGGGATTAGGGTTAGGGTTAGGAGTTTGGGACTAGGAGAAGTGGGATTAGGGTTAGGGTAGGAGTTTGGGACTAGGAGGAGAGGGATTAGGGTTAGGGTTAGGAGTTTGGGACTAGGAGAAGTGGGATTAGGGTTAGGGTTAGGAGTTTGGGACTAGGAGGAATGGGATTAGGGTTAGGAGTTTGGGACTAGGAGAAGTGGGATTAGGGTTAGGGTTAGGGGTTTGGGAGTAGGAGGAGTGGGATTAGGGTTAGGGTTAGGAGTTTGGGACTAGGAGAAGTGGGATTAGGGTTAGGGTTAGGGGTTTGGGACTAGGAGAAGTGGGATTAGGGTTAGGGGTTAGGAGTTTGGGACTAGGAGTAGTGGGATTAGGGTTAGGAGTTTGGGACTAGGAGAAGTGGGATTAGGGTTAGGGGTAGGAGTTTGGGACTAGGAGAAGTGGGATTAGGGTTAGGGTTAGGAGTTTGGGACTAGGAGAAGTGGGATTAGGGTTAGGGTTAGGGGTTTGGGACTAGGAGGAGTGGGATTAGGGTTAGGGTTAGGAGTTTGGGACTAGGAGAAGTGGGATTAGGGTTAGAGTTAGGAGTTTGGGAGTAGGAGGATTGGGATTAGGGTTAGGAGTTTGGGACTAGGAGAAGTGGGATTAGGATTAGGGTTAGGGGTTTGGGACTAGGAGAAGTGGGATTAGGGTTAGGGGTTTGGGAGTAGGTGGAGTGGGATTAGGGTTAGGGTTAGGAGTTTGGGACTAGGAGAAGTGGGATTAGGGTTAGGGTTTGGGACTAGGAGAAGTGGGATTAGGGTTAGGGTTAGGAGTTTGGGACTAGGAGAAGTGGGATTAGGGTTAGGGTTAGGAGTTTGGGACTAGGAGAAGTGGGATTAGGGTTAGGGTTAGGAGTTTGGGACTAGGAGGAGTGGGATTAGGGTTAGGGGTTAGGAGTTTGGGAGTAGGAGGAGGAGGAGTGGGATTAGGGTTAGGGTTAGGAGTTTGGGACTAGGAGAAGTGGGATTAGGGTTAGGGTTAGGGGTTTGGGAGTAGGAGAAGTGGGATTAGGGGTAGGGTTAGGGTTTGGGACTAGGAGGAGTGGGATTAGGGTTAGGGTTAGGAGTTTGGGACTAGGAGAAGTGGGATTAGGGTTAGGGGTTTGGGAGTAGGAGTGGGATTAGGGTTAGGGTTAGGAGTTTGGGACTAGGAGAAGTGGGATTAGGGTTAGGGTTAGGAGTTTAGGACTAGGAGAAGTGGGATTAGGGTTAGGAGTTTGGGAGTAGGAGGAGTGGGATTAGGGTTAGGGTTAGGAGTTTGGGAGTAGGAGGAGTGGGATTAGGGTTAGGGTTAGGAGTTTGGGACTAGGAGGAGTGGGATTAGGGTTAGGGTTAGGAGTTTGGGACTAGAGGAGTGGGATTAGGGTTAGGGTTGGAGTTTGGGGTGAGAGTGGGATTAGGGTTAGGGTTAGGAGTTTGGGACTAGGAGGAGTGGGATTAGGGTTAGGGTTAGGAGTTTGGGAGTAGGAGGAGGATTAGGGTGGGAGTTTAGGGATTTATGGTGGGTGATTGGGGGATGGGGGAGGTGTGGGAGTTTGGGAGGGACTATGATTAGGGGGGTGGGATTAGGGTTAGGGTTATAGGGGTGGGTGGATGGGTTGGGATGGGGAGGTGTGGGAGTTTGGGACTTACTGAGGGTGGGATTAGGGTTATGTGGGTGATTTGGGATGAGGGAGGTTTGGGACTATGAGGAGTGGGATTAGGGTTATGGTGGGTGATTTGGGATGGGGAGGTGTGGGAGTTTGGGACTATGAGGGGTGGGATTAGGGTTATGGTGGGTGATTTGGGATGAGGAGGTGTGGGAGTTTGGGACTATGAGGAGTGGGATTACGGTTATGGTGGGTGATTTGGGATGGGGAGGTGTGGGAGTTTGGGACTATGAGGGGTGGGATTAGGGTTATGGTGGGTGATTTGGGATGAGGAGGTGTGGGAGTTTGGGACTATGAGGAGTGGGTATGTGGTATGGTATACAGGGTTTGGGCATTGGAATTAGATTGGGTAAACTGGACTTGGGAAATACTTACTTTTCTCAGCTTTCCTCTTGTTTGATAAGGATCTCCAGTTTTCAATGTGGTGATCAGCCACAGCATCCCATCCTGCCCTTTTCTTTAGGCGGTTTGCATAATACTCATTTTTCTTGTCCCAGAGTTCAGGGTGTCTTCTCATTGTATCTATAAACTCCCCTGGGTCGCCACTCCCAGGGGATCTTTCTTTTTCTGCAGCTGGTCCTGCAGCAGTTGTCTGCATCTCAAAGCCTTGCTCTGCCATAATTTCTTTACCACTGTCTTTTCTTGTCTCTACTCCTCTTCTCAACCGGATTTCCTGGTTTCCCATCATCCTTCACTCTGCTGCGATCATGTGACCTCCCATATGACCTTCCCACAGCTTCTTCAACGTTTTAGCGGTATTACCGCGGTTTTACCGCGGTTTTACAGCAGTACACATGCATTCCTATGGGGATAGGCGTTTTTACTGCGCTATTTTATGCGCCCAAAAGATGCTCTACAAATGCTGTTTACAGGACTTTTTCTAACGCACAGCCAGCGCAACGCCTCAATGTGAAAGCACTTAGGAATTTCACATTGAGAATGCTAGGGCAGGATTATTTCAGGCATATTTTGGGCGCTATTTTTAGCGCTAAAACGCGGTAAAAACGCCTCAGTGTGAAAGGGGCCTAATAGTATGTTTTTGTCCAGTATGCGTGGATGTGAATTAATTTCTTTTAATTTGTGGTTTATTTGAGTGTCGGCAAGCGAAACATTGTTTGCAGGGATAAAATCCCTTTCCTGCGAAAAATGTGTACCCGCTTGCAGGTGGAGGCTCAATGTTGGAGCTCTTTTGTAGACCACATTGGGTACATCTGGTAAAATCTGTTTTAAATGTCTATCGTGAGTGCTTTTAACCACTTTACATCCGCGCTATGGCCGAATGATGGCCACAGCGCGGATCTCAATTCCCGGGAGGCCGTCATATGACGTCCTCCCCTGTGCACACTCCCTGCGCATGCCCTATAGGAGCGCGCTGTGATCACTGAGTCACTGAGACTCGGGTGATCAGCGATCCGAGTAAGGGGCGGGCCCCTTACCATGTGATCAGCTGTCTGCCAATGACAGCTGATCACAGGATGAAAACAAAAGCTCGGTGATCGTTTTTTTTTCTCCTCACGCTGACAGCAGGTCACCGGAAAATTTTATAGGGACAATGGTCTCGAAAAGTCAGAGGCAATTATGCCTCATGTAATGCCCACAAGTGCCACCTGTCAATGCCCATAAGTGCCACCTGTTAATGCCCATAAGTGCCACCTATCAATGCCCACAAGTGCCACCTATCAATGCCTACAAGTGCCACCTATCAATGCCCACCAGTGCTGCCAATCAGTGCCACCTAAAAGTGCTGCCTATCAGTGTAACCCATTAGTGCCCATCACTGCCACCCATTAGTGCCCATCACTGCCACCTATCGGTGCCCGTCACTGCCCCCTTATCAGCGTACATCAATGATGGACAAAAATTACCCATTTAACATTTTTATAACAAAATTTAAAAAAAGAAACATTTTTTTTTCTTTTAATTCGGTCTTTTAAAAAATTTTTAACAAAAAATTAAAATCGCAGAGGTGATCAAATACCACCAAAAGAAAGCTCTTTTTTTGGGGAAAAAAAATATAAAAATTTTATTTGAGTACAGTGTTGTATGACCGCGCAATTGTCATTCAAAATGCGACAGCGCTGAAAGCTGAAAATTGGTCTGGATAGGAGGGGGGTTTAAGTGCACAGTAAGCAAGAGGTTAAATAGCTTTTTTTCCTGCAGAAATTACACTTTGTGCAGGGACAGTTCTAAGCACGGGAAACATGCGCCCTTTTACAAGCATACTATACACACCCCCCAGGTATGAAATTTAAAGGAATATTACACTTATATTGTTTCATTTTAAGCATTATTAAAATCACTGCTCCCGAAAAAACTGACGTTTTTAAAACTTTTTTTTGCATTGATACGTGTCCCCTGGGGCAGGACCCAGGTCCCCAAACACTTTTTATGACAATAACTTTTTAAAAATCAATGACTTTTAATGACTGTTCTCTGTATTATGGGGAGCCGACAATTCATTATAGCCGCGAGTTCTTTTAAAGCACCGAACTCTAACCCAAACATACAGTACATTGTTCGGGTTCGGGTCCAGGACCCAAAAACCCAAAAGTCCGGTACAAACCCAAACTTTATAGTTCGGGTTCGCTTAACCCTAGTCTTCAGCAGTGCTAAACACTTAAATGAATAAACAAAGAATCAATATTTAAATAAAAATAGAAGCAAAGTTCATAAGCAATCTTGTATGAGTAAATGTTCATAAATGCTTCATCAGCTGTTTGGACATTCGATCATCACTAGACCTGGTGCCTGTACTCACTATAGGAATTGCACTCACCAAAATGTAGATCAATAGAAGCCTCTTAATATGTATGGGATGGCAGTGATCACTACTAGACGAACCTCCATCCAACCCTTAGGAACAAAACTTCTGTTATGAATGCAGATGCTGGGTCTCCTCTAATTCAGCAGAGTTCAAACAGCTGGAAGCTTTCCAAGTTACTCAAACAAATAAAGGAAAAGAGGGAAAAGCCTCATAGTGTAAAACTGTAAAGCTTTTATTGTCCAAAATAAGACCCCCCTTCCCTTAATACATTGCACTTACAAACAAAAGTTTAAAAAGAGCATCCAATAATGGAAACACATTCTGTTCAGTTCTATCAATCTCACCACCTATCAGAACGCTGGAATCGTCCGTGGTGGTTCCCGGGGATTAATCAGAGCCGATAACATGTGTAGCAAGCTGTGTGGTCTAGCAGTGATCACTGCTATCCCATACATATTTACATGATAGCAGCTGCTTTTTTTAGTTTATTCTTCCTTTTTTTAGTTTATTCATTCTTTCTAAGTGCCGGATAAGTGATCCTTGGAGAACTTCTTGTTAGAGGCCTACAGGATACTGGACAGGCCTACAGGATACTGAGCATGACAGAGGAGAGTGCAGGGGAAGCCTCACTGCCAAAATCAGAATCGAATTCAGGCTCAGTATATGAACCTGTAGAGAGCTGCCGCACCCTGGCAGATAGCTCTAATGACAGAGTAGAGGTCCCTGCTAGGGTCAGGCATACTCAACCCCATTCTTCTGTTGCTGAGGTGCAACAATGGCATGGTTCTCGTATGCTGCAGATTGCCAGTATTAATGCCTCTCAACCTTCTGGTGAACTGGCAAGCACCAGCGGCCTAGTACGTCCTGGTCATAGGCAAACCAGTCCTGCATTAACACTTGCAGACGCTAAAAATTCAAATAAAATCAGATAAAAAAAAAAAATAATAATTCAATGACAGGACCGTAGAGCCCATAGTGTCCTTCCTGATGCACTTGCAAATCCTGATCGGCAACTCACCACTTCTCCAGCGCCCGTACTTCCCCCATTCACTGCCAACCCGGAATTCAGGTGGAAACAGTGGATTTTACTTCCCTTGACTCTTATGAGCTGTTTTTCACGGAAGATCTGTACAGATCTATTGTGGACCAAAGCAATTTATGTGCTGGTCAATTTATCGCCACAAATCCAAATTTGACCCTTGCCAGAGAATTTGTCTGGAAACCTATACAGTAACGGCTCCCGAATTTAAGATCTTTCTGGGCCTATCCCTTATTATGGGTATTACTAAAAAGAGTGAGTTGCGGTCATATTGGTCCACTGACCCAATTCATCATATGCCTGTGTTCTCTGCTGCCATGGCCAGGACTAGATAAATCTTGCGGTTCATGCACTTCAATGACAATGAACATCGTTGTCCTCAGGGTGACCCTGAATGTGATCAGCTCCACAAAATTCATCCCCTCGTAAACCCCTTCAACCAACAATTTGCAGCCTTGTTTATCCATGATCAATATGTCTGCGTTGAGTCCCTGATTAAATTTTCTGGCCGCCTTATTTTTAATCAGTTTCTCCCCAGCAAGCGTGCCAAATATGGGGTCAAAATGTATAAGCTCTGTGACAGGGCAACATGCTATACATATGGTTTTCTGGTTTATGAGGGAAAAGATAGCAGCATGGAGCCCTGTCACTGCCCAGACTACATAGGGAGCAGTGGCAAGATTGTTTAGGACTTGGTGTCACCCTTATTCTGAAAGGGGTACCATTTTTATATAAGCGTGCCAATTTTTAGACACATCTTTTAATTAGGAATTGGCGCATGTGGCACCGTGCGATCTAATCACCAGAGCTTCCCCCAATGGCTTGTAGATTCCCGACTTAGATGGGGGGAGAGAGCCTGCTTAAGGTCCAATAAATTGCTTGCACTGAGGTGGAAGAACAAATGGAAGGTTTTCGATCTGTCTTCCATTCACACAGACATGGCAGTCCAAACTGTAACGGGGACTGGTGTTGTTGAGAAACCCCTCTGTGTCCACAAATACAAACTTAAAATGGGAGGGGTGGACTTCAACGACCAGATGATGGGTCCGTACTTAATTTCCCATAAGGCCAGACGCTGGTACAAAAAAAGTGTCTGTATACCTTTTCCAATTAGCTCTGTTCAACGTTTATGTACTATACAAAGCATCTGGAAGAACTGGATCCTTCTTAAATTTCCAGGAAGAGATCATCACAGCCCTTTTGTATCCAGAAGGTGCTGTGGCCCAATTTCCCAATCAAAATGCTGTGAGCCGGCTGCATGAGAGGCATTTTCCAGATCTCCTCCCTGGTACTCCTACCCAAAGAGCACCCCAAAGAAGATGTCGTGTCTGTGCAAAAAGCGGACATAGGCGTAACACGCGCTATTATTGTCCCTCCAGTCCTGGCCAACCTGGTCTCTGCATCGGGGACTGTTTCCGTCGCCACCAGACACTAGTGGAATATTAGTATAGGGTACAGCACGGCACAGTCCTAGGGCACACTTTCACACAGGGTCTCGAAAGATGTTAGATGGCCATCACATTTTGAGAGACCCTAACCTGGAACGTTTATAGTTATAATAAAAAAAAAACATCAAAAATATAAAAATGTAATAAAAAATAAACAAGACAAAAATAGTTGTCTTTTTTTTGTTCTTACTGTTTTACTGTATTCTATGCTATACTGTAATGTTTTATTGTTACTGTGTTTTATTGTGTTTGCTTTGCAGGTATTTCATTCTACTGTTTTACTATACTGTTTCTGTGGTTTATTGTTAACCATTGTTTGCTTTGCAGGCACGCCATTCAGCTTCAGCATTGATTTATTTATTTTGACAGCAACAGGGTTTGCTCTCACAATACGTAAATCTGTGACTCCAGTGCTGTAGGAGGTGATTTCACCTCTACAGTTAAAAAAAGAGCATATATGGTGAAGCATAGGGGCTGGGGTGGACACAGGGGCAGATTGCCCCTATGCTTCAACATATATTTTTTTACTCTTTTTTTGGCACAGATTGCAATAAAAAAAGTTGTTTAAGTGGTAATACAGAAATGCTGCCTGCAGGTATCGTTTTTTTCAACCGGCGGTCGACTTTCATGTAAAAACATTCCTAGCGACTAATTAGCCTCTAGACTGCTTTTACAAGCAGTGCCCCCCTCTCTCCCGCCGCCTTCCATGGTTTTCTCTGGCTCTCCTGTCCCACCAGGGAACCCGAGAATGCAGCCGGTGGTTCCGCCAGTTGATTATAGAGCTGATCAGAGACCAGAATGGCTCCAATCATCTCTTTGGCCTAAGAAACCGGAAGCTACAAGCATTTCATGACTTCGGTTTTGCCGGATATAAACAGCGCCATTGGGAAATTGGGAAAGCATCTTATGACACCGATCTTGGTGTGGTCAGAAGCTTTAAGGAAAAAAACAATTAAATGGTTGTGCACTTCCCCCAGTAATAAAAGTGTAAATCAAGCTGCTGTTCCCACATCCACAATGATAAAAAAAGACAGATATAAATGCCTATGTGGTAGCACTGCTAAATATATAAATATATAAACATAAATCCAAAAATTAATATTATATAAACCCAAACTTCTTAAAGGTGCAAATGCCACTGTGCAAAATAGCAAAATAATGTGCAGGGTGATGAAAAATATGATACAAGAAGTCCACAATATAAGTGCAAATGCCACTGTACAATATATTAGAAAGAAAATATATATAAATATACAGTGATGAAAAAATATGAGGAAAAAAGTCCACAATAATAGAAGGGAATCGGATAACAGCTCTAAAAAGTCTCTAATAGTGAACCATGTTTCTCGAATACACAATGTGACTCCACTCCGTGACTTGTGCCCCCTTCACCGAGTGAAATGCAAGCAAACCTCCAACATAGACCCCTAGGGGTCAAATGGGTTTACATGCTGATAATCTGGTTCCCCTTTAAGGTAGGCTCCACATTAGTCACCAGCAACTCCAAGATGACATGGAAAGACAAAAGTACTTCCAATAGTGCAGTACCTAGGTGTAAGTCTGAAAAAAACTCACAAACCCAACTTCATACAATGCACTCACATTTATTAATTAAAAACAAATGATACCATCCAACAAGTCTCACATAGTCGCTGATAGTCCCACCGCCAGGCAGTGATGTAAGTAACTGAGTTAAAATAAACTGAGTTACGTAACTCAGTTACTTTAGAGGGTAACTAGTAATCTAACTGATTACTTTTCCCCTCATGGTAACTCAGTTCCCATTACTTTGGCTTAGTTACCCCAATTACATCTACCGTCACTAGATGGCAGTAGTGTAATTCCGGTGTCCTGCCAAAAAAGTTCCCCCGCCGGATAAGGACCCCCTGTACTGCGCAGGCGCAGCGCTTGTGCATTACGAAGGACTACGGAGCTTCCGAAAATTGCAGAACCTAAACAGCTCTGAGTGAACTCTACACAGCGCAGGCGCAGTTAACATGTAATTGTACGAGGCGATGCCGCACCCTCATGATGCTCGTGCTACTCTGCAAGGGGCGCCTATCGTGCATTTATTATTATTGTTATATATCGAGCTCTGCCCATTAATTTAACATTCGCCCTCTTCTGTAGAAATCCACCCCTTACACGATATAATAATAATAGACCCGCCCCTTGCTTACACGCTATAACAGATCTGCCCCTTGGTTAGAGTAATAATAGAGCAGCCCCTTGGTTACACGATATATAACAATAATAAATGCGCCCCTTGGTTACAGTAATACTAGACCCGCCCCTTAGTTACACGTATAGAATATTTAAAAAAAAAAAGTCAGTTACTTTGCTGAGTAACTAATTACTTTTCCAATGTAGTAACTGAGTTACTAACGCAATTACTTTTTGGGAGAAGTAATTTGTAACTTAACTAAATTACTTTTTTAAAGTAAGATGACCAACACTGCCGCCAGGCTCCACATGTTACACCCCCTTCTGCGTAAGCTTTTAATGTTGGGCATAAAATGCTAGGACAGTTCAACCCCCCCCCAAATTACCCCTTTTTGGAAAGTAGACACCCTAAGCTATTTGCTGAGAGGCATGTGGAGTCCATGGGGTGTTTTATATATTGCCACAAGGTTTTTTTTACACAAAGTTGTCACTAAATTATATATTGGTCACACATGCCATGTGTATATGTGAAATTACACCCCAAAATATATTCTGTTGCTTCTTCTGAGTACGGGGATACCACATGTGTGAGACTTTTTGGGAGCCTAGCTGCGTACAGGACCCCGAAAACCAATCACCGCCTTCAGGATTTCTTCTTCAGACTCACTTATGCCCTGTACACACGATAGGATTTTCCGACAATAAAATCCATGGGATTTTTTTCCGACGGATGTTCGCTCAAACTTGTCTTGCATACACACGGTCACACAAAGTTGGTTGGAAATTCCGAATGTCAAGAGAGCGGTGATGTAAAACACGTACGATGAGCCGAGAAAAATTAAGTTCAATAGCCAGTGCTGCTCTTCTGCTTGATTCTGAGCATGCATGGCATTTTGTGCGTTGGAATTGTGTACACACGATCGGAATTTATGATGGATTTTATCAGAAAATTTGAGAACCAGATCTAAAATTTTGTGTGACGGAAATTCCTATAGAAAATGTGTGATGGAGACCCCACACGGTCGGAATTTCCAACAACAGGGTCCTATCACACATTTTTCATCGGAAAATCCTATCGTGTGTACAGGGCATAAGTGTGTAAATTGTTGATTTTACTCCTCACTACCTATCACAGTTTCAGAGGCCCTGAAATGTCAACATAACACAACCCCCCCCCCAACTGACCCCAGTGACAGCTTTGTGTAAAAAAAAAAAAATATTAATTTTTGTAATTTTTCAATCGCTTGTGACAAAAACATTTTCAATGGGCTCAACATGCCTCTGAGCAAATTCCTTGGGGTATCTACTTTCCAAAAAGGGGTAATTTGGAGAGAATTTTGTACTGACCTGCCATTTTAGTACCTCAAGAAATGAGATAGTGTCATGTACCTTAAAGCCGAGTCTGAAATGCTGAGGGTGGCCTCTTGCACAGTTCCGGTTTCAACACCCCTGGTAGTGAGGACAGGGAGTGCTGGGGCAATGAAAGGGTGCAGGTGCCGGCAGGCAGAAGGCTGGAACTTGGAGATACAGGAACCTCTCAGAGGAAGGCGTGGAGACTGATCACCAGAAATGTTCAGTGGAAGCTAGGCAAGTAAGTATAGACTCAGGAACAACTGCAGCCTCAGGAGCAAAGGTTGACAACTGGATGGCAATAAGGTACATAAACAGAAGGCAGGATCGTAGTCAAGGACAGGCAGAGGTTGGCAACGGGCTGGCAGCGAGGTACAGAATCAGGAAGCGGAGCCATGGTAGTGAATCCAAGCCAAGGTCTGTATTATCAGTAGGCAGAAAACAAGCAGGGGTGATCCAGGAAAGTAGTCAAGGAAGCCGGGTTTGTCAGGAGCAAGGTAACAGGTCATAACAGCAATCATGAACACAGGGACAAGCTGAAGACGATCCAGCACTGGTATCAGGCAGAGTCTCTGTTTATATAGGGCGTCATGCGCCGGGATTGGCGGACGCAAATGTGCGCGTGGGAGTGCGTGCTGACGGTGCGCGCTGACGGTGCGCTAGTGCACGCGTTTGTTCTTGAACTCACTTGTCTCTGTCGGGGACACCGCGCATGCCCATTAGCATTAGCGGAATGGGAATTAGCCACTGCTGCACGGAGAGGGGCATTAGCAATGTGAGTTCTCTGACAGGCATTAGCGGAACGGGAATTAGACACTGCTGCATAGAGATGGGCATTAGCAATGTGAGTTCTCTGACAGTCAGTCATAAACTAATAGCTGTGTAAATTCCAGTAAATGTACTATAGTTTGTAGACACTATTTTTGTGCAAACCAATAAATATACGCTTATTGAATTTTTTTTTTACCCAAGACATGCAGCTGAATACATTTTGGCCTAAATGTATGACAAAAATTGAGTTTATTGCATTTTTTTAGAAAGAAAATATCTTTTTTTTTTTCACAATTTTCAGTCTTTGTTCGTTTATATCTCAAAAAATAAAAATCCCACAGGTGATCAAATACCATCAAAATAAAGCTCTATTTGTGGGGAAAAAATTATGCAAATTTTGTTTGGGTACAGTGTTGCATGACCACGCTATTACCAATTAAAGCAGGGCAGTGCCAAATTGCAAAAAGTGCTCTGGTCATTAACGGGGTAAAACCTTCCAGGACTGAAGTGGTTAAAGGAGAATTATACGGAAAAAAAAAATATTTGTCAAATTCACAAGTGCTTTTTTTCTACCACTACTATTCCTTCATACCGGCTTTTGAAATTTACAAATGCAGCAATTTAGAAATTGGATGAAAGGTTTAGCACTGAGGAAACACTTTTTGAAAGATAAAAAGTAAATTTTATATACAACTACTGTATATAGATCAGACCAAAATGAGAGACAAATCAGGAGGAAAGAGAGACAGAGGGACTTTGTTCCAAATCAGGGACAGTCCCTCAAAATCAGGGACAGTTGGGAGCTACTGTATGCCTAATCTCACTTGTGTGTGCCCAATGCAGTAAGGCAATACACTTGTCTTGCAGTACAAGGCATGAATACAAAATTAAGTACTTCATGTGGCAGAAGGCTCTAAAATTTAATCTGCAGCATCTGCAACAGGGGATTCAAGGTGGTATGAATCCACCAGATGGAAAAGCAGGAGCTGTAAAGCCAGCAGTCTTGTCAAGCTGGCATTGAGCCCTTTGATATGAGAGTAAACAAAACAACAGTCCACAGTCAACAGTCAACAAGTCCTTTGATAAGGCGCATGTGCGCAAAACATGTAAGCTACGGTTGTCACTGCAACACTGAGCTTGCGATCCACCTCCACACATCTGGATACCTTCACTTCTGGCCCCGAAGTCCGCGTTATTCAGGGCACCCAGCCTCAGCTAACACGGCCGGATAGTTTGAATTCTATCTCCAGCGGTGAGCAGCGGTGAGCACTACAATACACCTCACGCGCCACAGCGGGACTGACATATGTGACCAGCCACCATCTTCTCTATCGTGACCCTCGCTTCTCCATTCTAGCGGCTTCCCCTGGAGATCTGGCTACCCAATTCAGGACTGAAAGCTGAAGCACACCGTTGATGTTAATCCCTTGTCATCTGGAGTCCTTTGTGGTATCGTACACATTTTTTCACATATATTGCTTTTATATAGTTTTATCATCCCATCACCATTTGACAGTTGTGTTTTTTATTCTTATTGTGCATCTAATAAACTAACTTTGTTTAGTATATCAATTTGCAAAGTTGTTCATGCTGGTCCCATAGAGCTCTGCATTTGTTTTATATGCTTTGATATGAGAGTGACTGCGGGTATAGTTTTTACGTTCCATTAGCTGGTCCAGAGAATCATTCCTGCTAAATGCTACAGCTGGAGGATGGGGATAACAGTGCCCTGCACCAGTGGAGCTCTGCCATTCTGTGGATGAGGTCGCCTGCTCCCTCAACTCCTTTTCAACCTGGAAGGAGGAGGAACATACCAAACTGGAATGTAACAACGAGGTGGAAGCCCCACCCT
This sequence comes from Lithobates sylvaticus, assembly GCA_028564925.1. Lineage (NCBI taxonomy): Eukaryota > Metazoa > Chordata > Amphibia > Anura > Ranidae > Lithobates > Lithobates sylvaticus. Next base: position 130,148,739 of record CM053031.1, read on the forward strand.
GAAAGGACGACAGGCACAGGAAGAGCCAGCCGAGACTAATGGGTGTTAAAAGTGGGATAACATGAGGAAAGAAAAAACTAAAAGAGACAGTGCAGGAGCTCAGGACAGATGTACATGTGCCACATACTTACCACAAACCCCAAATAGTAAAAAGTCAGCCATCTAGGCAAGACCATAGAAGAGAGAATGTATATATATATATATATATATATATATATATATATATATATATATATATATATATATATATATGTTTTGTTTTTCTATTGTTTTTATTCTTTTTATTTTTTACATTTTTTTTTATTTCACTTTTTTAATGGTAGGTCTGGGTCTGGTCACTTTTTTGCTGGCTGCTATCATCCAGGAATAGATTTTTTATAGCAGTAATCAACTGCTGTAGGGAGAGTTGTAACAGGTATATCCCAGCCACCATGCTGACAGGAAGTGCTGTCACATCACCGGTGACATCACTACACTCCTGATGTAAATTTTGCATGTACAGCGTGCTCCTCTGGAGCGGTCTATAGAATGAACAAAACAAAGGGATAAAAATGCAATCACTGGATGGAGAGGGTTAGGTAGCATTTGTTCCAATGTGAGTGTAGCCTACTGGGGAGCTGTGTAGTGGTGCAGTGATAGGCATGGACGCAGTTGGAGGGATGTTAGGAAGCTGACAGCTTCTGGTCACTGCTGTCCACCTTGGAATGCAAGCAGGTGGTGGTGAGATGCAGGTCTTCCGGGTTGTCTTCTCTGGCCAAGTTCTCTGAACTCTTTTGAACTCAGCCAAGGAAAGCCACGCCCAGCATGGCCAGAGGAGACATGCTTGCATTCCAAGGTGGACAACAGTGGCCACATGCCCACAGCTTCCTGGCGCAGCTCTGCATCCCTCCAGCTGCATCCCTGACGATCTCGTAACACTACACAGCTCCCCAGAGGGCTCCACCCGCATTGGAAAACAAATTATACCTTCACCTGGATAAATGAGAACCTTCACAAACACTTATCTAGGCAGTGACCCCTTATTCACACACACCAATACAATTTGTCAAGCAATTTGACAGTTCAAAATCCCATGACAAGTCGCGCCCTATTTTCAGCAATGGAACCATTGGAACCAATGGAACCATTCAAATTGTTGCCAATGAAGTAACAGGAACTTTGAAAAAGGTTCATGCATTACTTTTCTGTGATTTCTTTGCAACTTGCATTGACTTCTGTTAAATAAAGGAGGAAGCCACAATTAAATCATTGATCCAAATCCCACTGATTTGTGGCTTTGGAATCGCGCTAAAGTAACGCGATTGCAAAGCCGCACTGGTGTGAACCAGGGCTACGAATGTTAAAGTGTTACTAAACCCAGGACCCTGCATTGACTATATCTGGTCTGCCATAGTACACAGAACATGGAAATGCAATTATGTTAGAAAACATAAACTGCTAAATACCATTTCTCATCAGCAGTATATGGCAGTATTGTGACTGCTATCAGTGCCTGGTTAAAGCTTGTAGGAGGAGTTTTCATTCTACTCTGAATGTCCTTTGAGGCTGCAGGACCCGTGACCCTCTGTCTGGACAGTGCTGATTTGCCCTGTGCTGATCACATGCACCCTTCCCCCAAAAAAAGCTCTCTTTAGCAATACACACCAAACTGAGCATGTGCAGCGTGACTCCAAAGGCTCTGTTCTATCAGGAGATGGATTGGGGACAGTGGAAGAAGTGGAGGATCAGGGAAGACAGGATCAAACAGCCTTTTTACACAATTATTCATTATAGTTTCTATAAATCCAAAATATTTTATTTTTACACTTTATGTAATACTGTAAGCTGAAAAAAACTAAGTATGCTGTGGAAAGCCAGAAGAAAAAAAAAAATCACAGCTGAAAATATTAGCTGGTAGTGGTACAGATAGAATGTTTAAATATAAAAATCTCTGAGCTGGTCTAAAATGATGGCACAGCTGCTACTCAAGACCAGGAATGGAGTTAAAAAGAAATAACATAAATGGTGTGCTATTCCTGTGCAAAGCAATATGACTTAATATGATACAAAAGTAAATGTTGTAAAGTGACAGTACATACACAATAATGGTACTGAATACAAAGTGTTGTGCCTCAATAGAGTGAACCAGTGATTTGTAATAAAGTGACCAGTGCATACATAACAATGATGATTAAGGTGCTTATAACAAAATTCTAATTAATATGTGTACACATCCAATAAATCTTTCACAAATTGAAATTGTGTCTGTGTAACTATTGATACAAAAACACAAAGTTTGTGCCAATGAATGTGATACAACATATCAAATGGAATCTATTCAATCTCCTGTGCTGACATATATTGATGAATGTTGCAAGGTGTCTAATACATTCCACTTTAGAGTAATCTTTTGAGATATGAAGTTCCATATAATAAAATGGGCCTCTTACCAAATATGTTGGATCCCTATGACACAGATCAGACTCGCTGTGTGAACATAACAACTGGTGTAGATGTTACTCTCTCAGCTCTCTCATATCCATATACTTAAGAAGAGACTAAAAGCCCATACACATGATCTGACTTTTTGACAACAATCATGCAAATTACCTGTTTTAAGGCAACATCCGACCGTGTGTACGTTCCATCGGACAAACTTTTTCGGTTTTCATCTGACAAATTTTGACTGTGCAAACAGACAAACTTTCCGGCAACAAAGGTCCTATGGTGCAAGATCCTATCGTGTGTACACAAGTCCATAGGAGTTTAGTCCAAAGTACAAACACGCATGCTCAGAACTAATGCAAAAGATCAGACAACAAGTACAGAAGTTGACCAAAGGGGGGGCGTTAAAGAGCTGAAAAACAACGTGATTTGGTAAAAGTTGGCTGAAAAAGTCCTGCCGTGTGTATGCAGAACAAGTTCACGGCCAATGCCCTTTGGACAGAAATACACAGAAAAGTTTGTTTGAAGTCCGATCGTGTGCATGAGGCTTTAGACTCAGGTGAGTCAAAGACCACAGCATTGGATTACTCCTATGGACCTTCAGCCTGCTTCAGTCTGTGTGTGTCGTCCTGTAGACACACTCAGGCTGTATACACAACGCTGTGCATTCCATTCATGCTAAAAATGGATTTAAGGTTGTTTGAACCAATACACCTGAAACATCCAAGCCGATAATAATTGCAATACAAGCAGGCTGAAGGTCCATGGGAGTAATCCAATGCTGTGGACCTTAAATCACCTAAGTCTAAGTCTCTTCTGAAGTATATGGATATGAGAGAGTAACATCTACACCAGTGGTTATGTTCACACAGTGAGTCTGATCTCTGTCATATTCGGTAAGAGGCCAATTTTTTATATGGAACTTCATATCTCAAAACACGGAAGATTATTCTAAAGTGGAATGTATTAGACACCTTGCAACATTCATCAATATACCTGTATATCAGCACAGGAGATTGTCTAAATAGATTCCATTTGATACATTGTATCACATTCATGGTCACAGACTTTATGCATCCAGGGCTGGATTAAGAACATTATGGGTCTTGTGCTCAGGATTTTGGTGGGGCTTTTTATAAAAAAAAATAATAATAAATAAAAAAAAATGCAAACATTTTTTGTTACAACAAATTAAATTAAATAGAGAGAGGGTGGATGAGAGGGGGGGTGAGAGAGAGAGGATGCGCATGAGCATGCGCGGGAGTGATATCAACACAGCCCGGACAAGGCAAGTGACCAAAGGCACAGAACCTGCGAAGACCGGGTGAAGATGGAAGCACCCGGGACCCGCCGGATTGACCACAGCGCATTGCTGGAGGGCTCAGTCTGACAGGTAAGCGTAGCCTAATGTACTAATATGCTGTGCATACTAGTACATTATGGCATAACCTACCCCAGGGCCTCTGAAAAGTAGTACTGTTAGCGAAGTTTGCCACCGCTTTAATATCGCAGGATCCCAGGAGCCTCTCATGGGGCCCCCTACTGACCCGTGGCTCTTGGGCAGTGCCAACATTTCAAAAATATTTTCAGGGACACTTTTTTTTACCAGTGGTATATTTAGAGTAGCTGACATCCCCTATGTTCCTCTATACATCACAATAGTAATCACAAAATTAGTTGTACTACTAATACTACAAATGGGCAAAACAAATATGAGGACTGAGAAGATTTCCTTTAGTTGAACTACCAAAAGTGTTCGAGTAAGAGCTGGTAAGATTGAGGATAGTCAATATAATTTTAAAGAACTGTTTTTGTGTGGCATAGAGGAGGAGTATGGATGGTATAAAAGTGGGAAGTTTGTGCATTTGAGGGAGAGGAATGTTGGTGGTATAACAGTTGGCTGTGTGGAAGGTATTATGGGGGCAGTATGTACAGGAGAGGAGTGTGGAGGGTATGACAGTCGGGAGTATTTACAGGAGAGGAGTGTGGAGGGTATGACAGTGGGCAGTATTTACAGGAGAGAATTGGGGAGGGTATGACAGTGGGCAGTATGTACAGGAGATGAGTGTGGAGGGTATGACAGTGGGCAGTATGTACAGGAGAGGAGTGTGGAGGATATGACAGTGATCAGTATGTACAGGAGAGGAGTGTGGAGGATATGACAGTGGGCAGTATGTACAGGAGAGGAGTGTGGAGGATATGACAGTGAGAAGTATGTACAGGAGAGGAGTGTGGAGGGTATAACAAAAGTGTGCCCATTTTAGAGCTGGTAACATTGAGGATAGTCAATATAATTTTAAAGAACTGTTTTTGTGGGTAAGAGGCATAGGGAAGGAGTATGGATGGTATAAAAGTGGGAAGTATGTGCAGGTAAGGGAGAGGAATGTTGGGGTATAACAGTTGGCAGTGTGGAAGGTATTACAGGGGCAGTATGTACAGGAAAGGAGTGTGGAGGGTATGACGGGGGCAGTATGTACAGGAGAGGAGTGTGGAGGGTATAACAAAAGTGTGCCCATTCTAGAGCTGGTAACATTGAGGATAGTCAATATAATTTTAAAGAACTGTTTTTGTGGGTAAGAGTTATAGGGGAGGATGGTATAAAAGTAGGCAGTATGTGCAGGTAAGAGAGAGGAATGTTGGGGTATAACAGTTGGCAGTGTGGAAGGTATTATGGGGGCAGTATGTACAGGAAAGGAATGTGGAGGGTATGACAGTTGGCAACATGTACAGGAGAGGGTTGTGTGGAGGGTATGACGGGTGGCAGTATGTACAGGAGAGGAGTGTGGAGGGTATGACAGTGGGCAGTATGTACAGGAGAGGAGTGTGGAGGGTATGACAGTGGGTGGTATGTGCAGGAGAGGAGTGTGGTGGATATGACAGTGGGCAGTATGTACAGGAGAGGAGTGTGGAGGGTATGACAGCAGACAGTATGTACAGGAGAGGAGTGTGGAGGGTATGACAGCGGGCAGTATGTACAGGAGAGGAGTGTGGAGGATATGACAGTGAGCAGTATGTACAGCAGAGGAGTGTGGAGGGTATGACAGTGAGTGGTATGTACAGGAGAGGAGTGTGGAGGGTATGACAGTGGGCAGTATTTACAGGAGAGAATTGGGGAGGGTATGACAGTGGGCAGTATGTACAGGAGATGAGTGTGGAGGGTATGACAGTGGGCAGTATGTACAGGAGAGGAGTGTGGAGGATATGACAGTGATCAGTATGTACAGGAGAGGAGTGTGGAGGATATGACAGTGGCAGTATGTACAGGAGAGGAGTGTGGAGGATATGACAGTGAGAAGTATGTACAGGAGAGGAGTGTGGAGGGTATAACAAAAGTGTGCCCATTTTAGAGCTGGTAACATTGAGGATAGTCAATATAATTTTAAAGAACTGTTTTTGTGGGTAAGAGGCATAGGGAAGGAGTATGGATGGTATAAAAGTGGGAAGTATGTGCAGGTAAGGGAGAGGAATGTTGGGGTATAACAGTTGGCAGTGTGGAAGGTATTACAGGGGCAGTATGTACAGGAAAGGAGTGTGGAGGGTATGACAGTTGGCAGCATGTACAGGAGAGGAGTGTGGAGGGTATGACGGGGGCAGTATGTACAGGAGAGGAGTGTGGAGGGTATAACAAAAGTGTGCCCATTCTAGAGCTGGTAACATTGAGGATAGTCAATATAATTTTAAAGAACTGTTTTTGTGGGTAAGAGTTATAGGGGAGGATGGTATAAAAGTAGGCAGTATGTGCAGGTAAGAGAGAGGAATGTTTGGGTATAACAGTTGGCAGTGTGGAAGGTATTATGGGGGCAGTATGTACAGGAAAGGAATGTGGAGGGTATGACAGTTGGCAACATGTACAGGAGAGGGTTGTGTGGAGGGTATGACGGGTGGCAGTATGTACAGGAGAGGAGTGTGGAGGGTATGACAGTGGGCAGTATGTACAGGAGAGGAGTGTGGAGGGTATGACAGTGGGTGGTATGTGCAGGAGAGGAGTGTGGTGGATATGACAGTGGGCAGTATGTACAGGAGAGGAGTGTGGAGGGTATGACAGCAGACAGTATGTACAGGAGAGGAGTGTGGAGGGTATGACAGCGGGCAGTATGTACAGGAGAGGAGTGTGGAGGATATGACAGTGAGCAGTATGTACAGCAGAGGAGTGTGGAGGGTATGACAGTGAGTGGTATGTACAGGAGAGGAGTGTGGAGGGTATGACAGTGGGAATTATGTACAGGAGAGGAGTGTGGAGTATATGACAGTAAGCAGTATGTACAGGATAGTAGTGTGGAGGGTAGGACAGTGAGCAGTATGTACAGGAGAGGAGTGTGGAGGGTATGACAGTGGGCATCATGCACAGGAGAGAAGTGTTTGACAGTGGGTAGTATGCACAGGAGAGGAATGTGGAGGGTATGAAATTGGGCACGATGTACAGGAGAGGAGTGTGGAGGGTATGACAGCAGGCACTATGTACAGATGAGGAGGATGAAGAAATCTGGGAAAGAAAAATGTAAAGGTTTGTGGAAGGATGCTTAGGGACTGAGTAGTGGTTAAGCGGGCCATACATGGATTGAAATTAAGCCAATTAATCAGAGGCCAGCCACAGTCAATCTATGTATGGGCTAGCTGGTTGTACACAAGTCAATCTATTAATTGACTTGAGTACAACCAGCCTGTCAGGTTTTTCCCAAAACAATCAGGACTGCCAGCTATAGTTGGCAACACTGATCATTGTATTTAGTGTGTAGGGAAGGCTCCTCACTGGCAGGACATTGCAGGAGCTATTCCCCCATCCACAGGTCATCAGGTGGGAGGGTGTGTGGGGACAAGCTGGGGAGAGAGGTCTATCAGCAGGGGGGTGTGAGTTGGTCATGGAGGGATATCAATCAGCAGGTGGGGGGAGTAACTGGGAGTGATATCTTTTGGAATAGGGTCTGTCATCTCCAGGTTGGCAAATGGTCACCTGTGATATAAGTTGAAGGGAGGTGGCTAACATGGGAAGAGGCTGGGGAGTGACCTGGTTGGTGGTGGCGAGTGTGAAATGGATGATGTGTTTCAAGTTTCTTTCACATTTGCGGTAATGCTTACTACCCTCTGTAAAGTGATCTGTGATGGATTGCTTTTCAACAAGTGGTATAGCAGCAGCTGACAGGCATTCATAAGGTGCTGCCTGTCAAACTCTGCAGGCTGAGTTAAAGATGCTGCAGCTAAAGAAATAACAAAAAACAAAAGTCACAGATGTGAAGTAAAACATTACAGCTACGGCATTCCTACAGCCCTGTTCAAATGTATTTTTAACCGCTTGCCAACCTGCTCATGCCGATTGTTAACCTCTAAAATCTATATTTCTGATTTATTAATCTCAAGATATGATATGGGTTAAATGAGAGTTCTATTGACCAGGAGGAAAAGCTTTAAATATAATAACATTTATTAAAGGTAGTTAAAAGTCTAGCTAATACACATATCTCTAGCTATGGTCTTACATCAAGGAATAAAATACTAGGTTGAAATAAAATATTTACATGAAGGAATGCAGAGTATATTCCTTAACCACTTAAGCCCCGGACCAATTTGCAGCCAAGGACCAGGCACCTTTTTGCGATTCGGCACTGCGTTGCTTTAACTGACAATTGCATGGTCGTGCGACGTGACTCCCAAACAAAATTGGCGTCCTTTTTTTCCCACAAATAGAGATTTCTTTTGGTGGTATTTGATCGCCTATGCGGTTTTTATTTTTTGTGCTATAAACAAAAATAGAGCGACAATTTAAAAAAAAAAAATACAATATTTTTTACTTTTTGCTATAATAAATATCCCCAAAAAATATATAAAAAAACGTTTTTTTCCCTCAGTTTAGGCCGATACGTATTCTTCTACATAGTTTTGGTAAAAAAAATCGCAATTATTGATTGGTTTGCGCAAAAGTTATAGCGTTTACAAAATAGGGGATAGTTTTATAGCATTTTTATTATATTTTTTTTTTACTAGTAATGGCGGCGAGCAGCGATTTTCGTTGTGACTGCGACATTATGGCGGACACATCGGACATTTTTGACACATTTTTGGGACCATTGTCACTTATACAGCAATCAATGCTATTTAAATGCATTGATTCCTGTATAAATGACGCTGGCAGTGAAAGAGTTAACCACTAGGGGGCGGGGAGGGGTTAGGTCTGTGACGTGTGTGTTTTTTTTACAGTAGGGGGGCGTGGCTGTACGTCTGACGTCACTGATCGGCTTTCCCGATGACAGGGAACAGCCGATCAGTGACAGGCAGTGTAGGAAGCATGGGAGAGGTTTGTTTACACAGACCTCTCCCCGTTCTTCAGCTCTGTGACCCGATCGCGGGACACCAGCGGCGATCAGGTCGGCTGGTCCCGTGGCCGCGGTCACGGAGCTCAGGACCGAGTCGCGAGCACGACCCACGGCTGGGCAATTATAGGGGACGTACCGGTACGTGCTTTTGCCGAGCCGTGCCATTCTGCCGACGTAAATGTGCAGGAGGCGGTCCTGAAGTGGTTAAGACAGTGATCTACAAGCATATTTAGTTACAAGTAACAGGGCACACCTTTCCCCACTAATTACCCATCCTTACCAAGGTTCCACTCTGATAGCTTATTTCCCAGAAAGAGCAAGTTGCCTCCCCTTTGCTCTGAGTATATGCCTTAATGCTGATGCCCCATAGGCTGGCCTAGCTTGGATCATGATTGGAGGGCTTACTACATAAGTCGGCCCCCTTTCATGCAAATCCTTGTGGCTATTCTGGGCAAGAGATGCAAATGAATCATCTCAGGACCCCGGTATTGATTATGGGTTGGGCTACTTCATTGCATACCCCCGCATGGGGTCCTTTGAAGTGCGTAGGTGTAAAACAATGGAATTGGCTCTCCATTGTTTGTATATACAAGCCTCGGCCCGCATTGTCTGCAATTAACAAGAGCTTGGAGGAAGGCTTTTTGCACCGCTTTCATAGATACAAGCCAAAAGAGATATATTCATAATTACAATATTTTCCAGATCTTAATGGAGATTTCACATAAACTCATAAGGCAACAGAGGGCCCCTTGTGGCTAGTTGAGAATATGAGACTCGGCCACACATAGAATAATGGTTTATGTGCAATCTTCTTTAATATTTGGAACTTTCGGCTTTGCCCTCTGAAATGAAATAAAACTCTTTGAGAAGAAAAAAATGTTTAAACTCTCCATCTCTACAGTTCACATTTCTGGATCCCAGTATCGGTAGTCATCACTAGTTCTGGATGTAATAAGTCCATAATAATAACAAAAAATCACACAATAAAAAATAAAAAAAACACACCCAAAAAAAAACGAAGGGGGAAAAAAAAAACATGAGGATCCTTGTTCTCAACTGTCCAATAATAATAGTGCGAGAGTCAATAATGTCAATCTGGTCATGTTGCCCTTCGCTTCTGGGACAGCCTTCCATGGTGATTCCAGTTGGATACAGCATACAGTAATGGCCTTTGGAACAGCTTTCCGGGCTTTCTAAGAATATACTTTATTAATGTGGACAGAGGTACACAAGTACATTTGAGACATATGCATTCAAATGAATGCTTGTCTGGTAAGTCTGAGCAGTAAGGACCTTTGAATTGCCATAGATATACGGCAACATAAAGTGAGACCCCTTTCCCAGTGACATGTGTAACAATTTGAATGCTTACGCTCTTCAGCCAGGTGTCTGATTTCCATCTCTCATCTTTCTTCCTCCATTGTCATATGCCGGCCAGTAACTCTGCTCTGCCTTCTGCTGAGTTTCCCTGTGTGTGTGTGACGCTTCAAGTGTCCAGGGGGGATCTTGTTGCCATCGCAACTCACCACCAACTCCTTTTACTGCAGCTGTGTTCTGTGCTGGTGCCAAACATTTGGGCATATAGCTCCGTCCTTGGCTACCATGGGTAGCTACTGTACGCATCCAGCCTTTAGCAGGCAACAGAAGAGGTCACCACTTTAAGAGTTCTCAGTGCAGATTAGGCAGTGTCGCCTACGCAGACAAAAATAACTTGATTTCAGAACATGGATAAGTGTGATGTCACCAGTCACTAGTGGCTTCAGGAACAATCAAACTAAAATACTCTTAAGTACAATTGTACTATACTCCCTGCTATTTGCCAATCAATATGAGTCTCACCAGTACCAGTATTTCTAAATGATATTCACACAATGCTCTTTGAACTTATTATGGCACAAAAAGGAAAAACTGACCAACATAAAAAAAATGATCAATGACCACATCTGATTGACTGCCCAATATTAGAACTGTAGAGAGGATTGTATGTCACATTTACACAGAAAATAGTCACATGACTGTTGCTAAACCCTAATGTTACTATTGTCATGATAATAGCTACAATGACCTAAATTCATATAAAACGATTATCCCCTATCGTAAGAGGAAAACACAAACTGTTGGAACTTGACCCATTCCCAAAATGCTATAGGGAAGTTTTAATATTCTATCTCCACATTTCTAATCGCTTTAAATGTTCTCAATATAATGTTCCCCATACCCCCCTCTTTTTTTTTTTTTTATTTCACCATAGCCAAGCAAAACTGAATAATCACCAAAAAAAAGATAAAGTGATATAGGAAAGAAAGAAAAATCTTTTTCCTTAAGAAAAAAAAAAAAGGAGAAAAAAAAACTAAACCAAAAAATTTTATTTTTTTTTTAAATTAAAAAAATAATAATAAAAAAAATAGACAAAAAATACAAAATAAATAAAACCATTCAGATTGAATGCTGCCCCAACCTTTAACTTATTAAAAAGCACTGAATCTGTATTTTGTTAAACTAAAAAAAATTTTTTAACTGCCTTCACACATTGTAGCTATACAAAAGGCAACACCCTCTCTCGGTGGTGATTAACATATTAATTGACTCTCAGTGCAAAACCATTTGCAAGTTTAAAAGGACACAAAAAGTTGTATTAGAGAGGGTAGGACCTCTGTTTATCTGTTTATTGAAACAGACCGCTCCAAACCAGTTTTTAGAATTTAGCTAGGCCTGACTGTAATTAATTCCAAAAAATTATGTTTTAAGGTCCTCATCTGTGTTTCACAGTACTTTGCCCAGTCTGGGTCCAATCATCCGTCCTTGTTTGTGCACTTACCCAAAAATACAAAACTTAAAAATCATTAATAACACCTCACTGTACCTCTCTGAGAGGTTCATAATGGACTAACTAGTAGTGGATGCTTTGAACAGACTTCCAGCAGAGGTAATGAGTCCATCAACCGTAAGTACAGTCAAAAATGTACAGAACTCACCCCCATATCTATACTGTGACAGACAAAAATTATAGGAAAAACCTGGAGGGTTTGTAAATACTTACATTCTAAGAAGACAACATGTAGACCTATAACCTTCACACCTATTAGCCTCACATGAGTCAATTTGGAAGGAAAAACAAAACACAACACAAGACCTACTGAATCCATAAGATGCCGCAAGGTGCAAAGTAATGTATCATGAAGTTTCCGAGTGTCAGAGTGAATGAACCTTCACTCTAAGCCACAGAAAAGGAAAAACTAAATAAATAAAAAAAATCAACAAAAATCCCTACAGTTCCTTAAGCCCCATACACACGGTCGGACTTTTTCATGGATTCTGTCCGATCGGACAAGGTTGTTGAAAAATCAGACCGTGTGTATGCACCATCGGACAGTGTTCGTCGGTTTGTCCGACGGACAAAGTCTTATCTCCTGCTGGAAAACTTTGCCGTCAACACGGTCCGATCACACCAAATCCGAGCGTGTGTACGCTTGTCCGACCGGACAAAGTGCTACGCATGCTCAGATCACATTACAAGACCAAAGCTATTGGCTACTAGCCTCTACGTAGTCCCGTCGTAGGCAACAAACGTCACCACGTTCAGAATGATCGGATTTTCCGACAACTTTGTCCGATCGTGTGTACGCAAAACCAACATCAGACAAAGTATGACGGACATGGTCCGACGGACCTGGTCCACGGATTGTCCGCGCGTGTGTATGGGGCTTTAGAGTTATAGGGATCGAGATCTCATATCTGTGCACAGGTTATTTATTTGTGAATACATTTAAACTTGTAAAAAAAGTTATAAATTTAAACTGGTACCAGTATTGAGCTCATTACAAACGGAAAAAAAAAAAAAAAATATTAATAAAATAATCGTAAACAGTACAACGCATGCGCATTAGTGTGATCACACTTATTGATGGCCATAAAACAATGTTGAGTACACACCCCTATCGAAAAATCTTTGTTTACACATGGACAGTTCATACCCATGCATTCCATCACTCACACATACACATTCATTTGGTTTGCATCCCATACATTCTGGATAGCGCTTTGGTAATTGCAAATGAATTGCTAGGCGTTTCTGGCCTCTGGGAGAATACAAAGGAAAGAAGAGAGAGAGAGAAAAAAAACAATGGACTATTATACCTTACCGTTGTTAGGCGCGTATTTACGCATATGTACAGCTACTTTATATGCACCTATAATTTCCAGAATTCCATTAACCTGAAAACAGATATTTTGTAGAAAACAGTTATTAATCTTTTCCCCAATTTTTTCTAACCTATTTAAAGCAAATAATACATCATTCTTACGTGCACCTTGGTAAATGGTCAGTGACATTCCCACTTTGATCTAGTGAAACTAGAATGGCATAGACCTCTAAAACTAATTTCTTTTAAAGGATTGGAATTGTTTCACAAACTCATCCCGTTCCTGTTTAATTTGCATAATCTCCTGCTGTAAAGCCCTCATTCTCAGCCTTAATAGTTGAGGAAGGGATGTATGATTTTGTATTTTCATATTTATTACTCCTAGGCCCTTCCCCCGAGCGTTGTGAGTACACTTCCACGTCACGCCTCCTTGTTGTATATTGCTTCTGTTTAAATATCTTTTCACCAGAAGACAAACAAAACTGAGAAATGTGGCCTAATACCCCACAGGTATAGCACTTTATCTTTTGTAAAGTATTAAAGCATCTCTTAACAACTGGTGTGGTTTTAGGCTGAGATTCTTCAATGGCTACAACCTGATTAACCACTTTTGCTGTCTTCCTAAGAGATCTAGGGGTACTTACACAAGAGCTCTCCCCTTTCAATGAGTTGTTAAAATTAACACCTACTCCAGACGGAGATAATTTCCTGTTGTCTCTAGAAATACTGAGAATGGTTGCATTACAATCTATGGTATTTGTAGATTGCCCATGCTGCCCTGGGCTGGAAAATGCCTTAACGTGGTCACTTAGACTTCTCACACCTAAGAGCTCCCCCCTCTGTTGCACATTGGTTTGCGTGTGACATAATGTGTTCATTATTTTTAATTTTGCCAATGTTGGGGAACTTGTCTTGCTCCTCATTTGTGGATATCTGGTCCCCCTTGTCTGGTGGGTATGTGACCATGGTGCATTCTTGATTTTCCTGTGGCTCTGCGATTTCTCCCATCGCCACAGGAAAAGTAGAATTAGGATCCATATCCTCCTTTCCCCCAATTTCACACATAGGTGCTGTAGCATTACCATGGTCGCATCTGCTGGCCACAGCCGCCTTTAAGGAATAAAATTGTTTGTAGCAACTGTGACTGTGTTTGCGTGCAATGTGTGTGATCTATAACTGTTATTTTCTTAGCTACATGTGCTTTGGACTACTTTGTATGCAGTAGTTATGTGGTCCAGGTCAGTCTCAACTTTAGTTAGCATGCTTTTATACTGTACCACTACTTTTTGGGCTAATTTGACATTTTTAACATTTTCCTCCTGTGAGGCATTAACTATTTGATTAAGGGTAGTTAATGTTTGTACCTGGTTCTATAAAGCTGTGTTCACTTCTTCCCTCTCGGAAATTGTAATATTTTTATTATAGACTATATCTTCCAATTTCTGTATTTTAGCATTCATAGCCATGCAAGCCGCATACATGCCAGCTAAGGAGAAACTTTTGAGCTTATTTTTTTGGGTTGTTTTAGCTTGTTCCTCAAATAACTCCTGGACATAAATCCAAGGAGATGCTTTTAATTTAGCATCACCGGAAAATTAATTGCTCTTCTGTTTAAGAGTATAAGTTGCTACAAACTTTTCTAGACGGGACATGGCTGCCATTACCAACAAATAGTATGCACAATTTGTACGCTAGATTAAGTTAAATGGTGCCCTGTACTATACAGTCACTTTGAGATTACCGTAAAGAAGTAGGAAAAACGAACAGAAGCTCAAATCAAATAAAATCCAGAAAATACCGTAAAGTGAAATGGAAAAAAAAAAAAGATATATATATATATATATATATATATATATGTTCAGCTTTCAATAAAGCAATCTTTTAGATTACTGTAGACACACCAAATATACTCACAATAGCCTGTCGTTTATCTTGTTTGAGCCTACACCCGCAAAACAATAGATCCGGGGGACAATAGGAACAATAGTAAGGCCACAAGTATCAAATAGGGTGAATAACCCTCTTGGTTTACAATAGAAAGGTAAACACAGCCATGTTTACACCAAAGTTAAACCAAATTCAGTTAAAAAAACAAATGACTCTACCACAAACGCAGATTATCAAATTTTTGGTAGGGTTCATCCTTAAAAAAAATGTCAGTGTATAATACAGTATGCTAAATGCACCTTATTTTACCCTATACTAATAATCTTTCTCAGATATTAGCTTCAGCATTCAGCAACAAGGCTTCCACAGTTCTGTACTTTAACTGACAACAATGAGAATATTACTGCTTGTAAATAGAGATGGCCTTGCGGTTTGCCCGGAGGTCGGTTCGCAGCAAACTTTGCTCGTTCGCGATTCGCCAAACTTATGGCGTTGTTCGCCTGCTATATTCTTTTACATTGTGAAGAACTTTGACCCATGACACATCCATCATGGGGTACAGGACAGCCAATTGAGACATTTCAGCACATGGACATACCCCCTACCTTTTAAATAGACCTGATCTGGCTGCCATTTTACATTCTGTCTTTTGTCAGTGTAGGGATAGGACGCTGTGTGGAGCAGGGACAGTCTGTACTCACTAGCTATTAGGTCCACAAAAGTCCTTTTAAGGACTGGTATAGGTGTATAGGAGAGGGAGAGAGGTGTAGGGAGAGAGTTTGCTGTTTGGAGCAGGGACAGTCTGTACTCACTAGTTACTTTCAGGTCCATGAAAGTCCTTTTAAGGATTGGTATAGGTGTACAGTATATAGGGGTGTAATACACGTATAAAATACTTTCAAATATAGAAAGCACAGTATAGTGAGTGCATTCCTACTGTGCAGCATTGTGACTGCTGAGCGGTTCCGCAGCTCTTTTGTCAGTGTAGGGAGAGGTTGCTGACTGTGTGTCGCAGGGACAGATTGTAGCGACACAAATCACTAACGAATATAGGTCCACAAAAGTCCTTTTAAGGACTGGTATAGGTGTACTATTTGGTGTGCAGTATATAGGGGTGTAATACATGTATAAAATGCTTTCAAATATAGAAAGCATAGTATAGTGAGTGCATTCCTACTGTGCAGCATTGTGACTGCTGAGCGGTTCCGCAGCTCTTTTGTCAGTGTAGGGAGAGGTTGCTGACTGTGTGTCGCAGGGACAGATTGTAGCGACACAAATCGCTAATGAATATAGGTCCACAAAAGTCCTTTTAAGGACTGGTATAGGTGTACTATTTGGTTTGCAGTATATAGGGGTGTAATACACATATAAAATACTTTCAAATATAGAAAGCATAGTATAGTGCATTTCTACTGTGCAGCATTGTGACTGCTGAGCGGTTCTGCAGCGATACTACAAAGAGTGACAAACGCAATTAGAAAAAAGTATTATAACTGGTGTGATAGACCAGTGGCCCCCCAAAACGACAGATTGAAGCGGGGTCTTATATACCTTCTTCCACATATACTGCACTTCTCTAGAGACTTTTGTCACAGGGTCATTTAAAAAATGACAGGTAGAGGAAGAGGCAGGCCCTTCCGCAGGGGTGGTAGGGGTAGGGCAGGAGCACCAGGCTTCAGCCAAAGTGGGAAGTTGCAGAATGTGCGTTCGATTACGTCAAAGGACGCACCAGACTTGGTTGAGTGGCTTACTCAACCTTACTCTTCTGCACCCTCCTCATCCTCTCTATCTGCACCCTCTTCACTCTCTGCTGTGTGCAACCCCAAAGACACTACCACCAACACCACCACCACCATATACCCTCCGCTTGAGTCACAGGAATTATTTTCCGATCCATCACAAGACATTTCCGATGCGCAGCCAATCTTGGCATTGAATCAGGAAGAGGAGGTAGCAACAACCACCACTCAGCAGTCTGACGACAGTACCCAGATCAGCCCAAGGAGGTTGGTCCCTGCTGTTGCTGCCTACTCCGAGATCTCTAATTATAGTGGTGGGGAAGGTGACGTCGATGATGACGTGCCCACAAGAGAGGAAGAGGAGGGCAGTTCAGAGGGAGAGATGGACCAGCAGATAGGGAGGAGAAGCAGGCGGAACTTACATTGCACAGGAGGGACAAACTAAATTGCTAATGTATCAGGAGCGAGCCATCAACCATGTACGGTCACATCTAGCGCTCCCAGGACGCCGGCACATGGCTCCGCAGTGTGTGCTTTTTTTAACGCGCACGCTGCTGACAATAGTGTTGCCAACTGCAGCCTTTGCAGTCAACGCATAAGTCATGGTAAGCCCAACACTCACCTAAGGATGACCGCCTTAAGAAGGCACATGAGCTGCCATCACTGAGCCCAGTGGGAGCAACGCCGTCAGAACCCACAAAGCCACACTCCAGGCTCTCACCGTCCAGCCTCTTCTACTTCTCCTTCTCCTCTCTTCTCAGAATTGTCCTCTACTCCACCATCCATCATGCTGTCTTCAAGTTTTTTTGGAAAAAGGCAGGCTTCAGTGGGCCAAATGTTCGAGCGTAAAAAAATTATGACGCTGGATAACCCTCTTGCCCAACGGTTGACAGCTGGCTTGTCAGAACTGATAGCCAGCCAACTACTGCCATATAAACTGGTGGACACGGAGGCCTTTCGAAAAATTGTGGCCATTGGAACACCACAATGGAAGGTCCCAGGAAGGAAGTATTTCTCCCAGAAGGGCATCCCAGAGCTATATGGCCATGTTCAGCGGCAAGTGAATATATCTCTGGCACACAGTGTCGGTGCCAAGATACATCTGACCACAGACACGTGGTCTAGCAAACACGGGCAGGGAAGGTATATAACTTTTACTGCCCACTGGGTGAACCTTCTGACGGCCGTCAAGCATGTAACCCGTGGCACCCGTGTAGATTTGGTTTTACCGCCACGGATTGCATGCAGGCCTGCCTCTTCTTCTCCTCCTCCTACTCCATCCTCCCTCTCCTCCTCGGCTTACTCCTCCTTTTCCGCTGCTACAGTCTCTTCCGCTGCACCGCCCAAGATCCCCAGAACCTTTTCGACATGCCAGGTGAGACGTTGCCATGCTGTGCTGTGTCTGTTGTGCCTGGAAGCCAAGAGCCACACTGGCCCTGCACTCCTTTCAGCTTTGCATTCACAGGCAGATCAGTGGCTAACACCGCTCAATTTAACAGTTGGTAAAATGGTGTGCGACAACGGTGCCAATCTGCTGAGCGCATTGAAACAGGGCAAAATTACACATGTGCCATGCATGGCACACGTCTTAAACTTGGTCGTGCAGCGATTCATTGTCAAATACCCTGGGGTCCAGTACATCTTGCTGCAGGCAAGGAAAATCTTGGCCCATTTCAGAAGATCTTACACGGCCATGGCTCGCCTTGCTGACATTCAGCGGCGACACAATCTGCCGGTCAGACGTCTTATTTATGATTGCCTGACGCGATGGAACTCAACCTTGTATATGCTTGATAGGCTGCTCCAGCAGAAAGGTGCAGTTAACGACTACCTGTACGAACTCTGCGGCAGAACAGGTTCTGGGAGCTTGTTTTCTTTTCACTGCGCCAGTGGCTGCTCATGCGCGACGCATGCAGACTTCTGCGGCCATTTGATGAGATCACCAAACTGGTCAGTCGCAGCCATGGCGCCATCAGTGACATCGTACCTTACGCCTTCTTTATGGAGCGTGCATTGCGTCGTGTCATTGATCAAGCCGTCGAGGAGCAGGAGCAGGAAGATGAGGAAGTCACAATGCTGGATAAATTTCCAGGGGGGCTACTCTATCTGAGACAAGTCAACAACAGGAGTCTGAAGAGAAGTCAGAGGAGGATGGTGCCGGGACGGATGAGGAGGAGCAAGAAGAGCATGCTTTAAGCCTTTCTGGGATCCCTGTTGTTGTCCGTGGATGGGGGGAGGAGAACGAGGACATTATCCTGGATGATGAGCAGGAGCCAGGCCACCACACCGCTTCCAGTTTAGTGCAAATCAAGGACCAGAACTGGGTGGCAATGTACTTAGACCCCCGGTACAAAACAAAAAAAAATGGCAGAAATGTTACCACCATCACAGAGGGCTGTCAGAATGGAGCACTTCCAGGCCTTACTTAGAGAAATGCTGCATTCTGCTTTTGCGTGCGCTGGCAGAGGAATTTCCACTCCCAGAGAAAGAGTTGCGGGTACCAATCCAACAGCGCCTGCAAGAAGAGGGCGGTTTGAAGATGTTTTTGTCACTTCTGATATGAGATCATTCTTTCAGCCGCCCCATCGACAGGTGTCATCCGGATCCAGCATCAGGGAACGCCTAGACCGACAGGTGTCTGACTACATCGGGTTAACGGCTGATGTGGATGCTCTGAGAAGTGATGAACCCATGGACTACTGGGTGGGCAGGCTTGACCTCTGGCCAGAGCTTGCACAATTTGCAATGGAACTGTTGGCTTGCCCCTCGTCCAGTGTCCTGTCCGAAAGGACGTTCAGCGTAGCAGGGGGGATCGTGACCGATAAGCGCACTCGCCTAGCTCACGACAGTGTTGACTACCTCACATTTATAAAAATTATTGAGGCATGGATCTCGGAGGAATTCAACACATGTGACCAGTAGACCATGTATATGCATAACTGTATAAACGATTTATATAATCTAGCACACGGACCTTTTTTCTACCTTTGGCTCATTTGTAGAAAAAAAGCACACCGTACTATATGCCCGTACCCTCCTGTTTGAAGAGGTTGAGCGGTGTCATATTTTTGGGTCCCGCAGCGAGTTGCTGGTGTCAGTGCTGGTGTCAGTGCTCTCTATCTCGGTGCTGGTGTCAGTGCTCTATATCTCGGTGCTGGTGTCAGTGCTCTCTATCTCGATGCTGGTGTCAGTGCTCTCTATCTCGGTGCTGGTGTCAGTGCTCTCTATCTCGGTGCTGGTGTCAGTGTTCTCTTTCTCGGTGCTGGTGTCAGTGCTCTCTATCTCGGTGCTGGTGTCAGTGCTCTCTATCTCGGTGCTGGTGTCAGTGCTCTCTATCTCGGTGCTGGTGTCAGTGCTCTCTATCGCGGGGCTGGTGTCAGTGTTCTATCTCAGTGCTGGTGTCAGTGAGGGAGATAGCAGCGGAGAAGCCAATCAGCAGGCAGTGCCAGCACCATGGCTGAGGATCAGCACTGGACTGGCACCTCCGGACCACCGCAGTTGAGCCCTGCATAGGTGGGGGTAAGGGCCGGGCAGAGGGAGGGGTCAGGGGCTCAAGCACAGGTTGGCACACTGGGATACTGGCACAGGACTGCGCTGCCCTGACTGTGGCACTGATCATCTCCTGCATCCCCTTCATAGCCTGGCCTGACCTTGCCTCTCCTCCAAGGCCTTCATGCGCTCCTGAGCCCTAAATTGACAAAATTTCACAGATAAAAAAAGAATGCTTTTCGTTGTCGATCCCAGATTCACTTAATACTTCTGGTATGTCAGTGTCCATGTTGTGGGACTATGGGTGCACAGCTAGTAAGTATTTTGTGGCTTAAAATATGACCTGGAGGTTTTTAATGTTCGCCTGCCATTAAAATTAATGGGGCCTGCGGTTCGCAAACATTTGGGCACGTTTGCGGATCGCGTTCGCGAAACATCCCATCAGAAGTTCATCCATCACTACTTGTAAACTTCCACAGCTAAAACAAACAAACTACTCTCTTGTAGCTATGTTCACTGTCCTATACACAAATATTATGCATTTAGTGGACAGACCATTTAAATTAAAAATCTGTTGAAGCTTTTCAACAAAACCAAGACCACACTCAATTGGTGTCGTTCCAATGAAACACATGTACTCACCATGCAGCACCCTCAAACAGTGGTTAGAGAGAGCAATTAAGCTTGGTGAGCACAAAAAAAAAAAAAACACAATAATAAAAAAAAAATTCCTGACAAGTTACTTCCTCCCCATCACATCAAACCAGTTTATAAATGGTACATCCAAAGAACTTTTTCAATTAAAATTACGGGATATTTATGCAAAACAAAATATGTGGTGTATCCTCCCTCCTTTTTAGAGTTAATCTAATACCCACTTTTTTTTTTCTTTTAAACCAAAGAAAAAAAAAATATTTACCTATATTTTGCCCTAGATAGATTGGATAAGCTTAAATTACCCCTACTAACCTTAACTTCTAATACACAAATGTTGGTATTATATTAAATACTTTCAGCAAAACCAAAAAATAAAATAAAAATATTTACCTATATTTTTCCCTAGATAGATTGGATAAACTGACTCAGCTTAAATTCCCCCTACTAATCTTAACTTCTAATACATAAATGTTGGTATTATATTAAATACTTTCAGTCCTGTACTGGCCTTCGTGGTCGCCACTGTTAACCTCTAAAATCTATATTTCTGATTTATTAATCACAAGATATGATATGGGTTAAATGAGAGTTCTATTGACCAGGAGGAAAAGCTTTAAATATAATAACATGTATTAAAGGTAGTTAAAAGTCTAGCTAATACACAAATCTCTAGCTATGGTCTTACATCAAGGAATAAAATACTAGGTTGAAATAAAATATTTACATGAAGGAATATAGAGTATATTCCTTAAGACAGTGATCTACAAGCATATTAAGTTACAAGTAACAGGGCACACCTTTCCCCACTAATTACCCATCCTTACCAAGGTTCCACTCTGATGGCTGGTTTCCCAGAAAGAGCAAGTTGCCTCCCCTTTGCTCTCAGTATATGCCTTAATGCTGATGCCCCATAGGCTGGTCTAGCTTGGATCAAGATTGGAGGGCTTACTCCATAAGTCGGCCCCCTTTTATGCAATTCCTTGTGGCTATTCTGGGCAAGAGATGCAAATGAATTATCTCAGGACCCCGGTATTGATTATGGGTTGGGCTACTTCATTGCATACCCCAGCATGGGGTCCTTTGAAGTGCGTAGGTGTAAAACAATGGAATTGGCTCTCCATTGTTTGTATATACAAGCCTTGGCCCCGCATTGTCTGCAATTAACAAGAGCTTGGAGGAAGGCTTTTTGCACCGCTTTCATAGATACAAGCCAAAAGAGATATATTCATAATTACAATATTTTCCAGATCTTAATGGAGAGTTCACATAAACTCATAAGGCAACACTGATATACGTCAGCCCTTTAAGAAGTGTCCCTTTAACACGCTTATTGTGATTTTTTTACCAAACATTTGTAGAAGAATACGTATAAACTGAGGAAAAAATATGTTTTTTTATATATTTTTGGGGGATATTTATTATAGCAAAAAGTAAAAAATAATGCGTTTTTTTTTCAAAATTGTCGCTATTTTTTGGTTTATAGCGCAAAAAATAAAAACCGCAGAGGTGATCAAATGCCACCAAAAGAAAGCTCTATTTGTGGAAAAAAAATGATGTCAATTTTGTTTGGGAGCCACATCGCACGACCGTGCAATTATCAGTTAAATCGACGCAGTGCCGAATCGCAAAGTGCTCGCGTCTTTTGCCAGCCAAGTGGTCCGGGGCTGAAATGGTTAAGATTTGGGTCAGGGACGTGCTGTGAGATCAGTGGCTGGTGAGGCACTGGCTAGTATTAGAGCCAGATACACACTGGTTACATAAGCTGTGAACATAAGAGTGAGAGCAATAATTCTAGCACTAGACCTCCTCTGTAACTCTAAATATGTAATCTGTAAAAAAATTTAAAGTGTCGTCTATGGAAATTTTTAAGTACTGAAGTTTGACACCATTCCACAAGTGTGCGCAATTGTAAAGTGTGACATGTTAGGTATCTATTTACTTGGCATAACATCATCTTTCATATCATGCAAAAAAAATGGGCTTACGTTAGTTTTTTTTGTATTCATGAAACAGTTTCTTTTCACAAAAAAACATGTTTGAAAAATTGCTGCTCATAAAAAGTTGCAATGACCACCATTTTATTCCCTAGGGTCTCTGCTAAAACAATATATATATTGTACAGGACGCCAGGGTCCTGGACAGGTGCTATATAGCACCAGTATTTGGGTTGTGGTCCCTTTAAGGGAATCGCAGTATTGTTCAGGGGGTCACCCAAAATGGGTGAGGGATTCCGGGATTAGTCAAGCAGGAAAGGACTGACTCGCAGTCCTCTCTATATTAATAGAGAGTTATTTGGGACCCGGAATTTTGGAGGCTCTAAAGTGATATTTGGGTGGGAAAGAGCCTCCCTCCCTGACCACAGGGATTCAGCACACAGGGGGTTAAGGGGCTCCAGGAAACAGCTCATAAAGAGACAGGAAGTAGAAGAGAGTTGGTGGTGAGGAGGAGTAGGTGATTACACCTGTCTGATGAGCTGTGTTGCTGTTTGGAGGCTGCTAAAGTTTCAGCAAGGACTTTAAACTTTGGGGTGAAGACCCAGCTACAAAAACTGTATGTGCTTTTTCCTTGATTTTGTTTTGTGCTGAAGATAAGCGGACTTTGTTTTGTATTTTTGACCTGTGTGCTGAAGGAAGCCTTATTTTTGATTTTCTTATAAATAAATGTCTTTTGTTTCAAGTTTAAACGGTTTATGCACTTAATCCCGTGGAGCTGTTATCCCCAAAGTTTACAATATATATAATATTTGGGGGTTCTGAATAATTTTCTAGCAAAAAAATTATGATTTTTACATGTAGGAGAGAAGTGTCAGAATTGGCCTGGGTGCCAAGGGGTTAATTAACATAAGTAAGTAATATACAAATAATTATTATATATTGTTTTTAAGGTAATTTACTATATTTTCAAAAACTGTACTCAAGCAGATGGCTTAATGGACAAATTACTGAAGTTATAACTTCAAACCAGTAATTTCACAGTAAATATATAAATAATAAATTATTAGGTTATAACATATGGCATAATAGTATATGATTAAGCTATATGATATATGATTTAGCTTGCTTAACCATCTCAATACAGTGCATTTTTACCCCCTTCCCGACCAAGCCATTTTTCAGCTTTCAGCGTTGTCGCACTTTGAATGACAATTGCGCGGTAGTGCAACGTGGCTCCCAAACAAAATTGGCGTCCTTTTTTTCCCACAAATAGTGCTTTCTTTTGGTGGTATTTGATCACCTCTGCAGTTTTTATTTTTTGCGCTAAAAAACAAAAGAAGAGCAACAAGTTTGAAAAAAAAAAAACAATATTTTTTACTTTTTGCTATAATAAATATCAATTTTTTTTTTTAAAACAAATTTTTTCCTCATTTTAGGCCGATACGTATTTTTCTACATATTTTTGGTAAAAAAAATTGCAATAAGCATATATTGATTGGTTTGCGCAAAAGTTATAGTGCCTACAAAATAGGGGATAGATTTATTGCATTTTTATTATTATTTTTTTTTTACTAGTAATGGCGGCGATCTGCGATTTTTATCATGACTGCGATATTACGGCGGACATATCAGACACTTTTGACACATTTATACAGCGATCTGTGCAATGAAACAGCATTGATTACTGACAGGGAAGAGGTTAACCACTAGGGGGCGCTGAAGGGGTTAACATGTTCCCTGGGAGTGATTCTAACTGTAAGGGGAGGAGATTGACAAGGGGAGGAGACCCAACAGTGTTTCTCTGTATTGAGAACACACCATCGGTCTCCTCTCCTCTGACAGGACTGTGAATCTGTGTGTTTACACACACAGATCCACGGTCCTGCTGTGTTACCAGGCAATCGCGGGTGCCTGGCGGACATAGTGGCCACCGGGCACGTGCACCGAGTCCCAAGTAACACGGCGGGCGCGTGCGCCTCCCGCTGGCCGAAAATAGACATATGACGCCCTCCCGCCACGAGAGCTGCGCTGCCTGGCCGTCAATAGACAGCCGGCGGTCAGCAGGTGGTTAAAACAGTACCTTTTCAGAAGCAGAAGATTCTCATTCTCCCTCTTAACTGTGTGAGAAAAACATGGGATTGTGGGTAAACCTTATACCCATAAACCCATGTTTTTTTTTTCTTCTAATTAGGAGGGCTGGGCTGGAAGGCACTATGACACTGCAGTGACAGGACAACCTTCACTGCAGAATTTTTATTGGACAGCTGGGGCCAATAGTACTTTACCATTGGCCCAAGGCTCCAAGCTGTTCATTGAGCTCAGTGCCTCTGACAAGAAGTGAGGAGAGGCAGTGTGAGCTCATCCTCTCAGTCTGCCCGCTTGTATTTAAACTGGCCGCTCTGTATGTAGCTTCTGACAGGCTGCGAAAGGAGCCCTTTATCTCCAGGACGGGAACCCCCAAAATCGACCATAAAACCACTTTAAGACACTTAAAGGTCTTTGGCTACCTACCCCCCAAATTTTGGGTCTCTGTGACCCCAGGTCACCGTGCTATGACCCTCAAAGTCGATTTTTTTTATTTTTTTTGTAGCAAATGGGCCTATCTTAAGGTAAGGGACCTGGAGCTGCAGCTTCAATAGCCCCTATGTTAATCCGGCTCTGTTTGTATCAATAGTTACATAGACACCAATTCAATTTGTGAAAGATTTATTGGATGTGTATACATATTAATTTTGAATTTTTTATAAGCACCTCAATCATCACTGGTTCACTATATTGAGGCACAGCACTTTGTATTCAGTACCATTATTGTGTAGGTAAAGATAGAATGTTTTGAAACAATATTTATACAGTATACATACATTTCTAAAATGAGCAACATTAATCTAAAAAGGAAAAATAACTGGCAAAATGTTGTCTTAAAGTGGTTGTAAGTCAAAGAAAATTGATAATCTATGAAAAACCCACTTACCATAAATCATCTTCTGTTTAAAACATTTTCATGATAAAAAGGCACAAGACAAGGTCATAGTACAAAGTGAAGTAACTCATTGTAACCAGTAAACAATAATCTATCACCGTATTTGTATTATAATGTAAGAGCAGCAACATCTCATTGGCTACTCCCAACTTTGCACTTTTTTACCATCATGTCATGTAAAGATACCCGGTCTTTGTAAAGTTCTCTCGAATAGAAGAGAGGATGGAGGTCAGAGGATTGAGGCCCAGCGCGGCAGGTGATCCAGGCATCCAAGACTCCTGGAAGTGTTCAAAGCCTAAAGCCTCGTACACATGATCAGATTATCGGACACATTTTTCGTCCATTTTTTGTTGCATGCTAGTCTCATGTCGAAAGTGAAGAGGTTACTTTCATATGAAAATTCTCGTACGACAGAATCCAACTTCAGAAGTAATGTCATGTGTTGAATTGTTTTGTATGTATTTTTTTCGTTTCTAAGCATGGGTAGTCTTGCGATTTTTTTTCATACGAAAACTGTACTAATTAAACTAAAATCAGACGTTGTGTTCACATATGATAAAAATGTTATGGTCTGCACATACAGTTTTTGTCGTCCGAAAAATTCCTAGTTGGCTGTCGAAAGCACCATACTAACGATCCGAAAATTGGCAGTTCGTTCGTCAAATGAAATTTTACTTCTGATTTTCTTATCTTGTGTAAGGGTCTTAAGTCTTACAGAGGATGAAGCACTGGGACGAAGGAAAGAGACATGGGCAGCTGGAATGGCGAGTATATTAGCTTTTCGCATGCAAGAAACCCCCCCAATAGTATTTTAACAAGATCTGTTTAAGAAAGTCTGATGGCACTTCTCCACCTAATGGAAATCTTTCCTGAGAGATTCATGGAGACCACCCTGCCATCTTCTTATTTTGTAGATAGCAGTTTCCTGTCCTGTTTTGTGTTTCCTGTTCCTGTTTTGTTTACCGCATACAGTACATGTTAAAATAATCATTATTGACATAAAACTGTCCTGTAGAATAAAATAATGGTAGTTGCAAATTTCTATGTTTGTGTAAATGTTTGTCAAATTTATAGTCATTAAAATACACAAACTCAATATGATCGCCAACTTTTCTGTTAACCTCTAAAGGTAAAACAAATCTTAATGCCTAAGCATTTTGCAATTTTGACATGTGTTGGTAAAACCGTACATATCATCACAACTTCTTTGTTACATCCAGGTGGATTATACTTTGTTTTTTGTTCAGGACAAATTGGGCTTTCATTTGGTGATAAATGGTAATGGATATCCCCTGATTTTTTTTTATTATCAAAGGAAAACTGACCAAAAATATTAAAAAAAAAAAAAAAAAAAGTCATAAAAAAATAAAAAATGTAGCTGTATATTTTTTGCCATTACCATAACCTACCATCAAAGAACAATAAAAATTCTCTTACTCCTGACGATCCCTGCAATACCACATATGTCTATATAATTTGTTGTTTGTTCCCATAGTACAGCCCAGAAACAATAGTGCACACTTTTCTCTTTTTTTTTTTTATCCTACCTAAAACACACTGAAACTAATTAAAAAAAAAAAATCCTGTCCAAAAAATATTGACCCTGACCTTGACCCAAACACTAGCCCTGGCACTAATCTAGATTAAACCTTGATCAAATATTTTTTACATTTTTTTAATTATTATTATTAGAAATATAATTTATCACAGAAACAGAAAACACAGGGGTAGGCTTCATAGTGACTGATCACTGTGATAGCCAATCAGAGGCTATCACAGTGATCAGGTGACCCAGAATCCAGAGTTCCAGGTCCCAATCGTTAGTATAGGGACCTATACGACCCCACGGAAAAAAGCCCAGTCCATTGGACACAGCCGATCACATGGTTAAAGAGCTGTGGACGCGGCTCTTTACAGAGATTGGGGTTGCGCCGTTGTTCTGACTAGAAAGGTCCCCTCATTGGATAGAGTCCACCCTGTACTGCGCAGGCGCATTTCTTGCGCAGTATGGAGGACAAATTAGACCCCGAAAAACACAGAAGAAGAACAGCTGAACATGAGGTATACACGGTCCCTGCGCTATTAAAATTACATTCTGTCACATGCTCCCGCGTGCTCTCCCGATGCTCAAAGGGGCGGTAACATTGAACTAGCCGCCGTTATCACCACCCCAGCTGTGGGCATTCTGTAGGCACACGTTGTGAAGGGGTTAAGCCATATTGTAACATTGAAGTACCTACCCTTATCACCGCCCCAGCTGTGTGCATTCTGTTGGCACATGTTGTGAAGGGGTTAAGCTATATTGTAACATTGAAGTACCTACCCTTATCACCGCCCCAGCTGTGTGCATTCTGTAGGCAAAATTGTACGAGCGTTAGGATCGTGTGACAGAATGTAGTATTAAGTGCGCATGCGCCGTGTAGAGCTCATGATCAGCTGTAGATGTTTGGAGACTTTCGGCATCTCCTATGTCCTCCGTACTGTGCAAGCGCTGCGCCTACGCAGTACAGGGCTGACACTATCCGATGGGGGAAACTTTGACAGGATACCGTGTCCTAGCATATGGGACATATATATGGGACATATGCGCACTGCCATGCCTAAGCCAATTACATTCCATGGGAGACTGCAAGGGGTTAAAAGCAGACTGCTTGTAACCAAACTGCCCCTACATGTCTGAAGAAGCAGGTTCTAGGAAAGGTGTCAAAGAAGCTACCACCCCTCTACTATTTCCTGACCATCAGCATATTCTAGAATGACCATCTCCTTTTCTCAGAATATAATAGATACACAGGGGAGTGGGTAAGGGCAGGATACAGGTGTACATCTTACCATGTTACTCTTCATGTTATAAAAACACACTGTTGGGAAAATTATTGTTTTCAAATTTTTATTAACATCAAATAAGCTAATAATTTTAGTTAACACATTATCATTTGTATATGTGACACCTTTAACGGTCCCATGGTATTTAGTGGTAATAATAGCTCATACTGTAGTGAGCAATTTGATCCATCTGTAATGAACGGTAGCAACTCTTAGCAATTAATTGGTAGCAATTTTAATAGCTTGACTGAGCTACTAAAAATGTACCCACTTAAGTGCAGAAAGTCATTTTTTTTTGCAGATGTCAATTGTCCTTGTTAATATGAAAATAGTGTATGTGTGTTAGGAATATTACTATCAAAAGTAACATCCCTTTTTGGGTTTCTTACAGAATTTGATAACATTTGAATGGTAAACTGCCGGTTTCAACTTACATGAAAAATAAATTGCCGGTGTGCTGTACTCTAATTTATTGCATGAATAAATCTGTGTATAAATAAAGCTTGTAAAAACTCATCAGTATCCTGGAATTAACAAAAATGATCAACCAAAATAATGATCAACCAAAATAATTAATGAGTGCAAAAACTATGTATGTGAAATCCAAAAAAAAACATATGTGCAGTCCATGTATTTTAGAAATGAAGCATGTTGCCAGTGAAAAACATGCATAAAAAAGCATTAAGCATATAAAGTTCATCCAATATTGAGTTGTAAGGTGCTCTGTGCTTGTGCAAATCCTCAACACCCAGAGTGCAGACTTCCACCCGAGTGTGCACTCACCCTCAGGTGTGCACCCCCTGGGCTTATGCTGAGGTAAGTCAACAAAGCTTTAAAATGGATGTATGTCCACCCAATGGCTTGGCAATCCTCTTATGCGCTCCAGGTCATGAAAGGAAGATGGATGATCACATTTTTATATCCTATTTGGTTTTCCAACCCCCACTCACGTACACCTTACTTTTTCCCATACACTCCTCACTCAATGCAAAGTCGGCACAGGTAGTTACAATGGCCTTTAGGAGCAGCATGCCATTAGCCATCTCAACCCAAGATTGTGCTGTCTAGGGATTAAAGTGGATGTAAACCCGATTCATGAAATCTGACCTAGGCACATATATCTACAGTGTTTACTTATCTTTCTCGAAAGCACAAAGTCCTGTGTGTTTCTGCAGTTTTGTTCCTCTGTTATCAGCATGATTAATTCTGACAAGTTATTCGTCAATCGAGATAAAAGCAGCTTGAAATTTGTGTCGTGGGAGGTTGCTATAAATAGATTAGCAGAGAGCTTGTCTTGTCACAGAACAGCTCTTCAAGTATCTTTGTTCTTCTGCCTATGTGGAGGGGGTGTGTGTGTGCCTTTCCTCCAATCAGAACAAAATATGGTCTTATGGCTGCACCATCTTTAATGCATCTTTTAGGGTGTGCCCCCCAAATATCTTGTTTGTTTTTTCCTCCAATCAGATCACACAGTGTATGACAAGGATCCACTCCTACTGCTTCAGAATTCGAAAGAATATAGAAAGGGAAAGACAGCAGATATGCATGTAAAACTTATGTAGGGAGATTTGTTTCATCCCTGTGTATCATCTGAGGCTGTTCACTTCTATGGGTATAGGAGAGGGTTTACATCCACTTTAACATACCATTCCTGTATCTTATAGTCTTTGGTAAACAAAATAACACGTTTTTTACTATAAATTTTTTACCATAGGATATTTTATATGAAAGTAGTGTTCATATGTTGTTTTAAATATGTAAAATGTAGAATCATCTGCCAGCCATGTTAGCAGTGACATACAACCTATTGGCATAAGGGAGAGGACCAATGATAAATCGTGATGGGGTGTATACAGGTGGCTATAACTTACATGACTACGCCTCCTGATGACATCCACTTGACGAAACACGTGGAATTGCGCTATGTCCTTTTTTGTGATCATCTTTCCTTTCATAAATTGGAGTGCATAAGAGGATTCCCAAGCCATCGAGTGGACATACATCCATTTTAAAGCTTTGTTGACCTACCTCAGCATAAGCCCAGGGGGTCCACACCTGAGGATGAGTCTGCATGCTGGGTGTTAAGTTTTTGCACAAGCACAGAGCTCCTTACAACTCAATATTGGATGAAGTTTATATGCACTTTTTAATTAAAGCTTGTTTATGAACGTTTATCACTGGCAACATGCTTCATTTCTAAAAATCTTTGACTGCACATATATGATTTTTTTTTGATTTCACATACATGGTTTTTGCACTGATTAATTATTTTAGTTGATCATTTTGCTTGATTCCTTGCACACCAGCACTTTATTTTTCATAAAAGTAGGAAGCGTGGCAGTTCACCATTCTAATTTTAGCACTAGGGCACATTACATCCTAGCAGTGGGAAATCAGGAACCTGTCACCACCCACGTGCATAAACGTTTTATTCTGCATTTTCACCACTGCAAGTGACATTTACAATTTACAATCTTCTTACAAAATTTGCCAGCATTAGATTTTCCTATTTCCATCAAAAGATTAATCTCTGAATCCCCACCCTTTCTGTAATAAAGTATTTTCTCATATATATTTCCATCAGCCACAGCACCTTTTTAGGCCTGTCGATTTGTAAGTGTCTCTTAGTGAGCCCTTCCATGCTAATTGCTACTAGTGAATTAATATTGGACATCAAGTTTCTGCTGCGTGAACAGTGGATTCTTGCGTGTTTGCCATCTGTTCTGATTCTATAAGGTGATTGCCGCACGCCATCCGGATATGTTGAGGCCTGGCAGGAATGGGGAGTAAAATAGTTCCAGGTAGGCCAATGTGTTGTCGGGCAGCCAGTATAGCATCTTTTATGGCGAAGAACACAGACGAGCCAAGAAAGAGTGACAGATCTTCTAGAGCCTAAACAAAAACACAAGACTGAGTTAAGTAAGAATTGTAACACACATACACACACAACACAACAAAATAGGTTCATTATGTCACACTTAGCAACCCATACAGTAGCCTTTTTGTATGATTTTAGTTACTTATTGCAGACTTATACAGCAGGATGTGGTTTAATTCAATAAGATACAGAACAATGAAGTATGACATTTTATACTTATTATGGTTTACTGTCCTTGCACATTGCTATGTGGCTTAAATTATCACTGTCTTATCACTGCGATTTATGACAGTCTTGTTATTCATGCTTTGAGCAAGGAGTTTTGCATTTCTGCTGTGTGCTTGCTAACATATTGAACCTAATTGACACATTAGGCGTGACTTCTTGTTTGTAGTAATTAGTAAAATAAAATACACATACTCCATTTTAACATATTAGGAGCAAAGGTCCTGCCTAAACCCAAAAACTTCAAGATGCCTGTCATTGATTTTGTTAGCGAGAAAAAAAAATCTGTGCCCATCTCCGATTTAGTTTTCCTTCATTATTATGGTATAATTTGACGGCTAACCTCCACGGTCTTATCCATTTCTAAAGCAAAATGCCCTTACTGGCTACTGAGGTAGTCCTGTTGAACACTGGAATGCAATTTACATGCTAGAGAAGAGGCTTTAATAGAGTTAACAATAGCAGTCAACCTTTAGAACCTGTGCTTGAGTTCGTTTTTTTATTTTAAAGCTTTTAAATTGAGCAAAGGTTCAACTGCTGGATATATCTTCTGTTTGCATTTAGTAGTAAAATTAATTGTTTAGCAGAGAAACGACTGATATACCAGTGATACGGGGACCACCAAAATACCTTTCCCATGGGCAGCACAGAGATGGTAACTAAGTCTAGGTTTACATATGTGCTGACCGGGAACATGTCCAAAATTGCACACATTCCTGACCCACATAGAAACATTCTGTCCTTAAGGGACGTGCAGGGGTGCCATTAATTCTTGATGGAACCCCCATGCATCTACACCTGCTTGCATTTTCATACACATGGGTCCGGGACATCTTTCCCCATGTCTCCCCATATATATATATATATATATATATATATATATATATATATATATATATATATAATCTATCAAATACACTACCAATAACTGAAATAACCTGCCTGCTTAATCTAAATCAAGCTATCTCTCTGTCCACGCCAACAACACTACACATAGCCGCCGTGTAAGCAGCCTTATATAGTGTGGGGCGTGGAGCCATGATTGGCCAACGGCACCCTGTCTTAGCAGAGTGCACTGTGATTGGCCAAAGCATGCAGGCCAGGTGTATGCTTTGCCCAATCATCATACAGCAATGCACTGCGATCTCGCAGTGAAATTATGGGGCGTTCGGTGGCGCTCTAATTTTCCGCGAATGCCCCATAATGTTCGCCCCGATGGTAGCTTCAAACTTATGTTCAACCCGAACATTAAGCTCATCCCTATCAATGTCCTATCTCATTCTAACGTTTTTATAATTCAAAGTATCTTAGTGCATTTCCCAATATTTATTTGTTTTACTATATTTTGTATAACCAGAATAAATATAATTCATTACAAAGCAAACTCCCCAGATGAGAAGACTTCAAAAGAAGCTTCCAATTTCTTATTCCTGGGTTGAATTTGGGTTTCCGGGCAGCCAAGCTGAACCTATTCGTCTTCACCACAAATTACATCTTTGACTGGAAATAGTGTTCAGCTCATGAATGGCAGCCTCCATCTAAGGGTTCTCTGCCATTGTTTTTTTTGTAACATATTCCCTTTGATTTCCTTAATTTCAACTTGCCTTGGGAGAACATTTCACATTTGGGTTGGGAGATGATGGTAGTAGAGAGACGTTGAGCTGTTCAGGCATATATTTACTGCTCACAGCCGCTGCTTGGTTGGACTGTTCTCCATTAGTGAGAGATGATGGCATCACAAACTTCAAATCTTCATTTATGTAAATTCCAAGTCCTCGGTTTATTGCATTTTTGACCTATAAAATATCAGATATAAAATCAGTTATTAGATCTTCTGAACAGTTCAAGATGTGTACTGTATGTATACATACTGTAAATGTAACTTAAGGGATGGTATGTCTTTACAAACGTCCCTCAAACATTTCTACATTTTTCAGCGAAAGCAAGCGCCGGAGAACTGACAGAAAGAGTAAGGAGATGAGAAAGTACCACACTTTGGCCATACATGGTTCAGTTTTTTCATTCAACCAGCGGGCTGAACAAAAAAAAAAAAACTGAACTGCTTCCACCATCCACACATTTGAGGTGGATGAGGAATCCTCCCTGCTGCACTGTTGTATTCTAACAGCAGAGGAACTCCCCCACTGTCAAAATACACAGATCAGTGCCGCAGCCATTGGCTGCAGCTTCTGATCAAGTGGCTTTTATCCAAAATAGTGGTTGAACAGAAGTCGATCAGTACATCGACTTGTGTTTAACTGCAGTGGCCATGCATGGATGGAAATTTGTCTGGTCCCTGCTGAACTGGATACATTTCGATCTATCTATGGCTACCTTACCACTTATACATTGTTGTATTTTTATGCATGTAATGCCGCGTACACACGAAGGGACTATCCCGCGGGATTATCCGCTGGACCGAAGTCCAGCGGATAATCCCCTCGTGTGTGGGCGCCGGCGGACTTTTTTTGGCCAAAGTACGGCGGACTAAAGTTTCAGGTTTTGTTTTCAAATTATCCGCTGGACTTGGCAGTCCAGCGGATAATCCGGTCGTGTGTAGTATGGTCCGGCGTACCAAAAAGGACGCATGCTCAGTAGCAAGTATTTTTCTAGTATTTTTCGTTTTCTAGTCCCGTCGTACGTGCTGTACGTCATCGCGTGAACCGTCGGACTTTTTGCGTGATCGTGTGTGGTCAAGTCCGTTCGCTTTTTAGTCCAGCGTACCCAGCTGGAAAGTCCAGCGGATTGTCCGCTGGACTTAGGTCCGCCGGGAAAAGTCCGTACGTGTGTACGCGGCATAAGTTAGACTTCTTGCTGACTGTCTACCCATTAAAGAATGTTATCCCAACATTTCATATTCTTGATATTTGTTTGTTGTAACATCTACTTGTAAAAAAAGGAATTCTGTTCTCTTGTGCTGACATGCCTCCCCCTGCACTACCATTCACGGGGAAGTCCTCTCTTCCCCTAGCTCTCCGAGCTACTTATGCAGCTGAGAACCGAGATTATGTGATCTCTTATAAAAAAAAATTATAAATACATTTTCTTTTCCTTTTATATCTATACACACATGTTTTGGTGGTGAGGGTTCACATATAGTTTAACAAATTCACTAATATTTGCCAATATGTATATTAGCAAATAAAAAATATAATGCTATCCCATCACAGCTACACACATTTTTTTTTTTACACACATTTTTTTTTTTACGAAAGGTAAATCCACTAGAAGTGCAAAGTGCACTTGAAATTGCACTGAAACAGTGCAGTCGCTGTAAATCTGAAATGAGGGGAAGCTCTGCTGATTTTATTATCCAATCATGTGCAAGCTTAAATGCTGTTTTTTATTTTCCTTACATGTCCCCCTCGGATCTACAGCAACTGCACTTCCAAGTGTACTTTCAGTGCAATTTCATGTGCACTTTGCACTTGTAGTTTGCACTTGTAATGCAAAGTGGATTTGCCTTTAGTAAATAACTCCCATTGTCTCTGATTTAGAGGGACCGTGGCAGTTTTAAAGCACATCTCTCTGCCCCTCTCTCCCCTCCTTCCATCTTGTCCTTTTTCATCTGATGCTTATAGTACTACTATTATTATTATTATTATTACTACTATTAACTGCCAAAAGTGTTATACTGCAATAAACCTTTTATCCAACCTCTGCGGTATTGTATTTGATATTTTAAATAGCCAGTTTAGAGAAAAATCAAAGAAGAAAAAAGACTTGTGGGTTTAAAGAATAGTTATTCTATGTATTCATTTTTCACTGTTCATGTAACTAAAGGTGTGGCAGCGTATGTTGTTTGCCTACCTACTTTGTACTATAAGATGTGCCTTTCTGCCCTTTTGGAAATTTGGGGTGCAGGCAAACTACATTGCAGCTATAAATATCAGTTGCTGCCAGTGATAAAATGGTATGGCTGATTTAAAGCCTAGCGCCAGAATTCTTTCTTTTACTTTTGTATCGAGTAGGGAAAAGTTGAAATCTGTTGTTTTTTTATTGTTGTCTGCCAAACAAGAAATGGGAAATGCTGTCTACACCAAGACAGTGAGACAAAGACAAAAAAAACTATTGTCATAAGTTATAACCCTTCTTTACCCTATTAAAAATGTATCTTCGTGATTGTCTACGTTCACTGGAGAAATTTCCCATCACTTCCTGTCCTGACAGGATGTTAGGGGAAATTTCTCCACTGGGGAAACAGAAAAGAAGCAGTGACCCTTCTCTACCCTATCCATAACTAAGCAAAACATTTGAATTGGAATTGGGAAATAAAGGGACTGATAATTAAAGTAAAATAAAATAGAAAAAAAGCTGCGCTGTATACTTGATATAATTTAAAAAATCAAATAATGTGATATTGTGACAGTAATGTTCAATAGTCCATATAGAAAATCCAAAAAGAAAATAAGTGACTAGTAAAAATCAATAACGTGAAATCCAATGCAGTTTCAGTGAACCCAGATGCTCCCATAGTGTAAAACCATAATAAGATTTATTCAGCAGAAATTAAAAGTTATACTTACAGAAGGCGAAGTATAAACATGCAAATGGAAAACAAACAAATTCGCCGGCCGACTAGCAGACACCCGCTCTCTCTGCGGGACACAATGACATCAGTGCGTCAACCTCCCTACGTCCGTTTCATCTACTGATGTCATATGGGGAACGTCGTCCGTTCCCCAGACGACGTCAGTAGACGAAACGGAGGTAGGGAGGTTGACACGCTGATGTCATCACGTCCCGCAGAGAGAGCGGGTGTCTGCTAGCCGGCCGGCAAATTTGTTTGTTTTCCATTTGCATGTTTATACTTCGCCTTCTGTAAGTATAACTTTTAATTTCTGCTGAATAAATCTTATTATGGTTTTACACTATGGGAGCATCCCTTGTTTTCATATGATTTCCACTGAGGTTGATTGGTGATTCCCGGCTCTATGATCTTTGGAGAGTCCCCATAATAAGGCTGAGGAAAGGCGATATCATATACATATGGTCCGTTTATTGGTCATTTAAATCCGTGGATGGTTGGAGTCGATGTGGAGGTCTAATTGCCCAAATTACATCAGGATATTACCATTTTACAGGCTTTTTAAGCTTGCCTTCTGGTAAGCATATTATTTGAGCGGTGGTGGATCACATTGTCGGTGTATTATTTCACAGTCACTGAAACTGCATTGGATTTCACGTTATTGATTTTCACTAGTCACTTATTTTCTTTTTGGATTTTTTATATGGACTTTATTGAACATTACTGTCACAATATCACATTATTTGATTTTTTTAATTATATCAAGTATACAGGGCAGCTTTTTTTCTATTTTATTTCTGTTTGGTGTGTATATCTCATTGTTTTAGCTGCTGCTATTTTTTCATTATTGTTTTTTCACTAGTATTGTTTAGCTATTTAGCGCAGTGTTTGCTTTAATTTTTTCACTGATAATTAAAGTAAGTGTACCTTATGCCTTTGGTCATATCACTATGTTGACTGCACTTCAACAATCAACTGTGTACATGCTGTATTGTGTTTGGACTATATGCTGACTATGTTCTAAGTTGAGACAGTATCACTCACTCACTGCATATTAGCAAAATTATGTTTTATGCTTAACCCAAAAAAAAAAATCAGCTGCTGCCAGTACATAGTTACATACAGTAGTTAGTCTGGCTGTAAAAAGACACTTCCAAAGTCCATCTAGTTCAACCAATAGACAGAAAAAATAATAATAATAATAATTAAAAATATATATATATATACACACACATACACAGTATCTCACAAAAGTGAGTACACCCCTCACATTTTTGGAAATAATATATATCTTTTCATGTAACAACACTGAAGAAATTACACTTTGCTACAATGTAAAGTAGTGAGTGTACAGCTTGTATAACAGTGTAAATTAGCTATCCCCCTCAAAATAAATCAACACACAGCCATTATTGTCTAAACCGCTGGCAACAAAAGTGAGTAACCACTAAGTGAAATTGTCCAAATTGGGCCCAAAGTGTCAATATTTTGTGTGGCCACCATTATTTTCCACCACTGCCTTAACCCTCTTGGGCATGGAGTTCACCAGAGCTTCACAGGTTGCCACTGGAGTGCTCTTTCACTCCTTCATCACGGAGCTGGTGAATGTTAGATACCTTGCGCTCCTCCACCTTCCATTTGAGGATGCCCCGTATATGCTCAATAGGGTTTAGGTCTGGAGACATGCTTGGCCAGTCCATCACCTTTACCCTTAGCTTCTTTAGCAAGGCAGTGGTCATCTTGGAGGTGTGTTTGGGGTTGTTATCATGCTGGAATACTGCCCTGCCACCCTGTCTCCAAAGGAGGGGGATCATGCTCTGGTTCAGTATGTCACATTACCTGTTGGCTTTCATGGTTCCCTCAATAAACTGTAGCTCCCCAGTGCCGGCACCACTCATGCAGCCCCAGACCATGACACTTCCACCACCATGCTTGACTGTGGGCAAGACACACTTGTCTTTGTACTCCTCACCTGGTTGCCACTACACACGCTTGACACCATCTGAACCCAATAAGTTTATCTCGGTCTCATCAGACCACAGGACATTAAAAAAAGTTGTTTGGTGTATGGGCCCTCTTATATCAAACAACTCTCTGCGCTTATGGGATGATAAACCTTGCTGATTTAGATATGTACACAATGTAAAGGTATAAAAATCTAAATAAATAAATCAATATATCCATATTAGTGTGATTACTAGGAAAGATGGCACACTGATAGCAGCTGCTTAAAATCAAGAGACATGTATAAATACAATAAAAATGAGAAATTCAAAAAAAGACCATCAAATATTGTAGCAGCGCTTGGTTACTGGATAATAAAACCCAATAAACCCCAATGAAAATGATGAGTATAGGTATAAATAAATAAATAAATATAGATATTTGATAAAACAAAGTGCGAATAAATAAATAAATAAATAAATAAATAAATATATAGATGTCCGCAATCAATATCTATAACAGTATCAGTAGTTCGTATATGAATAAAGCATAGTCCAGTGGTATCCAGATAAAATATTGGGATTTGTGGATAAGCACGCTTATATAATCCTGCAGTGTGGTCTAATCTCTTAGGTTCTTCCACCAATGCACTTCACCTCGTGAAAGAAAACAGGATCCCCTATGGGGCTGCACTCACCAGAGCCAAAATCAAATAAGGCATGTAATCTCCAAATCAGAATCTGCTACCTCCTTTCTCCTCCAATCTCCTCCACAGCCTCTGGTCAACAGCTCATCAATATCAGCCCGGACGTAGACCAGGCAACCAAGGAAGTGACATTTTGCGCTCCAACCCTGCGTTCCACGGACCGGGAAGCCTTCTATACACTGTTTTCACCGCTCGGCCGAGCGGAAACCAGCGTTGCTACACCGGAAAGTGACACCAGGCATAGTAGAGCACCTACATTTGTCTTACATGCTGTTTTTATTATCATATTTGGTACGTTTGAAATTTAAAGGGATATTTTCTTGGGGTGAATAAATTTGTCTAAAGCAATATTACACTATGTGGACCCAATTTTTTCCATATATGGCTGGGCTGATATTGATGAGCTGTTGACCAGAGGCTGTGGAGGAGATTGGAGGAGAAAGGAGGTAGCAGATTCTGATTTGGAGATTACATGCCTTATTTGATTTTGGCTCTGGTGAGTGCAGCCCCATAGGGGATCCTGTTTTCTTTCACGAGGTGAAATGCATTGGTGGAAGAACCTAAGAGATTAGACCACACTGCAGGATTATATAAGCGTGCTTATCCACAAATCCCAATATTTTATCTGGATACCACTGGACTATGCTTTATTCATATACGAACTACTGATACTGTTATATATATTGATTGCGGACATCTATATATTTATTTATTTATTCACACTTTGTTTTATCAAATATCTATATTTATTTATTTATACCTATACTCATCATTTTCATTGGGGTTTATTGGGTTTTATTATCCAGTAACCAAGCGCTGCTACAATATTTGATGGGCTTTTTTTGAATTTCTCATTTTTATTGTATTTATACAAGACCACAGGACATGGTTCCAGTAATCCATGCCCTTAGTCTGCGTGTCTTCAGCAAACTGTTTGCGGGCTTTCTTGTGCATCATCTTTAGAAGAGGCTTCCTTCTGGGACGACAGCCATGCAGACCAATGTGATGCAGTGTGCGGCGTATGGTCTGAGCACTGACAGGCTGACCCCCCACCCCTTTAACCTCTGCAGCAATGCTGGCAGCACTCATACGTCTATTATCCAAAGACAACCTCTGGATATGACGCTGAGCACGTGCACTTAACTTCTTTGATCGACCATGGCGAGGCCTGTTCTGAGTAGAACATGTCCTGTTAAACCTCTGTATGGTCTTGAAAAGGTTTATCACATGAAAAGATATGATAAAATATTTACAAAAATGTGAGGGGTGTACTCACCTTTGTGAAATACTGTGTGTGTGTGTGTGTGTGTGTGTGTGTGTGTGTGTGTGTGTATATATATATATAAAATCATTTACCCACAGTTGATCCAGAGGGGGGCAAAAAACAAATAATAAAGCATAATCCAATATGCTCCAGCAGGGAAAAAATTCCTTCTTGATCCCCCAGGAGGCAACCGGATAGTCCCTGGATCAACTAAAAAAACATCTGCTGCCAGTAGTAACATAATAAAAATGAATTAAATGGAGGGCTTCTCTTTTTGTTAAAGAATCTCAAGAAATATACCTGGTCTGAATACTTTTAATATAATGGACGATATCCAGTTAACATTAACAAACCATATTAATTATTAATATAGAATCACAGAGAATAAACTGGGATGAATTTATAGTACATCTGCAATAGAAAATAGGATCTGGCTTGAACAGTCTTGTTTGAAGTTAATAAGCCTCATATATGCTCCAGGCAGTGGGGCCCAGTAATGGCCATTAACAAGTAGCAGAGCTGGCTGAAGGTAAACTGTAGATTACATGTATGTACGTACATGTCCTACAAGCCAATCCTGTTATAATAATCAGAAATCCCCCTAGCTTTGCAATGGGTTTATTCATACTGTCACCACATGGAGCCATAATAAGTAGTTTTAGAGGAAGATGAAAGGGATATTTAGTAAAATATATCACCTACAGAGGAGCAGATCACCCTTTTTTTTTTACATGCAATACTAGGCAATGTAACTGCTTCACATGACCACATGCACCAGAAAGAGTTAAAACGCACCTTACTTGCACTGAAATAAGCTCAATGCACCCCTGCAACTGAAAAACCTTCTGCTTCAGGGGTACAATAATACAAGACACTAACCCTGCTTCCCAACAGTTTGTCCTTGGTGCCAGAGTGGTAAGGATGAGCTGAACTGACCTTCGTTCAGCAAAGGTTCCGAAACATTACTAAAGTTCGGATGCCAAATCCAAAATACTATTGAAGTCACTGGGAGACAAATGTTAAACAGTAATTTCTATTTTCTAATCTAATGGATAAAGAATTGTCAAACAAATGGCAGGAGGGCCTGGACACTGTCCTGGAAAACATTTACAAATGGCAAAAACATTTTTTTTTTAATTCTGTTTGGCAGAGTACAGTAATTTAAGCAATGATTTAAGGTCAGCATTAAAAAAATGCAAAATTCCTTTAACCCCTTCAATGGAGGGTAAAACAAATCCTAACACCTGAACACAGTTTTTGCAACTTTGACATGTGTTAGTATAACTGTACATATCAGTGCACCGGCTTAGTGTAACCAGGTGAATTATAACTTGCTTTGAGGACAATTGGGCTTTTATTTGGTGGTAAATGGTAATGGATATTTCCTGTTTTTTTTTTTTTACATTATCTAAGGAATGCTGGCATAAAATAGTAAAAAAGTAAAATTTGGCTGTATGCTTCTTCTCCTGATCGCAGCGATACCATATTTTTGTATGTTATTTGTTGTTTATACTTGTAGTGGTACCCAAAATACACTGATCCTGACCTTTGACCTAAACCATACCCCGACACCACTAACTGATTCTTCAACTGGCACAACCTATTCTAAGCAAGTGCAGATTGATGAGGAGTCATGAAAAATATAGTTTGGGCAGGCTTCCTGGAGAGTGAGAGAAAGTGCTGGATAACCCCAACCACTATGCAGATTTTTCAAGGTGATCCACATACAGTGTATCAGATCTACTGTAATTACACAATTCTGACAGGTTACAACATTTCTTTAGCAGGGACACCACAAGCCTTAGGCCCTTTTCACACGTACTTTCCTGTCACTTTTTCAGGCAGACCCGACTGGGAGGTGCATGGAGCCTACTGGTTAGACATGTGCATTCGTTTTCGTCCGAATGCATTTTCGTCCGAATTTCAGGTATTTTCGTTATCGTTTTAACAAACGATAACGAAAGTGCAGAATCCGAAAAACAAAAGATCTGACATAAACAAATGCTTTATTTTCGTACTGACAACAGTTTGAATCTGTGTCCATTGAACCTGTGGTCGAATGTGCCTAACCTTAACTCTAAGTCCAAGATTATTCTACATAGAGAGAAAAGATTTGACGTAGAGAGGAAAGATTTGACGTAGAGAGGAAAGATTCGACGTAGAGAGGAAAGATTCGACGTAGAGAAGATTCGACGTAGAGAGAAAAGATTGCTGCTGGAATTGGGTGGAATTGCAGCTAAACTATACATAGTCATACAGTTTAGCTGCTCAGTCGAATCTTCTTTGAACATTCGACAGACACCATAAGCCTTCAATGACAGATTCGACCTTAATTCATTTGGATTTTCGGACGAATGCAATTTTTAACGAAAAACTAAATAAATAAAAACGAATTTCGGGAGTAACTAAATAAATGTATTTTTCGGACGAAAACGAAATTCTGAAACGAAATATTTCAGCGTGCACATGTCTACTACTGGTAGATGTAAATATACTTGTGTCCGTTTACACCTGCTAACCTCCAGGCTGACCAGGTCTGTTTTTGCAGACCGGATTGGAGAAAGCCTGATGTTAACGGACAGTGGAGTCCATTTATACACAGTTGCCCATAGAGCTCAGCGGGGTCCACTCTGCAGAATTGGAATGGAACTGGAATGGACTCAGACCCGTTCGGCTCTGATCAGCAGGGGATCTGCTCACAGAGGAGCTTTAGTTGTACTTTAACACCTTCTGGTACATGCGGCTAAGTAAAACTGTCACTTCGCCTAGCCCAAGCAAAGTAGAAGTTCACTTTACACAACAAAGAATTTGAAATAGAAAATATATAAATCCAGTAAATTGTATGTACTGAGTGCTACAGTGAAAGAGCTCAGGGGATCCAGTGGCTAGTGTATCTGAAGTCTAGTAAGAGAGACTGGGAGCTTGTGGAGTGAAGACCCACAGTGAGTGAGTGTGGGGTAAAGAGAACTGTTTGTGTTGCAGAAAGTTGAATACCTTTATCGTTAGTAACAGCTACAAGATTGTTGCCATGGGAGACAGTGGTCCTACCTATACAGAAGTGGTGTCCAGCTGGAGGTCTTCACCTGTATAGCTGTCTACCTATAGAAGTCTCGGAGTCTGCTAATTAACATTGCATCTGCCTAAGGGTGTGCTGGCCCTAATCCGCTCTCCCACAGTTCTGTTTATGAGACAAAAAATGTCTTTGCATTCAAAAAGTGTCTGGCGCCCACCTGTTCATCTTGCATTACACCCAAACTGGCAACGTAATCCCTTCTACACTGAAGGATGTCAGCTGTCCTTAACTATGGAGGTCACCATTGGGCTTCAGGGGCCCCGGGACTTTGCTACATGTATAATTAGTAGTAGTTGATCCCATTTTACTGGGTCTGTTCTGTAATGTTGTGACAGGTTTTGACATCCACCCAAGTAGCTTCTTCAATGAAGCTACTTGAAAAGGTAGCAATCGTCAAGATTATAGAAACACCTCCAGTTAAATGTGACTGGCTGCTACTAGGTATACCATAATCTGGGATAAATGATAACCTTCACAGACAAAGTAAAATGTATAATTTTCAAAAAAAATTGCGTATCCTCATGTAGAATTATAGATGATAGATGCAGTAAAGCAAGCAAATATATATAAATTAGAACATCTACTATATATTTATTTCTTTACAAACCTGTTCAGCAACTCCAGCCTCATTCATAGTGGATCCAACATCAATCACTACATCAGTTCTTAGATTCTGTAGAGAAATCATAGTAATTTAAGAGGTCAACTGAGGACATGAAGAGGCACCAAAGACTATAGTTATGTAACACTTGTACAGAAGCACAAGGCTTCAATTAGAAGAGGTGCTATGGCAGCAGTGTTTGCCTTAACCTACTTGCTTGCATTGTGCCAGATTCATGAAGTTACATGTCTTAATGTACATCTCTTACCATATAGAATGTGTATTATAGAAGTATTGATGTGTATTATAGAAGAGCTATCTAGAATACTAGAAAGATACATTGCCATTTCATAACTTACCCCAAGCATTCAGGGATTGGCAGCAGAATGCTGTACAATAAGCTCTTTTGACAGGTTAATTATAGGAGAATGATGGAACATTGGAATAAAATTTCTCTATCCTCTATTTTTAATAAAATATGTTTATAAATTTGTGTATTCCTGAAAAGGTTGAACACTTGAAGGTTGAAGGGTGGGTAATGTGGGGGAAAAAAAAATAAAAAATAAAAGTTTTTCCCACTCATATTTAGTACTCATACTTCAGTGAAAGACAAATAAAAGCCCCGAGCACCATTAAGGCCTCATATATGCCTCAGCTAAGCATCTTTGGTAATTTTTTTGGTGTTTTTTGAGTGTTTGTATAGTTGCTTTTGAGGATTTTTGTATGCCTTTCAGGCTTGACCATTTTAATTTTTATTTAGAATTTTCAACCAATAGAATGCTAGTGACCAGGCAAGAAAATAGGCAAAACACATGTTTTCATGCACTCCCATTCAAGTTTATTGGGGCCAAAACGAGTGACTTTGTCCCAAAAGAAGGTGTGAACAGGGTCCAAATGCTGCAAAGATTTTTACCTTGTGGTCTCCTGTACGGCAATCTAACTCCACTTCAGAGCATGCTGCTCCAAATATAAAATCTGGACTTTGTGTACCTGTCTTCAGTTCCCAATCAGAAACTTGGTCAGGGGTCCTGTAAAGAAAAACTCAGTCACAAGATAACAAAATAACAGAGGGGCCAACAAAATGTTGACTTGCATCATCTTTATAGGATCTATAGTGCCTCTTGTATGGCAAACACAAACAATGTGTAAACAGTAAAATTATTTTCACAATTCATGTTTCTCAGTACTGGGTGAGTTCCATAAATATACAATGACAAATGTGTACACTGCTGTAAACTTTTTTTTTATAATTTATCAGAAAATCTGCAATTCTCTGGAAGATATTTAAAGATAAGCGC
The DNA here is from genome assembly GCA_028564925.1 of Lithobates sylvaticus. Taxonomy (NCBI): domain Eukaryota; kingdom Metazoa; phylum Chordata; class Amphibia; order Anura; family Ranidae; genus Lithobates; species Lithobates sylvaticus. Next base: position 130,193,642 of record CM053031.1, read on the forward strand.
CATTGCTGTGCAGATCTGAGGTCCAAAAAGTGTTATATTGCCCAGCACTAGCTACAAAACTGAGCATAGATTGTTATATGTGTTTATTTAATGTATTTGTTGACTGACTTAATTTTGTAGCACTATCTAGTGTGCTAGATGTAAATAGGTTCAGCTGTTAGTGTAGGTTAATGGACTTGGATGAGAGCCATGCCTGAGTTGTGAATCTGGGTCAGGGTTGAATGACTGGATGACTCAGCAAGCAGCTTTTCTGGTGCCTCCCCCTGCCTTATGGAACCTTGGAGAAGCTTCCAGATTTAGGCGGCAGAAGCTAGGAGGAGCTGCTTGGCATATTTATGAGGGCCAACAAAAGGGCTGGCAGGGCCCGTCATAAATAGGCATGAGTCAGTTGGAAGATGGAGACGGAGTGCTGAGGAGGCTGTCGTGGCCTTGAGGGTGCACACTAGTCTGGGGGGGGGGGGTGCTGGAGGGACCCACTACAACACACGGAGGAATCCTTCCTGAAGGCATGGAGAGGAAGGAGATGGAGAGGACAGCGGAAGTAGGTCAGCAAGTCCAGGTGTTCTCCTGAGAAGTCAACTGGGTGGGCTGGTGAGTGATCAGTCTGGGAGGACTGGAGAGAGAGAGAGAGCGTCAGTTTCGGAGGACTGTGAAGAAGTAGCCAGGAGGGCTAGTGAAAGGGGCAGCTGCAGCGACGTGGGCTGGTGGTGCCTGAAGAGTGGTGCTGGGATCAGTAGCCACATGAGGAATGTAAGCTGGATATTGGAATTTGCTACACAACCAAGGGGCCTGGGGTCCCTGCCTGTAAAGGGTGTTTGCTTTGATCTGGCTGAGTGTCTGGTCAGATTCACTGAAAGTGTCCCAGCTGACTTATAATAAAATATATAATAAAAAATCATAAAACTTCATTAATTTCTGTTTCATTAATCCTCAGTTAATTCTTCAACACCGTGATCCTGAAATTATAAGTGCTCCAATGCTTCAAACCAACAGTGCTCCAGTGAATATTGAATGCACTCACCGGATTTACCCCATCAGCAAGTGACCATTAAGCATGAATATCAGAAATGCCACTCAATTCATAGGTCAATCTCCATCCTCATCAGATTCACCATCTGCCTCTCTCCTCCATATATGAATGGAGAAGCTTCAAAGAGAGGCTTGACACGTAGGAGCCCTTCACTTCTGCCGGGTCGCTGGAACGCACACAGCAAGTCGATAGTCACACAGCGGTGCGGGATCGATTCTACAGTCCCTTGAGCTGCTATTGTGCCGATTTTGACTGTATTGGACATATGTAAGTGCAGCTTTTTTTAATAAATACAATACTACACTATACCTCCCTTCTGTGGCTCTTTTTGGCGGAGCCAATTTCACAGTCTTGTGATGGGAGAAGGAGACAGATGCTGAATACTGTGGAGAATCCAGGATATTGGAGAGCTTTTGTTTTATATACTCATGCTTTTCTAAACATAGTCGTTCCCATTCATATATGGAGGAGAGAGGCAGATGGTGAATCTGATGAGGAGGAGATTGACCTATGAATTGAGCAGAGTGGCATTTCTGATATTAATGCTTAATGGTCACTTGCTGGCCGAGTAAATCTGGTGAGTGCATTCAATATTCGCTTCGGGTGGAGCACTGTTGGTTTGAAGCATTGGAGCACTTATAATTTCAGGAATCAGGATCAAATTTGGTGGTGAAGTATATGGCTGGAATGCTCAGGTTCCTTAACAAACATTGATTTAGTAGACTCTCCCTTTAATATGTGTGTGCAGAGCTGTTAACAATAGGAACAGCAGCAGATGCCCATAGCTCCCAACTATCCCTCATCTGGAAGGACTGCAACTATTTTGAGGCCAAGTCCCTTTGTCCCTTGTGCAGCCTCGGTAGTCTCTTTTTGGCCTGATGTATACATCTCTACACAAAATGTACTACTTTACTACCAAAAGTGTTATGCTGCATTAAAATTTTTATCTGACCTTTTTACTACTGCAGTTGTTATTTTGAAAAGCAAATATAAAGGAAAAATAGAGGTTAAAAAGCACTCAAGTGGTTCAGCCAATCATTCTATGCATATTAGATCTTTGTGGTCCCTGTGTAATCAAGGCCATGGCAGAAATGTGTCCTTTGCCTATATATTGTGTGCTAAAAGGTATCCTTCTTTATCACTTTAGAAAGGTGTGGGCAGGGGTCAAGTCCTGGGGAAAAAAGTGTGGGAACTCCCACCCAAGATCCACTCGCCCACCAAAAAAAATGATACGCTCATATGCACGAACGCTTCAAAAGTGGTATTTTTCATCCAATTTTCGTATTGTGTGTATGAAGCTTAACTGTTAGCACATAAAAAAAAAAACAATCCTCAATAAACATAAATACGATAATTCTCTGAATAATCAGCATTCATTCAATTGTGCTTCCATGCAAAAAATGAACATTATGTTCTGATCTTTATTGGGGAATGTTACTTTGTATATTGAGAGTTTATGTGGTGAGTTTACACTTTTCATTGAACAGAGTTTGGATAGCACAGGGTTAAATGGAAAGGTCATAAATTAACTGCACATTATCTGGACAGAATGCTTGGGGAGATAGTGATGTGTTCCTGCTTAGGAGATGTATGTTAGCTTGGGGGCTGCAAACTCTGCAGGGCTCCAACACACACTCGCTGCTATTCCAACCCTTCACATATTTCCACATAAACGTCCCTCCTGGCATTAAACTTTGCCAGGTATTGTGCTCAGCTTACCACCCCAAACTGATGTTCCTCCCTCAGCTCACCTCTCTCCCTGCATGTCCTGTGAGCAGAATAGCTGTGCTCTTCCTCTGGGTTCTCTCATCATATGGCACTGAAGATAGAGGAGGGGGGGATTCAGCGGGACACACAGAGCAAGCATGCAGGAGACCGGGGGGGGGGGAGATGAGGAGACAGAAAATCAGGAGGGGCTGGCGGGGAGGAGCGCATCATGAGAGGTCTGTCTAAATACAATCTCTTAGCAGCAGGGACCTGATCTACCTGTCAGCTAGCTGTGATTGACAGGTAGATCGAAGCGGAAGCTGTTATCGGGCCCCCTACTGGCAATGCCTGAATGGTCAGGTGTGCGGCACTTACTATTGCGAGCTGTGTCGGAAACTGCTGGTGTAAGCACCTGCCACACAGCTCGCATACTTCAAAATCTTGCAGGACACGGCTGCTAACGGGAACTGAGTTCCTGTTGGGGAAAAAGTACAGTAACTCCGTTCCCATGCGTTCCCGCAGGACTTGAGCCCTGGGTGGGGGTATGGATGTCTTGGAGTTTGGTGTTTCTGTTTCTCTCACTTCCTGTCTGTGGTACCCGTTGTCATCAAACAGCAAGTGAAGGGAAATCTTTCTAATGGAGCCCCAGATAGCGGTTAAAAAGATAGCAGTAAAAAACCCAACTGGGAAACCCAATCCTCCCCACTTTATCCATAACTTAGAAGGGCTGTTAAGGCTAAATGTTTTTTTTTTTTTTTACCTTAATGCATTCTGGGAATTAGGGTATAAAAAAAAGGTACAGCTCCCCCGCCCTCCCTAAATACTTACCTGAGTCAGATCTCAAACCAGCACTGTGCCTGAGAACAGCGGCACTGCTTTCTCTCTCCCTCTTCACTGGACTCATTGAGCCCAGCAGGAGCCATTGGCAAGAGAGCAGGGAGAGGGGTTGAGTCGCACTGTGTGTCAATAGATGCACACAGTGCGGCTCAGAATCAAGCCCATACTAGTGCACCCCTAGCAATCTAGGGATGTACTTGGAAGGCAGGAGGAGCCAAGAGCACTGGCGGAGGGCCCCAGAAGAGGAGGATTGGGGCTGCGCTGTCCAAATTAATCGCACAGAGCAGGTAAGTATAACATGTTTGTTATTTTTTTTTTTAAATGATCCTTTATAATCAATTTAAAAACGTTTGAGATATCACTGTGTGTCAAGAGGTGCTTGGCAGTCATTTCTTAGTAAATTTGTTTGTATACCAGGGGCGTGCAGTCAGGGGAGGCAAGTGAGGCACAGTGCCTCTCCTCACTTCTTGTCAGATGCACTGAGCTCAATGGACAGCTGTCCAAGCTGTCCAATAAAAATGCTGCAGTGAAGGTTGCCCTCTCACTGCAGTGTCATAGAAGGGGGCATGTGTCTAAAAGACACATGCTCCCTTCCAGCCCAGCCCTCTTAACTACAAGGAAAAACATGGGTTTATGGGTATAACATTTACCCACAATCCCATGTTTTTCTCTCACAGTTAAGCGGGAGAATGAGAATCTTCAGCTGCTGAAAATATACTGTTTTAATCAAGCTAAATTACATATTATTATGCTATATGTTATAACATAATAATTTATTATTTATCTATTTACTGTGAAATTACTGGTTGGAAGTTATAACTTAAAACTTTAGTAATTTGTCCGTTAAGCCACCCAATTGAGTACAGTTTTTGAAAATATAGTAAATTACCTTAAAAACAATATATAATAATTATTTGTATATTACTTACTTATGGTAATTAACCACTTGCCACCCAGGCCAATTCTGACACTTCTTTCCTACACGTAAAAATCATAATTTTTTTGCTAGAACATTACTCAGAACCCTCGAAAATAAATTTGTTTTTAACAGACACCCTAGGGAATAAAATGGTGGTCGTTGCAACTTTTTATGTCACATGGTATTAGCGCAACAGTTTTTTAAACACATTTTTTTTTTGGAAAGAAACTATTTCATTAATAAAAAAAAACAAAAAAACACTAAAGGTAGCCTGATTTTTTTTGTATAATGTGAAAGATGATGTTGCGCCAAGTAATAGATACCTAACATGTCACACTTTAAAATTGCGCACACTTGTGGAATGGCTGTAAATTGTTTTACAGATTACATGTTTAGAGTTACAGACTAGGTCTAGCGCTAGAATTATTTCTCTCACTCTACGTTCGTGGCTTATGTAACCTGTGTGTATCTGGCTTTGATACTAGCCAGTGCCTCACCAGCCACTGACCTCACCGCACGTCCCTGTTGTATACATTTACATTTTTGGCCTGGATTTCAGCTGAGAATCTGTACTAGAATATGACAGTGTCAAATCCACTAGCCAATCAGAATGCCATAGAAAAAAATGAAAAGGTTCAGTCATTCAGTTCATCTACAGTGGTGTGAAAAAGTGTTTGCCCCCTTCCTCATTTCCTGTTCCTTTGCATGTTTGTCACACTTAAGTGTTTCGGAACATCAAACCAATTTAAACAATAGTCAAGGACAACACAAGTAAACACAAAATGCAATTTGTAAATGAAGGTGTTTATTATTAAAGGTGAAAAAAAATCCAAACCATCATGGCCCTGTGTGAAAAAGTGATTGCCCCTAAACCTAATAACTGGTTGGGCCACCCTTAGCAGCAACTGCAACCAAGCGTTTGCGATAACTTGCAATGAGGCTTTTACAGCGTCCTGGAGGAATTTTGGCCCACTCATCTTTGCAGAATTGTCCTAATTCAGTTACATTAGAGGGTTTTCGAGCATGAACGGCCTTTTTAAGGTCATACCACAACATCTCAATAGGATTCAGGTCAGGACTTTGGCTAGGCCACTCCAAAGTCTTCATTTTGTTTTTCTTCAGCCATTCGGTGGTGGACTTGCTGGTGTGTTTAGGATCATTGTCCTGCTGCAGAACCCAAGTTCGTTTCAGCTTGAGTACACGAACAGATGGTCGGACATTCTCCTTCAGAATCTCTTGGTAGACAGCAGAATTCATAGTTCCTTTTATCACGGCAAGTCTTCCAGGTCCTGAAGCAGCAAAACAGCCCCAGACCATCACACTACCACCACCATATTTTACTGTTGGTATAATGTTCTTTTTCTGAAATGCAGTGTTCCTTCTACGCCAGATATACTTGGACACACACCTTCCAAAGAGTTCCACTTTTGAATGAATGAATGAATGAATAACTTGTATAGCGCTACATTGCGAACTGAATCGCCTCAAGGCGCTGTTGGCGTTTGGTTATCAGCTTCTAGAAGAGGTAGGTCTTGAGTTTCTTCCTGAAGGCCTGATGGTTTTCTTCCTACTTTTGTCTCATCGGTCCACAGAATGTTGTCCCAAAAGTCTTGGGGATCATCAAGATGTGTTGTGGAGAAATTGAGACGAGCTTTGATGTTCTTTTTGCTCAGCAGTGGTTTTCTCCTTGGAACTCTGCCATGCAGGCCATTTTTGCCCAGTCTTTTCCTGATGGTGGAGGCATGAACGCTGACCTTAACTGAGGCAAGTGAGGCCTGCAGTTCCTTGGACGTTGTTGTGGGTCTTTTGTGACCTCTTGGATGAGTCGTCGCTGCGCTCTTGGGGTAATTTTGGGCGGCCGGCCACTCCTGGGAAGGTTCACCACTGTTCCATGTCTTCGCCATTTGTGGATAATGGCTCTCACTGTGGTTCGCTGGATTCCCAAAGCTTTGTAAATGGCTTTATAACCCTTTCCAGACTGATAGATCTCAATTACTTTCTTTCTCAATTGTTCCTGAATTTCTTTGGGTCTCGGCATGATGTGTAGCTTTTAAGGATCTTCTGGTGGCCCTTACTGTGTCAAGCAGCTCCTATTTAAGTGATGCCTTGATTGTGAACAGGTGTGGCAATAATCAGGCCTGGGTGTGGCTAGAGAAATTGAACTCAGGTGTGGACAACCACAGTTATAGTATGTTTTAACAAGGGGGGCAATCACTTTTTCACACAGGGCCATGATGGTTTGGATTTTTTTTCACCTTTAATAATAAACACCTTAATTTACAAATTGCATTTTGTGTTTACTTGTGTTGTCCTTGACTATTGTTTAAATTGGTTTGATGTTCCGAAACACTTAAGTGTGACAAACATGCAAAGGAACAGGAAATGAGGAAGGGGGCAAACACTTTTTCACACCACTGTATATCTATTCCAAAGGAAGATGTAATTACCTGTAGTGAGCGGCTGCTGAGAGACAAATTTTGAGCCGGAAAGCTTCTTGGATCTTCGAGAAGTAAAAAAACAGAGAAATCATGACCGAGGACATTCAGAGTGAGTTTATTCATCTCTCTCACCATCACAGCTCCATCATCTTATATATATAACACTTACACATTCCTTCCAAGAGGCATTTGGATGCAGACAGATGATTGGTTGCAGACGCTTCAGAAGGGTGTGACATGCTTCCTGCCAAGGGTGCACAAGAAAAATATTCACCATTATCAGAAAAGTGTTAAGTAGAAAGCTAAAGAGGAAATACAGCTTGATGGATTTATTTATGTTCAAAAATGTTTCCAATGAACAGGCATGCCGGTGTAGTAAACATTTATACTATGCAGCACTGAGGCTCTGGGTTCAAATTGCAAAAAGATTCTATCTGCATGGAGTTCGTCTTTTCTTTTCTTTTTTTTTTATTGTGCCTGTGTCCTCCAGTTAGGAGATCTGTCAGGGTACTTTATATACAAATATTTGTTCTGGTTCAATGATGCTTGTCAGCAATGGGAGCTCCCATGTTTGTGTCCTGAACCTTTTCCTGATTTCGAGGGACTGTCCTTGATTTGGAGCAATGTTCCTCTGTCCCTCTTTCCTCCTCATTTGTCCCTCATTTTGGTCTGATATATATAGTTGTATATAAAATGCACTTTCTATTTTTCAAAAAGTGTTTCCCAGTGCTAAACCTTTCATCTGATTTCTAAATTGCTGCATTTGTACATTTTGAAAGCCATTATAAAGGAATAGTAGTGGTAAAAAAAAAAAAAAAAAAAAAAACCATGTGTGGATTTAATTAACCTTTTTTTGCCTACATACATTTGTTAGTAGGTGTCCCTCATTCCTATCTCGAAATGTTGGGAGGTATGCTTTTATATAAAATTGTCATGAGAGACAGATGAAGGCTGCACAATGATATACAGATAAGGATGTCTAACTTATGCTGGTTTTCTTTATCTGCGTACTTGTTCCAGGTTAAGTCCGAAAGTGTTAAAGACAATAGGTCAGCTTAACAGCTAGACGCCTGCCATTTTTAATTAGGAAAACATTAGTGCCAACCCGCGTGTTCCTTGCATTTCTGACTTACGTAAATATCAATATATTGTGATTTATACATGTTTGACTAAATATATATTTTTAGTACTGACCAAAATAAATACAAAAAGTTTATTTTATGTCAGGTACATATGAAATTTTGCAAAATAATATATTTTTTCTCTTTTGAGCCAGCAGTTACAATTTTAAACTTTTTTAACGTGTTTATCTATTTTCACCCTGCTATTGATAAAAGCCTTTTTATAGAAATCTGTATCTCAGGTGACTGATTCATGGCAATGACCCATCCTTTATCAGACAGACAGACAGGTTTGGGTCTCAGTCCTAGTCCTAGGTTTATCAGCGAGAGACAGCATGTGTGAAAGGAGATTATTATTGCTTTGCTGTCTTTTCGGCTAACCTGACGTGCTTCTATGTCATGAATTCTACTAATTTTTTTTATAAATATAGTAAAAACAGATATACAACATTCTACAAATATAAAATTTCATTAAAAATAAAAATGACCCAAAAACCTTATAAATACACTTTAAGAAATAAATAATTTTCGTTTCCCAGTAAGCAAGTGAACTATGCCCTGTATTGCATCTCTGAAGTGCCCTCTATTGGTTGTATGTGTTAATACAAAATAAATCAACAAAAAAAACAAAAAAGTCAGGTGCTTTATTACTATGTACATACACTAAAGCCTAGTACACACTAGAAGTGTTTTTTTTTTTTTTTGTTCAACCCAACAGGGCTGAATAAAAACTGACAGCCCTGGAGGAGCCGCTGTACTAACCATGCAATGTTAGTACAGCTATCTCCCCTGCTGGCCCCCCCGCCAGAACACTCTGGTCATCACTCTCAGCCATTGGCTAAGAGCACCGATCAGGTGCCGATTGGCAGACCTTTTTTTGGTCATGCCCCATAGACAGAAGCCAGCTGAATGGCCATCTTCTGTCTGACCGGCTGTAGTACACACGTGTTGAATGTTGGCCGGTTTCTATTGAAATGGCCGAAGTCGCCCGACATTCGGCCCATGTTCACTAGGCTTAAGCGTATAACATATTTGTTAGCTTCTAGGTTGGTTATTCTAATTAGCCTACTCCTAAAAAACAAATCTGATTAATTATACCTAGATTTCTTAGTTATACTTCAAAGGCAATGATATATTGAGGGAAATATTTACTGTATATATATATGGATGTTTAGCATATTGTTATCAATAGTATACCTACCTGTACTGCCATTAGGTGAACCTGAACATTGTATGGTGACAGTTGGACATCTTTTTCTGTTGCTAAGGATACACTGTTTTCACCGATGCGGATGTAAGACATTGAGACTCGGAACTCTCTACTCACAACCTGCAAATGTAAAACAGAGTTGCTAAAGGATATCTTCTCTCCTATATGATTTATTCTGCATTAAAACGCCATACAGCAAAACAATCCATGCATGTTGCAGGGTGTTCATCCCCTTTAGTTAAAGCAGTTGTAAATGCTTACATATACCCAGTGAAGTTACTGGCCTCAGATGATATACAGAGATGAAACAAATCCTCCTGCATAAGTTGTACCTGGTTATGTGCAGACTTCTCTCCTCTACAGCCATTCAGACTCCAGAATTTATACAGCCTGTCTGAGCTTTCAGAAAGCAGGGGGCAGGGAGCTGATGTTACACTCCGCAGAGTTCAGTGGGGAGAGCTGATTGTAGGAAAGGGACACCCCCCCCCCTTTAAACACATGTGGACGAGGCTGTCATTCACAGGCTGTGTGCTGGAGCTCCCTCCCCTGTCACTTTACCTCTTGGTGTCAGGAAAACCTGCCAGAAATAAGTTATGCAGATAGCAGAGGAACAAGGCAGCAGACAGAATAGAGTGTTCTGGACTGAGACAAGTACACAGGGCCGGTACAAGGGGTGGGTGGGAGGGGCGAGTGCCCTGAGCGGTGTCTTAATCTGAGGGGAGGGGGGCGCACTGGGAGCTTCGGTAGCTGCTCCTGCCTGTGTATTCACTGCATATCTACTGATTACCGGACTCCTCAGCTCATCCAACTCTGCCTTATCTCTGCTAATTACTGCTGCTAATAATCACTCTCTCCTCCAGCAAGCCACACTCCCGCCCTCAACTTGCTTTCCTTCCTGGGTCACTTCACCTTCTTCCCTGTTACTCTTACTATCGTCTGGCTCATCTCCACTCCACCCGTCTACACCTCTCTCTACCTTTCCTGCACGATCATCACAGTAAGTCAGCAGGATCCTCCTCACTCACTGCCTTGTTCATTTTTTCCCCTTCTCCTTCACTTATCTGCTGTCCTCTCCATAAATCTTCACTACACATATCATGCAGCCTCCTGTCTCAGCTCAGCATTCCACACACAGATCTTACACCCTTTCTATCCCAGTTTGCTTTTAGCTCTCATAATTGTCCTTTCCCCACCATGCAGCCTAGCACAGTCTCTGCACTCCTGTCACAAATGCTGAAGGTGCTCTTGCTTTGGAAATTAATTTTCAGCACATCTGAGGTAAGGATGAATACTGTGAAATTTGATGATGAGATGAATGAGGGTGGTCGATGTGGTTTATACTAAAAGTGAAGTTATTTAATTGTTTTCTTAAAAGAGTCACCTGCATTATTTTGGTCAGTGTCTCTTCTGTCAAGTCACTTCCAGAAGGTGTCACCAGCACCCATCCATCTGCACATATATGAACCAGTACAGAAGCCTACATTTATGGTCATTGGAGCAGTCCTAGTTAGATGGAATGATGCATCTGCAAAAGTGGGAATGCAATATGGAATTACTTCTTGGGTCTATGAGCTGGGAGCCTGGACCCAGGCTTTCCTGCCTTCTAAGGCCACGTACACACGAGCGGACTTTCCCATGGGATTGCCCACCGGACTAGAGTCCGCCAGAAAATCCGCCCGTGTGTGGGCTCCAGCGGACTTTTTCCGCCCAAAAGTCCGGCGGACTAAGTTTTAAGTTCAGACTTAAAATTGTATCCCACCGTCTGTGTGCTAGTCCGCGGGACTTTTGAAATGAACAGGACTGTGACATCATATGGGGGCGGGGTCACCATGTGACATGAGCATGTGACCCGCCCCTTGTCCCTATATAAGTCACATCACAGCGTGTCTCTGCCATTACGGCCAGAGAGAGCATTGTGTCAACATCGGATGAAGAAAGAACAACAACAAGCAGAAGCAGAAGGCGGTGGCGGCGGCGGCAACATCGACGACGGCAACAGAAGCCCCGGCCACCGGCACGAACAGAAGAGACCCCCGAAGTCGGAACAAGACCCCCAGACGATGGCGGCGACTAACAAGAAGGCCGGGCTCCTCCGCTAGTGAAAGAGCTAGGTAAAAGAGCAGAAGATAGCGGAGGAGTCCGGCGAGAAGACCCCCCAAGACGGAAGAAGACCCTCGGAGAGCCGCAGGGCCCCCCTTTCCCCAGGGCACCCCCCATGTTGAGGGCACGCGGCCTGGTACGGCTCTGGATGGGGGCGCACGCTCGTCCCCACCCCCTTTCCTGACCGGCCGGGCTGCGTGCTCGGATAAGGGTCTGAGATGGATTTGGGGGGGACCCCCACGCCGTTTTTTCAGCGTAGGGATTCCCCTTTAAATCCATGCCAGGTGACGGGGCTAGCACGGCGGCATTCACTGCCTTCGCTAGCCCCGTATACCTGGAGTCACGTTCTAAATGAACGGACTTTCCTCCGTGTGTGGGCAAGTCCATTCATTTCAAAAGTCCCGCGGACTTTCGCCAAAACTCTGGCGGATTGTCCGCTGGAAAACTCCGGGCGCGGGTGTCCACGCGTTCGGAAAGTCTGGCGGACCTCCGCTGGAAAGTCCGCGGTTTGTCCACTGGACTAGGTCCGGCGTAAAATCCCGCCGGAAAGTCAGAGCGTGTGTATGTCGAATAAGTCTCACCAGAGCTCAATTTGGATGTCTATGACACAGGAACTGGTTTCTTTTAACATTTGTATCTTACATGAACTCTACTTTATTAGGATTATGGCACCCATAATCATATTCAACCACAACATTTTATTGTGGGCTTAGCTACCTATCAGTTTATGGTTGAAAGAGAGGTCATGTATGCTGCCAAGAGGCTGCATACATATAATTTTCTAGGTGATAAAATCTGCAATGTAGTACAGTTTCTCACAATGTATTATGATTAGTCCAAAAAAAATAAACAAGACATTGGTTGTTATAATAGATTGTGTCACTTAGTTATAAAATGTTTGGATTTCTCTATTGTGTAATATTATATATATACTACCAAAAGTATTGGGACGTCTGACTTTACACACATATGAACCTTAATGGCATCCCAGTCTTAGTCCGTAGGGTTCAATATTGAGTTGGCCCACCCTTTGCAGCTATAACAGCTTCAACTCTTCTGGGAAGTCTGTCCACAAGGTTTAGGAGTGTGTCTATGGGAATGTTTGACCATTCTTCCTGCTCTGGTCCAAATCCTTTTGGGGGGGGTTTATTATGGTGTGGGGTTGTCTTTCAGGGGTTGGGCTTGGCCCCTTAGGTACAGTGAAGGGAACCTTTAAAGCGTCAGCATACCAAGACATTTTGGACAATTTTATACTCCCAACTTTGTGGGAACAGTTTGCAGTTTGGGGATGGCCTCTTCCTGTTCCAACATGACTGCGCACCAGTGCACAAGCAAGGTCCATAAAGACATGTGTAGCGGGCACACTTTGATCAGTGTGCGCTATACGTGTAAATTTAGTTTTTTCCCTCAGAACAGTAATGGGGTTCTGAGTGTTAATTGTACAGGTTAACTTTGGCATCAGTTTGGCTGGGTTGTACTAGGATTCTGCCTGGTCATGGGTGCAGTGAGGTACCCATGACAGGCCTAGAACCAGGCCTGGTTGAATGTCTTAGGTATCAGTCTTCCCCCGGAGCCAATCAGTGGGCGCGTCTGGCCCCGCTGTGTAGTCTGGGGAAGGGTACTTAAGGTGCTGAAGTCAGTCGTGTGTTCGGGGTTCGGCCGCAGTCCTGCATCCTGGTTCTGGACCGGGGTAGCCCCGTGAGGGGTCCCGAGCCTAGGAGCACTTGCCGTCCTGCAAACATGGTCAGTTTGACTAGCCCCATAAACCTGCATGGTCTGGGGCAAGGATCCGTCTGTTCCCGAGTCTCGGAGCCGGTTAGCCTGAGGCCCAGTAACTGAAGGAGGATTCAAGGCGTCCCGGTGTTCTCTCAGTATTGGAGGGGCACCACAGCTCATACAAATGACCTGGGGAGGGCTCTTCGGAGGAGGGCCAACAAGCTAGCATCTCAAAGGAAAATGGTGGAAGAAACCGCGCTATCTTTATGCACCAACAGATGTATAGCAGCCAGCACAAACAAAATATGTTTAAATAAAGCAAGTGAATATCAAAAGAGTGCAGCGCTCATAAAGTGTACGTTATATAATCAATGGACAATCATACAAAAAATTGTGAACTAAATAAATAGAAAACAATACAAAACCAATATGCGCGAGTGATTCACTCTCAAAAGAGTACATGTAAAAATAAGTGTTTTGTCCAAAAACACACTATACAATGTAACCATATGGAATCTCTATCAAAGAGATGTGAAATAAACTATAATATATATATACTATGTTTGACCATAGAAAATAATACAAAATGCTTTTGAACAATGCAATAATACACCTTAATTGTGATACTAAAGTGTAAAGAACAAAATAAACTTGACTTTTGTGCGGCTTATCTGAAGAGGTCCGTCACCACTAGGACTGAGGCTTACCGGAATTTGTGGACTCAGATAGGTGTATACCATGTGAGTCACAAAGGCTTGATGGTGTCAGCCACACCAATGGAAACGACTCCCAGCCCAGGTATGTAGTAACGGCAAACCAAGTCTTTGTAAAGTCTTCCAAAGGGACTCAGGAACAAGATAGTAGGCAGTGTATGGTACGGTATATCTCCCCAGGTATGACCGGTAATAAAGAAAAGGGGACTATATAGTGTAATACCGTCAGGCGGAAAAAATTTATTAAAGTCTGACAAAGTGGGTACTCACATTGACATAAGGATTAAAAGCATGGATATAGTAGTGATTCGCTGATGTCACTGCTACCAGTACTATATCCATTCTTTTAATCCTTATATCAATGTGAGTACCCACATTGTCAGATTTTAATACATTTTTTCCGCCTGACGGTATTACACTATATAGTCCCCTTTTCTTTATTACCGGTCATACCTGGGTACCGGATTCCGATAACCCCCCCCCGCCCGCAGATACCGACAACCAACGGCCAGGGTTGTCGGGAAGAGGCCCTTGTCCTCATCAACATGGGGACAAGGTGCTTTGGGGTGGGGGGCCGCAGGGCCCCCCTTTCCCCAGGGCACCACCCATGTTGAGGGCACGTGGCCTGGTACGGCTCAGGAGGGGGCGCTCGCTCGTCCCCACCCCCTTTCCTGACTGGCCGGGCTGCATGCTCGTATAAGGGTCTGAGATGGACTTGGGGGGGACCCCCACGCCGTATTTTCGGCATAGGGATTCCTCTTTAAATCCATACCAGGTGATGGGGCTAGCTCGGCGGCATTCACTGCCTTCGCTAGTCCCGTCTACCTGCAGTCATGTTCTAAATGAACGGACTTTCCTCCGTGTGCGAGGCAAGTCCATTACTTTCAAAAGTAGCGGACTAGGACACAGATGGCGGAATTGCCTGCTGGACTGCCGAGTCCAGCAGACAATTTTAAGTCTGAACTTAAAACTTAGTCCTCCGGACTTTTGGGAGGAAAAATCTTGCGGGAAAGTCCGCTCGTGTGTACGCGACCTTAGGGATACTTTAGTGCAGTGAGATATGGAGTTCCCTATATATGAAGTTCAACAAAAAAATGTAATGGTCCAGAATCAATAACTATTTTTTTACATGGATATGTTTCTTTTTCAGGATCGGTCAAGCAGTTACATCTGTTATTCAACATAGGGAAAAATCACTTATCCTAAGGCATCAACCTCCATTCTTTGGAAAATACAAGGTGAATTCTGTGGTACTGAGCATATCACTCCTGGAGACACAGTATATCACTCATGGTATCAATACACCTCATTACTTTGTCTCCATGCACAATCCTTTCCTGCTCCTACTCCTTATTCCTCCACCTCCAGAATTTGCTTGCTGTCTATATGTCCTGTTGAGGAGATTTTACCCTTCTTGATGAGGGTTCACTTGGGACAGGAAGTCAGGAGAAATGAATAGACAACAATTAAAAAAAAAATTCTATAGCTGAACACCAAGCGGAATCTATTTTTAAAACTTACACTGGTGAAGGTTGGTTATATGTAATTATAGTTAGGTCACATCTGAAGGACCTCTGGGAATACTGAAATAGTAGTCGTGTAGCAGAGCTGCCCTGTTTCCAGTTCCATGAATACCAGACATTGTCTGATTGGACTTGGTGAAGAGGGGTAGATGACATTACAGTCTACCCTTGTCCAATCAGATAATGCCTTTTATTAACCACCTCCTCAATGCCACATCACTGCCTGTTTTAACGTAATTTTTCCAGGCAAAAGGGCCACCAGGCGTTTGCGGTACTTCCCCATTGACTTAAATGTGCAGAGTATGGTGGGCTTGTCCATCGACTTGAATGTGTAGAGTATGGTGGGCATGCCGCCCTACAATCGCTACAAGTTGGGTCTACTTTGCCATGGGCACAAAGCATTGCTGCATGTAATCATCCCTGTTCACTGCCTGTTGAAGCTTAAGGGAAGACGATTGGAAGGCAGCAAAAACGTGTCTCAATCGTGCAGTTTTTCCGCCCTCTAAATGAGGCCTTACTGAATGAGATTTAATTTGCTAAAGCACTGTACAGTTACATAAACTACTAGATAAACAATTAACATTTTTTAAATAAAATACTACTTTTATTTCATCTTTGGTTGCATCTCTGTGTTGCCTCTCCTGCAGCCTCTTTGCAACCACATACTGCCTACATGCCAGGATTCCAGAAACTGCTGAATGTAGTTTCCTAGGGAGGATATGCTGGTAGTGTTAATAGTGGACCATGTCTATATGATGTTTGTTAAAATGGCCACTTGTTTCCTCCATTGGAAAATATAGTTACAACACAGAAGCAGAACTGAGAGACAGGGATAGAGAGATGTCACCCTAAAATAAGAAGTGCCTGAACCATGACCTTCCTGGAAGAATTATCAGATATTAATTAAATAAAAGCTGCATGATTTTAAAATACTTCAAAAAGTGCCGCCCTAATGTGAACAAAAGCATACATCTAAAAAAGAAAATAAATAAAATGAAAAAAACATGAATCTCTCTACAAGTGCGTGAATGATAATAGTAATCGCAATAAAATAAAATAATAGTCCCCAGAAAGTAAATCAAAAGCAAAATAGTCCAATATAATCTGAAGAAGGAATCCTAATCTTGCACCATCAATAAGGAATTCCATCAAACCGGAAGTGCTCCAGTAATCAAGTATTCCAAAACACCACAAGTGTTCCACCACCTTGTGTAATATAATTCTTCCCAAAGCTAGTAGACTCTGTTAGGTATAACAAGAGTTAATAGCGCATGGGTATTTGCATGGTAAAATATGGTTTCCCATATGGAAAAGTATGCATCCTCTGGATACTCGGCTACATTCTCATGTGCGTCTCATCCACAATACGAGATTCAGTCATAACTTCATCAGGAAGAATAAGGAAGCCCACATAGTGTAAAACCATAAACTGACATTTATTTAAAAGTACTAACTGCTCACATGATATGAAATTGTGAGAATAAAACATAAGGGCTTATCTGTCATCTTGTGACATAACTAGGAAGTGGTCCGTTTTATTCCCGGGACTGGGATTTTACAGCTAAGAGCGGCACCTTTTGATTTTATTCTGTTACACAATTTTTATCGGTTGTTGTGCCAGCTGCTCTTCAGGCTCTGCAGCATGATTTCTTTTTAGAGCTATTAAAATTACTTTGGAAATTATGTTTAGGCTGTACTCCAGAAATTACACAAAAAAATCTTTGCAATGAGCGATTGCCCCCCAATCTGAACTAAAAGAGTAAATTCTAGTCAAGTCAATGGGTAGAGGTATAAGCTGTAGAACTTAGTTACTTCTCACTCCAGCAGGCTCTGGGTGCTCTTCTCTTCTCTCTGATACTCAGGGATGTGGGTGGGCCCTTGCCTCCCTCACATGCAATGCAGGGCTATTAGTCCTTCATTGTACCTAATGATGTCAGAGTGCAACCTCATTAACCTGGGGTCCATGGACCTCAAAGTGGCTCATGGATGAGTTTTAAGGGGTCCCTGAGGGTCAGATAAAAAATAACATTTATTTTCACTATACAGCCACCCCTCCACTCCCCTTGTTCCAATTAATTGTTTCCCATTGATTGAAATGAAAAACAAAAAAGGCACCCTGCCACTGCTTATAGCATAAACCGCTAAGCATCTCTTGACTTGTTTTGTTGTTGGCCCATGTTTACCATATACGTTTGTATCATTGTTCTTTGCACAACCGCCATATTGTGCAATTCCATAATAGCACGTGCTAATTCTCAAGTAGTGCTGGTAGAAGTAATAGTAGTTTTGCTCAAGACTGTTTACTGTATTCAGACTTTGTGTATGTAATTTATGTATAGGCAATCAAATTTCAATAAAATAAAGTACATACAGTATATTCAAATTCAAGTTGTGTTTATGTGAATATTTCTGGAGAGGGGGGCCATGACTCAAAAAAACATAAGAACCACTGCTCTAATTGGAGCGTCTTGGGGAAAACCCTTTGGGAGACTGGATGCTCAGCATAAAGGAAGTCTGCTGGAGCGAGAAAAAAACATACTTTTTTTAATTTTAGATAGCACAAGGGAGGGTTATAACGCCTGTCAGATTTTATTTTCGCCATCTGTGTCCCATTGCAGAAATTTCCCTTCACGTTCTGTTGCATAGCCAAACAGGAAGTGAGAGGAAATCACTGCAAATTAAGGGAATTCCTTGGGAACCCCCAGGTCTCCAGAACTATGTCTCTATTGGAAGAATCCCCCTCTATTACTTTTCTGGGGACAACCCAAAATATGGGATTTTCATTTACTATCACTTTTACTGGTAAACAGACCAAATAGAGAGAGCAGAGAGTGAATCTCCCTAATGGGGACACAGACAGCAATAAAAACTGACAAACGTTTTGATCCCTCTCCACTCTATCCAAAAAAAAAAGGTTTTGCCTTTAGTTATACCCTAAAGACCATTTAGAGGTACTGCAAGAGTGTGTTTTTGAGTAATTTCTGGAGTTCAAAAACTTGTATATCCTTAACAAAATTGTCCCATGTTGTCTCCATATAATCCCAGCGAAATATACTCTCAGCCCTGGTGTCAGGACACTCATAATGACAATGCCTTGGAGCACATTCCAACAATGCCTTGTTCCAAAGGGCATTTTTCTTTCTTTTCTTACATCACATAGTTAGTGCGTGATCTTTTCCCTTTTCCATAACTTGCCCCTGTATTTTTAACAGATTAATAATAATGTGTTCATGAATATTGTTGTGCTTACCATATTATTATCTTGTTATCTTCACCACAGGTTGGGTATATGGATGATGGGAGGATTGTAGCAATAGACGTGACATATTACTGTAATGCTGGGCATAGACCTGATGAATCCTTTCAGGTAATATATCTTTACACTCTAACATCTCTTGTTTCAGAACATTTTCAGATCAACTGGATCATTTGTCTCAGAGTATCCATTCACATCACAACACTGTGCACTGCAAAGCGCACATTGTTATTTGTTGATACGCATTGTGGTGTGTTATATGGCCCAATCGAAATTAATGAGCTGGAATGCACCACAAGACATATGAAAATTCACAATGAATGGCACCGCCACAGCGCAGTAACACATGTAACTTGTCTTACCGTGTATCAATAATGCACGCGTTACTGCAATGCAACAGATCTGCAATTGGCATGTTCAGTTCATCCTGGAAAGGATTTGAAATTGTTTTTTTTTTTTGTTTTTTTTTATTGTTAATATTAATATTATTTATATACATTTGTTTTGTCATTCAGGTGCTTACCACATCTTTACTGAGTGCACAAAATGCTTATAATATTCCTAATAGCAGATGTACTGTTGTTCCATGCAAAACAAATCTCCCATCCAAGAAATTCTACTCTGGATATGGATTTGCACTGGCAGCAATGCTAACAGAGGTTTGGATTGATACAGTAGCAGACAGATGTGGAGTGCCACATGAAAAGGTACTTTTCACTTTTTTTACAGGCCACCTTCTCATTTAACCATGTCTGATTTGGGTGATTTGAAGGTATTCATTTTCCTATAATTTTTTGACACCTTGCTTTGGAAAGTTGGGTCATTTAGCTCAGTGGTTCTCAACCCGGTCCTCAAGTACCCCCAACAGGCCATATTTTTTGAATTTCTCTTAGATAAAATAGCTGTCCAAAATACCAAGCCATTAACTCTGATTTAAAGCACCTATGCAAGATAAAGGAAAACCTGCAAATATGGGGTACTTGAGGATAGGGTTGAGAACCACTGATTTAGCTAACAACTGTAAAGCCCCGTACACACGAGCGGAATTTCCGTCGGAAAAATCTTGGCTGTTTTTTCCGACGGAATTCCGCTCAAGCTTGGCTTGCATACGCACGGTCACACAAAAGTTCTCTGAACTTTCGACCGTCAAGACGTACGTACAACACTACAACGAGCCGAGAAAATTAAGTTCCAAATTGTTTCCGAGCATGCTTAGGTTTTTTGAAATTGCTACAGACGATCAGAACTTTTTCTGACCGAAAAATAGAGAACCTGCCCTCAATATTTTCCTGGCGGGAATTCTGGCGGGAAATCTGCCAGCAAAAGTCTGATGTCATACACACGGTCGCATTTTCCGACCAAAAGCTCT
Source organism: Lithobates sylvaticus (assembly GCA_028564925.1). Taxonomy (NCBI): domain Eukaryota; kingdom Metazoa; phylum Chordata; class Amphibia; order Anura; family Ranidae; genus Lithobates; species Lithobates sylvaticus. Next base: position 130,213,581 of record CM053031.1, read on the forward strand.
CATCTGTCTTTTGCTGGCCGAATTTCCAATCGTGTGTACAGGTTTACTGCCAATGTTAGATAAAACTCATGGTACATGATAGTTTATAATAAAGAACAAATAGAAATTTTTTGATGGTACCCTTCAGAACTTTTTTTTTAGCTCAATTCACAAAGTTTTATCACAATGATAAGGAAATTTACTTTAGCCACGTGACTACAATTTTTAAAACTGAGCTTTGGGTAATACATAAGTGACTTTTGCAGTAGGCCCTCTGCACTGCAAGAGTTAAATGTTATTTTTGTTGAGGGGTATAGGAATTAGGTACACTTGCCTTATTTCCTGCTCCCCATGTTCTCTGGTGCACCGGGATGAGAGTAGGCCCCTACCTACCCCATGTACAATGCAGGATTGAATTGGTGGTCCTGCACTCACTATACATACATGTTAAAAGGATCTAGTGGCATTACTTTTCTGTTTCAATAAAGTTGTAAATCAAGGTGAATAGAAAGTTCTGCACAGCCGCACTCAGAGCCTGGGTCTCTTCATTACCTAGTGGAAAAAACTTCTTGTTTCAGTGCCTGGAGCGGTGGTAACCCTATCTCAATAAAGTTTTATTCAAGGATTTACAGATATGCATGACAGCAAGCACAATTCCAGTCAAGGAGGCTGCATACAAAAAAATCAGTTTACAAAACAATAATATTATGGGGCTGATAAAGCCACAAATGTGATCCACATAGAGTCCTTAATGAAGAATCAAAAAAAATATCTTAATTGTGCTGTTGTGATCAACTAGGAGGGTAAAGAATAAAAAGAGAAGTAAGAGAGAAGGATGACAGACTGGGAAGACAAGGTAGGTAAGGGGTTCGGGGTTCACTGAGGGTGGATATGAGTCGCTCATTGACCACGCAGGATGGCTAAACTAGGTAGATAAGTGGCATCACTTTTTCATTTTAAATAAGATGACTCTATTAGAAAATTGATAGGTAAGTTGATTGTTAGTAGGTGTCATTTTCATGAATATTGTCTACGTTGTTTTATTGGCTAACTTAAGTTATTAAAGATGCAAGCTTTCAGGTTAGCCAATAAAGGATATCACTTAAAGGCTAAGTTCACCTTTGGAACATCTTACAGGTTCCACCCATATTTAGGGTGGAAAATGTAACATGTTCCAGCTTCTGCCTCCACTCCATCAACCCCCCTCCCCCCGTTATAGTGGGCAGGGGATCTTCTCCACGGCACCCGATGTCACAATTTAAAAACAGCGCGGCCTTGTGGTGCTCTGTCCACACGGCAGCATCATTCATTCACAGAGTTTTGTGAACGAGTGTGCTGGTGAGTGCTTACGTAGTTCATTGATTCTTCCTACAATTCAGTAACTGCCTGGCTATATCAGAGGAACAGGCAGACAGTGTACTGAGAGTCTGCAGGATCCTGACCATGCACCTGCAATCTGCTGATCAGGAGTGCAATGATTTACAGGCTCCAGTGTAAAATAAATAAAAAAAATAATTGCACATTTTTTAACCTGCTAAAAGATTTGCATTTATTATTTTTTTATAAAAGGTGAACTTATCCTTTAAGTGTCAAACTTTCTGCATTAATCAATGGTACAACACTCTACTAATAAGTTCAATTAAATATTTTTATACCAGGTCCGACAATTAAATTTGCATAAGGAACATAGTGAGACGCCATTTAAAGGAGAGTTTGATGCAATCAGTATATTGGAGTGCTGGAATGAGTGCTTGCAGAAATCATCTTACCATCAGAGGAGAGCTGCGGCAGTGGAAAGTAACAAAGAGTATACATGGAAGAAAAGAGGTTTCTCCGTTATTCCTGTCATGTTTCCTGCTGGACTCATCACCAACTTCTTTAGTCAGGTTTGCATACTTTCAGATCTCAAGAACCCAAGAGCTTGTTTATGATAACTAGGGTTGCAACAATACCATATTGTTTAGGGTGGTGAGGAGGGGCGTAATTGTTTAGGGTGGAGAGGTGGAGATGGGTGTTATTGTTTAAGGTGGGGAGAGGGTTATTGTTTAGGGTGGAGAGGCAGGGAGGGGGTTATTGTTTAGGGTGGAAAGGTGGGGAGGGGCAATATTGTTTAGGGTGGATAGGTGAGGAGGGGCGTAATTGTTTAGAGTGGAGAGGTGGAGATGGGTGTTATTGTTTAAGGTGGGGAGGGGGTTATTGTTTAGGGTGGAGAGGTACTTTATTGTTTAGGGTGGAGATCCAGGGAGGGGGTTATTGTTTAGGGTGGAGAGGAGGGGAGGGGGTTGTTTATGGTGGAGAGGTGGGGAGGGGGTTATTGTTTAGGGTGGAGAGGCGGGGAGGGGGTTATGGTTTAGGGGGGAGAGTTTTCATCTGTCAGTGGGGGGGTTATACACCATGAGTGTGAACTAAGCTTTAGGGTGACAATTCAACATTTTGGATATTTCAGTCTGGGTGACAATGTTTACTATAAACAATAAGGTAATAAATGTTTGAATGCAAAGTCCAAAAATGAGCACCAGACAAATACGCAGAGCGTTCAAACACTTTTAATATTGGTATTTGTTTAGCAAAACAGCCATCGTGTGTTGGGTGTTCAAAGGTATCCCCCATATTCAGGGCTCAGATATTGCATAAACTTGGAAAGAAAGTACGAAAGTACCTAGGAGCATAATTGTAGCTATTTTGTTCCTAGAGAATTGTCACTTTCTTTCAAACAATTAATTGTGGTGCATTAGCTATATTGAGTTTTTCTAAGTTTATGCAATATCTTAGCCCTCAGGAAGGTGGGGTTCTTTTGAACCCTGAAAGGCGCTGGCTATTTTATATTGTCTTACTAAACAAACAGCAATAGTAAAAGTTTTTGGACTCTCAGCTCATTGGGCTGCTCTTTTTCTGTGCTCTTTCTTTGGACTTTGTATATGTAGTTTCGAAAACTTGAGGTCCCTCGTTTATAGGGACAACCTGTTCGTATTTAAAAGGTAGCCTTACCTGGCCATTGCGCCACATATAAACTTGATCTTCTCCAGTCATGATCCATCAAGAAGCTGAATCCAGCATTTTGGTTACTCATATACCAGCAATAAAAATGTGACAAAAGTTTCCGCACTCTGTCCAAAACTAAAAACAACAAATAAACTTTACTAAAAAGTTTAGCTAGCTTTAAAAAGTTGCAATCAAAAACAGCAAAAATCCATTTACTCATCTTTTAATCCAAATAATTTTTGGAGCCACTGCAACAAATCATAGATAAACATGTGTAGCGCCATAACCCCTAGGGGCGGCTTAAGATTCTTCTGGGCTTACCAATTACCTCCTCCGCCTTGTAGCTCGTCATTCTTGTCTAGGGGTTCCCAGGGTTTGCACCCAGTAACTGTGGAGTCTGACACTCAAAGTCCTTTTGAGGATTTTTTATTTGCATGAAACGTTGAACAAAACACAGTCTCTCAGTTGGGAATAGAGGGTAAGGGTATAGAAGCTCAGGCACTTGGAACTTGCTGACACTTGAATAAATGTATCTCTCTGATCCAGGGAGTAGCCACTCGCAACTGGACAACTCACTGTTAGATAGACCCTTGTTTGTAGATCTAGCAGCCAACAAGTGATCTCAGCTTAGCAAAAGTCTCTGTCACAGACTTGATTAGGAAACTGCAGGTGAAACACAAAGTCTCTCACAAGAACTTGGCTGCAACTGAAGGATAGGTCAGGAACTTTTCCTATGGTGCCAGTATCTCTCAGCCGACCCGGCGATACCGTAGGAAATGCGGATTCAACTAGTGTTCATACATCTCAGCTTCCAGGCTCTTACCGAGCAGCCAGCCTCGTGCGTGGCCCTCCTCCGAAGAGTCCTCCCCTGGTCGCATGTAGAGTTGCTGGGACTCTACAATCCTGGGACGGCACCGTAACACCTTGGAATCCTCATTCAGTTACTGTGCCTCGAACTAGCCAGTTCCGAGGCTCGGAAACAGATGAATCCCCACCCCAGACCATGAGGGCCTCTGGGGCTGGTCAGTAGAAACAGGACCCTGGAATCAGCAGGCATTCCTGGACCGAGACCCCTCACAGGGCTGGTCAAGACCGGAACCAGAACTGGCACACCACCCCCGAACACGCAACTTCAGTACCTTAAGTACCCCCCGTACTACACAGCGGGGCAAGACGCACCCACTGATTGGCTCCGGGGGGAAAAATCGGTACCCAATGCGTCCAACCGGACTGCGTTCTCAGGCCTGTCACAGGTGCTCACATCACCTATGACCAGGCAGAACCGTGATACAGCCCAGCCAAACTGATGCCAAAGCACAACCTAGAATAATGAACCCCAAAACTCAGTTGTAGTTTTGGGCAAAAACTAAATTTACATATAGCGGGACACTTTGAAAAAGTGTCGGCGCTACACATGCTATTGCAGTAAAAATATAAAAGGCTTAGTCAACCTACACCAGTCATACCCGAGCTGTGACAACACAATACATCAAAGGGCTCCTCTCATGCTGAAATTAGTCAAATAATCTGACACAGAAACCAAAGGGAAGATCTGGAATTGCATAATTCAGTTTAGGGACTAATAGGGGTCTCCAAACTTTCTAAAGAAAGGGGTAGTTTACTGTCCTTCAGACTTTAGGGGGGCTGGATTGTGCCCAGTGGGAGTGAACAATGCCCGATCTTAGGTATCAAGGAAAGAAATAGTTGGAGTTTTTGGGAGGAATAGTGGCGCATTTTGGTTGTCGTGGAAGGAATTATGCCCCATTGTTGGTGTCCGTGGCAGGAATGCCTCAAGGGCCAAATAAAGGCAAGAAAAGGGCCCCAGGGCCACAGTTTGGAGACCACTGGTATAATATGATATATCAAGATAGCAATCTTAATTATTATATCTTTTCTTTTTAGGCTTCTGTACTGGTTCATATATGTGCAGATGGATGGGTGCTGGTGACACCTTCTGGAAGTGACTTGACAGAAGAGACACTGACCAAAATAATGCAGGTGACTCTTTTAAGAAAACAATTAAATAACTTCACTTTTAGTATAAACCACATCGACCACCCTCATTTCATCTCATCATCAAATTTCATAGTATTCATCCTTACCTCAGATGTGCTGAAAATTAATTTCCAAAGCAAGAGCACCTTCAGCATTTGTGAATTAGTTACATATGTGCCAGGAGTGCAGAGACTGTGCTAGGCTGCATGGTGGGGACAGGACAATTATGAGAGCTAAAAGCAAACTGGGATAGAAAGTGTGTAAGATCTGTGTGTGGAATGCTGAGCTGAGATAGGAGGCTGCATGATATGTGTAGTGAAGATTTATGGAGAGGACAGCAGATAAGTGAAGGAGAAGGGGAAAAAAGGAACAAGGCAGAGGAGTGAGGAGGATCGGTGCTGACTTACTGTGATGATTGTGCAGGAAAGGTAGAGAGAGGTGTAGACGGGTGGAGCGGAGATGAGCCGGACCATAGTTAAGCCCCATACACACGGTTGGACAATCCGCGGACCAGGTCGGTCGGATCCTGTCCGTCGTACTTTGTCCGATGTTGGTGTTGCGTACACACGGTCGGACTACGTTGTCGGAATATCCGGTCTGCAAGAACGTCGTGACGTAAGTCGTCGTCCACGAGATTAGAAAAGGGAAGTTCAGCACCACGTCAGGCACCCGTTGGGCTCCTTCTGCTGATCCCGTGTTTATCGCGAGTTAGTCGAAGTTTGGTGACTTAAGATTCGCGCTTCTCAGTTTTCTGACTCAGATCGTTACTGCTCTTCAGTTTGTGCTTGTCGTGCGTATCTGTTTATTAGTGCGTGTAGTCAGTTCGCATTTGTTGGTCATTGCGGCCTATATCTTGATATAGGACGCTTTGATTTGCACTGCTTATTGTCTGCTCGTTTCTGGTATTCATTTCGTTCTTTCAGGCCTTGCTGTTTATCGGTGCTTTCTGTTTGTCCGTTCTGACCAGCCGACCTTTTGTGACCTTGTGAGCGATGTTTCCCGTGCGTACTCGTCGCCGAGTTCGTGCTGTACGCGGAATTGGTGTCGGGCTTCTAGCTTTGAGCCAAGACCCGTCCATGAACAGAGTGACGAGGAGTATGTGGACCAAGAATTGGTTGCTTCAGCGTGACCAATTCTCGCACATGCCTTTGCTTCGTGAGATCCAGGAGAATAATCCTGATGATTTCAGGAACTTTCTCAGGATGACGGACCCCGATTTTCACCGTCTTTTGGCTTTGCTGACCCCCTTTATCAGCCGGCAGGATACCTGCATGAGACAAGCCATTACTCCGGAGCAGAGGCTTGTTGCCACGTTGAGGTACTTGGCGACAGGGAGAAGTCTTCAGGATTTGAAGTTCTCTTCAGGTATCTCTCCCCAGGCCCTGGGACTCATTATTCCAGAGACCTGTTCTGCCATCATCCAGGTCCTGCAGGAGGACTATATTAAGGTAACATTTATACTTTACTATTTCCTTCTATGTATGTTCTTTTTGCTAATGTCTTCTATTTTTGACCTCCTTCCCTAATTACCATGATTGCAATATGCTCTAATATGCTGTGCCCCTTTTCTCCTTCATGCATTTTTCCCTTCACTTACCTCACCAGCATGCTCTTCTGCCCCAATAGACACCTATGGCCTAGTCACCTAAGCAATGTATTTTGTCTGCTGCATAGGATTTTTTGCCCCCAAACACCCCCTAAAATATGCACAAATGTTTGCTGTGTGGTTTACTTCATGTAGAGCCCCTTTTTTTTATTGTTTTGGGTGGGGGGGGGGGCAAACTCATTAGGAACCCCCTCCCCCAACTGCTCTGTCAGATGGTACCAATCCTCTATCTGCTGGCTTTCCTAAGGTCAATACACACTATATACCTACCTCTTTTTAGTGGGCATCTTTAGGGATGAATTCTGCAAAGCATGTAGTGCAAGGGGCTGCCTCCATACTTTCCATTTCCTATTTTTTTGTGTTCTTTCCCTCCTATTAGCTTGCTTGGTAATTTCATAATGTCACAATGTGCTTTCCTTTTTTTTGGGGGGGGGGGGGGGGGGTTGAAATGTTAGTTTAGCTTTCCTGGGGGCTGCAAATAGTGTTAAGTACAGAGGGTCTGGCCAAACTAGCACACATTATTGAGCCATTTGCCAATCAATGAAGTGCAGAGGGTTACCTGTCCAACACCCCCCCCCCCCCCCCAAAACCCTAGTTATTGTCAAAGGCCCATCAGAAGTGGGGGGATTGATGGGGGGTGAGTAATCTGTGAAGGGGAGCCTCTACTTTTCTGTGCAAATACTTTCCAGCCTCCAATTTTATACAATGCTCTTGTTCCAAGATGTTGATTGTCTAATCTGCTTGCAATGTTTATGTGCAAAGTGACTAATTTTTTTTTCTTGTTTCACTCCACAGTTCCCTTCAACGCCACAGGAATGGCAGACTGTGGCCTCCCACTTTGCCAGCCGTTGGGACTTTCCTAACTGCGGAGGGGCAATTGATGGGAAACACGTCCGCATCGTCCCACCGCCCAACTCGGGGTCCCACTATTATAATTATAAAGGGTTTAATAGTGTAGTGATGTTGGCGGTGGTGTCGGCAACATATGAATTTATGTATGTGAACGTGGGGATGAACGGCCGGATCTCGGATGGTGGTGCCATTACGCACACGGAGTTCTACTGGCGTCTCCAAAGTGGCAGTCTGTGCTTGCCACCTCCAGAGGAGAATGCTGAAGGTCTCCCCTTCGTCTTTGTCGCAGATGAAGCATTTGCGTTGACTCCCCATGTGATGAGGCCGTTCCCGATGAGGACCCTCACCCCAGAACAGAGGGTCTTCAACTACAGGCTGTCCAGAGCCAGAAGAGTGGTGGAGAACACTTTTGGCATCCTGGCCAGCCGCTTCCGCCTGTTCTTGACGGCAATTAACTTGGCGGAATACAAACTGAACCACATAGTTCTTGCCTGTTGCATATTGCACAACTTCCTCAAAAGACATAACAGGAACTATGTGGTGCCCGTTGGCCCAGATGTGGAGGGCCCTCCAAATGCTGACCTCACAGCCCTTCAAGTGGCACGTCCAGGCTTGCCCCCTCTAAATGCCCGCGCGGTCCGCGAGCAATATATGGACTACTTTGTGGGTAGGGGGGCCATTGCTCTGCCTGACGATGTGTGAGAGGCATTTTTTAATAAATCTGATATTTCAACCAACCTATGATTTCTTGTGATTTCAGTATTCTTTTTTGCTTATTTTACCTTGAAATTTTTTCACTTTGCCTTCGACAGTGGGAATGCACTTTCTGGGCAAAAGGAGGTAACAGTCTCTTCTTCCCAAAAAGATTAGTCTCATGTTGTGTGTTTGATACCTAATCTTTGGTCTAGATAAGGTTTGTACTGCCTAACTGACACCCAAAATACTCCTTTTCATCACCAGGTCAGACATGTGTGTATTCTCAAAAATGCTGTGCTCCGTGTTTTTGTACAAAGCACTGTGGGTGTCATTTACATAAGTCAAATCCACTATGCTCTACAAGTGCAGTGAAAAAGTGCCGTGGAAAAGAAACTTGCAGTGCAAAGTGGACTTGCCTTTAGTAAATAACACCAATTGGCCCCCATATCCTTTCCATTTGACATACATAATGCATTGTGTTTTTGAAATAAGGAAGCCACACATTTAGAAAAATAAAAATGTTTACTTGGAAAACATTCACAAGTGCGTTTACAATCTTCACGCCCAAACTGACAACATCTTGGTTATTTACAGCATTGTTTAGAAACATTACGCAATTGGTAAAACCAGGCATGGAGCAAAACAGAACCTATGAACTTGGAAAGTTCAACTTTGTAAAGTGAAGACAAGATCAGACATGACTATATGTTCAAAGTGTGTTTGATCTTGCCTTCATCACATGGGGGGGTCACCCCTGGAAAGTGGAAATTTAGAACATGCACACAATTTGGGTCTGAAAATGGTCATTAGATGGTAAAACACATGCCTAGAAGCTTCAAAAGTGCCATTTTCCATCATGGGGATAAATGGACGTTTTTTGGGGGTGCAACCCCTTCACCACAACCACTTTCGTAGTTCGTAAAGTGGTTGCACCCCCAAAAAAACGATGGCATTCATCCACCATGATGGGAGCTAGCACATGTGGACACAATGTGTGCATGTTCCAAATTTCACACAGTTCTTAAGTTGCAAATGTGTTCATAAGCTGGCACAAATGTGTGTTAATTACTTGGTGCGTTTTTTATATTTTTCCTAAAACATCAATGATGTTCTTCAATTTTTGTTGAACATCATTGATGTTTTGCTTTATGTAATCGAGATCTCTATTGCAGACCATTATCTCCCCGATGAGTACGTGGGCACTCTCTGTGGTAAAGTGCGATTTTTCTTCCACAACATCCACGTCACCTAAAAACCACAAACAAAAAAAAATCGGGTGTTGGAAATGAGGCAGGCATACATTGATTAGCTTACCAGTAGCTGTGTTCTCCCACACTCACCTGTTGTGGTGACAATTTCTCCAAGTTCGATGATCTCTCCTTCCTCCTCCTCCTCTTCTGCTTCTGCTGTTTCACCTTTTTTGGGAGGTGTTGGTTTTGGGGTTTCCTCAGACGGGCCAAGTTTTCGCTCCCCTATGAGAATGTACAAAAGGAAGATTTAGCAACACAATCTATTGAGGGCAGAAATAGGAAATGACAAACATTGCTTGAAAGTGACGGACACAATTTTTGTTTGGCCAGTTACAAATGCCAACTACATGAATGTAGTCACTTTGTAAAGGTGCTAAACTGACTAGCTTTTTGGTAGAAGTTTGTGTGATGGAGACCCCCCTCTAGTATCCACTGGAGCACATGTGTGGAAAAGCCTACTAAAAAGGTGGTTTGGGTGTCCCAGCACTAGTGCTCTAGAGTCCAGATGGGTAACCAGCTACTGGGTGACCTCTCCTTTACATTGAATAAATTGGCTTTACATTCTTGATGACATTTCGAGTGAGAACAAACTTCCTTTCCACAAAAAAAACACCAAACATCGTATTATAAGTGGCCGATCGTTGCGTACGATCGAATGGACACACACACGACCATGACAGTGGCAGAAAGATCGAGGCTGAGTACGATCGAATGCACAGACGAACATGAAAGTGGCCATTTTGGAATGTACAACTTTGTAAAAATCAAACCACATGGAGCAGTATGCAAGCAAGAAATAAAACACAAAACACAACTACTTACTTTTTTGAAGAATTCGCTTGATCTTTCTGTACTGATCGGCCTCCCTCAGTTTCAGGTCTGACCAGCGTTTCCTCAGTTGCTCCTTGGATCGTTGTACCCCAAAATTATTGTACAGCCTCCTCACAACTTTAGACATGATCTTGGCCTTGCGGACATTGGGGTTGAGGTAAGGCCCATACTTCCCATCATAGTCGCTCCTCTTTAATATGTCCACCATCTCCAACATTTCTCCAAATGACATATTGGAGGCCTTGAATTTCAGGCTCCGGGATCGGGACGTTTCTGCCTCCGGACTTTCCTCGTCCTCCTCGTTGGTGGGATATTTGTGGCGCACCTGCTGTGTCCCCGCCATGTGCTCTCCCCACTGCGCCGTAAAGAGAAGGGGTGGGGAATAGACAAGAAAGATCGTCAGGGGCGGGCGGAGTTTGACGCATGCGCACTGTATATAAAACGTCACACGCCTGTGTCGTAGCCACGATCTGGGAGACGAGGGGAGAGAAAACTCACGCACGAGACGATCGATACAGAAGGTACGATTGGACGTTGGTACATAACTAGCCTAGACTGATTCGAACTTGAGGCCTCTTTATGGAGAAGATTAGGAGAGTTTAGCCTGACATAATTTATAGTGTTTTGTGTGGTGTTGTGTCTTGCAGAGATTATGAAGGGATTCAACGACATGAGTTTTCTCCCCCTCTTCATTGCCAAATACAGGGAATTTCCCATTTTATGGCAGGGTAAACACCCCCATTGTAGCAACAAAACCAAAGAGGCACGCAGCCCTGGAGGAACTTGTGGAATTTGTCAAGCCAAGGTTCCCCACGGCAACTGTTGATGCTATAAGAAAGAAAATTGGCAGCCTGAGGAGTGCGTATATCAGGGAGCGCAAGAAGGTTGTGAAGTCGGAAGAAACTGCAACTGCAGCAGATGAGGTCTATGTGCCCAAGCTCTGGTACTATCAGAGTCTCCATTTTCTCAAAGACCAGGCTGATGTCACGGAGCCACTCTCGACTCTTCCTTCCACGCTTCCTTGCGCGCAGGCCACCCCTGATGAGGCTTCCGAGGAGCAACCTGGGCCTTCCAGTCTGGAAGAGGTGGAGGAGCCCAGCTTGTTCCAGGTATAGTAGTTTTGTTACCATTTATGTGAATAATGAATGATGATCACTTAATTCAGGATCCCCAATTGCTTAGTTCCTAACGTGTTTGACATATCAACTGACAGTAGTGTTGGAGACAGTTGGGGCCACAATCTAAACTGCAGGGCTGAGAATTGTATGGTTTTCTATTTGTAAACATTTTGCAACAGTCACTAGATGAAAATTGTGTGTGTTTGATGAACAAATAACTGAAACTATGTCCCTTTTTCATACACAGGAAGACCTCAGCCAGGAGGTGGCTGTGGAAGGTGGCAGTCAGGAGGAGGCAGGGGTTAGTGGCAGCCACCAGGTGGGTAGTGGCAGCCAAGAGGGGGCTAGGCCTCGGAGCCTGACTGACTCCCAAATCCCTCTCCTCCGCCTTCCGTACAGAAGGGCGAGAAGGGGGGGTTATGCGGCAGAGTCAGCGCTCGGCATGATCAGAGAGGCTTCAGCCTCCCTACATGCCACACCCGCCGACGAGGAGACCTTTGGCTCGGTGGTTGTCACGAAGATGATGGGTATGGAGGTGAGGCAACGCAACATGTGTGAGGGGCTCATCCTCCATGTCCTAAATAAGGGTAGGGCTGGGGAGATGACCCCAGTCACACATGTTTGCCATACTTACCATGCTCCGCCTCCTCCTCCTCCTCCTCCTCCTCCTTCTGCCACCCCACCAGCACGACAGCCACAGCGTGCAAGGAAGCGTGGAAGGAAGACCTGAGAGTGACGACCTGGAATCAGTCTGGTCTGAGAGAAGATGGAGCCTCTTGTAGTACCAGAGCCTGGGGACCTAGATGGCATCTGCTGCAGTTCCGGATGCTTTCGACTTCAGGACCAGATTGCACTCCCCTTAATATACGTACTCCTCAGGCCCCCAATTTTCTACGCTTGAAAAATGATGGTTGCCGTGGGGGGCCAAGGCTTTGCAAATTCCCCAAGTTTCACCATGGCTGCGTTCCTCTTTGGTTTGTTGCTGAGACCTAAATAAAGGTTTATTTGATTTGAAATAATCATTGACTATTGTGTTTTACTTTTCTACAATGACAGTTTTTCTTGGAGTAGGCAGGTACATTTCACTAATCCTAAAGTAGAATTAACAAGGGGCACCAACAACCAACAAACTCCTAGTAAATTTAAGCAAGAAATACAAATGTTAATAATGTGGTTTTGCTAAGTTGAGACACACAACCCCCCTCCAAAAAAAAAAAAAAAATTCTCCTTCAAATATGTATTCCCAAAAAAATAAAAAAAAAAGACAAATCATGGTAAAAATATAACAAAGATTCTTTTACGATCTGAGTAAAAATAAACATGTAGTGTATAAATGCTGAAAAGTAATAAAGAAGTAAGTTTGTGAGAAGTGCGGGTGAATAGGAGCAGCTAAAACATGTCATTCTTGTTGCATTGTAAAGAAAAAGAGAATGCGCTGCATTAAAGACATTTTAACATTGCAGCGTGACGAATGTGCTGTGTCGATTAGGAAAGGTAGTTTTACCTGACCGAGCGCTTCCGTCACAGAATTTCTTCTGAGCATGCGTAGCACTTTGTCCGTCGGACAACCGTACACACGATCGGATTTGGTGTGATCGGACCGTGTTGACGGCAAATCTTTCCAGCAGGAGATAAGACTTTGTCCGTCGGACAAACCGACGTACACTGTCCGATGGTGCATACACACGGTCTGATTTTTCAACAACATTGTCCGATCGGACAGAATCTATGAAAAAGTCCGACCGTGTGTATGGGGCTTAAGAGTAACAGGGAAGAAGGTGAAGTGACCCAAGAAGGAAAGCAAGTTGAGGGCGGGAGTGTGGCTTGCTGGAGGAGAGAGTGATTATTAGCAGCAGTAATTAGCAGAGATAAGGCAGAGTTGGATGAGCTGAGGAGTCCGGTAATCAGTAGATATGCAGTGAATACACAGTCACCCCTGTCAGTGAGGCAGGAGCAGCTACCGAAGCTCCCAGTGCGCCCCCCTCCCCTCAGATTAAGACACCGCCCAGGGCAGTCGATCCTCCCACCCACCCCTTGTACCGGCCCTGTGTACTTGTCTCAGTCCAGAACACTCTATTCTGTCTGCTGCCTTGTTCCTCTGCTATCTGCATAACTTATTTCTGGCAGGTTTTCCTGACACCAAGAGGTAAAACAGTGACAGGGGAGGGAGCTCCAGCACACAGCCTGTGAATGACAGCCTCGTCAGCATGTGTTTAAAGGGGGGGGTGTCCCTTTCCTACAATCAGCTTTCCCCACTGAACTCTGCGGAGTGTAACATCAGCTCCCTGCCCCCTGCTTTCTGAAAGCTCAGACAGGCTGTATAAATTCTGGAGTCTGAATGGCTGTAGAGGAGAGAAGTCTGCACATAAACAGGTACAATTTATGCAGGAGGATTTGTTTCATCTCTGTATATCATCTGAGGCCAGTAACTTCACTGGGTATATGTAAGCATTTACAACTGCTTTAACTAAAGGGGATGAACACCCTGCAACATGCATGGATTGTTTTGCTGTATGGCGTTTTAATGCAGAATAAATCATATAGGAGAGAAGATATCCTTTAGCAACTCTGTTTTACATTTGCAGGTTGTGAGTAGAGAGTTCCGAGTCTCAATGTCTTACATCCGCATCGGTGAAAACAGTGTATCCTTAGCAACAGAAAAAGATGTCCAACTGTCACCATACAATGTTCAGGTTCACCTAATGGCAGTACAGGTAGGTATACTATTGATAACAATATGATAAACATCCATATATATATACAGTAAATATTTCCCTCAATATATCATTGCCTTTAAAGTATAACTAAGAAATCTAGGTATAATTAATCAGATTTGTTTTTTAGGAGTAGGCTAATTAGAATAACCAACCTAGAAGCTAACAAATATGTAATATGCTTAAGCCTAGTACACACGGGCCAAATATCGGGCGACATTGGCCATTTCAATAGAAACCGGCCAACATTCAACCCGTGTGTACTGCAGCCGGTCAGACAGAAGATGGCCATTCTGCTGGCTTCTGTCTATGGGGCATGACCAAAAAAAAGTCTGCCAATCGGCACCTGATCGGTGCTCTTAGCCAATGGCTGAGAGAGATGACCAGAGTGTTCTGGCGGGGGGGCCAGCAGGGGAGATCGCTGTACTAACATTGCATGGTTAGTACAGCGGCTCCTCCAGGGCTGTCAGTTTTTATTCAGCCCTGTTGGGTTGAAAAAAAAAAAAAAAAACACTTCTAGTGTGTACTAGGCTTTAGTGTATGTACATAGTAATAAAGCACCTGACTTTTGTTTTTTTGTTGATTTATTTTGTATTAACACATACAACCAATAGAGGGCACTTCAGAGATGCAATACAGGGCATAGTTTACTTGCTTACTGGCAAACGGAAATTATTTATTTCTTAAAGTGTATCTATAAGGTTTTTGGGTCATTTTTATTTTTAATTTAATTTTATATTTGTAGAATGTTGTATATCTGTTTGTTTTTACTATATTTATAAAAAATTTTAGTATAATTCATGACATAGAAGCACGTCAGGTTAGCTGAAAAGACAGCAAAGCAATAATAATCTCCTTTCACACATGCTGTCTCTCGCTGATAAACCTAGGACTAGGACTGAGACCCAAACCTGTCTGTCTGTCTGATAAAGGATGGGTCATTGCCATGAATCAGTCACCTGAGATACAGATTTCTATAAAAAGGCTTTTATCAATAGCAGGGTGAAAATAGATAAACACGTTAAAGTTTAAAATTGTAACTGCTGGCTCAAAAGAGAAAAAATATATTATTTTGCAAAATTTCATATGTACCTGACATAAAATAAACTTTTTGTATTTATTTTGGTCAGTACTAAAAATATATATTTAGTCAAACATGTATAAATCACAATATATTGATATTTACGTAAGTCAGAAATGCAAGGAACACGCGGGTTGGCACTAATGTTTTCCTAATTAAAAATGGCAGGCGTCTAGCTGTTAAGCTGACCTATTGTCTTTAACACTTTCGGACTGTATGCAGATAAAGAAACCAGCATAAGTTAGTCATCCTTATCTGTATATCATTGTGCAGCCTTCATCTGTCTCTCATGACAATTTTATATAAAAGCATACCTCCCAACATTTCAAGATAGGAATGAGGGACACCTACTAACAAATGTATGTAGGCAATAAAAGGTTAATTAAATCCACAAATGTTTTTTTTTTTTTTTTTTTTACCACTACTATTCCTTTATATTGGCTTTCAAAATGTACAAATGCAGCAATTTAGAAATCAGATGAAAGGTTTAGCTCTGGGAAACTCTTTTTGAAAAATAGAAAGTGCATTTTATATACAACTATATATATATCAGACCAAAATGAGGGACAAATGAGGAGGAAAGAGGGACAGAGGAACATTGCTCCAAATCAAGGACAGTCCCTCGAAATCAGGAAAAGGTTCAAGACACAAACATGGAGCTCCCATTGCTGACAAGCATCATTGAACCAGAACAAATATTTGTATATAAAGTACCCTAACAGATCTCCTAACTGGAGGACACAGGCACAATAAAAAAAAAAAAAAGAAAAGACGAACTCCATGCAGATAGAATCTTTTTGCAATTTGAACCCAGAGCCTCAGTGCTGCATAGTATAAATGTTTACTACACCGGCATGCCTGTTCATTGGAAACATTTTTGAACATAAATAAATCCATCAAGCTGTATTTCCTCTTTAGCTTTCTACTTAACACTTTTCTGATAATGGTGAATATTTTTCTTGTGCACCCTTGGCAGGAAGCATGTCACACCCTTCTGAAGCGTCTGCAACCAATCATCTGTCTGCATCCAAATGCCTCTTGGAAGGAATGTGTAAGTGTTATATATTTAAGATGGAGCTGTGATGGTGAGAGAGATGAATAAACTCATTCTGAATGTCCTCGGTCATGATTTCTCTGTTTTTTTACTTCTCGAAGATCCAAGAAGCTTTCCGGCTCAAAATTTGTCTCTCAGCAGCCGCTCACTACAGGTAATTACATCTTCCTTTGGAATAGATATAGATGAACTGAATGACTGAACCGTTTCATTTTTTTCTATGGCATTCTGATTGGCTAGTGGATTTGACACTGTCATATTCTAGTACACATTCTCAGCTGAAATCCAGGCCAAAAATGTAAATGTATACAACAGGGACGTTTGGTGAGGTCAGTGGCTGGTGAGGCACTGGCTAGTATCAAAGCCAGATACACACAGGTTACATACGCCACGAACGTAGAGTGAGAGAAATAATTCTAGCGCTAGACCTAGTCTGTAACTCTAAACATGTAATCTGTAAAACAATTTACAGCCATTCCACAAGTGTGCGCAATTTTAAAGTGTGACATGTTAGGTATCTATTACTTGGCGCAACATCATCTTTCACATTATACAAAAAAAATCAGGCTACCTTTAGTGTTTTTTTGTTTTTTTTATTAATGAAATAGTTTCTTTCCAAAAAAAAATGTGTTTAAAAAATTGTTGCGCTAATACCATGTGACATAAAAAGTTGCAACGACCACCATTTTATTCCCTAGGGTGTCTGTTAAAAACAAATTTATTTTCGAGGGTTCCGAGTAATGTTCTAGCAAAAAAATTATGATTTTTACGTGTAGGAAAGAAGTGTCAGAATTGGCCTGGGTGGCAAGTGGTTAATTACCATAAGTAAGTAATATACAAATAATTATTATATATTGTTTTTAAGGTAATTTACTATATTTTCAAAAACTGTACTCAATTGGGTGGCTTAACGGACAAATTACTAAAGTTTTAAGTTATAACTTCCAACCAGTAATTTCACAGTAAATAGATAAATAATAAATTATTATGTTATAACATATAGCATAATAATATGTAATTTAGCTTGATTAAAACAGTATATTTTCAGCAGCTGAAGATTCTCATTCTCCCGCTTAACTGAGAGAAAAACATGGGATTGTGGGTAAATGTTATACCCATAAACCCATGTTTTTCCTTGTAGTTAAGAGGGCTGGGCTGGAAGGGAGCATGTGTCTTTTAGACACATGCCCCCTTCTATGACACTGCAGTGAGAGGGCAACCTTCACTGCAGCATTTTTATTGGACAGCTTGGACAGCTGTCCATTGAGCTCAGTGCATCTGACAAGAAGTGAGGAGAGGCACTGTGCCCCACTTGCCTCCCCTGACTGCACGCCCCTGGTATACAAACAAATTTACTAAGAAATGACTGCCAAGCACCTCTTGACACACAGTGATATCTCAAACGTTTTTAAATTGATTATAAAGGATCATTTAAAAAAAAAAATAACAAACATGTTATACTTACCTGCTCTGTGCGATTAATTTGGACAGCGCAGCCCCAATCCTCCTCTTCTGGGGCCCTCCGCCAGTGCTCTTGGCTCCTCCTGCCTTCCAAGTACATCCCTAGATTGCTAGGGGTGCACTAGTATGGGCTTGATTCTGAGCCGCACTGTGTGCATCTATTGACACACAGTGCGACTCAACCCCTCTCCCTGCTCTCTTGCCAATGGCTTCTGCTGGGCTCAATGAGTCCAGTGAAGAGGGAGAGAGAAAGCAGTGCCGCTGTTCTCAGGCACAGTGCTGGTTTGAGATCTGACTCAGGTAAGTATTTAGGGAGGGCGGGGGAGCTGTACCTTTTTTTTTATACCCTAATTCCCAGAATGCATTAAGGTAAAAAAAAAAACATTTAGCCTTTACAGCCCTTCTAAGTTATGGATAAAGTGGGGAGGATTGGGTTTCCCAGTTGGGTTTTTTACTGCTATCTTTTTAACCGCTATCTGGGGCTCCATTAGAAAGATTTCCCTTCACTTGCTGTTTGATGACAACGGGTACCACAGACAGGAAGTGAGAGAAACAGAAACACCAAACTCCAAGACATCCATACCCCCACCCAGGGCTCAAGTCCTGCGGGAACGCATGGGAACGGAGTTACTGTACTTTTTCCCCAACAGGAACTCAGTTCCCGTTAGCAGCCGTGTCCTGCAAGATTTTGAAGTATGCGAGCTGTGTGGCAGGTGCTTACACCAGCAGATGCCGACACAGCTCGCAATAGTAAGTGCCGCACACCTGACCATTCAGGCATTGCCAGTAGGGGGCCCGATAACAGCTTCCGCTTCGATCTACCTGTCAATCACAGCTAGCTGACAGGTAGATCAGGTCCCTGCTGCTAAGAGATTGTATTTAGACAGACCTCTCATGATGCGCTCCTCCCCGCCAGCCCCTCCTGATTTTCTGTCTCCTCATCCCCCCCCCCCCCGGTCTCCTGCATACTTGCTCTGTGTGTCCCGCTGAATCCCCCCCTCCTCTATCTTCAGTGCCATATGATGAGAGAACCCAGAGGAGGAGCACAGCTATTCTGCTCACAGGACATGCAGGGAGAGAGGTGAGCTGAGGGAGGAACATCAGTTTAGGGTGGTAAGCTGAGCACAATACCTGGCAAAGTTTAATGCCAGGAGGGACGTTTATGTGGAAATATGTGAAGGGTTGGAATAGCAGCGAGTGTGTGTTGGAGCCCTGCAGAGTTTGCAGCCCCCCAAGCTAACATACATCTCCTAAGCAGGAACACATCACTATCTCCCCAAGCATTCTGTCCAGATAATGTGCAGTTAATTTATGACCTTTCCATTTAACCCTGTGCTATCCAAACTCTGTTCAATGAAAAGTGTAAACTCACCACATAAACTCTCAATATACAAAGTAACATTCCCCAATAAAGATCAGAACATAATGTTCATTTTTGCATGGAAGCACAATTGAATGAATGCTGATTATTCAGAGAATTACCGTATTTATGTTTATTGAGGATTGTTTTTTTTAATGTACTAACAGTTAAGCTTCATACACACAATACGAAAATTGGATGAAAAATACCACTTTTGAAGCGTTCGTGCATATGAGCGTATCATTTTTTTTGGTGGGCGAGTGGATCTTGGGTGGGAGTTCCCACACTTTTTTCCCCAGGACTTGACCCCTGCCCACACCTTTCTAAAGTGATAAAGAAAGATACCTTTTAGCACACAATATATAGGCAAAGGACACATTTCTGCCATGGCCTTGATTACACAGGGACCACAAAGATCTAATATGCATAGAATGATTGGCTGAACCACTTGAGTGCTTTTTAACCTCTATTTTTCCTTTATATTTGCTTTTCAAAATAATAACTGCAGTAGTAAAAAGGTCAGATAAAAATTTTAATGCAGCATAACACTTTTGGTAGTAAAGTAGTACATTTTGTGTAGAGATGTATACATCAGGCCAAAAAGAGACTACCGAGGCTGCACAAGGGACAAAGGGACTTGGCCTCAAAATAGTTGCAGTCCTTCCAGATGAGGGATAGTTGGGAGCTATGGGCATCTGCTGCTGTTCCTATTGTTAACAGCTCTGCACACACATATTAAAGGGAGAGTCTACTAAATCAATGTTTGTTAAGGAACCTGAGCATTCCAGCCATATACTTCACCACCAAATTTGATCCTGATTCCTGAAATTATAAGTGCTCCAATGCTTCAAACCAACAGTGCTCCACCCGAAGCGAATATTGAATGCACTCACCAGATTTACTCGGCCAGCAAGTGACCATTAAGCATTAATATCAGAAATGCCACTCTGCTCAATTCATAGGTCAATCTCCATCCTCATCAGATTCACCATCTGCCTCTCTCCTCCATATATGAATGGGAACGACCATGTTTAGAAAAGCATGAGTATATAAAACAAAAGCTCTCCAATATCCTGTATTCTCCACAGTATTCAGCATCTATCTCCTTCTCCCATCACAAGACTGTGAAATTGGCTCCGCCAAAAAGAGCCACAGAAGGGAGGTATAGTGTAGTATTGTATTTATTAAAAAAAGCTGCACTTACATATGTCCAATACAGTCAAAATCGGCACAATAGCAGCTCAAGGGACTGTAGAATCGATCCCGCACCGCTGTGTGACTATCGACTTGCTGTGTGCGTTCCAGCGACCCGGCAGAAGTGAAGGGCTCCTACGTGTCAAGCCTCTTTGAAGCTTCTCCATTCATATATGGAGGAGAGAGGCAGATGGTGAATCTGATGAGGATGGAGATTGACCTATGAATTGAGTGGTATTTCTGATATTCATGCTTAATGGTCACTTGCTGGTGGGGTAAATCCAGTGAGTGCATTCAATATTCACTGGAGCACTGTTGGTTTGAAGCATTGGAGCACTTATAATTTCAGGATCACGGTGTTGAAGAATTAACTGAGGATTAATGAAACAGAAATGAATGAAGTTTTATGATTTTTTATTATATATTTTATTATAAGTCAGCTGGGACACTTTCAGTGAATCTGACCAGACACTCAGCCAGATCAAAGCAAACACCCTTTACAGGCAGGGACCCCAGGCCCATTGGTTGTGTAGCAAATTCCAATATCCAGCTTACTCCTCATCCAGCAGGGGGAGGCACCAGAAAAGCTGCTTGCTGAGTCATCCAGTCATTCAACCCTGACCCAGATTCACAACTCAGGCATGGCTCTCATCCAAGTCCATTAACCTACACTAACAGCTGAACCTATTTACATCTAGCACACTAGATAGTGCTACAAAATTAAGTCAGTCAACAAATACATTAAATAAACACATATAACAATCTATGCTCAGTTTTGTAGCTAGTGCTGGGCAATATAACACTTTTTGGACCTCAGATCTGCACAGCAATGGCGCTTATCTTTAAATATCTTCCACAGAATTGCAGATTTTCTGATAAATTATAACAAAAAAGTTTACAGCAGTGTACACATTTGTCATTGTATATTTATGGAACTCACCCAGTACTGAGAAACATGAATTGTGAAAATAATTTTACTGTTTACACATTGTTTGTGTTTGCCATACAAGAGGCACTATAGATCCTATAAAGATGATGCAAGTCAAAATTTTGTTGGCCCCTCTGTTATTTTGTTATCTTGTGACTGAGTTTTTCTTTACAGGACCCCTGACCAAGTTTCTGATTGGGAACTGAAGACAGGTACACAAAGTCCAGATTTTATATTTGGAGCAGCATGCTCTGAAGTGGAGTTAGATTGCCGTACAGGAGACCACAAGGTAAAAATCTTTGCAGCATTTGGACCCTGTTCACCCCTTCTTTTGGGGCAAAGTCACTCGTTTTGGCCCCAATAAACTTGAATGGGAGTACATGAAAACATGTGTTTTGCCTATTTTCTTGCCTGGTCACTAGCATTCTATTGGTTGAAAATTCTAAATAAAAATAAAAATGCTCAAGCCTGAAAGGCAAACAAAAATCCTCAAAAGCAACTATACAAACACTCAAAAAACACCAAAAAAATTACCAAAGATGCTTAGCTGAGGCGTGAATGAGGCCTTAATGGTGCTTGGGGCTTTTATTTGTCTTTCACTGAAGTATGAGTACTAAATATGAGTGGGAAAAACTTTTATTTTTTATTTATTTTTTCCCCCACATTACCCACCCTTCAACCTTCAAGTGTTCAACCTTTTCAGGAATACACAAATTTATAAACATATTTTATTAAAAATAGAGGATAGAGAAATTTTATTCCAATGTTCCATCATTCTCCTATAATTAACCTGTCAAAAGAGCTTATTGTACAGCATTCTGCTGCCAATCCCTGAATGCTTGGGGTAAGTTATGAAATGGCAATGTATCTTTCTAGTATTCTAGATAGCTCTTCTATAACACACATCAATACTTCTATAATACACATTCTATATGGTAAGAGATGTACATTAAGACATGTAACTTCATGAATCTGGCACAATGCAACAAGTAGGTTAAGACAAACACTGCCGCCATAGCACCTCTTCTAATTGAAGCCTTGTGCTTCTGTACAAGTGTTACATAACTATAGTCTTTGGTGCCTCTTCATGTCCTCAGCTGACCTCTTAAATTACTATGATTTCTCTACAGAATCTAAGAACTGATGTAGTGATTGATGTTGGATCCACTATGAATGATGCTGGAGTTGCTGAACAGGTTTGTAAAGAAATAAATATATAGTATATGTTCAAATTTATATATATTTGCTTGCTTTACTGCACCTATCATCTATAATTATACATGAGGATACGCTATTTTTATTGAAAATTATACATTTTACTTTGTCTGTGAAGGTTATCATTTATCCCAGATTATGGTATACCTAGTAGCAGCCAGTCACATTCAACTGGAGGTGTTTCTATAATCTTGACGATTGCTACCTCTCCAAGTAGCTTCACTGAAAAAGCTACTTGGGTGGATGTCAAAACCTGTCACAACATTACAGAACAGACCCAGTTAAATGGGATCAACTACTACTAATTATACATGTAGCAAAGTCCCGGGGCCCCTGAAGCCCAATGGTGACCTCCAGAGTTAAGGACAGCTGACATCCTTCAGTGTAGAAGGGATTACGATGCCAGTGTGGGTGTAATGCAAGATGAACAGGTGGGCGCCAGACACTTTTTGAATGCAAAGACATTTTTTGTCTCATAAACAGAACTGTGGGAGAGCGGATTAGGGCCAGCACACCCTTAGGCAGATGCAATGTTAATTAGCAGACTCCGAGACTTCTATAGGTAGACAGCTATACAGGTGAAGACCTCCAGCCGGACACCACTTCTGTATAGGTAGGACCACTGTCTCCCATGGCAACAATCTTGTAGCTGTTACTAACGATAAAGGTATTCAACTTTCTGCAACACAAACAGTTCTCTTTAACCCACACTCACTCACTGTGGGTCTTCACTCCACAAGCTCCCAGTCTCTCTTACTAGACTTCAGATACACTAGCCATTGGATCCCCTGAGCTCTTTAACTGTAGCACTCAGTACATACAATTTACTGGATTTATATATTTTCTATTTCAAATTCTTTGTTGTGTAAAGTGAACTTCTACTTTGCTTGGGCTAGGCAAAGTGACAGTTTTACTTAGCCGCATGTACCAGAAGGTGTTAAAGTACAACTAAAGCTCCTCTGTGAGCAGATCCCCTGCTGATCAGAGCCGAACGGGTCTGAGTCCATTCCAATTCCATTCCAATTCTGCAGAGTGGACCCCGCTGAGCTCTATGGGCAACTGTGTATAAATGGACTCCACTGTCCGTTAACATCAGGCTTTCTCCAATCCGGTCTGCAAAAACAGACCTGGTCAGCCTGGAGGTAAGCAGGTGTAAACAGACACAAGTATATTTACATCTACCAGTAGTAGACATGTGCACGCTGAAATATTTCATTTCAGAATTTCGTTTTCGTCCGAAAAATTTATTTATTTAGTTACTCCCAAAATTCGTTTTTATTTATTTAGTTTTTCGTTAAAAATTGCATTCGTCCAAAAATCCAAATGAATTAAGGTCGAATCTGTCATTGAAGGCTTATGGTGTCTGTCGAATGTTCAAAGAAGATTCGACGGAGCAGCTAAACTGTATGACTATGTATAGTTTAGCTGCAATTCCACCCAATCCCAGCAGCAATCTTTTCTCTCTACGTCGAATCTTCTCTACGTCGAATCTTTCCTCTCTGCGTCAAATCTTTTCTCTCTATGTAGAACAATCTTGGACTTAGAGTTAAGGTTAAGCACATTCAACCACAGGTTCAATGGACACAGATTCAAACTGTTGTCAGTACGAAAATAAAGCATTTGTTTACATCAGATCTTTCGTTTTTCGGATTCTGCACTTTCGTTATCGTCTGTTAAAACGATAACGAAAATACCTGAAATTCGGACGAAAATGCATTCGGATGAAAACGAATGCACATGTCTAACCAGTAGGCTCCATGGCCCTCCCAGTCGGGTCTGCCTGAAAAAGTGACAGGAAAGTACGTGTGAAAAGGGCCTAAGGCTTGTGGTGTCCCTGCTAAAGAAATGTTGTAACCTGTCAGAATTGTGTAATTACAGTAGATCTGATACACTGTATGTGGATCACCTTGAAAAATCTGCATAGTGGTTGGGGTTATCCAGAACTTTCTCTCACTCTCCAGGAAGCCTGCCCAAACTATATTTTTCATGACTCCTCATCAATCTGCACTTGCTTAGAATAGGGTGTGCCAGTAGACGAATCACTTAATGGTGTCAGGGTATGGTTTAGGTCAAAGGTCAGGATCAGTGTATTTTGGGTACCACTACAAGTATAAACAACAAATAACATACAAAAATATGGTATTGCTGCGATCAGAAGAAGCATACAGCCGAATTTAACTTTTTTACTATTTTATGCCAGCATTCCTTAGATAATATAATAAAAAAACAGGAAATATCCATTAACATTTACCACCAAATAAAAGCCCAATTGTCCTCAAAGCAAGTTATAATTCACCTGGTTACACTAAGCAGGTGCACTGATATGTACAGTTATACTAACATATGTCAAAGTTGAAAACTGTGTTCAGGTGTTAGGATTTGTTTTACCCTCCATTGAAGGGGTTAAAGGAATTTTACATTTTTTTAATGCTGACCTTAAATCATTGCTAAAATTACTGTACTCTGCCAAACAGAATTAAAAAAAAAATGTTTTTGCCATTTGTAAATGTTTTCCAGGACAGTGTCCAGGCCCTCCTGCCATTTGTTTGACAATTCGTTATCCATTAGATTAGAAAATAGAAATTACTGTTTAACATTTGTCTCCCAGTGACTTCAATAGTATTTTGGATTTGGCATCCGAACTTTAGTAATGTTTCGGAACCTTTGCTGAACGAAGGTCAGTTCAGCTCATCCTTACCACTCTGGCACCAAGGACAAACTGTTGGGAAGCAGGGTTAGTGTCTTGTATTATTGTACCCCTGAAGCAGAAGGTTTTTCAGTTGCAGGGGTGCATTGAGCTTATTTCAGTGCAAGTAAGGTGCGTTTTAACTCTTTCTGGTGCATGTGGTCATGTGAAGCAGTTACATTGCCTAGTATTGCATGTAAAAAAAAAAGGGTGATCTGCTCCTCTGTAGGTGATATATTTTACTAAATATCCCTTTCATCTTCCTCTAAAACTACTTATTATGGCTCCATGTGGTGACAGTATGAATAAACCCATTGCAAAGCTAGGGGGATTTCTGATTATTATAACAGGATTGGCTTGTAGGACATGTACGTACATACATGTAATCTACAGTTTACCTTCAGCCAGCTCTGCTACTTGTTAATGGCCATTACTGGGCCCCACTGCCTGGAGCATATATGAGGCTTATTAACTTCAAACAAGACTGTTCAAGCCAGATCCTATTTTCTATTGCAGATGTACTATAAATTCATCCCAGTTTATTCTCTGTGATTCTATATTAATAATTAATATGGTTTGTTAATGTTAACTGGATATCGTCCATTATATTAAAAGTATTCAGACCAGGTATATTTCTTGAGATTCTTTAACAAAAAGAGAAGCCCTCCATTTAATTCATTTTTATTATGTTACTACTGGCAGCAGATGTTTTTTAGTTGATCCAGGGACTATCCGGTTGCCTCCTGGGGGATCAAGAAGGAATTTTTTCCCTGCTGGAGCATATTGGATTATGCTTTATTATTTTTTTTTTGCCCCCCTCTGGATCAACTGTGGGTAAATGATTTTATATATATATATATATATACAGTGGTGTGAAAAAGTGTTTGCCCCCTTCCTCATTTCCTGTTCCTTTGCATGTTTGTCACACTTAAGTGTTTCGGAACATCAAACCAATTTAAACAATAGTCAAGGACAACACAAGTAAACACAAAATGCAATTTGTAAATGAAGGTGTTTATTATTAAAGGTGAAAAAAAATCCAAACCATCATGGCCCTGTGTGAAAAAGTGATTGCCCCCTAAACCTAATAACTGGTTGGGCCACCCTTAGCAGCAACAACTGCAACCAAGCGTTTGCGATAACGGGCAATGAGGCTTTTACAGCGTCCTGGAGGAATTTTGGCCCACTCATCTTTGCAGAATTGTCCTAATTCAGTTACATTAGAGGGTTTTCGAGCATGAACGGCCTTTTTAAGGTCATACCACAACATCTCAATAGGATTCAGGTCAGGACTTTGGCTAGGCCACTCCAAAGTCTTCATTTTGTTTTTCTTCAGCCATTCGGTGGTGGACTTGCTGGTGTGTTTAGGATTATTGTCCTGCTGCAGAACCCAAGTTCGTTTCAGCTTGAGTACACGAACAGATGGTCGGACATTCTCCTTCAGGATCTCTTGGTAGACAGCAGAATTCATAGTTCCTTTTATCACGGCAAGTCTTCCAGGTCCTGAAGCAGCAAAACAGCCCCAGACCATCACACTACCACCACCATATTTTACTGTTGGTATAATGTTCTTTTTCTGAAATGCAGTGTTCCTTCTACGCCAGATATACTTGGACACACACCTTCCAAAGAGTTCCACTTTTTTCTCATCGGTCCACAGAATGTTGTCCCAAAAGTCTTGGGGATCATCAAGATGTGTTGTGGAGAAATTGAGACGAGCTTTGATGTTCTTTTTGCTCAGCAGTGGTTTTCTCCTTGGAACTCTTTTTGCCATTTTTGCCCAGTCTTTTCCTGATGGTGGAGGCATGAACGCTGACCTTAACTGAGGCAAGTGAGGCCTGCAGTTCCTTGGACGTTGTTGTGGGGTCTTTTTGTGACCTCTTGGATGAGTCGTCGCTGCGCTCTTGGGGTAATTTTGGGCGGCCGGCCACTCCTGGGAAGGTTCACCACTGTTCCATGTCTTCGCCATTTGTGGATAATGGCTCTCACTGTGGTTCGCTGGATTCCCAAAGCTTTGGAAATGGCTTTATAACCCTTTCCAGACTGATAGATCTCAATTACTTTCTTTCTCAATTGTTCCTGAATTTCTTTGGGTCTCGGCATGATGTGTAGCTTTTAAGGATCTTCTGGTGGACCTTACTGTGTCAAGCAGCTCCTATTTAAGTGATGCCTTGATTGTGAATAGGTGTGGAAATAATCAGGCCTGGGTGTGGCTAGAGAAATTGAACTCAGGTGTGGACAACCACAGTTATAGTATGTTTTAACAAGGGGGGCAATCACTTTTTCACACAGGGCCATGATGGTTTGGATTTTTTTTCACCTTTAATAATAAACACCTTCATTTACAAATTGCATTTGTGTTTACTTGTGTTGTCCTTGACTATTGTTTAAATTGGTTTGATGTTCCGAAACACTTAAGTGTGACAAACATGCAAAGGAACAGGAAATGAGGAAGGGGGCAAACACTTTTTCACACCACTGTATATATATATATATATATATATATATATATATATATATATATATATATATGATTGTATGTGTGTACAGTATATATATATATATATATATATATATATATATATATATATATATATATACACACATACACACACACACACACACACACACACACACAGTATTTCACAAAGGTGAGTACACCCCTCACATTTTTGTAAATATTTTATCATATCTTTTCATGTGACAACACTGAAGAAATTACACTTTGCTACAATCTAAAGTAGTGAGTGTACAGTTTGTATAACAGTGTCAATTTGCTGTCCCCTCAAAATAACTCAACACACAGCCATTAATGTCTAAACCACTGGCAACAAAAGTGAGTACGCCCCTAAGTGAAAATGTCCAAATTGGGCCCAATTAGCCATTTTCCCTCCCCGGTGTCATGTGACTCGTTAGTGTTACAAGGTCTCAGGTGTGAATGGGGAGCAGGTGTGTTAAATTTGGTGTTATCGCTCTCATTCTCTCATACTGGTCACTGGAAGTTCAACATGGCACCTCATGGCAAAGAACTCTCTGAGGAGCTGAAAAAAAGAATTGTTGCTCTACATAAAGATGACCTAGACAGGCCTCGCCATGGTCGATCAAAGAAGTTAAGTGCAGGTGCTCAGCGTCATATCCAGAGGTTGTCTTTGGATAATAGACGTATGAGTGCTGCCAGCATTGCTGCAGAGGTTAAAGGGGTGGGGGGTCAGCCTGTCAGTGCTCAGACCATACGCCGCACACTGCATCACATTGGTCTGCATGGCTGTCGTCCCAGAAGGAAGCCTCTTCTAAAGATGATGCACAAGAAAGCCCGCAAACAGTTTGCTGAAGACACGCAGACTAAGGGCATGGATTACTGGAACCATGTCCTGTGGTCTGATGAGACCGAGATAAACTTATTGGGTTCAGATGGTGTCAAGCGTGTGTAGTGGCAACCAGGTGAGGAGTACAAAGACAAGTGTGTCTTGCCCACAGTCAAGCATGGTGGTGGAAGTGTCATGGTCTGGGGCTGCATGAGTGGTGTCGGCACTGGGGAGCTACAGTTTATTGAGGGAACCATAAAAGCCAACAGGTAATGTGACATACTGAACCAGAGCATGATCCCCCTCCTTTGGAGACAGGGTGGCAGGGCAGTATTCCAGCATGATAACGACCCCAAACACACCTCCAAGATGACCACTGCCTTGCTAAAGAAGCTAAGGGTAAAGGTGATGGACTGGCCAAGCATGTCTCCAGACCTAAACCCTATTGAGCATATACGGGGCATCCTCAAATGGAAGGTGGAGGAGCGCAAGGTATCTAACATTCACCAGCTCCGTGATGAAGGAGTGAAAGAGCACTCCAGTGGCAACCTGTGAAGCTCTGGTGAACTCCATGCCCAAGAGGGTTAAGGCAGTGCTGGAAAATAATGGTGGCCACACAAAATATTGACACTTTGGGCCCAATTTGGACAATTTCACTTAGTGGTTACTCACTTTTGTTGCCAGCGGTTTAGACAATAATGGCTGTGTGTTTATTTATTTTGAGGGGGATAGCTAATTTACACTGTTATACAAGCTGTACACTCACTACTTTACATTGTAGCAAAGTGTAATTTCTTCAGTGTTTTACATGAAAAGATATATATTATTTACAAAAATGTGAGGGGTGTACTCACTTTTGTGAGATACTGTGTATGTGTGTGTATATATATTTTTTAATTATTATTATTTTTTCTGTCTATTGGTTGAACTAGATGGACTTTGGAAGTGTCTTTTTACAGCCAGACTAACTACTGTATGTAACTATGTACTGGCAGCAGCTGATTTTTTTTTTTAGGGTTAAGCATAAAACATAATTTTGCTAATATGCAGTGAGTGAGTGATACTGTCTCAACTTAGAACATAGTCAGCATATAGTCCAAACACAATACAGCATGTACACAGTTGATTGTTGAAGTGCAGTCAACATAGTGATATGACCAAAGGCATAAGGTACACTTACTTTAATTATCAGTGAAAAAATTAAAGCAAACACCGCGCTAAATAGCTAAACAATACTAGTGAAAAAACAAGAATGAAAAAATAGCAGCAGCTAAAACAATGTGAGATATACACACCAAACAGAAATAAAATAGAAAAAAAGCTGCCCTGTATACTTGATATAATTAAAAAAATCAAATAATGTGATATTGTGACAGTAATGTTCAATAAAGTCCATATAAAAAATCCAAAAAGAAAATAAGTGACTAGTGAAAATCAATAACGTGAAATCCAATGCAGTTTCAGTGACTGTGAAATAATACACCGACAATGTGATCCACCACCGCTCAAATAATATGCTTACCAGAAGGCAAGCTTAAAAAGCCTGTAAAATGGTAATATCCTGATGTAATTTGGGCAATTAGACCTCCACATCGACTCCAACCATCCACGGATTTAAATGACCAATAAACGGACCATATGTATATGATATCGCCTTTCCTCAGCCTTATTATGGGGACTCTCCAAAGATCATAGAGCCGGGAATCACCAATCAACCTCAGTGGAAATCATATGAAAACAAGGGATGCTCCCATAGTGTAAAACCATAATAAGATTTATTCAGCAGAAATTAAAAGTTATACTTACAGAAGGCGAAGTATAAACATGCAAATGGAAAACAAACAAATTCGCCGGCCGGCTAGCAGACACCCGCTCTCTCTGCGGGACGTGATGACATCAGCGCGTCAACCTCCCTACCTCCGTTTCGTCTACTGACGTTGTCTGGGGAACGGACGACGTTCCCCAGATGACGTCAGTAGATGAAACGGACCTAGGGAGGTTGACGCACTGATGTCATCGCGTCCCGCAGAGAGAGCGGGTGTCTGCTAGTCGGCCGGCGAATTTGTTTGTTTTCCATTTGCATGTTTATACTTCGCCTTCTGTAAGTATAACTTTTAATTTCTGCTGAATAAATCTTATTATGGTTTTACACTATGGGAGCATCTGGGTTCACTGAAACTGCATTGGATTTCACGTTATTGATTTTTACTAGTCACTTATTTTCTTTTTGGATTTTCTATATGGACTATTGAACATTACTGTCACAATATCACATTATTTGATTTTTTAAATTATATCAAGCGCAGCTTTTTTTATATTTTATTTTACTTTAATTATCAGTCTCTTTATTTCCCAATTCCAATTCAAATGTTTTGCTTAGTTATGGATAGGGTAGAGAAGGGTCACTGCTTCTTTTCTGTTTCCCCAGTGGAGAAATTTCCCCTAACATCCTGTCAGGACAGGAAGTGATGGGAAATTTCTCCAGTGAACGCAGACAATCACGAAGATACATTTTTAATAGGGTAAAGAAGGGTTATAACTTATGACAATAGTTTTTTTTGTCTTTGTCTCACTGTCTTGGTGTAGACAGCATTTCCCATTTCTTGTTTGGCAGACAACAATAAAAAACAACAGATTTCAACTTTTCCCTACTCGATACAAAAGTAAAAGAAAGAATTCTGGCGCTAGGCTTTAAATCAGCCATACCATTTTATCACTGGCAGCAACTGATATTTATAGCTGCAATGTAGTTTGCCTGCACCCCAAATTTCCAAAAGGGCAGAAAGGCACATCTTATAGTACAAAGTAGGTAGGCAAACAACATACGCTGCCACACCTTTAGTTACATGAACAGTGAAAAATGAATACATAAAATAACTATTCTTTAAACCCACAAGTCTTTTTTCTTCTTTGATTTTTCTCTAAACTGGCTATTTAAAATATCAAATACAATACCGCAGAGGTTGGATAAAAGGTTTATTGCAGTATAACACTTTTGGCAGTTAATAGTAGTAATAATAATAATAATAATAATAATAATAATAATAGTAGTACTATAAGCATCAGATGAAAAAGGACAAGATGGAAGGAGGGGAGAGAGGGGCAGAGAGATGTGCTTTAAAACTGCCACGGTCCCTCTAAATCAGAGACAATGGGGGTTATTTACTAAAGGCAAATCCACTTTGCATTACAAGTGCAAACTACAAGTGCAAAGTGCACATGAAATTGCACTGAAAGTACACTTGGAAGTGCAGTTGCTGTAGATCCGAGGGGGACATGTAAGGAAAATAAAAAACAGCATTTAAGCTTGCACATGATTGGATAATAAAATCAGCAGAGCTTCCCCTCATTTCAGATTTACAGCGACTGCACTGTTTCAGTGCAATTTCAAGTGCACTTTGCACTTCTAGTGCAAAGTGGATTTACCTTTCGTAAAAAAAAAAAAATGTGTGTAGCTGTGATGGGATAGCATTATATTTTTTATTTGCTAATATACATATTGGCAAATATTAGTGAATTTGTTAAACTATATGTGAACCCTCACCACCAAAACATGTGTGTATAGATATAAAAGGAAAAGAAAATGTATTTATAATTTTTTTTTATAAGAGATCACATAATCTCGGTTCTCAGCTGCATAAGTAGCTCGGAGAGCTAGGGGAAGAGAGGACTTCCCTGTGAATGGTAGTGCAGGGGTAGGCATGTCAGCACAAGAGAACAGAATTCCTTTTTTTACGTAGATGTTACAACAAACAAATATCAAGAATATGAAATGTTGGGATAACATTCTTTAATGGGTAGACAGTCAGCAAGAAGTCTAACTTACATGCATAAAAATACAACAATGTATAAGTGGTAAGGTAGCCATAGATAGATCAAAATGTATCCAGTTCAGCAGGGACCGGACAAATTTCCATCCATGCATGGCCACTGCAGTTAAACACAAGTCGATGTACTGATCGACTTCTGTTCAACCACTATTTTGGATAAAAGCCACTTGATCAGAAGCTGCAGCCAATGGCTGCAGCACTGATCTGTGTATTTTGACAGTGGGGGAGTTCCTCTGCTGTCAGAATACAACAGTGCAGCAGGGAGGATTCCTCATCCACCTCAAATGTGTGGATGGTGGAAGCAGTTCAGTTTTTTTTTTTTGTTCAGCCCGCTGGTTGAATGAAAAAACTGAACCATGTATGGCCAAAGTGTGGTACTTTCTCATATCCTTACTCTTTCTGTCAGTTCTCCGGTGCTTGCTTTCGCTGAAAAATGTAGAAATGTTTGAGTGACGTTTGTAAAGACATACCATCCCTTAAGTCACATTTACAGTATGTATACATACAGTACACATCTTGAACTGTTCAGAAGATCTAATAACTGATTTTATATCTGATATTTTATAGGTCAAAAATGCAATAAACCGAGGACTTGGAATTTACATAAATGAAGATTTGAAGTTTGTGATGCCATCATCTCTCACTAATGGAGAACAGTCCAACCAAGCAGCGGCTGTGAGCAGTAAATATATGCCTGAACAGCTCAACGTCTCTCTACTACCATCATCTCCCAACCCAAATGTGAAATGTTCTCCCAAGGCAAGTTGAATCTAAGGAAATCAAAGGGAATATGTTACAAAAAAAACAATGGCAGAGAACCCTTAGATGGAGGCTGCCATTCATGAGCTGAACACTATTTCCAGTCAAAGATGTAATTTGTGGTGAAGACGAATAGGTTCAGCTTGGCTGCCCGAAACCCAAATTCAACCCAGGAATAAGAAATTGGAAGCTTCTTTTGAAGGCTTCTCATCTGGGGAGTTTGCTTTGTAATGAATTATATTTATTCTATATAATAGAATAAATTATATAATATAATGCACTAAGATACTTTGAATTATAAAAACGTTAGAATGAGATAGGACATTGATAGGGATGAGCTTGATGTTCGGGTTGAACATAAGTTTGAAGCTACCATCGGGGCGAACATTATGGGGCATTCGCGGAAAATTAGAGCGCCACCGAACGCCCCATAATTTCACTGCGAGATCGCAGTGCATTGCTGTATGATGATTGGGCAAAGCATACACCTGGCCTGCATGCTTTGGCCAATCACAGTGCACTCTGCTAAGACAGGGTGCCTTTGGCCAATCATGGCTCCACGCCCCACACTATATAAGGCTGCTTACACGGTGGCCCTGTGTAGTGTTGTTGGCGTGGACAGAGAGATAGTTGATTTAGATTAAGCAGGCAGGTTATTTCAGTTATTGGTAGTGTATTTGATATATATATATATATATATATATATATATATATATATATATATATATATGTAAAATATTTATTGGGCAAGTGAGTGGTGGCAAGTTGGTCTATCGCTTCTCACATAGAAAAAATAGCAAATTTGTGAGGCCTAGTGTGCATTAACACGGCCTATACCCCAAAGAGAAGCTTAAACAGATAGACATAAGAAGTATATGCATGTGAAACAAAGAATATTTTATTAAGGGCATCAAGCCCAGAGATAAATCAATGAATAGGTAGGTAAACATATAGTTATACAAAACAGTATGTATACATGGTAATCATGTGTAACCATAGACATGTACAAAAATGCATCAATTGCACAACAACTTGCGATAATATCGGGGTCTTTCAGGAAAATGCCGACATGTTTCGGACGGACGTCCTTTTCCAAGGCAATATCTGTTCCTGTATTTGCTCAATAGTACTGTATAAGACAGAGTAGGGTCATTAGTATACAACATATTATGTTGGTAAGTATAAACCTGTGAATTGAACCACTCCCTGGTAATGGTACTCACTTGCAAGGTATTTGGAGGGCTAAGATAAGCCTAATGGTCTTGGGGTACAGAGGTATGGTCTCAGTATGTCCACATAGTATACAGTGGGTCTTGTGCTGTTAAAAGCAAACGGCTGCTAAACATTTGAAAGGCTGCAAGATCTCCAAGCCATGCATTGGGAGGTTGCAATGGCTATTAGTGCCTGGGCCAGAGGTGGTATATGGCTAAGAAGTAAAAGGGAGTGAATAGGGTAATATTAGTATCACTTAAAAGTGAAAAGGAGTAGGCTAGTGCAAAATAAATTGCATGGAGTAAGATATTGATATTACCTGGTAGAGGGAGAGCTTGTACTGCAGTGTAGCGAAACGCCGGCAGGAAAGTGTGATACCTGATCCCGCCATTGTGAAGGCTAATATATGTATGGTAATGAGTATCAGCTGTGCAAGCCATGGTGGAAGGTAATTGCACTGGGCTGTGGTATAGTTGAAGACCAGGTGTGGGGATGGTGGCTGAGAGGCCACAATATAATATCCCCAGTATTGAGATCTCAGATGCGGCGGCGCCGCGCGTCGACACGTCCAGAGGGGGCGTGGCCTCGTGCGGCGTCGGAGCGTCACCGACGCGGGCAGACTAACCCCTCCCCGCGTGCTGGAACGCAAGCGGGGGGGGCGCGTGTGATGGCAGGACGTGCGCCTCAATGGGTATATGTGGCGCATGCGCCGTAGGGAATACGCGCATGCGCACATGGTCTTACCCGCGCCGGGCAGCCAGTACATCAAATGGAAGCAAGAAAGCCGGAGTCTGTACTAAATGGGTGTAAAGAAATATGGCAATGTAAATGCCTTTTGATGAATTTAATATGTTGAACATTTAATAATACAGCGAGTGAGTCACAGTACCATAGAGATGGGTGGGGGGCCCCCTAGTGGACAGAGACAAACAATGCATTTTGAATAGCAAAAACAGCAATATTCACATATTTGCAGAAATAGTAGGGACATATGTATGTATACAGTATATTTGTATCATTAGATCTGAATGAATGTGAAAACATTTGCAAACACTGCAGTGAGGTCAACATGGTATAAACATATTTGTAAGACAATACAGCAGGTGCATTTTTATTGGGGAAGAGCACAATAACAATGATGTGGATATATAGTTGGACCAGGTGGAGAAGGGGTTCCAGAATACAAAAATATTCGGGGAGCCCATCTCATTCCTGTGAAAATTATAGATCAAGTTCACATACCCCTGATTCAAAGCCCTCAAGATAGGGCTTGAAATTGAATGCCTCGTTGAGGCCAGGGGGGGATGTGGCGTTGAGGTGAAAAATCCATTTAAGCTCACTTTGAAGTAAGGATTTGTTGTAATCACCCCCTCGGTTGGGTGGGGGAATGTGGTCAAGTGCTCTGAATGTAATCTGAGGGGTTGAGTCCTGGTGCACAATTGCACAGTGTCGCCCTAGGGGGAGATCGGGGTCTTTTTGATTAATACTAAGGGTGTGTCGATAAATGCGTTTCCAAAAGGGAAGTTTGGTTTTCCCGACATAAAAACACCCACACTCGCACTCTAGTAGATATACAATGCCGACTGAGCGGCAATTGACAAAATGTTGGGGGAAAAAGGGTTGTCCATTGGGTAGGGTATTGGATCTATTGGATTTAGATAGATACTTGCAATATCTGCATTTCCCACAGGGGAATGTCCCCTTGGTTTGTTTGTGTAAATAACTTGCAGGGGTATATTCACTTCTGATTAGTTTGTCACGGAGAGAGGGAGCTCGTCTATAGGTGAGTAAGGGGTGTGCCGGTACAAATGGAGACAGTGAGTGATCTGTAGTTAAAATATGCCAATGTTTCTCTAGAATCTGACTAATTGAAGAGTGTTGTTCACAAAAATTGGTAATGATTCGCAATGGAGTGTTGGTGGCTTGCGGTTTGAGAGGGAAGAGTAAAGAGTTACGTGTTTTAGATTTCGCTTTTTTGTATGCGATTTTCAAAATTTTGGGTGAGTATCCTCGTTCTAACAACCTATTTCGTAAAACCGAGGCCTCGTTTTCAAAGGAGGCCTCGGTTGAACAGTTGCGGCGGGCACGAAGGTATTGGGCATATGGAATAGAATTGAGGAGAGGTTCCGGGTGGAAGCTGGAGGCAGCAAGAATGGTGTTGCCTGCAGTAGGTTTACGATATAAATGGCTTTGGATGTGGCCTTCCGAGTCCTTTATGAGGGTCAGATCTAGGAAACAAATGGAAGTTGGGCTAAAGGTCATGGTAAATCTCAAATTTAACCGATTAGTAGTATTCAAGTAAGTCAAAAAGTCTTGTAAGGTTTGGCTAGGTCCCTGCCAGACAATAAGGATATCGTCAATGTATCGACGGAAAGTGACAATATGTTTGGTATACATATTGGCAGAAGGGTCTAGAAATAAAAGACGTTCCCACTCCCCCAAGTACAGATTGGCGTAGGCCGGTGCGCAACAAGTGCCCATGGCCACGCCCTGTACTTGGAGGTAGTGGGAACCATCAAAGGAAAAAAAGTTATTATTGAGAATGAAGTTTAAAGCATTTATGATAAATGTGGAAAGATCAGTGGAGTATAAAGAAGAAATGGTGAGTATATGTCGGATGGCCGAGAGTCCTAGAGTGTGAGGAATCGAGCTGTATAATGCCTCGACATCGATCGCGACAAGTAAGGTGTCGGGACCAATGGTCAGAGAGGACAAACTTTGTAAGAGATGGGTAGTGTCTCTTATGTACGAAGGGAGTTGGATAACTAGGGGTTGCAGTAATTTATCGATGTAACGACTAAGGTTATCTGTAAGAGAGCCTCTTCCGGAAACTATAGGCCTGCCTGGTGGTCTGGGTAGGTTTTTATGCACCTTGGGGAGTGCGTAGAACGTAGCTATACGTGGGAATTTGGTTCTAACATAGTCACTAGTGTTTTTGTCCAATACCCCTTGTGTAGTGGCGGAATCTATGAGTGTGTATAATTGTTGTTGTGCTGAGGTAATGAAAGATGTGGGGATCTTTTTGTACCATTCCTTATTCTGAAGGATATCATGGCACATTTGAGTATAATGATCCCTGTCCAGTATAACAATATTTCCGCCTTTGTCGGCGGGTTTTATTATTATCGTGGAGTTGGTTTTAAGGTTTTGAAGAGCGAGGTATTGATTGTATGAGAAGTTTTTTGCCTTAGATCGATTGGGATAGATTTTTAGGTTACGGATTTCCCGTGTTACTGCCTGCAAAAATA
The DNA here is from genome assembly GCA_028564925.1 of Lithobates sylvaticus. Classification (NCBI taxonomy): domain Eukaryota; kingdom Metazoa; phylum Chordata; class Amphibia; order Anura; family Ranidae; genus Lithobates; species Lithobates sylvaticus. The sequence continues at coordinate 130,250,937 of CM053031.1, forward strand.
GTGCGGCTCGTGGGTTGGTGCTGGGGGGTGGGTAGAAACTAGATTTCTTTTTTATAGTTATTTTAGAGGGTGGATGTGATGGAGTGGGAGAATTATCCTCAGTGCTGGCTAAGAGAGTGTCAAGATCCAAAGTATCTATTAGGTTGGGGTTATCACTTTCCTCCAAAAGTTCAGTTAACTGTTGGAGGGCAGTGGTTTCCGCAGCGGAGTGTAAGAGCAAATCCGAAAAGGGATTAAGTGTGTATATGCTGTGTAATAGCAGTTTGCGGACAAACAAATGAATGTCTTTGATGACAGTGAATTTGTCTATGTGGGATACAGGACAAAAGGTGAGTCCCTTTTCAAGGACGGAAATTTCATGCTTGGTGAGTGAATGTTTGGAAAGGTTGATAATATTACAAGACGGTGGGGTTATCTTGGTGTTCTTTTCGGTTGGTGAGTGTTGTTGTGTTGAATCCTTTGTGAAGCACGCATTAGGTCTAAAAAATCAAAGTGTTGGGAGGATGAAGGTAAAGAGTGTGATCTAGAGGTCTTCGAGGACGAGGAAGCGACCGACGGGTCTCTGGCCGGTGAGTCGTCAGTCGGTCCCTCAGGATCGGAGACCTCGTCACTAGAAAGGTTAGGTGTGCGGCCTCTTTTTGGGTTGCGTGGGCCTCGTGTAGGGTTGGGTTTGAGTGCAACATGTGAATTATCTGTATTGCGGTCAGCAGCATATTTGGGAGGCATAAGTTTGGAGGCGAAGCGTGCTGGAGCGGGTGGGTGTACAGCACGGTTGGCCTCGTTCCATTTGTAGGCTCTTTCCTCTTGGAAAGCTTTTTTGTCGCGGAAGAATTTTTTGTCCTTCTGCGTCAAAGTATCATGGTTAAATTTGTCAAAACGTTTTTTGAGTTGAAGATCAAGTGTTTTGTATAGTGGATGATCTAGAAATTGTGTAAGCTGAATATTTAATGATGCTAGTTTGGCATCAAGAACGGACATCTGTGTCTCGTATTGTTGTATCAAGAGTTTCATCAAGTCAATAGAACATTGTTTGAGGACACCCTCCCAGGCCTGTTTAAAGTCTGGGGGGATGTCCTGAAAAGTGGGAAAAATTTGGACCCTGAGCCCGAAGGGGTTGATACTGTGAGCAATGTAGTCCTTGAAGGACTTGATGTGCCAGAAAAGGGAGGCTTTTTTCTGGACAGTATGTGTGAGGTTAAGAAAAACAAATCGTAATTGGGATTCAATAAAATCATTAGATTGGAATTGCTGTAAGGTGCTAGTCATGCGAGTCTCCCAATCCTCCCCAAGGAAGGTTGCCATGGTAGTTAGGGGGGTACTGTGGGGGTGAAATTCACAAAACCAGGTCAAAGGTAATGATGGTTATAAGATGCAAAACGAAAGTCAATACTCGTATTTAAATCAAGTCATATATAGAGACATGAATATAAATGAGGTAAAGGGTGCCAGCAGTCACTTGCTCGGGTAGGGGGTTTTTTATGGCTTAACCATAGATAAATCAAGGTAAAATATTTATTGGGCAAGTGAGTGGTGGCAAGTTGGTCTATCGCTTCTCACATAGAAAAAATAGCAAATTTGTGAGGCCTAGTGTGCATTAACACGGCCTATACCCCAAAGAGAAGCTTAAACAGATAGACATAAGAAGTATATGCATGTGAAACAAAGAATATTTTATTAAGGGCATCAAGCCCAGAGATAAATCAATGAATAGGTAGGTAAACATATAGTTATACAAAACAGTATGTATACATGGTAATCATGTGTAACCATAGACATGTACAAAAATGCATCAATTGCACAACAACTTGCGATAATATCGGGGTCTTTCAGGAAAATGCCGACATGTTTCGGACGGACGTCCTTTTTCAAGGCAATATCTGTTCCTGTATTTGCTCAATAGTACTGTATAAGACAGAGTAGGGTCATTAGTATACAACATATTATGTTGATAAGTATAAACCTGTGAATTGAACCACTCCATGGTAATGGTACTCACTTGCAAGGTATTTGGAGGGCTAAGATAAGCCTAATGGTCTTGGGGTACAGAGGTATGGTCTCAGTATGTCCACATAGTATACAGTGGGTCTTGTGCTGTTAAAAGCAAACGGCTGCTAAACATTTGAAAGGCTGCAAGATCTCCAAGCCATGCATTAGGAGGTTGCAATGGCTATTAGTGCATGGGCCAGAGGTGGTATATGGCTAAGAAGTAAAAGGGAGTGAATAGGGTAATATTAGTATCACTTAAAAGTGAAAAGGAGTAGACTAGTGCAAAATAAATTGCATGGAGTAAGATATTGATATTACCTGGTAGAGGGAGAGCTTGTACTGCAGTGTAGCGAAACGCCGGCAGGAAAGTGTGATACCTGATCCCGCCATTGTGAAGGCTAATATATGTATGGTAATGAGTATCAGCTGTGCAAGCCATGGTGGAAGGTAATTGCACTGGGCTGTGGTATAGTTGAAGACCAGGTGTGGGGATGGTGGCTGAGAGGCCACAATATAATATCCCCAGTATTGAGATCTCAGATGCGGCGGCGCCGCGCGTCGACACGTCCAGAGGGGGCGTGGCCTCGTGCGGCGTCGGAGCGTCACCGACGCGGGCAGACTAACCCCTCCCCGCGTGCTGGAACGCAAGCTGGGGGGGCGCGTGTGATGGCAGGACGTGCGCCTCAATGGGTATATGTGGCGCATGCGCCGTAGGGAATACGCGCATGCGCACATGGTCTTACCCGCGCCGGGCAGCCAGTACATCAAATGGAAGCAAGAAAGCCGGAGTCTGTACTAAATGGGTGTAAAGAAATATGGCAATGTAAATGCCTTTCGATGAATTTAATATGTTGAACATTTAATAATACAGCGAGTGAGTCACAGTACCATAGAGATGGGTGGGGGGCCCCCTAGTGGACAGAGACAAACAATGCATTTTGAATAGCAAAAACAGCAATATTCACATATTTGCAGAAATAGTAGGGACATATGTATGTATACAGTATATTTGTATCATTAGATCTGAATGAATGTGAAAACATTTGCAAACACTGCAGTGAGGTCAACATGGTATAAACATATTTGTAAGACAATACAGCAGGTGCATTTTTATTGGGGAAGAGCACAATAACAATGATGTGGATATATAGTTGGACCAGGTGGAGAAGGGGTTCCAGAATACAAAAATATTCGGGGAGCCCATCTCATTCCTGTGAAAATTATAGATCAAGTTCACATACCCCTGATTCAAAGCCCTCAAGATAGGGCTTGAAATTGAATGCCTCGTTGAGGCCAGGGGGGGATGTGGCGTTGAGGTGAAAAATCCATTTAAGCTCACTTTGAAGTAAGGATTTGTTGTAATCACCCCCTCGGTTGGGTGGGGGAATGTGGTCAAGTGCTCTGAATGTAATCTGAGGGGTTGAGTCCTGGTGCACAATTGCACAGTGTCGCCCTAGGGGGAGATCGGGGTCTTTTTGATTAATACTAAGGGTGTGTCGATAAATGCGTTTCCAAAAGGGAAGTTTGGTTTTCCCGACATAAAAACACCCACACTCGCACTCTAGTAGATATACAATGCCGACTGAGCGGCAATTGACAAAATGTTGGGGGAAAAAGGGTTGTCCATTGGGTAGGGTATTGGATCTATTGGATTTAGATAGATACTTGCAATATCTGCATTTCCCACAGGGGAATGTCCCCTTGGTTTGTTTGTGTAAATAACTTGCAGGGGTATATTCACTTCTGATTAGTTTGTCACGGAGAGAGGGAGCTCGTCTATAGGTGAGTAAGGGGTGTGCCGGTACAAATGGAGACAGTGAGTGATCTGTAGTTAAAATATGCCAATGTTTCTCTAGAATCTGACTAATTGAAGAGTGTTGTTCACAAAAATTGGTAATGATTCGCAATGGAGTGTTGGTGGCTTGCGGTTTGAGAGGGAAGAGTAAAGAGTTACGTGTTTTAGATTTCGCTTTTTTGTATGCGATTTTCAAAATTTTGGGTGAGTATCCTCGTTCTAACAACCTATTTCGTAAAACCGAGGCCTCGTTTTCAAAGGAGGCCTCGGTTGAACAGTTGCGGCGGGCACGAAGGTATTGGGCATATGGAATAGAATTGAGGAGAGGTTCCGGGTGGAAGCTGGAGGCAGCAACAATGGTGTTGCCTGCAGTAGGTTTACGATATAAATGGCTTTGGATGTGGCCTTCCGAGTCCTTTATGAGGGTCAGATCTAGGAAACAAATGGAAGTTGGGCTAAAGGTCATGGTAAATCTCAAATTTAACCGATTAGTAGTATTCAAGTAAGTCAAAAAGTCTTGTAAGGTTTGGCTAGGTCCCTGCCAGACAATAAGGATATCGTCAATGTATCGACGGAAAGTGACAATATGTTTGGTATACATATTGGCAGAAGGGTCTAGAAATAAAAGACGTTCCCACTCCCCCAAGTACAGATTGGCGTAGGCCGGTGCGCAACAAGTGCCCATGGCCACGCCCTGTACTTGGAGGTAGTGGGAACCATCAAAGGAAAAAAAGTTATTATTGAGAATGAAGTTTAAAGCATTTATGATAAATGTGGAAAGATCAGTGGAGTATAAAGAAGAAATGGTGAGTATATGTCGGATGGCCGAGAGTCCTAGAGTGTGAGGAATCGAGCTGTATAATGCCTCGACATCGATCGCGACAAGTAAGGTGTCGGGACCAATGGTCAGAGAGGACAAACTTTGTAAGAGATGGGTAGTGTCTCTTATGTACGAAGGGAGTTGGATAACTAGGGGTTGCAGTAATTTATCGATGTAACGACTAAGGTTATCTGTAAGAGAGCCTCTTCCGGAAACTATAGGCCTGCCTGGTGGTCTGGGTAGGTTTTTATGCACCTTGGGGAGTGCGTAGAACGTAGCTATACGTGGGAATTTGGTTCTAACATAGTCACTAGTGTTTTTGTCCAATACCCCTTGTGTAGTGGCGGAATCTATGAGTGTGTATAATTGTTGTTGTGCTGAGGTAATGAAAGATGTGGGGATCTTTTTGTACCATTCCTTATTCTGAAGGATATCATGGCACATTTGAGTATAATGATCCCTGTCCAGTATAACAATATTTCCGCCTTTGTCGGCGGGTTTTATTATTATCGTGGAGTTGGTTTTAAGGTTTTGAAGAGCGAGGTATTGATTGTATGAGAAGTTTTTTGCCTTAGATCGATTGGGATAGATTTTTAGGTTACGGATTTCCCGTGTTACTGCCTGCAAAAATAGTGCGGCTCGTGGGTTGGTGCTGGGGGGTGGGTAGAAACTAGATTTCTTTTTTATAGTTATTTTAGAGGGTGGATGTGATGGAGTGGGAGAATTATCCTCAGTGCTGGCTAAGAGAGTGTCAAGATCCAAAGTATCTATTAGGTTGGGGTTATCACTTTCCTCCAAAAGTTCAGTTAACTGTTGGAGGGCAGTGGTTTCCGCAGCGGAGTGTAAGAGCAAATCCGAAAAGGGATTAAGTGTGTATATGCTGTGTAATAGCAGTTTGCGGACAAACAAATGAATGTCTTTGATGACAGTGAATTTGTCTATGTGGGATACAGGACAAAAGGTGAGTCCCTTTTCAAGGACGGAAATTTCATGCTTGGTGAGTGAATGTTTGGAAAGGTTGATAATATTACAAGACGGTGGGGTTATCTTGGTGTTCTTTTCGGTTGGTGAGTGTTGTTGTGTTGAATCCTTTGTGAAGCACGCATTAGGTCTAAAAAATCAAAGTGTTGGGAGGATGAAGGTAAAGAGTGTGATCTAGAGGTCTTCGAGGACGAGGAAGCGACCGACGGGTCTCTGGCCGGTGAGTCGTCAGTCGGTCCCTCAGGATCGGAGACCTCGTCACTAGAAAGGTTAGGTGTGCGGCCTCTTTTTGGGTTGCGTGGGCCTCGTGTAGGGTTGGGTTTGAGTGCAACATGTGAATTATCTGTATTGCGGTCAGCAGCATATTTGGGAGGCAAACCCCAAGACCATTAGGCTTATCTTAGCCCTCCAAATACCTTGCAAGTGAGTACCATTACCATGGAGTGGTTCAATTCACAGGTTTATACTTATCAACATAATATGTTGTATACTAATGACCCTACTCTGTCTTATACAGTACTATTGAGCAAATACAGGAACAGATATTGCCTTGAAAAAGGACGTCCGTCCGAAACATGTCGGCATTTTCCTGAAAGACCCCGATATTATCGCAAGTTGTTGTGCAATTGATGCATTTTTGTACATGTCTATGGTTACACATGATTACCATGTATACATACTGTTTTGTATAACTATATGTTTACCTACCTATTCATTGATTTATCTCTGGGCTTGATGCCCTTAATAAAATATTCTTTGTTTCACATGCATATACTTCTTATGTCTATCTGTTTAAGCTTCTCTTTGGGGTATAGGCCGTGTTAATGCACACTAGGCCTCACAAATTTGCTATATATATATATATGGGGAGACATGGGGAAAGATGTCCCGGACCCATGTGTATGAAAATGCAAGCAGGTGTAGATGCATGGGGGTTCCATCAAGAATTAATGGCACCCCTGCACGTCCCTTAAGGACAGAATGTTTCTATGTGGGTCAGGAATGTGTGCAATTTTGGACATGTTCCCGGTCAGCACATATGTAAACCTAGACTTAGTTACCATCTCTGTGCTGCCCATGGGAAAGGTATTTTGGTGGTCCCCGTATCACTGGTATATCAGTCGTGTCTCTGCTAAACAATTCATTTTACTACTAAATGCAAACAGAAGATATATCCAGCAGTTGAACCTTTGCTCAATTTAAAAGCTTTAAAATAAAAAAACGAACTTAAGCACAGGTTCTAAAGGTTGACTGCTATTGTTAACTCTATTAAAGCCTCTTCTCTAGCATGTGAATTGCATTCCAGTGTTCAACAGGTCTACCTCAGTAGCCAGTAAGGGCATTTTGCTTTAGAAATGGATAAGACCGTGGAGGTTAGCCATCAAATTATACCATAATAATGAAGGAAAACTAATTTGGAGATGGGCACAGATTTTTTTTCTCGCTAACAAAATCAATGACAGGCATCTTGAAGTTTTTGGGTTTAGGCAGGACCTTTGCTCCTAATATGTTAAAATGGAGTATGTGTATTTTAATTTTACTAATTACTACAAACAAGAAGTCACGCCTAATGTGTCAATTAGGTTCAATATGTTAGCAAGCACACAGCAGAAATGCAAAACTCCTTGCTCAAAGCCTGAATAACAAGACTGTCATAAATCGCAGTGATAAGACAGTGATAATTTCAGCCACATAGCAATGTGCAAGGACAGTAAACCATAATAAGTATAAAATGTCATACTTCATTGTTCTGTATCCTCTAAAAACGTATTGAATTAAACCACATCCTGCTGTATACGTCTGCAATAAGTAACTAAAATCATACAAAAAGGCTACTGTATGGGTTGCTAAGTGTGACATAATGATAATATAATGAAGTCTTGTGTTTTTGTTTAGGCTCTAGAAGATCTGTCACTCTTTCTTGGCTCGTCTGTGTTCTTCGCCATAAAAGATGCTATACTGGCTGCCCGACAACACATTGGCCTACCTGGAACTATTTTACTCCCTATTCCTGCCAGGCCTCAACATATCCGGATGGCGTGCGGCAATCACCTTATAGAATCAGAACAGATGGCAAACACGCAAGAATCCACTGTTCACGCAGCAGAAACTTGATGTCCAATATTAATTCACGAGTAGCAATTAACATGGAAGGGCTCACTAAGAGACACTTACAAATCGACAGGCCTAAAAAGGTGCTGTGGCTGATGAAAATATATATGAGAAAATACTTTATTACAGAAAGGGTGGGGATTCAGAGATTAATCTTTTGATGGAAATGGGAAAATCTAATGCTGGCAAATTTTGTAAGAAGATTGTAAATTGTAAATGTCACTTGCAATGGTGAAAATGCAGAATAAAACGTTTATGCCCGTGGGTGGTGACAGGTTCCTAATTTCCCACTGCTAGGATGTAATGTGCCCTAGTGCTAAAATTAGAATGGTGAACTGCCACGCTTCCTACTTATATGAAAAATAAAGTGCTGGTGTGCTGTACTCTAATTTATTGCATGAATAAATCTGTGCATAAATAAACCATGTAAAAAACAGTATCCAGGAATCAACCAAAATGATCAACTAAAATAATTAATCAGTGCAAAATCCATGTATGTGAAATCAAAAAAAAAATCATATATGTGCAGTTCAAGATTTTTAGAAATGAAGCATGTTGCCAGTGAAAAACGTTCATAAACAAGCATTAATTAAAAAGTGCATAAAGTTCATCCAATATTGAGTTGTAAGGTGCTCTGTGCTTGTGCAAATCCTTAAAACCTAGCGTGCAGACTCACCCTCAGGTGTGGACCCCCTGGGCTTATTCTGAGGTAGGTCAACAAAGCTTTAAAATGGATGTATGTCCACCCAATGGCTTGGGAATCCTCTTATGCGCTCCAGGTTATGAAAGGAAAGATGATCACAAAAACGGACATAGCGCAATTCCATTTATTAAAATCAATCTTAATTTCTCTGTACTGAGTTCCAGCACTCGGAAAGATCTGCCAGCTATACGTATACAAGCAGCGCTGCTCCATGGGTCCTGGAGTCAGCATGCATTCCAATTAGCGGAAGTGACAGCGAAAAACGTGACCTGTGTGCTTGCCCTTATGTGTTTCGTCAAGTGGATGTCATCATGAGGCGTAGTCACGTCAGTTATAGCCGCCTGTATACACCCCATTACGATTTATCATTGGTCCTCTCCCTTATGCCAATAGGTTGTATGTCACTGCTAACATGGCTGGCAGATGATTCTACATTTTACATATTTAAAACAACATATGAACACTACTTTCATATAAAATATCCTATGGTAAAGTAGTAAAAACCGTGTTATTTTGTTTACCAAAGACTATAAGATACAGGAATGGTATGTTAAATTGGATGTAAACCCTCTCCTATACCCATAGAAGTGAACAGCCTCAGATGATACACAGGGATAAAACCAATCTCCCTACATAAGTTTTACATGCATATCTGCTGTCTTTCCCTTTCTATATTCTTTCTAATTCTGAAGCAGAAGGAGTGGATCCTTGTCATACACTGTGTGTGAGCTGATTGGAGGAAAAAACAAACAAGATATTTGGGGGACACACCCTAAAAGATGCATTAAAGATGGTGCAGCCATAAGACCATATTTTGTTCTGATTGGAGGAAAGGCACACACACCCCCTCCACATAGGCAGAAGAACAAAGATACTTAAAGAGCTGTGCTGTGACAAGACACGCTCTCTGCTAATCTATTTATAGCAACCTCCCACGACACAAAATTCAGGCTGCTTTTATCTCGATTGACGGATAACTTGTCAGAATTAATCATGCTGATAACAGAGGAACGAAACTGCAGAAACACACAGGACTTAGTGCTTTGGAGAAAGATAAGTAAACACTGCAGATATATGTGCCTAGGTCAGATTTCATGAATCGGGTTTACATCCACTTTAATCCCTAGACAGCACAATCTTGGGTTGAGATGGCTAATGGCATGCTGCTCCTAAAGGCCATTGTAACTACCTGTGCCGACTTTGCATTGAGTGAGGAATGTATGGGAAAAAGTAAGGTGTATGTGAGTGGGGGTTGGAAAACCAAAAAGGAAATAAAAATGTGATCATCTTTCCTTTCATAACCTGGAGCGCATAAGGATTGCCAAGCCATTGGGTGGACATACATCCATTTTAAAGCTTTGTTGACTTACCTCAGCATAAGCCCAGGGGGTGCACATCTGAGGGTGAGTGCACACTCGGGTGGAAGTCTGCACTCTGGGTGTTGAGGATTTGCACAAGCACAGAGCACCTTACAACTCAATATTGGATGAACTTTATATGCTTAATGCTTTTTTATGCATGTTTTTCACTGGCAACATGCTTCATTTCTAAAAATCATGGACTGCACATATGTTTTTTTTGGGATTTCACATACATAGTTTTTGCACTGATTAATTATTTTGGTTGATCATTTTTGTTGATTCCTGGATACTGATGAGGTTTTTACAAGCTTTATTTATACACAGATTTATTCATGCAATAAATTAGTTATTAGTTATTAGTTAATTAATATTCCTAACACACATACACTATTCTCATATTAACAAGGACAATTGACATCTGCAAAAAAAAAAAAAAGACTTTCTGCACTTAAGTGGGTACATTTTTAGTAGCTCAGTCAAGCTATTAAAATTGCTACCAATTAATCGCTAAGAGTTGCTACAGTTCATTACAGATGGATCAAATTGCTCACTACAGTATGAGCTATTATTACCACTAAATACCATGGGACCGTTAAAGGTGTCACATATACAAATGATAATGTGTTAACTAAAATTATTAGCTTATTTGATGTTAATAAAAATTTGAAAACAATAATTTTCCCAACAGTGTGTTTTTATAACATGAAGAGTAACATGGTAAGATGTACACCTGTATCCTACCCTTACCCACTCCCCTGTGTATCTATTATATTCTGAGAAAATGAGATGGTCATTCTAGAATATGCTGATGGTCAGCAAATAGTAGAGGGGTGGTAGCTTCTTTGACACCTTTCCTAGAACCAATCTGCTTCTTCAGAAATATGGGACATATGCGCACTGCCATGCCTAAGCCAATTACATTCCATGGGAGACTGCAAGGGGTTAAAAGCAGACTGCTTGTAACCAAACTACCCCTACACCAAGAGCAGATTGGTCTCACGCTGACCAATGGGTTAAGTGATCAGGATTATTTACCCCCTTGATCAGGATAAAACCAGTATGGTCTTTCACATGAATAATCACTACCCTTAGCAACTCATTGCTAACAATTTTAGTAGCGTGATTGAACCACTCAAAAATTGCCCATGCGCTTCCATATTTATTAAGTTGTCTAACCTAAAAGAGCCAATTAAGAGTGTGACCAAAACTGTACTACAGATATTACTTTTTTTGTTGTCTCTTGCTGTGGCCTAAATAGAAATACACTGTGTTGTTCCCCAGAACGAGAACTAAGCAGCAAGTCTGCTACACACAGGAATTATTGTTCTCATTTCTGACATTCTTTTTCCATAAGATATACGTACATAATACATTATAAACACTTATTTTGAATTCTGTAGCTGTACTTGTCCTTTAACTCCTTTCCTACTGCCACTTTAAATAATATGCTAGAGCAGTAGGAGGTTGTAAACAAGCTCACGGCAGCTGAAGCAGCCCTGCAACTGTCAAATGACGGCTGGGCGGTGCAGCTCTAGTTCTGGGACGCCGTCATACGACCAGAACGGCCGCGCCGTGTTGCTAGGACACGGTATCCTGTCAAAGTTTCCCCCATCGGATAGTGTCCGCCCTGTACTGCGTAGGCGCATCGCTTGCACAGTATGGAGGACATAGGAGGCGCCGAAAGTCTCCAAACATCTACAGCTGATCATGAGCTCTACATGGCGAATGCGCACTTAATACTACATTCTGTCACATGCTCCTGATGCTCGTACAATTTTGAATACAGAATGCACACAGCTGGGGCGGTGATAAGGGTAGGTACTTCAATGTTACAATATAGCTTAAAGCGGAGTTCCACCCTAAAGTGGAACTTTCGCTTATCGGATTCCTCCCCCCTCCGGTGCCACAATTGGCACCTTTCAGGGGGGAGGGGGGTGCAGATACCTGTATAATACAGGTATCTGCCCCGCCCATATCTGAGAATGCCCACCCATATCCGAGGGTTCCCGCTGTGTCTTGGGAAACACACAGTTCCCAGGACACAACGGGGACCAATAAAGACGCGCAGCGCGACTTGCGCATGCGCAGTAGGGAACCGGGCAGTGAAGCCGCAGGCTTCGATTCCTGATTTCCTGACAGAGGATGGCGGGGGGGGGGGCAGCTGAGAGATGAGCGGTCGCTCGTCGTCTTCTGTCGACACCGCTGGAACCTGGAACAGGTAAGTGTCCATTTATTAAAAGTCAGCAGCTGCAGTATTTGTAGCTGCTGACTTTTAATATTTTTGGTGCGGGTGGAGCTCCGCTTTAACCCCTTCTCAACGTGTGCCTACAGAATGCCCACAGCTGGGGTGGTGATAACGGCGGCTAGTTCAATGTTACCACCCCCTTGAGCATCGGGAGAGTGCATGGGAGCGTGTGACAGAATGTAATTTTAATTGCGCAGGGGCCGTGTATACCTCATGTTCAGCTGTTCTTCTGTACAGGGCGGACTCTATCCAATGAGGGGACCTTTCCAGTCAGAACAACGGCGCAACCCCAATATTTGTAAAGAACCGTGTCCACAGCTCTTTAACCATGTGATCGGCTGTGTCCAATGGGCTGGGCTTTTTTCCGTGGGGCCGTATAGGTCACTGTACTAACGATTGGGACCTGGAACTCTGGATTCTGGGTCACTTGATCACTGTGATAGCCTCTGATTGGCTATCACAGTGATCAGTCACTATGAAACCTACCCCTGTGTTTTCTGTTTCTGTGAATGGATGAGAGAAATACATTATATTTCTAATAATAATAATTAAAAAAAAATTTAAAATATTTGATCAAGGTTTGATCTACATTAGTGCCAGGGCTAGTGTTTGAGTCAAGGTCAGCGTCAATATTTTTTCGACAGGATTTTTTTTTTTTTTAATTAGTTTCAGTGTGTTTTGGGTAGGATAAAAAAAAAAGAGAAAAGTGTGCACTATTGTTTCTGGGCTGTACTATGGGAACAAACAACAAATGATATAGACATATGTGGTATTGCGGGGCTCGTCAGGAGCAAGAGAATTTGGTTGTTCTTTGATGGTAGGTTATGGTAATGGCAAGAAATATACAGCTACATTTTATTTTTTAATGATTTTTTTTTTTTTTTACTATTTTTGGTCAGTTTTCCTTTGATAATAAAAAAAATCAGGGGATAGCCATTACCATTTATCACCAAATGAAAGCCCAATTTGTCCTGAACAAAAAACAAGGTATAATCCACCTGGATGTAACAAAGAAGTTGTGATGATATGTACGGTTTTACCAACACATGTCAAAATTGCAAAATGCTTAGGCATTAAGATTTGTTTTACCTTTAGGCGTAAAGAGGTTAACAGAAAAGTTGGCGATCATATTGAGTTTGTGTATTTTAATGACTATAAATTTGACAAACATTTACACAAACATAGAAATTTGCAACTACCATTATTTTATTCTACAGGACAGTTTTATGTCAATAATTATTATTTTAACATGTACTGTATGCGGTAAACAAAAAAAAGTTCCAGAAGTAAAAGGTTCAGAGCAAACTTCTCGTAGAGAGGAATAATGGAGCTGCTATTCCTGGCCCCTCTTGAAAATCCAGTTACCCACCTGTTAAGCTGACCATCTACTTTCTGAATCATATTTTGGATTAGCAATTAAAAACACTGAAGCCAGAAGGTTACCTGACAGGAAACTGCTATCTACAAAATAAGAAGATGGCAGGGTGGGCTCCATGAATCTCTCAGGAAAGATTTCCATTAGGCGGAGAAGTGCCATCTGACTTTCTTAAACAGATCTTGTTATAATACTATTGGGGGGGTTTCTTGCATGCGAAAAGCTAATATATTCGCCATTCTGTCTCTTTCCTTCGTCCCAGTGCTTTATCCTCTGTAAGACACGTACACAAGATAAGAAAATCAGAAGTAAAATTTCATTTGACAAACGAACTGCCAATTTTCGGATCGTTAATATGGTGCTTTCGACAGCCAACTATGAATTTTTCGGAACGACAAAAACTGTATGTGCAGACTATAACATTTTTATCATATGTGAACACAACGTCTGATTTTAGTTTAATTAGTATATGTGACGGACCTCGTACCCAAGATGTCCGCCGTAACTGCTTCCTCTGTCCGGTACCACACAATCCAAGACCCATTAGCTTAGCCAGTCACCAGACAACACCAGTGTAGGGTACATCAGGAATTAAATCTTTATTTGACATGTCACACTTATATACAGTTGACTCAAGCCTAACCTGATTAGCATGAGCTAATTATCTTAATCAACACTGGGCTCCTTCATTCAATTACAGGGTTAATTAGCACACACAACAATAGGTGAAATATTCTTTAGAATTACACAAGGCAACAGACAGGCTGTCTGGAGTTGACGACATTAGCATCTGACAGTGTGTAGAATACACCTTACAAGCCAGACCAGCCTCATTTACACAATAGACAGGTGGCTTGAGTTCGTCATGACATTGAATGGGACACAAGGTGTCAGATGCTAGTCTATTTCTAATGCCAAATGCATATACAGAGAGTGTATTTTGGGGGGCCCGTGATCAGCTGGCAGGAGGCTAGCATGTAGTCCTCTCAAAAAGCCCGTGTCCCGGCTAGGTCTGTCACATTTCTCCCCTTTCGGCAGGAGACTAACACAGGAGGAGACCCCAGACGGGTTGACTCCGAAGTTAGTCCATAGTTCCAGTCCTCTAATGCCTGTACCCACACAGTATCCCAACCAAATTGTTTCAAACAGAGTATTACTCACCCAGCCAACCTCTGCCTCTCTCATAGAACATATCTGCCGCTGGGGAGAGGCCTGGACTGGCCCTCCTCCCTGGAGTCTTTTCAGCCGCTGGAGAGAAGACAGGGTGACTGGGCTCAGTCTGTCATGCTGTTGGCCATATGGGCCTACTGCCCAGCATCCCTGGGGTATACAGGTGGAGACTGAATTCCCATCCACCTTTACAGGAAATCTGTCCTGTGTCAGTTGAGGGCAGAGGCCAGCAGCGCTCTGTTCCGTTGCCAGCAGTTCAGCTGGGCGTAGGAGCTTCCCTACATCATCTGCTCCAGCTAACTGTTGGGGAGAGAGGCCGACTGCCCCAGCTCCCTGGAACTCCGCAGCTGTTACCGGTGCTGGGCAGAGGTTGGTAGCACTCTGCCCGGTTGCCAGCACTTCTGCTGGTTTTCTGTTAGTGGAGACCACCGGCCCATCCACTGACACCAGATCAAGCTGCAGATGTGAAGTGCAGATTGCATTCTCTCCTTGGGTCCTGAGCTGCTGCTCGGGAGTGACCACCACCTCCTCACCCTGGGCCTCCAGAACTGCCACAGGTATGGGACAGAGGTCTTGGACCCTCTGTTCAGTGACCAGAGCTTCAGCTGGGGAAGTTCCTTGCAACTCCATGGATACTGGCGTTGGTGCTGGGCAGAGCACAGTGAAGTTCGGCCCTAATACCAGCTCTTCTGCTGGAGGCTCATCAGGTTGTTTTTCCTCAGCAGAAAAGTCTATCAAATCCCCAGTCTCTACAACTGATGTCTGGGGATAGAGGTTCACCATCTCCTGTCCATGGAACCCAGAAGATGCTATCAGTGCTGAGCAGAGGTTGGCCGAGCTCTGGCCGGTTGTCAGCACTTCAGCTTTGGGGATGGCAATTTCCAGATTTTCCACTGCCGATTCTCTTGCATGCTGCTGGACAGGCACATTCCTCCGTCCAACCTCGTTTTGTGCAGTAACAGGATCATCAAGGTCAGTCAGTACTTGCTGCATCCGCCATAAGACCTCCGCGTCCATAGCTGCGGGGGCAGGTGGGCAAAGCACTCTGTTACCATGCCCCATTGCTGACTCTTCAGCCAGGATTTCTGAGCTGTCTGCTGGTATTTCCTGATTGTCCCAGGCAAAGGGAGCCCCACCCTGCTGCTGAGCAGAGTCTAGCAGCTGTATGTAGGCAATCTCCAGCTCCCATTCCTGAGCGGCCAGGAACTCCAAATCTTCCTGTGCCCAGAGCACTTCCGAGACGTTCAATCTTTGCTCTCTGTGCTCCATTATTTCCTCCAAACGCCACTCCAGATCACTCCCAAAGTCGGGGTCCTCGGACAGCCTCCAGTACAACAATCCCAGGCCATTATAATCAAAGCCTTCCGTGGGCCTGTCATCCGCTGTCCACGGGCACACTTGGGCTACATACCACCGGAGGGCTCTGTAGCTCTCGTCCAAACGCATTTCTGCCCGGATCAGCCTGCTTAACTGAGCTGTCCACTCCTGCTTCGGTTGTTCCCCCAATAACAACATTCGTACTTCATACTGCGACCAGTACCTTACATGGATGGAGGGGAGAACTTTTCCCTGGTGTCGCTGCTCACAGGCTAGCGCTTCTTTCCAGAGTTGTAGGCGAACAGTATCATACCATCCCAGCAGGACCTGCACCGATACTGGTCCTCTGTGCTGTATCCGCATCTCTCGCAACCTCCTTCCGAATTCCTCTTCCATGATGACGTATCTGTACCTCTGCTATCCGGGCCTTGGATCCAGGTGATGGTTTGGATGTGTTCACGACAAGGAAGCACGATCCCACCGCTGCCAGCCAATTGTGACGGACCTCGTACCCAAGATGTCCGCCGTAACTGCTTCCTCTGTCCGGTACCACACAATCCAAGACCCATTAGCTTAGCCAGTCACCAGACAACACCAGTGTAGGGTACATCAGGAATTAAATCTTTATTTGACATGTCACACTTATATACAGTTGACTCAAGCCTAACCTGATTAGCATGAGCTAATTATCTTAATCAACACTGGGCTCCTTCATTCAATTACAGGGTTAATTAGCACACACAACAATAGGTGAAATATTCTTTAGAATTACACAAGGCAACAGACAGGCTGTCTGGAGTTGACGACATTAGCATCTGACAGTGTGTAGAATACACCTTACAAGCCAGACCAGCCTCATTTACACAATAGACAGGTGGCTTGAGTTCATCATGACATTGAATGGGACACAAGGTGTCAGATGCTAGTCTATTTCTAATGCCAAATGCATATACAGAGAGTGTATTTTGGGGGGCCCGTGATCAGCTGGCAGGAGGCTAGCATGTAGTCCTCTCAAAAAGCCCGTGTCCCGGCTAGGTCTGTCACAGTATACTTTTCGTATGAAAAAAAAAAAAATCGCAAGACTACCCATGCTTAGAAACGAAAAAAATACATACAAAACAATTCAACACATGACATTACTTCTGAAGTTGGATTCTGTCGTACGAGAATTTTCCTATGAAAGTAACCTCTTCACTTTCGACATGAGACTAGCATGCAACAAAAAATGGACGAAAATGTGTTTGATAATCTGATCGTGTGTACGAGGCTTTAGGCTTTGAACACTTCCAGGAGTCCTGGATGCCTGGATCACCTGCCGCGCCGGGCCTCAATCCTCTGACCTCCATCCTCTCTTCTATTCGAGATAACTTTACAAAGACAGGGTATCTTTACATGACACAATGGTAAAAAAGTGCAAAGTTGGGAGTAGCCAATGAGATGTTGCTGCTCTTACATTATAATACAAATACAGTGATAGATTATTGTTTACTGGTTACAATGAGTTACTTCACTTTGTACTATGACCTTGTCTTGTGCCTTTTTATCATGAAAATGTTTTAAACAGAAGATGATTTATGGTAAGTGGGTTTTTCATAGATTATCACTTTTCTTTGACTTACAACCACTTTAAGACAACATTTTGTCAGTTATTTTTCCTTTTTAGATTAATGTTGCTCATTTTAGAAATGTAAGTATACTGTATAAATATTGTTTCAAAACATTCTATCTGTACCTACACAATAATGGTACTGAATACAAAGTGTTGTGCCTCAATATAGTGAACCAGTGATGATTGAGGTGCTTATAAAAAATTCAAATTAATATGTGTACACATCCAATAAATCTTTCACAAATTGAATTGGTGTCTATGTAACTATTGATACAAACAGAGCCGGATTAACATAGGGGCTATTGAAGCTGCAGCTCCAGGTCCCTTACCTTAAGATAGGCCCATTTGCTAAAATAAAATAAAAAAATCGACTTTGAAGGTCATAGCACGGTGACCTGGGGTCACAGAGACCCAAAATTTGGGGGGTAGGTAGCCAAAGAACTTTAAGTGTCTTAAAGTGGTTTTATGGTCGATTTTGGGGCTCCTAGGACCTATCGTCCCGGAGATAAAGGGCTCCTTTCGCAGCCTGTCAGAAGCTACATACAGAGCGGCCAGTTTAAATACAAGTAGGCACACTCTGCAGCAGACTGAGAGGATGAGCTCACAGTGCCTCTCCTCACTTCTTGTCAGAGGCACTGAGCTCAATGGACAGCTTGGAGCCTTGGGCCAATGGTAAAGTACTATTGGCCCCAGCTGTCCAATAAAAATTCTGCAGTGAAGGTTGTCCTCTCACTGCAGTGTCATAGTGCCTTCCAGCCCAGCCCTCCTAATTAGAAGAAAAAAAAAACATGGGTTTATGGGTATAAGGTTTACCCACAATCCCATGTTTTTCTCACACAGTTAAGAGGGAGAATGAGAATGAATCTTCTGCTGCTGAAAAGGTACTGTTTTAACCACCTGCTGACCGCCGGCTGTTTATTGACGGGCAGGCGGCGCAGCTCTTGTGGCGGGAGGGCGTCATATGTCTATTTTCGGCCAACGGGACGCGCACGCGCCCGCGCCCGCCGTGTTACTGGGGACTCGGTGCGCGTGCCCGGTGGCCGCTATGTCCGCCGGGCCATCGCGATTGCCCGGTAACACAGCAGGACCGTGGATCTGTGTGTGTAAACACACAGATCCACAGTCCTGTCAGAGGAGAGGAGACCGATGGTGTGTTCTCAATACAGAGAAACACTGTTGGGTCTCCTCCCCTTGTCAATCCCCTCCCCTTACAGTTAGAATCACTCCCAGGGAATATGTTAACCCCTTCAGCGCCCCCTAGTGGTTAACCCCTTCCCTGCCAGTAATCAATGCTGTTTCATTGCACGGATCGCTGTATAAATGTGAATGGTCCCAAAAATGTGTCAAAAGTGTCTGATATGTCCGCCGTAATATCGCAGTCATGATAAAAAATCGCAGATCGCCGCCATTACTAGTAAAAAAAAAATAATAATAAAAATGCAATAAATCTATCCCCTATTTTGTAGGCACTATAACTTTTGCGCAAACCAATCAATATATGCTTATTGCAATTTTTTTTACCAAAAATATGTAGAAAAATACGTATCAGCCTAAACTGAGGAAAAAATTTGTTTTAAAAAAAAAATGGATATTTATTATAGCAAAAAGTAAAAAAAATTTTTTTTTTTTTCAAACTTGTTGCTCTTCTTTTGTTTATAGCGCAAAAAATAAAAACTCTATTTGTGGGAAAAAAGGACGCCAATTTTGTTTGGGAGCCACGTTGCA
This sequence comes from Lithobates sylvaticus, assembly GCA_028564925.1. Classification (NCBI taxonomy): domain Eukaryota; kingdom Metazoa; phylum Chordata; class Amphibia; order Anura; family Ranidae; genus Lithobates; species Lithobates sylvaticus. The sequence goes on from CM053031.1 coordinate 130,270,136, forward strand.
CTACCGCGCAATTGTCATTCAAAGTGCGACAGCGCTGAAAGCTGAAAAATGGCTTGGTCGGGAAGGGGGTAAAAATGCACTGTATTGAGATCGTTAAGCAAGCTAAATCATATATCATATAGCTTAATCATATATTATTATGCCATATGTTATAACCTAATAATTTATTATTTATATATTTACTGTGAAATTACTGGTTTGAAGTTATAACTTCAGTAATTTGTCCATTAAGCCATCTGCTTGAGTACAGTTTTTGAAAATATAGTAAATTACCTTAAAAACAATATATAATAATTATTTGTATATTACTTAGGGCTCTTTCACACGGGGCGGATCAGTGCAGATCCACCCCGTGGATAGCCGCTTGCTCAGCGGGGATCGCCGGAGCGATCTCCGCTAAGCAGGAAGATGACAGGTCCGTCTCTGCACTCCGTGCAGGGACGGACCTGTCAGAGCGCCGCTCTCCCCTATGGGAGATCGGGTGACGACGGACCGTAGAGTCCGTCGTCACCCGATCCGCTCTGCAGGCGGATGAAAAAATCGGGTTTTCCTCCGTCTGCAGAAATGGAGCATAGCGGACACGGACGAGAGCGGGTGTCAGCGGATGCTCATCCACTGACACCCGCTATCCCATAGGGATACCTGTGTGTCCGTTTTTCATCCGAAAATGGAAGGATGAAAAACGGACATACGGTCCGTCCGTGTGAAAGAGCCCTTACTTATGTTAATTAACCCCTTGGCACCCAGGCCAATTCTGACACTTCTCTCCTACATGTAAAAATCATATTTTTTTTGCTAGAAAATTATTCAGAATCCCCAAACATTATATATATTGTAAACTTTGGGGAGAACAGCTCCACGGGATTAAGTGCATAAACCGTTTAAACTTGAAACAAAAGACATTTATTTATAAGAAAATCAAAAATAAGGCTTCCTTCAGCACACAGGTCAAAAATACAAAACAAAGTCCTTTTATCTTCAGCATAAAATAAAGTCTGCTTATCTTCAGCACAAAACAAAATCAAGGAAAAAGCACATACAGTTTTTGTAGCTGGGTCTTCACCCCAAAGTTTAAAGTCCTTGCTGAATCTTTAGCAGCCTCCAAACAGCAACACAGCTCATCAGACAGGTGTAATCACCTACTCCTCCTCACCACCAACTCTCCACTACTTCCTGTCTCTTTATGAGCTGTTTCCTGGAGCCCCTTAACCCCCTGTGTGCTGAATCCCTGTGGTCAGGGAGGGAGGCTCTTTCCCACCCAAATATCACTTTAGAGCCTCCAAAATTCCGGGTCCCAAATAACTCTCTATTAATATAGAGAGGACTGCGAGTCAGTCCTTTCCTGCTTGACTAATCCCGGAATCCCTCACCCATTTTGGGTGACCCCCTGAACAATACTGCGATTCCCTTAAAGGGACCACAACCCAAATACTGGTGCTATATATCACCTGTCCAGGACCCAACCTTGGCGTCCTGTACAATATATATATTATTTTAGCAGAGACCCTAGGGAATATAATGGTGGTCATTGCAACTTTTTATGTAACACGTATTTGAGCAGCAATTTTTCAAACATGTTTTTTTGTGGAAAGAAACTGTTTCATGAATACAAAAAAAACTAACGTAAGCCCATTTTTTTTGCATGATATGAAAGATGATGTTATGCCAAGTAAATAGATACCTAACATGTCACACTTTACAATTGCGCACACTTGTGGAATGGCGTCAAACTTCAGTACTTAAACATCTCCATAGACGACACTTTACATTTTTTTTACAGATTACATATTTAGAGTTACAGAGGAGGTCTAGTGCTAGAATTATTGCTCTCACTCTTATGTTCACAGCTAATGTAACCAGTGTGTATCTGGCTCTAATACTAGCCAGTACCTCACCAGCCACTGATCTCACAGCACGTCCCGACCCAAATCTTAACCATTTCAGCCCGGACCATTTGGCTGGCAAAAGACGCGAGCACTTTTTGTGATTCGGCACTGCGTCACTTTAACTGATAATTGCACGGTCATGCGATGTGGCTCCCAAACAAAATTGACATCATTTTTTCCCCACAAATAGAGCTTTCTTTTGGTGGCATTTGATTACCTCTGCGTTTTTTTTTTTTGCGCTATAAACAAAAAAATAGTGACAATTTTGAAAAAGAACGCAAAAATATATAAAAAAACATATTTTTTCCTCAGTTTATACGTATTCTTCTACATATGTTTGGTAAAAAAATCACAATAAGTGTCTTAAAGGGCCACTTCTTAAAGGGCTGACGTATATAGGTGTTGCCTTATGAGTTTATGTGAAATCTCCATTAAGATCTGGAAAATATTGTAATTATGAATATATCTCTTTTGGCTTGTATCTATGAAAAGCGGTGCAAAAAGCCTTCCTCCAAGCTCTTGTTAATTGCAGACAATGCGGGGCCAAGGCTTTTATATACAAACAATGGAGAGCCAATTCCATTGTTTTACACCTACGCACTTCAAAGGACCCCATGCTGGGGTATGCAATGAAGTAGCCCAACCCATAATCAATACCGGGGTCCTGAGATAATTCATTTGCATCTCTTGCCCAGAATAGCCACAAGGAGTTGCATAAAAGGGGGCCGACTTATGGAGTAAGCCCTCCAATCATGATCCAAGCTAGGCCAGCCTATGGGGCATCAGCATTGAGGTATATACTGAGAGCAAAGGGGGGGCAATTTGCTCTTTCTGGGAAACCAGCCATCAGAGTGGAACCTTGGTAAGGATGGGTAATTAGTGGGGAAAGGTGTGCCCTGTTACTTGTAACTAAATATGCTTGTAGATCACTGTCTTAAGGAATATACTCTATATTCCTTCATGTAAATATTTTATTTCAACCTAGTATTTTATTCCTTGATGTAAGACCATAGCTAGAGATTTGTGTATTAGCTAGACTTTTAACTACCTTTAATACATGTTATTATATTTAAAGCTTTTCCTCCTGGTCAATAGAACTCTCATTTAACCCATATCGTATCTTGTGATTAATAAATCAGAAATATAGATTTTAGAGGTTAACAGTGGCGACCACGAAGGCCAGTACAGGACTGAAAGTATTTAATATAATACCAACATTTGTGTATTAGAAGTTAAGGTTAGTAGGGGGAATTTAAGCTGAGTCAGCTTATCCAATCAATCTAGGAAAAAATATAGGTAAATATTTTTATTACATTTTTTGGTTTTGCTGAAAGTATTTAATATAATACCAACATTTGTGTATTAGAAGTTAAGGTTAGTAGGGGGAATTTAAGCTTATCCAATCTATCTAGGGCAAAATATAGGTAAATATTTTTTTTTTCTTTGGTTTAAAAGAAAAAAAAAGTGGGTATTAGATTAACTCTAAAAAGGAGGGAGGATACACCACATATTTTGTTTTGCATAAATATCCCGTAATTTTAATTGAAAAAGTTCTTTGGATGTACCATTTATAAACTGGTTTGATGTGATGGGGAGGAAGTAACTTGTCAACTTGTAACTTGGAAGTAACTTGTCAGGAAAAGTTTTTTTATTACTGTGTTTTTTTTTTTGTGCTCACCAAGCTTAATTGCTCTCTCTAACCATTGTTTGAGGGTGCTGCATGGTGAGTACATGTGTTTCATTGGAAAGACACCAATTGAGTGTGGTCTTGGTTTTGTTGAAAAGCTTCAACAGATTTTTAATTTAAATGGTCTGTCCACTAAATGCATAATATTTGTGTATAGGACAGTGAACATAGCTACAAGAGAGTAGTTTGTTTGTTTTAGCTGTGGAAGTTTACAAGTAGTGATGGATGAACTTCTGATGGGATGTTTCGCGAACGCGATCCGCGAACGTCCCTAAATGTTTGCGAACCGCAGGCCCCATTAATTTTAATAGCAGGCGAACATTAAAAACCTCCCGGTCACATTTTAAGCCACAAAATACTTACTAGCTGTGCACACATAGTCCCACAACATGGACACTGACATACCAGAAGTATTAAGTGAATCTGGGATCGACAATGAAAAGCATTCTTTTTTTATCTGTGAAATTTTGTCAATTCAGGACTCAGGAGGGCATGAAGGCCATGGAGGAGAGGCAAGGTCAGGCCAGGCTATGAAGGGGATGCAGGAGATGATCAGTGCCACAGTCAGGGCAGCGCAGTCCTGTGCCAGTATTCCAGTGTGCCAACCTGTGCTTGAGCCCCTGACCCCTCCCTCTGCCCGGCCCTTACCCCCACCTATGCAGGAGCCCTGCGGTGGTCCGGAGGTGCCAGTCCAGTGCTGATCCTCAGCCATGGTGCTGGCACTGCCTGCTGATTGGCTTCTCCGCTGCTATCTCCCTCACTGACACCACCACTGAGATAGAACACTGACACCAGCCCCGCGATAGAGAGCACTGACACCAGCACCGAGATAGAGAGCACTGACACCAGCACCGAGATAGAGAGCACTGACACCAGCACTGAGATATAGAGCACTGACACCAGCACCGAGATAGAGAGCACTGACACCAGCACCGAGATATAGAGCACTGACACCAGCACCGAGATAGAGAGCACTGACACCAGCACTGACACCAGCAACTCGCTGCGGGACCCAAAAATATGACACCGCTCAACCTCTTCAAACAGGAGGGTACGGGCATATAGTACGGTGTGCTTTTTTTCTACAAATGAGCCAAAGGTAGAAAAAAGGTCCATGTGCTAGATTATATAAATCGTTTATACAGTTATGCATATACATGGTCTACTGGTCACATGTGTTGAATTCCTCAGAGATCCATGCCTCAATAATTTTTATAAATGTGAGGTAGCCAACACTGTCGTGAGCTAGGCGAGTGCGCTTATCGGTCACGATCCCCCCTGCTACGCTGAACGTCCTTTCGGACAGGACACTGGACGAGGGGCAAGCCAACAGTTCCATTGCAAATTGTGCAAGCTCTGGCCAGAGGTCAAGCCTGCCCACCCAGTAGTCCAGGGGTTCATCACTTCTCAGAGCGTCCACATCGGCCGTTAACCCGATGTAGTCGGACACCTGTCGGTCTAGGCATTCCCTGATGCTGGATCCTGATGACACCTGTCGATGGGGCGGCTGAAAGAATGATCTCATATCAGAAGTGACAAAAACATCTTCAAACCGCCCTCTTCTTGCAGGCGCTGTTGGATTGGTACCCGCAACTCTTTCTCTGGGAGTGGAAATTCCAAAAGCAGAAGTAAGGCCTGGAAGTGCTCCATTCTGACAGCCCTCTGTGATGGTGGTAACATTTCCGCCATTTTTTGTTTGTACTGGGGGTCTAAGTACATTGCCACCCAGTACTGGTCCTTGATTTGCACTAAACTGGAAGCGGTGTGGTGGCCTGGCTCCTGCTCATCATCCAGGATAATGTCGTCCTCCTCGTTCTCCTCCCCCCCATCCACGGACAACAACAGGGATCCCAGAAAGGCTTAAAGCATGCTCTTCTTGCTACTCCTCATCCGCCCATCCTCCTCTGACTCCTCTTCAGACTCCTGTTGTTGACTTGTCTCAGATAGAGTAGCCCCCCCTGGGAATTCATCCAGCATTGTGACTTCCTCATCTTCCTGCTCCTGCTCCTCGACGGCTTGATCAATGACACGACGCAATGCACGCTCCATAAAGAAGGTACGATGTCACTGATGGCGCCATGGCTGCGACTGACCAGTTTGGTGATCTCATCAAATGGCCGCAGAAGTCTGCATGCGTTGCGCATGAGCAGCCACTGGCGCAGTGAAAAAAAAACAAGCTCCCAGAATCTGTTCTGCCTCAGAGTTCTACAGGTAGTGGTTAACTGCACCTTTCTGCTGGAGCAGCCTATCAAGCATATACAAGGTTGAGTTCCATCGCGTCAGGCAATCATAAATAAGACGTCTGACCGTCAGATTGTGTCGCCGCTGAATGTCTGCAAGGCGAGCCATGGCCGTGTAAGATCTTCTGAAATGGGCGGAGATTTTCCTTGCCTGCCGCAAGATGTCCTGGTCCCCAGGGTATTTGACAACGAATCGCTGCACGACCAAGTTTAAGACGTATGCCATGCATGGCACATGTGTAATTTTGCCCTGTTTCAATGCGCTCAGCAGATTGGCACCGTTGTCGCACACCATTTTACCAACTGTCAAATTGAGCGGTGTTAGCCACTGATCTGCCTGTGAATGCAAAGCTGAAAGGAGTGCAGGGCCAGTGTGGCTCTTGGCTTCCAGGCACAACAGACGCAGCACAGCATGGCAACGTCTCACCTGGCATGTCGAAAAGGTTCTGGGGATCTTGGGCAGTGCAGCGGAAGAGACTGTAGCAGCGGGAAAGGAGGAGTAAGCTGAGGAGGAGAGGGAGGATGGAGTAGGAGGAGGAGAAGAAGAGGCAGACCTGCATGCAATCCGTGGCGGTAAAACCGAATCTACACGGGTGCCACGGGTTACATGCTTGACGGCCGTCAGAAGGTTCACCCAGTCGGCAGTAAAAGTTATATATCTTCCCTGCCCGTGTTTGCTAGACCACATGTCTGTGGTCAGATGTATCTTGGCACCGACACTGTGTGCCAGAGATATATTCACTTGCCGCTGAACATGGCCATATAGCTCTGGGATGCCCTTCTGGGAGAAATACTTCCTTCCTGGGACCTTCCATTGTGGTGTTCCAATGGCCACAAATTTTCGAAAGGCCTCCGAGTCCACCAGTTTATATGGCAGTAGTTTGCGGGCTATCAGTTCTGACAAGCCAGCTGTCAACCGTTGGGCAAGAGGGTTATCCGGCGTCATAATTTTTTACGCTCGAACATTTGGCCCACGGAAGCCTGCCTTTTTCCAAAAAAACGTGAGGACGGCATGATGGATGGTGGAGTGGAGGACAATTCTGAGAAGAGAGGAGAAGGAGAAGTAGAAGAGGCTGGACGGTGAGAGCCTGGAGTGTGGCTTTGTGGGTTCTGACGGTGTTGCTCCCACTGGGCTCAGTGATGGCAGCTCATGTGCCTTCTTAAGGCGGTCGTCCCTAGGTGAGTGTTGGGCTTACTACGACTTATGCGTTGACTGCAAAGGCTGCAGTTGGCAATATTATTGTCAGCAGCGTGCACGTTAAAAAAAGCACACACTGCAGAGCCATGTGACCGTACATGGTTGATGTCTCGCTCCTGATAGCAATCTAGTTTGTCCCTCCTGTGCAATGTAAGTTCCGCCTGCTTCTCCTCCCTATCTGCTGGTCCATCTCTCCCTCTGAACTGCCCTCCTCTTCCTCTCTTGTGGGCACCCACGTGACGTCCCTAGACACGTCATCATCGACGTCACCTTCCCCACCACTATAATTAGAGATCTCGGAGTAGGCAGCAACAGCGGGGACCAACCTCCTTGGGCTGATCTGGGTACTGTCGTCAGACTGCTGAGTGACTGTTGTTGCTACCTCCTCTTCCTGATCCAATGCCAAGAATGGCTGCGCATAGGAAATGTCTTGTGATGGATCGGAAAATAATTCCTGTGACTCAAGTGGAGGGTATATGGTGGTGGTGATGTTGGTGGTAGTGTCTTTGGGGGTGCACACAGCAGAGAGTGAAGAGGGTGCAGATGGAGAGGATGAGGAGGGTGCAGAAGAGTAAGGCTGAATGAGCCACTCAACCAAGTCTGGTGCGTCCTTTGACGTAATCGAACGCACCTTCTGCAACTTCCCACTTTGGCTGAAGCCTGGTGCTTCTGCCCTACCCCTACCACCCCTGCGGAAGGGCCTGCCTCTTCCTCTACCTGTCATTTTTTAAATGACCCTGTGACAAAAGTCTCTAGAGAAGTGCAGTATATGTGGAAGAAGGTATATAACACCCCGCTTCAAACTGTCGTTTTGGGGGGCCACTGGTCTATCACACCAGTTATAATACTTTTTTCTAATTGCGTTTGTCACTCTTTGTAGTATCGCTGCAGAACCGCTCAGCAGTCACAATGCTGCACAGTAGAAATGCACTATACTATGCTTTCTATATTTGAAAGTATTTTATATGTGTATTACACCCCTATATACTGCAAACCAAATAGTACACCTATACCAGCCTATACCTTAACCACCTCAGTACAGTGCATTTTCACCCCCTTCCTGACCAAGCCATTTTTCAGCTTTCAGCGCTGTCGCACTTTGAATGACAATTGCGTAGTCATACAACACTGTACCCAAATTAAATTGTTATAATTTTTTCCCCACAAATAGAGCTTTCTTTTGGTGGTATTTGATCACCTCTGCGTTTTTTATTTTTTGCGCAATAAACAAAAGAAGAGCGACAAATTTAAAAAGAAACAATATTTTTTACTTTTTGCTATACTAAATATCCCCAAAAAATATATAAAAAAAATATTTTTCCTCAGTTTAGGCCGAAACGTATTCTTCTACATATTTTTGGTAAAAAAAATCGCAATTAGCGATTATTGATTAGTTTGCGCAAAAGTTATAGCGTTTACAAAATAGGGGATAGTTTTATAGCATTTTTATTAATTTTTTTTGTTTTACTAGTAATGGCGGCGATCATCGATTTTTATTGTGACTGCGAGATTATGGCGGACACATCGGACATTTTTGACACATTTTTGGCACCATTGTCATTTATACAGCAATCAATGCTATTTAAATGCATTGATTCCTGTATAAATGACACTGGCAGTGAAGGGTTAACCACTAGGGGGCGGGGAGGGGTTAATTATGTTCCCTGGGAGTGATTCTTACTGTAGGGGGAGGGGACTCACAAGAGGAGGAGACCGATCGGTGTTTCTCTGTACAGAGAACACACCATCGGCTCCTCTCCTCTGACAGGACCGTGGATCTGTGTGTTTACACACACAGATCCACGGTCCCGCTGTGTTACCGGGCTATCGCGGATGCCCAGCGGACATCGCGGCCGCTGGGCACGTGCATCGGGTGCCCAGTGACACGGCGAGAGCGCGCCCGTGCTCCCGGCGGCGCGCGCGCGCTCCCTGGAGTGCACTGAAGGGGAGGACGTCATATGACGCCCTTCCTCGCTGAGAGCTGCGCCGCCTGGCCGTCATTTGACAGCCGGCGGTCGCAAGGTGGTTAAAAGGACTTTTGTGGACCTATATTTATTAGCGATTTGTGTCGCTACAATCTGTCCCTGCGACACACAGTCAGCAACCTCTCCCTACACTGACAAAAGAGCTGCGGAACCGCTCAGCAGTCACAATGCTGCACAGTAGGAATGCACTCACTATACTATGCTTTCTATATTTGAAAGTATTTTATACATGTATTACACCCCTATATACTGCACACTAAATAGTACTGTGACTGTATAGTACAGGGCACCATTTAACTTAATCTAGCATACAAATTGTGCATACTATTTGTTGGTAATGGCAGCCATGTCCCGTCTAGAAAAGTTTGTAGCAACTTATACTCTTAAACAGAAGAGCAATGAATTTTCCGGTGATGCTAAATTAAAAGAATCTCCTTGGATTTATGTCCAGGAGTTATTTGAGGAACAAGCTAAAACAACCCAAAAAAATAAGCTCAAAAGTTTCTCTTTAGCTGGCATGTATGCGGCTTGCATGGCTATGAATGCTAAAATACAGAAATTGGAAGATATAGTCTATAATAAAAATATTACAATTTCCGAGAGGGAAGAAGTGAACACAGCTTTATAGAACCAGGTACAAACATTAACTGGAAAAATGTGGATTACCGCGCTGTCCAAAAACTGATAGTGACCCAATGTTGAATGGTGCACACCATACAAAAATTATTAAAAAGAAAAAACAAAAAAACATAAAAAATCAGCTGCTGCAATCGTGAATGCGAGATACCCACATCAACAAGATCAAATAGAAAAACAAACGACTGCGCTGCAAACAATAAACGGATATTAAAGAATGGTGGCTAAACCATAACAGTGTACCAGTTCGGTAGTGAACCTAAATAGATAATAAGTACAATAAAAACAATAAAGAGCTGTTATATAGTGAGGGTGTTAATTCAAATAGCAATAGTCCAAGGTGTAAATGTTCTTGATATTGGTCTTTGATTCCCAAAACAGTTGTATGAGTCAACAAAAAAAGGCAGCTCCAAAAAGTGGTTCAAAGTGACATCAATCCAATAACACCAAGAGAAAGTAGTGGTCTGGTAAGAAAAGGGGTAACACCTCCACCAATGAACACACTGACCCTTACCAGAGTGCGAGACCTCCTATTACAGAGGTCTCACAAGCTTGTGGCTTAATCCCGGCCAAGGGCTCCAGAAGGCAATAGCTGGTCACTCAGGATACAGGACACACAGGCTCAAGACGGTCAAACGGATGACATAACATAAAAAGGGAACTCCATAGTGTATCACTTTTAAAATTTTAATAGATAAAAAAGGGGGTTTACACTTACAGAATGCAGGGAAATAAAAATCGAGTAGATAGCCGGCCGGCTCTAGTTTGCTGCCCGTTGCTTCCGGGTCTGCGTGGTTGTGTGGTGACGTCAGCACGCCGCTCCTCCCTACGCCGTTTCGTCACAGATGACGTCTTCCAGGGGCAAACATTAACTACCCTTAATCAAATAGTTAATGCCTCACAGGAGGAAAATGTAAAAAATTTCAAATTAGCCCAAAAAGAAGTGGTACAGTATAAAACCATGCTAACTAAAGTTGAGACTGACCTGGACCACATAACTACTGCATATAAAGTAGTTCAAAGCACATGTAGCTAGATGCGGAGCAGATGCGACCATGGTAATGCTACAGCACCTATGTGTGAAATTGGGGGAAAGGAGGATATGGATCCTAATTCTACTTTTCCTGTGGCGATGGGAGAAATCGCAGAGCCACAGGAAAATCAAGAATGCACCATGGTCACATACCCACCAGACAAGGGGGACCAGATATCCACAAATGAGGAGCAAGATAAGTTCCCCAACATTGGCAAAATTAAAAATAATGAACACATTATGTCACACGCAACCAATGTGCAACAGAGGGGGGAGCTCTTAGGTGTGAGAAGTCTAAGTGACCACGTTAAGGCATTTTCCAGCCCAGGGCAGCATGGGCAATCTACAAATACCATAGATTGTAATGCAACCATTCTGAGTATTTCTAGAGACAACAGGAAATTATCTCCGTCTGGAGTAGGTGTTAATTTTAACAACTCAGTGAAAGGTGAGAGCTCTTGTGTAAGTACCTCTAGATCTCTTAGGAAGACAGGAAAAGTGGTTAATCAGGTTGTAGCCATTGAAGAATCTCAGCCTAAAACCACACCAGTTGTTAAGAGATGCTTTAATACTTTACAAAAGATAAAGTGCTATACCTGTGGGGTATTAGGCCACATTTCTCAGTTTTGTTTGTCTTCTGGTGAAAAGATATTTAAACAGAAGCAATATACAACAAGGAGGCGTGACGTGGAAGTGTACTCACCACGCTGGGGGAAGGGCCTAGGAGTAATACATATGAAAATACAAAATCATACATCCCTTCCTCAACTATTAAGGCTGAGAAGAAGGCTTTACAGCAGGAGATTAGGCAAATTAAACAGAAACGGGATGAGTTTGTGAAACAATTCCAATCCTTTAAAAGAAATTAGGTTTAGAGGTCTATGGCAATCTAGTTTCACTAGATCAAAGTGGGAATGTCACTGACCATTTACCAAGGTACACGTAAGAATGATGTATTATTTGCTTTAAATAGTAGAAAAAATTGGGGAAAAGATTAATAACTGTTTTCTACAAAATTATCTGTTTTCAGGTTAATGGAATTTTGGAAATTATAGGTGCATATAAAGTAGCTGTACATATGCGTAAATACGCACCTAACAAAGGTAAGGTATAATAGTCCATTGTTTTTTTTCTCTCTCTCTCTTCTTTCCTTTGTATTCTCCCAGAGGCCAGAAACGCCTAGCAATTCATTTGCAATTACCAAAGCGCTATCCAGAATGTATGGGATTCAAACCAAATGAATGTGTATGTGTGAGTGATGGAATGCATGGGTATGAACTGTCCATGTGTAAACAAAGATTTTTCGATAGGGGTGTGTACTCAACATTGTTTTATGGCCATCAATAAGTGTGATCACACTAATGCGCATGCGTTGTACTGTTTATAATTATTTTATTAATAATTTTTTTTTTCCGTTTGTAATGAGCTCAATACTGGTACCAGTTTAAATTTATAACTTTTTTTACAAGTTTAAATGTATTCACAAATAAATAACCTGTGCACAGATATGAGATCTCAATCCCTATAACTCTAAGGAACTGTAGGGATTTTTGTCGATTTATTTTTATTTATTTAGTTTTTCCTTTTCTGTGGCTTAGAGTGAAGGTTCATTCACTCTCACACTCGGAAACTTCATGATACATTACTTTGCACCTTGTGGCATCTTATGGATTCAGTGGGTCTTGTGTTGTGTTTTGTTTTTCCTTCCAAATTGACTCATGTGAGGCTAAAAAAAGGAAAAGGAAAAACCTGGAGGGTTTGTAAATACTTACATTCTAAGAAGACAACATAATAAATAAACACAAGTGCAGCGCTGGGGTAGGTAAACGAGTGTCCCTGATTTTCACATAAGATCCCACTGGAATGAACCAGCCTGTGGGTACTGCTGTGAGCCAGGAGTTTAATAGATATCCCCAGTGAGTGGGGGTGCCAGCCGGATTACTCCGCTGGTAAGTGCAAAAGGTGGAGTGATTGGAAATTACGTTTGGTACTAATAAGTGCAAACAATAATACTAAACATAGAATTTGTATCATTTGGGGGGGAAGTGCTAGGTGTTTTACCCTAGTGGCACGTGAACAGAGAGCAGATCAACCTCTGATTAGAGCAGGCTTCTACTTAATCTCCTTCAGGTGCCACAACTTTGTGTAACATAGATTCTTAACGTGTCAAAGAAGAGCAAAAATCAGAAACAACTTTCTGAGGGGTATGGTATAAGTGTAACAGATATAGGGGAGGATTACATAATGCTACCCCTCAGACATGTGTCACATACACTACCATATGTAGTAGCATACGCTGCCTATCCAGAGACAGCAGAGCCAAACAAAACGTTTGGCATGTGACTGGTTCAACAGCACATCCAGACCAGTTGGCAAAAAAATTTTGTGCTAAGGTAAGGAATGGCCAACTTCAACAAATACCCACATCAATCATATGCTCATAAAAAGACATAAAAGGTAGTCCTGTTAATAAGAGAAAAACAACAAAGCAGTTCGGTTTGCAGTGTCTTCAATAGATGTGGTGTGTCACTGGAGATGTTCAAGGTATGTGGTCAGCTTAACAAACTCTAAGTAGACAATATAGATGGGTATTCTTACCAGAGCTGTTGGACTCACACCTCTCGGTGTGAGTCGACAGGGCTTATACCGGATGCACCGGATAGGTGGTGAGTATGTTGCAATCTGCCAAGTTTCACTGGACCGTTTATCCAAGCCTCAAAGTAGTCGCTTACCTACAGCTTGATGGAAGAGCCAGGTCTAAACATGGGCAATGGCAATACTTCTATGGAGGATCTTTATCCGCAGCAGCTCAGGCAGGGAAGGAAACAGAGAGAGAGAGGCAACTCCTCATAGTGTAAAACCAATTTCCCAATTGGCGTTTATTGGATAAAAAAGTTTAAAAACATTTGCGCAAAAGGTTAAAATGTGGCTTTGGTAGATTGGATGTCTACCGAAGCCACATTTTAACCTTTTGCGCAAATGTTTTTAAACTTTTTTATCCAATAAACGCCAATTGGGAAATTGGTTTTACACTATGAGGAGTTGCCTCTCTCTCTCTGTTTCCTTCCCTGCCTGAGCTGCTGCGGATAAAGATCCTCCATAGAAGTATTGCCATTGCCCATGTTTAGACCTGGCTCTTCCATCAAGCTGTAGGTAAGCGACTACTTTGAGGCTTGGATAAACGGTCCAGTGAAACTTGGCAGATTGCAACATACTCACCACCTATCCGGTGCATCCGGTATAAGCCCTGTCGACTCACACCGAGAGGTGTGAGTCCAACAGCTCTGGTAAGAGTACCCATCTATATTGTCTACTTAGAGTTTGTTAAGCTGACCACATACCTTGAACATCTCCAGTGACACACCACATCTATTGAAGACACTGCAAACCGAACTGCTTTGTTGTTTTTCTCTTATTAACAGGACTACCTTTTATGTCTTTTTATGAGCATATGATTGATGTGGGTACTTGTTGAAGTTGGCCATTCCTTACCTTAGCACAAAATTTTTTTGCCAACTGGTCTGGATGTGCTGTTGAACCAGTCACATGCCAAACGTTTTGTTTGGCTCTGCTGTCTCTGGATAGGCAGCGTATGCTACTACATATGGTAGTGTATGTGACACATGTCTGAGGGGTAGCATTATGTAATCCTCCCCTATATCTGTTACACTTATACCATACCCCTCAGAAAGTTGTTTCTGATTTTTGCTCTTCTTTGACACGTTAAGAATCTTTTTTTTTTTTTTTTTCTCAATCAAAAGGTTTATTGAAACAAGGTACATAACAAGGTACATAACATGCGCTGTTACATAGGCGCGTAACAATAAAGGAGTCATGTTAACAGTGTATTTAAACATATGGAAATATGCGTAGTACAGTATAGGATAGAGGTTAGGGTTTAGTATTAATTGGGGGTAACATTGTTAGGGAGGAGGGGGGGGGGGGTGGTGGGAGGAGGGGTGGGTCGGGAGGTGAGTCGGGGTATCGGAGGGGGGAGGGGGGTTGGTTGCGGTTTGGTCGTTCTCCAAGGGGGAGGTCTCATTAAGTCAGCCCAATAATATGATTTCAATGTCTTGGGGTCTGGGAGTGTGTCTGCGTTACAGGGGACCTAGGTTTTGGTTGGATTCGGGTTGCCATCGTTACCTGGTGTAGTGAGTGTTAGATATTCAGGCGAGTATTTGAATAGTATCCATGGCTGCCAAGTGTCATTGAAACGAGAATCGTTCTCCCGTTTCATCGTGGCTAGTTCTTCCATCTTGTGGATGTAATTCACTCTGTCTATCCAGTCAGTTATGGTGGGTACGTGCTTGGTTTTCCAGTGGAGGGGTATGAGTGTTTTGGCTGCCAGTAGGAGATGTCTGGTCAGGGATTTTTTGTATCTGCTTATTGTGAAGTTGTTTATATTAATTAGGCAGGCAGCTGGTGTAAGTTCTAATCTGGTTTCTGTTATGGTTTTAATCCACGACGTCACTATGTTCCAGAAAGGTTGTATGTGGGGGCATGTCCACCAGATGTGGAGGAAGGTGCCTACATTACTGTCGCACCTCCAGCACGCGTCCGAGCTTGTGGGGGTCCACTTCCTGGTTTTGTGAGGTGTGATGTACCATTGGGTGAGTATTTTATATGTTATTTCTTGGTATTTGGTACTCAAGGAGCTTTTGTGAGCCATAATACATGCCTTCTCCCATTGGGCGATAGTGAATGTAGTGTTTAATTCTTTTTCCCACTTCCTTTTGTGTTTATCATTCTCTGCGAACTCTGTCTGGTTTAACCAGGAATAAGCTAGGGAAGTGGTATTCTTAATTGGGGCTCTTTTGAAGCATGCATCTTCAAATGGGAGAAGTGGAAGGCAGTATGATGCTCTGTGTTTACTATTAAGCAGATAATCTTTTAGTTGTAGGTAGAACCATAAACCAGGAAATGGGCCTTCCCACTCAGTTTGTAAGGTTTCTAAAGTTTTGATTCTAGAGTCCGACAGGCATTGATTCGCAGTCCAGGTCTGTATATGTTTGAGGTGTAGGCCTGGGATAAAGTCTGGGTTATTTGTGATCGGTGTAAGTCAGAGGTGTCCAAACTTTTTTCAAAGAGGGCCAGATTTGATGAAGTGAACATGCGTGAGGGCCGACCATTTTGCCTGACATTTTTTAAACCAATAAAATTTGGTCTAAGTGTGTTTGTTCGAGCGCTAATACATTGCCCAACAAGAATTCTCTTGCCTTTGTCGCACTCGCTCCTGACACAGACGAATGCTCTGCTCTTTAGGGGTACCGTTAATTATAAATGGTACCCCACATATTGGAAAACATGGGGTGCTTTTGGTGCAGTGCAATTAAAAAAAAAAAGGTTGGGGACTTCTTTCTCTGCAGTTTTGTGGGTAGGGAAGCCCATTGAAATGAATGGGCTGATCTACACGCAGCATGCAGCCACACAGATGTGAACCAAGGGCTTGTTCACATGTCAGGTTGGAGGGGCAGTAAAACCACATGGTTAAGCTGTTTTTACCACCCACAACTTCTCCCCCTTTAGCTGCAGAGGGAGCAGCTGGGGGTATAAACATGCTGTGGCTGCAGCTGGAGGTACACCCAGGGTGAATGGGGCTGCACTGCAACTACCCGCAACTGTGTGCATTGCACAGTTGCGGCATAGAGTGATTCTGGATTTTATAGGCTTAAAACAGGTGGTGAGGAGGCAAAATAATGCCTCTTTACCGCCTGTCAAATGCCTCTGAAAAGCGATCTGTGCATGGATTGCTTTTCAGAGGAGCAGCAGTCCTGGCTGATATCACAAACAAGACCTACAAATGCAGTTCTGATGGTACAGGAATGGGGGGGGGGGGGTAACATATATATATATACACACACACACACACACACACACACATACACATGGACACACATACAGACACATGCATACAGACACATGTACATGGACACACATACAGACACATGTACATGGACACACATACAGACACATGTACATGGACACACATACAGACACATGTACATGGACACACATACAGACACATGTACATGGACACACATACAGACACATGTACATGGACACACATACAGACACATGCATACAGACACATGTACATGGACACACATACAGACACATGCATACAGACACATGTACATGGACACACATACAGACACATGTACATGGACACACATACAGACACATGTACATGGACACACATACAGACACATGTACATGGACACACATACAGACACATGTACATGGACACACATACAGACACATGTACATGGACACACATACAGACACATGTACATGGACACACATACAGACACATGTACATGGACACACATACAGACACATGTACATGGACACACATACAGACACATGTACATGGACACACATACAGACACATGCATACAGACACATGTACATGGACACACATACAGACACATGCATACAGACACATGTACATGGACACACATACAGACACATGCATACAGACACATGTACATGGACACACATACAGACACATGTACATGGACACACATACAGACACATGTACATGGACACACATACACACACATACATACAGACATACATACAAACACAGACAGCACAGACAGACACATGAATAAAGCCCTTTTAAAACAAATCTAGCTTCTAGCATAGTACTGTACCTTTCCAGCTTCCTCATTCAGCGGGTACTGCACTCTAGGGGGAAGCAGAGAGCACAGCACACTCCTCTGCACTTTACTTTCACTTTTGAGGCTGACGGAGCTTCTCACACAGTGCCGATGTTCGGCAGGGGATCGCTCATCTGACAGCCCTGATCCCGCAGCACACTAGTTGTGAGAGGCTGGTTTAGATAACCAGGCGGGCCGTTCAAAACCGGACCGCGGGCCGCGATTGGCCCGCGGGCCGGACTTTGGACATGCCTGGTGTAAGTGGTCCTGGTATTGATGCCAGTCGGTGCTTTTCAGCTATCTTGTGCCAAACATTCAACGTGGTAGCTACCAATGGGTGTTTTAGGTTTTTGTCAGTTTTAGAGAATCTCGTCCATGGGTGGAAAGTCAGGTTATATGGGGTAAGTAACTGTTCTAATTGGACCCAGTCTTTGTTTGCGTTGTGACAGTGCCAGTCTATTATTCTTGTGATGTGGGAAGCTTGGTGGTATTTTCTAAAGTTTGGAAGCCCCATACCGCCTCTGTTCTTGGGGAGTGTTAGGATTCTCATTTGTATTCTGGGTTTCTTGCCTGTCCATAGGAAGTGCCTCTGTGCTCTAGTCAGTGTAGTGAAGAAGGTTTCTGGGATTTTGATGGGTAGGGCATTGAAAAAGTAAAGGAGTCTGGGTAATATGGTCATTTTGAGTATTGAGGCTCTGCCGAACCATGAGAATGTTTTCGTGTGCCATTTTTGGAGGTCCCTAATCAGTGTTTTTAATAATGGTTCGTAGTTATAATGGTATAGGGATTCTATGTTATTAGTTAGGTTTATCCCCAGGTATTTTAATTTGTGCGTCACCCATGTATAGTTGTGGTTATCTTTTAATAGTTTTAGTTGGTCTGGTGGGAGGTTTATGTTCAGGGCTTCAGATTTGGTATTATTAATTTTGAAGTTAGAGATGTAGCCGAATATTTTGAATACTTTTTCAAGGTTGGGGATAGAGGTATGCGGTTCAGTGAGAAAAAATAGGAGGTCGTCTGCATAAGCAGCAGTCTTGTATTCTCTATCTCCAATCCTGAATCCTTTTATATCTCTATTGGCGTTGATTGTTCTGATTAGGGGTTCTAGTGAAATAATGAAGAGAAGGGGGGATAGGGGACACCCCTGTCTCGTGCCATTTCTTATTTTTAACGGGTCTGAGAGTGTATTATTAACTTTGATTCTAGCCTGGGGGTTCTGATAGAGGGCCGTTATCCATGACATCATGTGTCTGTCAAGTCCAATATGGGAACAGGTACTCATCATGTAATCCCATGAGACTCTATCAAAAGCCTTTTCGGCGTCGGTGGAGAGTAAAAGTTTGTTAGTCTTGGAGTGTTTGGAGGAATGTATCAAATTGAGTGCTTTGGCGATGTTATCTCTTGCCTCTCTGCCAGGCATGAAACCTACTTGTTCGGGTCCAATGATGTTCGTCAGTAGGGGTTTTAGTCTGTTGGCTAGTATTTTGGCTAGTAGCTTTAAGTCGGTGTTCAGAAGGGAAATAGGTCGGTAGTTTGCACAGTCTGTGTGGTCTTTGTCTGGTTTGGGGATCACTGCTATGTGTGCCATGAGGAATGGGTCTTGGGAGTGTCTGTTTTGGGCTAGGTAGTTGAATGCGTTCAGTAAGGGTTTGACTAGTTGGTGCACATAGATTTTATAATATTGTGAGGTGAATCCGTCGGGTCCTGGGCTCTTGCCCGGTTTCAATTCTTTGATCGCATTGAGTATTTCAGTTGTAGATATGGGTTCCTCCAGTTGTTGTATGTCTTCCTGGGTTAGGTGGGGTAGCTTACTGTCCTTTAGAAATTGGTCTATTACTTCTTGTTTCGTGTGTGTCAGGTGTGTGGGTTTGTGTTGGTTTGGAAGGTTGTAAAGTTTCGTGTAAAATTGGTGGAAGAGATCTGCGATCTCTGTGGGGTTGTGTTTGGGTACACCGTTTTTGTCTTTTATAGCGTGTATTATGTTCGTCCTCTGTGCGTCTTTAAGGGCTTTGGCTAGCAGTTTCCCGCTTTTGTCCCCATGTTCATAGTATATACCCTTTTTAAAGAAGAGTGCCTTTCTAGTCTTTAGATCTAGTATTTGTTTTAGGGTATTCCTGCATCTCGTCAGATCTTCTTCTACTCTAATGGACAGCGATTTTTTGTGTTGGGCCTCTAAGTTAATGATTTGCGTGGTCAGGTCAGTTATCTCCTTATCTCTATCTTTTTTTTTCCTCGTACCCCATGTCATTAAGTTGCCTCTTATTACGCTTTTATGTGCTTCCCAATTGGTCAGTGGGTTGGTGTCTGAGTCTATGTTGTTTCTGAAGTATTCGTTAATTGCGTCATGGGTGTCGTCTTTTATCGTTTGGTCTGTCAGGAGAGAGGCATTTAGTCTCCAGTTAAAAAATGACCGTTTAGGTGGGTCAAGTTGTATAGATAATGCTGTGGGTGCATGGTCTGAAATCGATATCATGCCTATTTCTGCAGATTTTACATTACCGAGATCCCGTTGTGTGACAAAGATAAGGTCAATTCGCGAATACCTCTTGTGAGGGTGTGAGAAGAATGTGTAGTCTTTGTCTGTGGTGTGGATAGATCTCCATGTGTCTACAAGGGAAAGAGAGCTGATTAGTAGTTTGATACGTCTGAGAACCCCGTAGGTTACTGTCGTGTGGCCTGTGGATGTGTCTTTAAGGGGTGAAAGTGGTATGTTGAAGTCTCCGCCTAGGATAATGCAGCCTTCCGCAAACCACTTCAATTCCTCAACAAATTTTCGGCAGAAGGGGATATGTGCTTTATTGGGGAAGTAAACATTGGCGAGCGTAATGGGTCTTCCGGCCCAATCCCCTTTCAAGAATATATAGCGGCCTTCTGGGTCGATAAGCTTCTGGTGGAGTTTGAATGGGGCATCTTTGTTAATGAGTGTAGAAACACCCTTTGTTTTAGCCAGGGGGTTAGTAGCGTGGTACATGTCTGTGTAGATGTGGTCTGTGAATTTAGGTATATGTTCACTTTTGAAGTGTGTCTCTTGTAGATATACAATCATTGGGCGGGATTTCTTGAGTTCCTTAAGTAGTTTGGACCTCTTCTCTGGTATGTTTAGGCCATTGATGTTGTGCGAAATAAGGGTCGGCGACTTCCCTAAGTTGGAGTATGCCATGGCGTGATGAGTTTACTAGTCCCGATTATCGGGTCAGGGGTTATTAAAGGGGTAGTTGGGGGATACTCTCGCTAGGAGAACTTTCGTATGTATCGTGTCCTGGTGATATGGGGGGGGGGGGGGAGTGTTGGTAAAGTCTTGCGGTTGTATCTCGTCCGTGTCAGGTAGGTGGAGGTGGGATTCAGTGGGAGGGGGGGGATATTATTTAATGGGTCTGGGTATCAGGGAAAGGGTACTGTTGAGCGGATGCTCAAATCCCGCCTAGTAGGTGGGGAGCTGTATAGCGCCTGGGAAGTCAGGCACTATGTTGTACTCTTGGGGGGTAGTGGGAGGAGTGGTGGCGGGTAGTCGTCACCAGAGAAGTATTTCTTACCAACAGGTAAGAGTGTGTTTTTCGGGAATAACGTCTGTCTCTTGTGGTGCCGGGAGGCCCGGGAATTGTGAGTGCTGAAACTTCATTTACAATGTCATACCGTCATTATTGTATGGGTACAATGAGGGGGGGGGGTTAGACATGCAGGTTGTTTCTAACAGTGAGTGGTAGTCAACGGAGTGCCACATATTTTAGGTTATAGAAAAGAAACACATTAAACAATAAGTACATAGATTTTGTTAATGATAACATGGCTAAAGCGGATCAATGGTCACTTGGGGTGTAAACAATGTTTAGGGGTGGTCTGTCACCCTGAACCACCAACTTGCTTATATAGGGTTTAGTCTTATCTATCAGGTTTTGGCCTAAACCTGAGTTCCAGAACTTCGAAGGGGGGGGAGGGAAGATGTGCCTGGGGTATCAGAGGTGTGCTGCATAGGGAGTGGGGGGGGATTGGGGGGCGGGGAGCATAGGGTGTGATGGTTGTAAGGTGTTGGTGGTTGTGTCATCTTTTTAGAGGAATGTGGACCTGTATGCTATGGTACACTTATGACAGCAAAATTTGTTCGTGCCAGCAACTTGGATAGTGGAGGGGTCCGGCAAGTAAAAGAGTAGGGTGGCATGTGGTCACCGAGATGTTGGTGTTCATCTATTTTGGTTCTATGGTTCAGTGAGACCACAGCATAATGATATCTGAATTATTTAGATTTGGGTGTATTCAGAATTGTGTGGAGCTGTTTTGTGATCCGGGGGGTATCGGACGCCTCCACTATCCATAGGTCCCCGGCGCATTGACCCCATCCCAGTGCTAGTATACTCGGCAAGTGTGTCTATCATTGCCGCGTACTGGTGTGTGGCATACCTGTTTATCCCCTCACAGCTAAGGAGTACCTCTGTGGTTCTAATGATGTGCACAGCAAAAGTGAAAATAAAAGGTACAAAAAAGAAAAGGTAAATGAAAAGCAAATAAAAAGTAAGGAGAGAACCTTTTGCGTAGGCAGGTGGTGAGTCTTGCGTGGCCCCCAGTGTGCAGTGCAGTTCATTGGAGTTGGGTTGCTGAGGTACACTAGTTCGTTGCAGGGAGTCATGAGGTGGCTGTGTTGTCCATGTGCTGGTAGCAGTTCAGTTCAGTTCATCAGTAGGTAGTTGTTGTTCTCCTCATGCCCCTGGTCGAATCTTCCTGGAGAGCCGTGATGAGCCTGCTGGTGGGAAAAAGGAGAACCGACAAAAAGAAAAAGAAAACCAAAGGTCGTAGGGGGGAAACTCAGAGAATGGAGAGAGAGCGGAAGTGACTGTGAGTGATCTTCTTTTCCTTTCTTCAGTAGTTGTTCTGGGTCATAAGATGGTCTCTTTGTGCCCTCTAGTGGTCGGACTTGGTAGGAGGTTAACTCCTGCTGTGGTTCTGTAATCGCCTGTTGTTTTAAAGGAGAATGCCGGTTCAGGCAAAATTGTCAGCTGGTTATATGTTCTGGGGTTAGCCGTTCCGGGGTTGTGCCTGTTGCCGTGGGGAAAAGGGTAGATAGAAAAGGGAAAAAAGAAGAGAAAGGTTGTTTGTTTGGCACTGAGTCTGCTGTTCTTGTTGTATTGGGAAGAGACGTGGTTCCTTTGCGCCCTCTGTTGGTGGTTCGCGGTTAGTGCCTCCTTCTAGTCACAGTCTTGTGGCAGGCAATTATTATCGATTCAAAGGGGTCACATTGGGGAGGGTACAGATGGCCTGGTGGGGGGGAGGGGGGTCCCCAGTGAGAACTAAACTGGATCTGTGGTTCAGCCATGTCAAAAAGGTGCCGTGGTGTGGCTAACAGGTAAAAACTGTAAACAAATGGTGGTTTTTAGGGTTTCTTGTGTAGGCTCTTTAATAAATCCTCTGGTTCTTTGCGCTCTTGGAGGATGCGGGGGAGTCATATGCATGTCTGCTGCTGTTCCTTCTGGGCCTTCCTCGCTGGGAAGGGGATTGCATGGGTGAGAATCCTGGGCTGTGTTGAGGGTTGTTGATCTCTGGGGGCAGCAGGAATTCTGCGTACCAGTCTGGTAGTTCCACTGGTGGGATGTGGAGGTTGTCACAGAATTTGTTAAGCTCTTCAGGGATTCTAAGCATGTACTGTTTTCCCATGAAAGATGCTTGTAGAGCAAAGGGGAATTTCCATCTATAGTTAATGTTCCTGTCTCTCAGTACTGCTAGCAGTGGCTTCAGGGCCCTCCTGTTTTTCAGGGTGATGGGGGAGAGATCCTGAAATAGCTGTATTGTGGCTTCATTGTACAGGATGTGATCGTTTGCCCTTGCTTTTTGCAGCA
The DNA here is from genome assembly GCA_028564925.1 of Lithobates sylvaticus. Classification (NCBI taxonomy): domain Eukaryota; kingdom Metazoa; phylum Chordata; class Amphibia; order Anura; family Ranidae; genus Lithobates; species Lithobates sylvaticus. The sequence continues at coordinate 130,293,288 of CM053031.1, forward strand.
CCTCTTCTTTCAGGCAGAAGTTGGGGAGGCAGCATATAATGTCTCTGGGTGGGTTGTCATCCGGGGCTTTAGGCCTCAGAGCTCTGTGTGCTCTATCAAATTCAATTGGGGAGTGTTCTGGCCTGCTCAGTAACTCGTTGAAAATGGTGGTCAGTGCAGGTCTGATTTGATCGTTCGGTACTGACTCAGGGACACCTCTGACACGTATATTGTGGCGTCTGCCCCTGTTGTCCAAATCTTCTAAATGCCTGTTCATTTCAATTAGGTGATGTGTGTGTGAGATGGCGACATCATCCAGTCTCCCCAGGGCCCTATCCCTCCTCTTCCCTGCTCTTTCTGTGACCGCCATTTGCTCTGAGAGCTTTAATAGCTCTGTTTTAATGTCAGTGATCGCTGAAGCAAAGGATCTCTTTATATCTGTGGCGATGTCTGTCATGTCGGCATAGGTAAGGGGCTTGTCTTTGTTACCTGGTGTTGAGTCCTCGGATGCCGGCAGGGAGACCTCGTCATCCTCCATTTCCTCCTCCTCGTTTTGTCTGTGAGCCGGCGCCATTTTGGCAGACTTCCCCCCGCTGCTGAACCTGAATTTGTTCAGATTTGCCGCTGGATTCTTCCTCTTTGGGGTCACTAAGGAGCGGAGAGTGTGTCCGTGGGTCCCCCTCTTTATCTGTGTGGACATATTCACGGTCCTGGCGGTATTAGCGGGTCTCGGGCCTCCCAGACTCCCGGAGCTCAGCTATTGTGCGTCCATCCGCCTCGCGCTCCAAGCCACGCCCCCTAAGAATCTATGTTACACAAAGTTGTGGCACCTGAAGGAGATTAAGTAGAAGCCTGCTCTAATCAGAGGTTGATCTGCTCTCTGTTCACATGCCACTAGGGTAAAACACCTAGCACTTCCCCCCCAAAATGATACAAATTCTATGTTTAGTATTATTGTTTGCACTTATTAGTACCAAACGTAATTTCCAATCACTCCACCTTTTGCACTTACCAGCGGAGTAATCCGGCTGGCACCCCCACTCACTGGGGATATCTATTAAACTCCTGGCTCACAGCAGTACCCACAGGCTGGTTCATTCCAGTGGGATCTTATGTGAAAATCAGGGACACTCGTTTACCTACCCCAGCGCTGCACTTGTGTTTATTTATTATGTTGTCTTCTTAGAATGTAAGTATTTACAAACCCTCCAGGTTTTTCCTATAATTTTTGTCTGTCACAGTATAGATATGGGGGTGGGTTCTGTACATTTCTGACTGTACTTACGGTTGATGGACTCATTACCTCTGCTGGAAGTCTGTTCCAAGCATCCACTACTAGTTAGTTCATTATGAACCTCTCAGAGAGGTACAGTGAGGTGTTATTAATGAGTTTTAAGTTTTGTATTTTAGGGTTAGTGCACAAACAAGGATGGATGATTGGACCCAGACTGGGAAAAGTACTGTGAAACACAGATGAGGACCTTAAAATCAAATTTTTTTTGTGTGTTCTAAGGAGAAGCCTTGAATGGAATTAATTACAGTCAGGCCTAGCTAAATTCTAAAAACTGGTTTGGGGCGTTCTGTTTCAATAAACAGATAAACAGAGGTCCTACCCTCTCTAATACAAATTTTGTGGCCTTTTGAACTTGCAAATGGGTTTGCACTGAGGGTCAATTAATATGTTAATCACCACCGAGAGATGGTGTTGCCTTTTGTATAGCTACAATGTGTGAAGGCAGTTTAAATTTTTTTTTTGGTTTAACAAAATACAGATTCAGTGCTCTTTAACCACTTGACTACTGGGCAGTTAAACCCCCTTCCTAACCAGACCAATTTTCAGCTTTCGGTGCTCTCACAATTTGAATGACAATTACTCCGTCATGCAACACTGTACCCAAATTAATTTTGTGTCCTTTTTTTCACACAAACAGAGCTTTCTTTTGGTGGTATTTAATCACCGCTGGGTTTTTTATTTTTTGCGCTATAAATCAAAAAATACAGAAAATTTGGTAAAAAAAAAAAAAAAAAAATTCTTTGTTTCTATTAAAAATTATTGCAGAGTATTGGCGAGTATTGGCAGAGTATTGGCGAGTATTGGCAGAGTATTGGCGAGTATTGGCAGAGTATTGGCAGAGTATTGGCGAGTATTGGCAGAGTATTGGCGAGTATTGGCAGAGTATTACAGTGTTGCACAGTATTGGTAGAGTATTGCACAGTGGTTGCAGAGCATTGCAGTGGTGGCAGAGCATTGCACAGTGGTGGCAGAGCATTGCACAGTGGTTGCAGAGCATTGCACAGTGGTGGCAGAGCATTGCACAGTGGTGGCAGAGCATTGCACAGTGGTGGCAGTGTATTGACCAGCGCTGTGGGCACTACACATCCAGCCCACAGCGCTGGTCCCGTCTCTCCCCCTCTCCGCTTCTCCCTTCTCTGTACCGATCGGTACAGAGAGGGGAGGGAGGAACCGGCAACATGACGTGACGCCGGTTTGTGTACATGTGATCGCTCCGTCATTTGTAAGGTCCTCTGTTTCAGCCCCTCCGCATCAGCCCCTCTGCATCAGCCCCTCTTTCCCTCAATTGGACTTTGGCGGTCAATGGAAAAAAACCCTGTCTGTCCGGACAGATAATCAGACACCATACACCGTATGAGGTTTGATAAAGAATGCCTTTACTTCCGTTTCACAGAGTATATACAATACAAAAAAAGGGGAAGAACGCAATTGAACAACCAATCACATTCAACCATTTAAGCATTTTGTTATACAATTCAATATTGATCTGCAAGATTCATAATATTTCTTCTTTCGGACTCAACATAATATTTACTCTAAAAATGTCTCACGCAATATATGTCCTTGATAAGATTCTCAGTAAGTTTTTTGATAATATGGAAGTACAAAACAGCATACTTGTTATGGGAAGCAGACCCGTTACTAGAAGCCATGAGAACTAAAACTTGTTATGGAAATGTGTGAGTGTGAGATAAACAGAATTTACAGTGAGTTTCTACAGAAAGACAGAAAAACATCTATGTTACAATACTATTAAATCTTGAAGGGTAACTCTACACTTCCCACGTTTCCTTACAATCCCTCCTTTTGATCATAGGAGACTTTAAGAAGTCTCCTCTGATCACTCATTGTACCACCTATATCCTGCCTTGAACATGGTCATGGCTGTTTCAGACTTATCAACTAGGTTCTTTGATTTTGCTACTTTACTTATCAGGCAGAACACCAATTTGATTGTCACATAAACGGCCAGAGCTAAAATAAGTATCATGAGGAGTATCATACCCGCTTTCTTAAAGAAATTCATAATGTTTTCCCAAATAGAACTGAACCATCCTCCTACACCTGAAAAGGGATTCCATGAGTCCCCCATACGTCTCATTTGGTCCTGCAATTTTGCCCTTTCTTCATTGTGACCTCTAATAATGTCATAATAGTCTGGGATTTCTAAATCTTCAGACGGCTTTGTAAGATTGTTCATGTATGTGCAGCATAGGGTTTTATCCCCGGTTAGGTCACACAGCCCTGTAAGAACCATCATCATTCTTTCTTGCCTTTGTTTAATTACCTCTTGTTCAAATAATACCTTCCTAAGTTCTTCATTGAGTAATCCTATATCTATTGCTGTGGCATTCATCCATGAGTCCATTAACATCCCAAATCCATCTACCTTTGTGAGGGCATTGTATACGCCCACCCCACCGAAGGATGCAAAAATTTTGTCCCACCAAGTGGTTAATTCCCTCTTGTGTCTGCCAAATTCAAGGTGACCGTGGGCAGGTTTCATGGACACAAGTGTGTCTGACCCTGTGGTCCCCATTAGAGGGATCATTTCCACAATAGTACACCAACCTGAAGTTTTTCTGTCCATAGGGTAAGGGACAGTGGTATGGCACCATAGTCCACAACAGACCATCCATCCGTGGGGAACATGAGGGGCTTGAACCACTTTGGGGGGGCTAAGTTTTGACCTTAATCCCACTAAACACATCCAATCCCCCAAAGAGGGAATCTCCATCTCCACCTTGCCTTATCCAGGGGCTGTCCATGTGTGTGCTATTTATCCATTCAGTAACCCGTGGATTGTTGGATCCCCTTACACATTTACATATGTCATATAGGGACCTGTTACCTATCCTTTCATCAGGGTCCAGGATATTAAAAGTAGCTAACCCGTGGGAGTGGTGTTTATAACAGGGACTTCCTGGGTGGTATTTAGTAACTGCTCTAGGGTGATAGGCCTTCCAACCATAGGGACTAAATGTCGGCCTCTGGATAAGTATGACTCCTTTCCATGTATGTTGCTCTGGCATTCACTTCAACAGTACCCTCCCCCATCCCGCACGAGGAGTTTAGCCAACTCATAAAGCCAAAAAATAAGAGTAAGAATACAGTGATGGTCATTTCAATTGAAAAAAGAAAGACTGTCCAGGTGGTGCATTTTCTTGGCTCACGGGGAAAGTCTATGGTAAGAATGGTTTGGGGGTTTTGTGAGAGGGGGCATGGGACAGTAGTGGCTGAGTCTCTTCTTGTGGGGCTCCTCCATTTCCTTCCCTGTCTCCTTTATTTGTGGGCTCTTCTTCAACCTTGATGCATGGATCCATTGCAGGCTTTGATCCGTCAGTATTGCTGTCCTGGAGACATTGAGGACTTCAAATGGACCTTTGAAGACGGGGGCCTGGTTGTTTGCGGACTGCAAGTTGTTTGATCAGTACTTTATCCCCCGGGACGAAAGGATGTGTTGGTTCTGTGGAAAGAGGAAGAAAGGTGACAGCAACCTTGTCATAAGTTTCAGCAGGGCTACTTACCAGATATTTCACGTACTCTTCCTGTAAGGAATATAAGTTAGATTCCTCGCCTATCTTAGGGGCTTTTTGAGCGGGTCTTCCCATAAGGATCTCAAAAGGGGGACAGTCCTGTCCTAGCATGGGGGGTGGTTCTTATCTGGGGGTGGGCCTTTCAATTTGTCTTTAATGTTTCTATTCATTCTCTCCACTACTCCTGCACTCTGGGGGTGATAGGGATGTGGAGCTTCCATTGTATCCCTTAAACACCTGGTAGCTATCCCTGCGGTCTCTCCTGTTACGGGAATTTCTTCCGGCCATGAGGGAAAATGGCAAAATGGAGTATTATTACGCAAAGATATTTGATATTACCTTTCTGTTTGGGCATGTGTGTCAAATCAATCTGTAAGTCTTTTAATGGGCCTATGTGTCCCTGAACATTATTCTGGACACAAGTTAAGCAAGTTGCTGTAGGGGTTTCTTACCAAAGGAGCTACTGTTTCTGGAATACCTATGATCCCCTCCTTGTTTGACCACAAGCCGTCCGGGTTGTGTGTCAAACCATGTGACTCCCAACAGGTAATGTCAGACAATTCTTCTGGCTCGGGCTGGGAAACTTGGGGACGAAAAATCGGTAGAAAACAATAATTTTGGCTGCTGACTCTTAAGTTGTTTCCTTTAGTAATATCAGATTTGTCATAGGAATGACCTTTTACTTTTATGACATTAATAATTTTTTGTTTTTTTTGTTTTTTTTGTTTTTTGAAGGTAAATGGAGTGCACTTAATAAATCCTCTACCCAGACTTGATTTGAGATTTTCTTATTATCCGCTGTCTTGTACCCGCGGGCCCAAAAGACCCCAAAAGTGTATCTATTGTCAGTGTAAATGTTTACTTTTTGTCCTTTGAATAATTGACAGGCACGTGTCATAGCATAGAGCTCTGCCTGTTGGGCTGAAGTCGTTGATGTTTTGTAAAAGGTGTACTACAGTATGTGTTGTGTACAATGTAGTATCAGTTCCTAAAGTGATTTTGGATGTTTCTTTTACTGTCTTGTTTACTGCCACAGGCAGTAACAGCTTGTTGGCAAGCTGGCAGTCCTTGAATTTGAACGGGGAGTTTTTGGGATAGATAAGCCACGGGTCGGTAGTGGGTACCATGCGCTTGGGCCAGCACGGCAGCCAGCGCAGGGTCCCTGACTATACAGTAAAGCACAAAGGATTTCTTATGATCTGGTAAACCCAGTGCTGGAGCACTGGCCAAAGACTGTAATAAGGTACGTGTTATTTCCTCAGTGTAACACCTGCTTGGGGGCAGTGGCTGCAGTAGAGGGGTGCAAGGATTGAATCATAAAAAGAACAATCTGGGATCCACTGCCTGCAGTAGACAATAGAGCCAAGAAAAGAAAGGAGCGCTGCCTTATCTTTATGTGGGCCGAGACAGGTCAGAGTCTTGACTCTTTCAGGGGACACTTGCCTGGTCCCGCCTGAGATAATACATCCTAGGTATTCCACCCTCTCCCCGCACCACTGGATCTCTTTTGCGAGACACCAAGTGACCCTTAAGAGATAAGTGAGTCATCAGGCTTTTAGAGTTTTCTGCACACTGTGCCCCGCTCTAACTACATAACAGTAGGTCATCTACATATTACAGGAGTACTGATCCCTGTGGGAGCACCCAGTCATCCAGGGTTAGTCCTAACACCATGGAAAATGCTGCAGGACTGTCCACAAAGTCTTGAGGAAGACGGGCCCAAGTCAGTTGGCCCGAGCCAAACAGGCAAAGGCAAAGATCCTTTGGAAATCCTTGTGAACATCAATGCTAAAGAAAGCATTGAAAGTCTAGTACCCTGGAGTTGGAGTGGAGGAAGCGGGGATGTTTATAAAAATACCCGTGATGTATGAGGCTAGTGGTGGAAGTGGTTAAATACATTTGTTCACCCCCCTCAAATCCCCCTAGCCTCCACTCGCCGCTGGCTTTCTTTACTGCATGTGTGTATTCCAGGGACTGATAATGGGTTTTAGAATGCCTTTCTGTATGATGTATGTGGTGATCTGTGGTGTACCCTGTACTTTGTCAGCATGACGGTGGTATCGTTTCTGAAAGAATGGTATGATGTTTGGTTTGAAAGTAGAGACATAAGGAGTGTATTTGACATGTCCTATGTCTGTCTTTGACTTTTCCCATATTGGGTGAGTCTCTAATGCTGCAAGTATGGTCATAAAGTAAAACGTCAAATCTTTTCTTTTTGGAATAGTCAAGTAACATGTTGATGATTTGGCAGTCATTCCCCCTTGTAGGTCAAATTTAACATTACCCCTAATGAAGACATGAGGTCTCTTCCCTTTAGACATAAGGGGCAGTCAGTGAGGATGGCAAATGTTTGTGTGTAACATCAATCCCATTAATTCCCATAGAGTGGAGCAGCCCTCGGTACAATTATTATTTTTTATTTTTTTTTGACAAAACGGGTGTCATTACGACAACTCGTGCTAGCCCCTGTGTCCACTAAAAAACATACCACCCATCCCTCAACTTTAAGGACTACCTGCGGAAGTGTTTTCCAGTGGGAAGAGAAGAAATGCATTACCAAGGAGGGAATCTGCTCCGGGTACTCCTTATGGATGTCGATGAAAGGGGTTATTGCGAGGGTTGTCATCATTGTACCCTGGCCAATCCATTTGAATTAATTCTACAATGTTCTCAAGGGGGTGGGGGGGCGGGCAATGCTTGCCAGGCCATCTTGACTACAGGCTATATTCTTGTTGCATTTGGCGGCTAGGCGGGGGCTGTGGACAGCCCCCCAGCATCCCCCACGGCATCCCCCACGGCATCCCCCAAAACCAACCCCGGACGACTAGGGAAGGTTAATTGTTGTGTTTGATAATTGGGAAAATTACGCTGACGCTGATATCTGCCTCTGGAAATACCCCAGCCCCTCCTTTGAAACCTACCCTGTCCATTTCCCTGGGTATTTCTTCTGTGCGGACAATATTTTTTCCAATGGGAGGGGTCTCCACAATGAAAACAGCCTTGATTTGGGTATTCTTGTGTTTGCAATGCGGAATTATCAAAGGCTGGGAGCATGGGGATGGGAGTCCCTGAGATCTGGGCGAATAGTCCTCCTTTGGTATTAAAAAAATCTGGAGGAGGCCCTTTTCTTTACATCATCCACAAACTGTGGGGGGGTCAGGGTTTGCCACTTAGTATCGACCGGTTTAATTACCTGGGTCACCTTTGGATCTCTCATAGTCAATTCTGTAGTCAATTCCAGTGAAGGATAAAGTTTTTCCTTTGGCTTTTCCTCATTATCAGTTTTAATTACAGGTTTAAACAGTACTTTCAATTGCTGTAATACTAATGCTGCAAACAATTCCCCACTATCCGTTACGGTTGGTGAGATATTAGCATTTGAACCCTTGTTGGCAAAACGCCAAAATATCCAAAATTTGCACCTGACTTCCCCTGCGCAAAAGATGTCAGTGGCAAAAGGAATTATTCACATAGCATGTTTTGATCAAAAGTTAGCCTCACCAATCCATGTATTACCCCAGAAAAATGTTACAACGTCCCTGTTGTCACGATGTATCAAAGACCCTCCTGGAACACAAAACTATTATGTATATTAAACCTGGTAATAACCTCCGGGAATACTAGTAACCAAATAAGTATTTGATCCCTTATACACAAATAATAGGCTTGTTACACAATTTGGGCAGCGTCCTGCCAAAAAACACTTAGGACAAGGTTTCTGACATTAAGTGTTTAAATGATTTAGGGGTTTCCAATGACCAGTCCTTCTGCTTAAAAACAAGGTTTTCAACCTGCTATGGTATGGTATTAATACAATATATGGGAGGGATCCTGGGCAATTTTAGCAAGTATCCTTGTCCTCTATATTTTGATACCTGATACCGGTTCTTTTATATTAATACCCGGAACCCTGGCCCCACCTAGGCAGCAGGCATTCCTGTTTATGAGCGGGCTGCATTACAATACCCGGAACCCTGGTGCCCCAATTAGGCGGCAGGCATTCCTATCTATGAGCGAGCTGTATTAAAATTCTCCTGGAACCCTGGCCCCCAATTAGGCAGCAGGCATTCCTATCTATGAGCGAGCTGTATTAAAATTCTCCTGGAACCCTGGCCCCCAATTAGGCAGCAGGCATTCCTGTTTAATGTCCCTATCTCTCAGGCAAGCTAATCAAAATAAATTAATCAATTATGCCTTGAGAGCTATAATGCAACGGGTTATAACATTGACAGAGTAAGCTGTTCAAAAATACTTTGAACAAGTAATTTTAAAGAAAGCTTACCTGTAATGTACCCCACTTATTCTGGTATCATCTGTAAGGTCCTCTGTTTCAGCCCCTCCGCATCAGCCCCTCTGCATCAGCCCCTCTTTCCCTCAATTGGACTTTGGCGGTCAATGGAAAAAAACCCTGTCTGTCCGGACAGATAATCAGACACCATACACCGTATGAGGTTTGATAAAGAATGCCTTTACTTCCGTTTCACAGAGCATATACAATACAAAAAAAGGGGAAGAACGCAATTGAACAACCAATCACATTCAACCATTTAAGCATTTTGTTATACAATTCAATATTGATCTGCAAGATTCATAATATTTCTTCTTTCGGACTCAACATAATATTTACTCTAAAAATGTCTCACGCAATATATGTCCTTGATAAGATTCTCAGTAAGTTTTTTGATAATATGGAAGTACAAAACAGCATACTTGTTATGGGAAGCAGACCCGTTACTAGAAGCCATGAGAACTAAAACTTGTTATGGAAACGTGTGAGTGTGAGATAAACAGAATTTACAGTGAGTTTCTACAGAAAGACAGAAAAACATCTATGTTACAATACTATTAACCACTTGACCACTGGGCACTTAAACACCCTTAATAACCAGACCAATTTTCAGCTTTCGGTGCTCTCACACTTTGAATGACAATTACTCAGTCATACAACACTGTACCCAAATGAAATTTTTGTCCTTTTTTTCACACAAATAGAGCTTTCTTTTGGTGGTATTTAATCACCGTTGAGTTTTTTTATTTTTTGCGCTATAAAAGAAAAAAGACAGAAAATTCGGTAAAAAAAATGAATTTTTCTTCGTTTCTGTTATAAAATTTAGCAAATTTTGTCATTTTTCTTGATAAATTTTGGCCAAAATTTATACTGCTACATATCCTTGGTAAAAATAAGTACAAATTGGGATATATTATTTGGTCGTTGTGAAAGTTTTAGAGTCCACAAGCTATGGTGCCAATATCTGAAAATTGATCACACCTGAAGTACTGATGGCCTATCTCATTTCTTGAGACCCTAACATGCCAGAAAAGTACAAATACCCCCCAAATGACCCCTTTTTGGAAAGAAGACATTCCAAGGTATTTGGAAAGAGGCATGGTGAGTTTTTTGAAGTTGTAATTTTTTCCCACAATTCTTTGCAAAATCAAGATTTTTTTTCTTATTTTTATTTTTTTCACAAAATTGTCATATTAGCAGGTTATTTCTCACACACAGCATATGCATACCACAAATTACACCCCAAAACACATTCTGCTATTACTCCCGAGTACGGCGATACCACATGTGTGAGACTTTTACACAGCGTGGCCACATACAGAGGCCCAACATGCAGGGAGCGCCATCAGGTGTTCTGGAGCACCCGGGACAATTCTGACATTTCTCTCCTACATGTAAAAATCATCATTTATTTGATAGAAAATTACATAGAACCCCAAAACATTATATATGTTTTTTTAGAAAAGACCCTAGAGAATACAATGGCGGTCGTTGCAACTTTTTATCTAGCACGGTACTTGCGCAGCAATTTTTCGAACGCGTTTTTTTGGGAGAAAAAAGTTTTGTGCTTTACAAAAAACAAAACTGTAAATTTAGCCCAATGTTTTTGCATAATGTGAAAGATGAAGTTACGCCGAGTAAATAGATACCTAACATGTCACCCTTCAAAATTGCACGCGCTCGTGGAATGGCGCCAAACTTCGCTACTTAAAAATCCCCATAGGCGGCGCTTTAAAACTTTTTACTGGTTACATGTTTTGAGTTACAGAGGAGGTCTAGGGCCAAAATTATTGTTCTCGCTCCAACGTTCGCAGCGATACCTCACATGTGTGGTTTGAACACCGTTTTCATATGTGGGCGGGACTTACGTATGCGTTCGCTTCTGCATGCGAGCGCACGGGGACAGGGGCGCTTTACATTTTTTTTTTTTATTGTTCATTTTACTTTATTTATTTTAGTTTGACACTTTTTTCCCCCAAAAAATTTTTTTGATCACTTTTATTCCTATTACAAGGAATGTAAACATCCCTTGTAATAGGAATATGGCATGACAGGTCCTCTTTACAGTGAGATATGGGGTCAATAAGACCCCACATCTCACCTCTAGGCTGGAAAGCCTGAAATAAAATAAAAAACGATCCTGGCTTTGATCGTAGCGAGCATTGCAGGGTATTGCAGGGTATCGCAGAATATCGCAGGATATGGCTGGGTATGGCATGGCAGGGTATGGCAGGGTATGGCAGGTAATGGCAGAGTATGGCAGGGTATGGCAGGGTATGGCATGGCAGGGTATGGCAGAGTATCGCAGGGTATGGCAGAGTATCGCAGGGTATCGCTGGGTATGGCAGGGTATCGCTGGGTATTATTGCAGGGTATGGCAGGGTATCGCAGGTAATGGCAGAGTATGGCAGGGTATGGCATGGCAGGGTATGGCAGAGTATCGCAGGGTATGGCAGAGTATTGCAGGGTATCGCAGGTAATGGCAGAGTATGGCAGGGTATGGCAGAGTATGGCAGGGTATGGCAGAGTATCGCAGGGTATGGCAGAGTATCGCAGGTAATGGCAGAGTATCGCAGGTAATGGCAGAGTATCGCAGGGTATGGCAGAGTATCGCAGGGAATGGCAGAGTATCACAGGGAATGGCAGAGTATCGCAGGGAATGGCAGAGTATCGCAGGGAATGGCAGATTTGGTATCCATCCATCCATGCTCAGCCATCCCTCCATACCCTGCAATACCCAGCAATACACTGCAGGCTATTGCTGTGTATTGCAGGCTATGGAGGGATGGCTGAGCATGGATGGATGGATGGATGGATCGGTGGCATGCAGAGCAGGCTGTGGGCACTACAGATCCCGCCCACAGCACTGCTGCCACCGATCCCTCCCCCTCTCCTCTCACACTGTACCGATCGGTACAGAGAGAGGAGGGGATAGGAACCGGCGTCATCAAATGACGCCGGTTTGCTTACATGTGATCGCTCCGTCATTTGACGGAGCGATCACGTGGTAAACGGCCGCGATGAGCGGCCGTTTACCGTGATCCGTGATCCGCCGGGTCCCCTGGACCTGGCGATCACGGATGTACTCGAGTGCGCGCCCCAGGGGGCGCGCAAGAGGGGAATTCCGGGAGGACGTCATATGACGCCCTCCCAGAGTTAAGCAACCGGCCTGTAGCCGTCATTCGGCTATGGGCCGGTTGTAAAGTGGTTAAATCTTGAAGGGTAACTCTACACTTCCCACGTTTCCTTACAGTAAACGGCCGCTATCAGCGGCTATTTACCGCCACGGATGTTCCCGAGTGCGCGCCCCAGGGGGGCGCGCGGGAGCAAGTTTCTGGGAGGACGTCCGTAGGACGTCCACTTACGAAAAACCCGACCGCGCTGTAGACGTCTTTCGACTATAGCGCGGTCGGCATGTGGTTAACAAGTTAAAGGTTGGGGCAGCATTTAATCTAAATGGTTTTATTTATTTTTAATTTTTTGTCTATTTTTTTATAATATTTTTTTAATTGTTTTAAAAAAAATTTGGTATAGTTTTTTTTTTTCTCCTTTTTTTTTCTTAAGGAAAAAGATTTTTCTTTCTTTCTTATATCACTTTATCTTTTTTTTTTGGTGATTATTCAGTTTTGCTTGGCTATGGTGAAATAAAAAAAAAAAAGAGGGGAGTATGGGGAACATTATATAGAGAACATTTAAAGCGATTAGAAATGTGGAGATAGAATATTAAAACTTCCCTATAGCATTTTGGGGATGGGTCAAGTTCCAACAGTTTGTGTTTTCCTCTTACGATAGGGGATAATCGTTTTGTATGAATTTAGGTCATTGTAGCTATTATCATGACAATAGTAACATTAGGGTTTAGCAACAGTCATGTGACTATTTTCTGTGTAAATGTGACATACAATCCTCTCTACAGTTCTAATATTGGGCAGTCAATCAGATGTGGTCATTGATCATTTTTTTTATGTTGGTCAGTTTTTCTTTTTGTGCCATAATAAGTTCAAAGAGCATTGCGTGAATATTATATAGAAATACTGGTACTGGTAATACTCATAGTGATTGGCAAATAGCAGGGAGTATATACAATTGTACTTAAGATTATTTTAGTTTGATTGTTCCTGAAGCCACTAGTGACTGGTGACATCACACTTATCCATGTTCTGAAATCAAGTTATTTTTGTCTGCGTAGGCGAGACTGCCTAATCTGTACTGAGAACTCTTAAGCCCCATACACACGGTCGGACTTTTTCATGGATTGTGTCCGATCGGACAATGTTGTTGAAAAATCAGACCGTGTGTATGCACCATCGGACAGTGTACGACGGTTTGTCCGACGGACAAAGTCTTATCTCCTGCTGGAAAGATTTGCCGTCAACACGGTCCGATCACACCAAATCCGATCGTGTGTACGGTTGTCCGACGGACAAAGTGCTACGCATGCTCAGAAGAAATTCTGTGACGGAAGCGCTCGGACAGGCAAAACTACCTTTCCTAATCGACACAGCACATTCGTCACGCTGCAATGTTAAAATGTCTTTAATGCAGCGCATTCTCTTTTTCTTTACAATGCAACAAGAATGACATGTTTTAGCTGCTCCTATTCACCCGCACTTCTCACAAACTTAGTTCTTTATTACTTTGCAGCATTTATACACTACATGTTTATTTTTACTCAGATCGTAAAAGAATCTTTGTTATATTTTTACCATGATTTTTTTTTTGTTAGTTTTTTTTTGGGGGAATACATATTTGAAGGTTTTTTTTTTTTTTTTTTTTGGAGGGGGGTTGTGTGTCTCAACTTATCAAAACCACATTATTAACATTTGTATTTCTTGCTTAAATTTACTAGGAGTTTGTTGGTTGTTGGTGCCCCTTGTTAATTCTACTTTAGGATTAGTGAAATGTACCTGCCTACTCAAAGAAAAACTGTCATTGTAGAAAAGTAAAACACAATAGTCAATGATTATTTCCAATCCAAAAACATTTATTTAGGTCTCAGCAACAAACCAAAGAGGAACGCAGCCATGGTGAAACTTGGGGAATTTGCAAAGCCTTGGACACCCATGGCAACCATCATTTTTCAGGCTTTAACAATTGGGGGCATGAAGAGTACCTATCTAAATCATAAGGGAGCGCAATCTGGTCCTGAAGTCCAAAACATCCGGAACTGCAGCAGATGCCATCTAGGTCCCCAGGCTCTGGTCCTATGAGAGGCTCCATCTTCTCTCAGACCAGACTTTTAATCAAGGTCATCACTCTCTTGTCTTCCTTGTACGCTTCCTTCCACGCCATGGTGCTGGTGCTGGTGGGGTGGCAGAAGGAGGAGGAGGAGGCGGAGCAAGATCACTCTCGCAAACATGTGTGAGGGGAGTCATCTCCCCAGCCATCCCTCATTTAGTATTTTGAGGATGACATCCTCACACATGCTGCGTTGCCCCGCCTCCATACCCGTCATTTTACTGCCAACCAAGGAGGCAAAGGCCTCCTCGTAGGTGGGTGTGGCATATAGGGAGACTGAGGCATCTCGGATCAGCTGGAGCGCTGACTCTCCCACCTCCCCCATGCTTTTCGCCCTTCTGTAGGGAAGGTGGAGGGGAGGGACTTGGGAGACAGTCAGGCTCCTACGCCTACCCCCCTGTTGGCTGCCACTACCCCCTGCCTCCTCCTGACTGCCACCTTCCACAGCCACCTCCTGGCTGAGGTCTTCCTGTGTATGAAAAAGGGACATAGTTTCAGTTATTTGTTCATCAAACACACACAATTCTCATCTAGTGACTGTTGCAAAATGTTTACAAATAGAAAACCATACAATTCTCAGCCCTGCAGTTTAGACTCTTCCCAAAAATGTCTCCAACACTACTGTCTGTTGATATGTCAATCACGTTAGGAACTAAGCAATTGGGGATCCAGAATTAACTGAACATCATTCATTATTCCCCAAAATGGTTACAAAACTACTATACCTGGAACAAGCTGGGCTCCTGCACATATTCCATACTGGAAGGCCCAGGTTGGTCCTCGGAAGCCTCATCAGGGGTGGCATGCGCGGAAGGACGCGTGCAAAGAAGAGTCGAGAGTGACTTCCTGACAGTAGCCTGGTCTTTGAGAAAGTGGAGCCTCTCATAGTACCAGAGCGTGGGGACATGGACATCAGCTGCTGCAGCTCCAGATGCTAGGGACTTCCGGACCTTATTGCGCTCCCGGAAATAGGTACTCTTCATGTTGTTAATCTTCACTTTTAAGTTTGCCACGGTTGCCATGGGCAGGTTAGGCTTTACAAATGCCACAAGTTTCAGCAGGGCTGCGTACCTCTTTGGTCTGTTGCTATAGTCACGATGTTTAGGTTGCCATAAGAGGGGGAATTCCCGGTATTTATCAATGAAGAGGGGGAGAAAACTCACGTCGTAGAAGGCCTCCATCACCTCTGCAAGACACAACACCACACCAAACAATATAAATAATGTCAGCCTAAACTCTCCTAATCTTCTCCATAAAGAAGCCTCAAGTTCTAATCAGTCTAGGCTAGTTATGTACCAACGTCAAATTGTACCTTCGTTTCTAGCGATCGTCTCGTGCGTGAGCTTTCTCTCCCCTCGTCTCCCAGATCGTGGCTACGACACAGGCGTGTGACGTTTTATATACAGTGCGCATGCGTCAAACTCCGCCCGCCCCTGACGATCTTTCTCGTCTATTCCCCACCCCTTCTCTTTACGGCGCAGTGGGGAGAGCACATGGCGGGGACACAGCAGGTGCGCCACAAATATCCCACCAACGAGGAGGACGAGGAAAGTCCGGAGGCACAAACGTCCCGATCCCGGAGCCTGAAATTCAAGGCCTCCAATATGTCATTTGGAGAAATGTTGGAGATGGTGGACATATTAAAGAGGAGCGACTATGATGGGAAGTATGGGCCTTACCTCAACCCCAATGTCCGCAAGGCCAAGATCATGTCTAAAGTTGTGAGGAGGCTGTACAATAATTTTGGGGTACAACGATCCAAGGAGCAACTGAGGAAACGCTGGTCAGACCTGAAACTGAGGGAGGCCGATCAGTACAGAAAGATCAAGCGAATTCTTCAAAAAAGTAAGTAGTTGTGTTTTGTTTTTTTTTTTTTTTTTTTTTTTTTTTCCACCTCAGCGAACATTAAAGAGACTTTCATTCAACTTAACGTTCATTTTCGTCTCTTCCTTTAAGTCACATCATTTGTGGTGTTTTTTTTTTATTTTTTTTCGTTTATAAATCGTTTACAAATAATTTTCCCACTCCCCCCACCCCCCCCCCCCCCCCCCCCCCACCTTGCATAGCTTCCTTTTTTTTTTTTTTTTTTTTTTTTTTTTTTTCCTTTTTCTTTTTCTTTATTTTCCCTTTCCCTACCTCCTTTTTCCCAAATATCTACCCTTCTATACAGCAATGTTTATCGAGTAATCTCCTCCACATATCTCCACGTGTCTTTAAATTCCTTCCACGCTGTCCATTTATCCCTCTCTTCTCCCCCCGTTTCTCTTTCCTCCCCATTCATCTCTATATTTTCTAAAATTTGTATCTTACTCATTTGGAATATTAAATCCCTAATGCTGGGGCTTTCTGCCTCCCTCCATTTTTTTGGAATGAGGTTTTTTGCAACATTTAAAAAAATGGGTATCAATGAATTTTTATATTGTTTAACGGGAAGGTCCGTCCCGTGAAACAAGCATATCCATGGATCGTCTGCTATTTCCGCCCCTATGACCTCCTTTATAAGCTGACGGACTTCCTTCCAATATTTCTTGATGGTGGGGCACTCCCACCAGATGTGGGCCGCGGTTCCTAGTTGTTTGCATCCACGCCAGCATTCTGATGACTGATCTATTACAAATCGGCTGGTTTTGTCTGGTGTCAAGTACCATCTTGCGAGGCATTTGTAATTTGTCTCTAACATCCTATTATCTATCACCGAGCTGTGTAATAATTTTAAAAATTTTTTCAGTTTCTGTGCACTACAACGTGTCCCTAATTCATTTTCCCATTTTTGGATGTAAGGCGGGTCCCCCAAGTCGTCACCCTCTGTTTGCATTTTATATATCCGCCCTATGTTTTTCCTTGAGTTTCCCTTTAGACAAAGTTTTTCTAATGGTCTATACTGCTCTTTGTCTCTTAATGGATGGGGGAGTTTTTCAGTAAAGTGACTAAGTTGGAGGAACCGCCAGACATCCAATTTCATTAAACCCGTGTCCTTATTTAGTGTTTGGTACGTTTTAATTTTACCTTGGTGTATTATGTCCTTCAGTTGTGCGTTTTCTTTTTTTAACCAATTTCCCCCCACTTCCTTTTTCCCAGGTGCGAAAAAATCGTTTTGCTTCAAATATATTAATGGGGAATTATATGTCCATTTTTTTTGTGCGTGAATCCGATCCCAAGTTTTTAGTGCTGTATATGTGATTTCGTGAGTCCCTGTCCCCATACGCCTAAAGTGTGGAGGGTTCCAAATTATTCGTCCCAGCTGTGTGCCACTCATTTCTTTTTCTAAGTGCGTTCCAGCGTGAAGATGGCATCAGTTGAACGCATGGTGTATGCTCGGGTGCCTGACACTCCCGCTAGGAGCACCCTAATGACAAACCCTCATGAGAATCGTCAAGGAGAACGGGAACCCCGGGAGGTTCGCTGTTGGTCCTGCCAACAACTGGGTCATATGGCGGCCCAGTGTCCAAGACGGGAGGAGCCAATGGAGTGTGACATGGCTCGACATGGCTCTATGTTTGCTTTTGCCACTGGTCCCATGGACAGCCTAAGCCCACTTGAGACTGTGGTGCGGGTTAATGGAAAGAGGGTTGTAGCACTTCTTGACTCTGGGAGTGGGGTTACCCTGCTCCGATCGGACAGGTTACAGGGTAATCTGATACCCAGGAAAAAAATTGGAGTGGTCTCTGTACATGGGGTTGTCAGGGACTATCCAATGGCCCATGTAAACCTGTCCACAACCGCAGGAACTGCTACACTTAGAGTTGGGGTGATCCCGGGGTTACCCCATGATTTGCTAATTGGGCGAGACTGCCCCCTGTTTTGGGACTTGTGTGAACAAAAGTTCAAAGGTTCAGGGGCCTCCCCTAAAAAGAAGAAACCCCCATGTGAAGTGTTAAATACTGTGTTGCAGGAGGTAAAGGGTAAAGAAATATGTGAACCTGCAGGAGCTGACCTAGATCCTCTGGAGGTGTTTGTAGGGTTGGAGGCCGAGAGTTCTCCCTCTGGGCCTGATTTGTCATATCTTGGGGGTTCCCGAAGTGATTTTATTGGTGCCCAGAGGAAGGACTCCCCTTTGGTCCCCGCCAGGGAACAGGTCACATCATTGAGTGGCGAGACACAGCATCCTGCGGAAGATATGCGATCTCCCCGAGTTGCTGTGCATCATACTCTATGCTACAGAGTAGCTAAAATTCGCAAAGTGCTTAAACATGGGCATAACCCATTAGCGAGGACCCGGAGGGGGGTGGCCTACCGGTCTGCCAGGGTCAGAGAGTCCAAACCCGGGGATCAAGTGCTAGTGGTTGAACCTACTGTGGAGAACAGGTGTCTCGCAGAGGGACAGGAACCCTCTGAGATGGTAGAAAATGTTGGCGCTGGTCTCAGTGGTAACGAAGGTAGAATCTGTGCTGATGACTTTTTACAGCCGATGCTACCAGACGACCACATTGAGGATTGCCTGGCTGAATTTGAAAACATGGCATCGCTTAAAAACTGGCCCAGAAGCCGCTGGGCTGAATTGGTGCAACCCCTCCTCACAGAGGAGTACCAGGAAGTGTACCGCCTAATGGAAACTGATAAAAATGACTATGATAGGTTTACAGCAGAAATCTGGTCTAGAATTTATGTGGATTCAGAGGAGGAAGGGGGCATAGACCTGGGTCTATGCCCACTGGATTTGTGGTGTCCAGACCCCTGGCCTGGAACAGAGGGGGGGGATATGTAGAGGGTCAGCCTGGGGCAGTATTAAGAAGGGGTTAATCAAAGAAGGCAGGTTCTTCCCCTTCAGACCTGCTTATTATCAGGTGTGCTGAAAGTGTCAGTGAGGAGCTGTTTGAGTAGGAGAGAGAGACACACAACAGGACGCTGTGTGGAAATGTCCATTGCTGGATGGTGAACTTTCTGGGTGAGCTTATAAACCACATAAAGACTGTAGCTCTGATTGGAGCCATGAACTGTTCCTTATAAGCTTGTGTGCTGCTGAACTGTGCCGGTGTGCACATCCGTGTGATAAGACAAGTCTGTCTGGCCTTATGTCTACTTTTGGTTTGCTGTTTTGCTGAATAAAGCCATTTTTATTTCACTGGACTGTCTCTGAGCCAGCTCTTCACCCCCTGATCCCCTACAATATATATATATATATATATATATATAAAACTGAATATACATACACATCAAATGAAGTATATATATATATATATATATATATATATATATATATATATATATATGGTATTCATATAAACATTATATATAAAAAATATGCAGTACATTCATAGACCAATACTGCATGACAATTATGAATTATTAATGCTTAAAATGAAGTATATATATTTAAAAAAGGGGAGAAAGATAGATATACAATTAATGTAATTTAAAAACGGGTGCATGTACCAAGCTATAGTGAATAGACCTAGTTATACCTAAACGGGGAAAAGAAAAATAATATTAAACAAAATAAAAATAAATATAAATTTAAAAATTAAATAAATACAAATATATATAAAAATAAATAAATAGATATAACATAACAAATAACAATATATATAAAAATAAATCTAAAAATAAATTGAAATATAAAGAAAAAAAAATAATGAGTTGAATTAGGTATAGCCCTTTATTGATTAGTTTAATTAGGAAAGAGCCTAACTTAGTTTATTGATGAAACATAAAAAATTTATTAAACAACTATCATTATAGTTATCCTATAAAGTAGTCAGGGGCAATGATTTGAAAACTCATGAATCCTATTGTTATATAAAGGGCTTTTTTGGGTGAATCTTGTTTGGATATTTTTAGAAGAATAAATTGCACATAACAAATTATATTGTGCACTCTTGTGTTATAGCTAATAAGCAATACTGTATGTTTATATGGCGTAATTTATTTAATGGGGCCAAAAACACCCTCAAGTACAGTTACAATATAATGGTTACTTACTATTAAGAGGAGCCACCCACCACCCCAGCTATCTTATAATGCCATCAAAGCAAACTGATAACCCATAGAGGAAAAAAGGAACAAAAAGGATATTGTAAAATAATGTCATAGTATAGTGGACACCTCCAGTTCTTCATTTAGCCCTCCAGGGGAAAAGGTATTAGGGAAATATATATCCAGTTGGGTTCACGTCCACAGAGCCTCTGAGAGATTTTTGGGCATTTGTTCAATGATCCAAACCTCTAGACCATCGGTGGACTTATTGTGATGTTCGTAAAAATGATGAGAAACACTATACCTGACCTTACCTTCCTTGACGTTTCTCCGATGCTCATCAAATGTTTGTCGGAGTGGGCAAATGGTGCGCCCTTCATATGGTAGGTGGCAGGGACAACTAAGACAATAGACCACATGATCTGAAGAACAGTTGTAGAATTCTCCCATACTGTAAGTTTTTTTACCTTTGTGACAAATTGCTTCTTACCGTGTTGGACAAATGCACAAGTTTTGCATAATGTTTTTTTGCATTAGAACATCCTCTGCAGTGGTATTAAACAAATATGCGGGTAGGGAGTCCTAAGACGAGGTTTTAGCTTACTGGGTGCAATTTTATTCTTTAGATTGGGTGCCCTTCTGTATGTTACTCTGGGTAAATTGGGGAAAAGGGGTTTAAGATGTGGATCCTCTAAAAATAATACTGTCGGCAAAATTGTCCTTTTGGAATATTTTTTGTCCACTTATGGTAATGACAGCTCTTATAATGTAGCAGAGAATTATCAGCTATGGGTTTGTAATAGTTCTTGGTATGAATTTCATAATTCGTGTGGTGTAGTTCTAATCAAGAAAAGCTAACTTATTAGGATCTGTGACATAGGTGAAAGATAGACCATGTGGGATGTCATTGCAGTGTTTTACAAAATCTTGGATGCCATCACTGGAGCCATCCCAAATGATCATCTATATATCTACTGTAGAATGTCAGATATTTAGAATAGGGGTTGTTGTGCCATATCGATTGAGACTCCCATAGACCCATAACTTAATTTGCGTAAGAAGGTGCAAAATTAGCGCCCATGGCGGTTCCTTGTACCTGCAAATAATATTGGTCATCAAAACTAAAATAATTGTGGGTCAGGCATGAATCTGGTACATTCTAAAATAAACTCAGCTTTTCCATGACTCATATATAGGTCATTGGATAAAAAATGGTCCAAGGCTGCCAGTCCAAAGTCATGAGGGATGGATGTATATACATCTAACAACATCCAGATGCAATTACTATCCAATGTGTATGGTGTCAATTGTTCTAATAAATGAGCACCATCTCTGATGAAGGACTGCCGACCCTGGGCTAGAGGCTGTAGGTAATGATCAATATACTCGGAGAGACCAGAAGTGATACTGTCCATTGCTGCTATAATTGGCCTGCCCAGACGTTTGGTCTGACTTTTGTGGATTTTTCAGGATATGATAAAAGTAGGGTGTGTGATAGAAATTCCTACTTAAAAAGGAGGCTTCTACTTTATTATGTTGTGTGGCATGATCGATTAGATTGTTGATATCTACTTTATATTCGGGCAATGGGTCTCTGCTTAATTTGCAGTAAGTGGATCGATCAGCAAGTAAACGATTAGCTTCTTGAATGTAATTGGCACGATCCTGAAATACAAACCCCCTACCTTTGTCAGCTGTTTTGATGATTAAGTCATAATTTTTCATTAAAGATTGAAGTGCTACATTTTCTTGAGAAATTAGGTGGCCAAGGTCTTATTGGTGTGATACTGGTTGTGAACATAATTTTTTTCAAATTATAAAAAAAAGTAGAAGCCTTCTTATTAAGTAGGGATTTCTATCGCACACCCTACTTTTATCATATCCCGAAAACCAACAAAAGTCAGACCGATCCTTTGGGTAGGCCCATTATAGCAGCAATGGACAATATCACTTCTGGTCTGTCCAAGTATATTGATCATTACCTACAGCCTTTGGCCCAGGGTCTGCAGTCCTACATCAGAGATGGTGCTCATTTATTAGAACACTTGACCCCATACAAATGGGATAGTACTTACATCTGGATGTCGTTAGATGTAAATTAATTATATACATCCATCTGTCAGGGAACGTTGTCCAGTGGATCTGCTGCTGAGCGCCCTGGGGTGCGCCGGTGTGCGCCGGGGCGCGCTGGCGCTCGCGGGCGCGTGCCTGTGCGCGCTGATGTGCGCATGCGCGTGCGTGCGCGTGCGTGCGGGTGCGCGGGCGCGCGCGGGCGCGGCGTTTGGCGCCAATCGGCCTATTTAGGCTGAGTTCACTGGGCGCTCGGTGCTGTCCGATCGTCAGCTCCTAGTGTTCCGTTACCTGCTTCCTGTATCCCGTGTGACCTCCTGACCCCCGGCCTGATCCTGCACCTGTCTGTCTGCTGCCTGCCTGTTGACCTCGGCCTGTCCCTGACTCCGCTTCTGCCTGCTCCCTTGTACTACGCTGCCCGCTTGTTGCCAACCTCTGCCTGTGACCCGGACCTGGATACGCTTCTCCTCGGTACCGTGCCTGTGTGTGGAAGTGCTCCGCCAAGAACCTGCTCTGCACCTGCTGTCTGCTCCCCTCCATCTGGAGGACCACTGACTCCATCCCAGCAAACTTCCGGGGTCATCTCCCGGCAACGACCCGCCAGGCGCTCATACCACTCTGTGCTCTCGTGTCCCCTGTCCCCACTTCCAGGGGGCCGAGAACCAGATACGTACGGGAGGCCTTCCCCTGCTACATCGGGCTCACCTGTCTGGCGCGTGAAGTATGACAGTATCGGACAGCCATGTCTGAGTCCGAGCAGGGGGTCTCTCCCATGGAGGACTTGTGTAGACACCTGGCGGGTCTCACACAAGCTGTGGAAAATCTTCAAGAGTCCTACACCAGACTGGAAGGACAGGTCCAGGTCCTCGCATCCCCCGCGCGCCAGCAAGCTGCTCCCGGGGCTGGACCAGCACCCTCAGTAGTGATGCTACCCCCGGAACCCAAGGTACCAATCCCCGAGAGATTCTCTGGAGACCGTAGGAAATTCCGGTCATTCTGCAGTGCCTGCGAGCTCTACTTTGCGTTGCAACCACGCACCTTCTCTTTGGAGGCAACCAAGGTGGGCTTCGTTATCTCTCTCCTGTCCGGGGAGCCTCAGACCTGGGCCCACCGCCTCTTGCGACAAAAGCCGCCCGTTCTGGATAACCTGGGCGCCTTCTTTGCCACCATGGCCCAGCTTTACGAGGACCCCCAACTAAAAGCGACTGCCGAGACCGCTCTGCACGCTCTGCAACAGGGGCGTAGAGCTGTTGAAGATTATGTAGCCGAATTCAGACACTGGGGTTCCGACACGGAATGGAATGACGCGGCTCTGTGCTACCAATTCCGCATGGGATTGTCAGAGTCCCTAAAGGACGAACTGGCACGGGTTGGCGTTCCACAGTCCCTGGAAGAGTTGATTAACGTATCTATCCAGATTGACCGGCGACTCAGAGAACGTCGTTCAGAGAGGGTCACCAATCAGTACCGGCCCACCTGGGTCCTCCCCAAAGTCCCCAGTGCACCCGGGCCTTTCCGCCCAGCCTCCTTTGCTCCCTCTGCTTCAGTACCTGATACTTCGGAGCCCATGCAGCTCGGGCTTATCCGTCCCTCACTCACCGTGGAAGAACGGCAACGCCGAAGGATCAACAACCTGTGCATGTACTGTGGCGAACCGGGTCACTATGTGAGAGCTTGTCCCAATAAGACACGTAAGTCACCTCTAGTTTCTCCTAAGTCTGCACCTCCCTTGCCTAAACTTGCATCTCACCTTGCTCTCTCTGTTGTCCTACAGCTTTCCGACAAGGATATCCCAGTACCAGTCATAATTGACTCCGGAGCCTGTAGCTGCTTTATCGACCTTACCTTCGCCACCCACCACCACATTCCTCTCCGATCTAAGACTCAAAGCCTCGCAGTACACTTGGCAGATGGCACCACTCTCAGCTCTGGTCCCGTTACACAGGAAACCGTTCCCCTACTGGCTACCATGGGCTCGGCCCATCGGGAGCTCCTGTGCTTGGATGCCATTTCGTCTCCTCTCTTCCCCATTATACTGGGAATGCCGTGGTTAAAGGCCCACAACCCTAGCATCGATTGGGTCACAGGAGAAATCAAGTTTGCCTCCGGATACTGCCAGCAGCATTGCTTACACCAGCTGCCTGCGGGGTCATCCCCACTGTTGTATCTGGACGTTGATGTCGAGTTGCAACAAGCAATTCCAGCACCTTATCGGGACTTTCTGGATGTTTTTAGCAAAAAGGGGGCGGAGACCTTGCCACCGCACAGGCCCTACGATTGCCCGATAGAGCTTTTGCCCGGGACCGAAGTTCCCTTCGGGAGGATCTTCCCACTCACTGAGCAGGAGTTGGCAACTCTGAAGGTTTATATAGATGAAAACCTCGCCAAGGGGTTTATCCGTCCGTCTACCTCTCCGGCCGGGGCCGGAATCTTCTTTGTCGAAAAGAAAGACCACTCCTTACGGCCGTGTATCGACTACCGGGAGCTCAACAAAATAACGATTAAAAACCGTTACCCGCTGCCCCTGGTACCGGAGCTCTTCCAAAGACTAGGATCTGCAGTGGTCTTTACCAAGCTCGACCTCCGTGGGGCCTATAACTTGATTCGCATCAGAGAGGGGGATGAGTGGAAGACTGCCTTCCGTACTCGTTTCGGGCACTTCGAGTACCTTGTCATGCCTTTCGGTCTGTGCAACGCGCCTGCAACCTTTCAGCATTTTGTTAACGACATTTTTCATGATCTATTGGACTTATACGTTATAGTTTACCTGGATGACATCCTGATTTTTTCTTCATCTGTCCCCGACCACCGCAGGAACGTGCGAAATGTTCTCCTTCGGCTCAGGCAGCACGGGCTTTACGCCAAACTGGAGAAATGTGAATTCGAACTACAAACCATACAGTTTCTTGGCCTAGTCATCTCCATCGATGGTATCAAGATGGACCCTCAAAAGGTGTCCGCCATCCTGGAATGGCCTGCCCCAACTGATAAAAAGGGAGTCCAACGCTTCGTAGGCTTTGCTAACTTTTACCGGAAATTTATCAGGAATTTTTCTGCAATTATCTCCCCCATCACTGACCTCACCAAGCAAGGAAATCGTTTTTTCTGGTCCCCTGGTGCACAAGTAGCCTTTGAAAGGTTGAAGGAACTGTTCACTTCCGCGTCCATCCTGAAACACCCTGACCCTGTGTTGCCCTTCGTCCTTGAAGTGGACGCCTCAGAAATCGCTGTGGGGGCCGTGCTCTCCCAGCGACAAGGGGCCAAGGCCCTTCTGTTTCCGGTGGCCTTCTTCTCCCGCAAACTCTCTACGGCAGAGAGAAATTATGACGTGGGGGACCGGGAGCTCCTGGCCATCAAGGCCGCCTTAGAAGAGTGGCGCTACTTACTGGAAGGCGCTGCACACCCCATCTTGGTCTATACCGACCACAAGAACCTGGAATACCTGCGGACGGCTAAAAGGCTGAGGCCACGACAGGCAAGATGGGCTCTATTCTTTTCCAGGTTCTTGTTCCACATTACTTATAGACCCGGCTCAAAAAATACTAAAGCTGACGCTTTGTCTCGTATGTTTCATGAGGCTGAAGTACCTCTACCCCCGGACACTATCCTGTCAGCCGGAAACTTCTTGCTACTCCAGGGGGACCTCCTATCCCGCCTGAAACAAGCTTCGGTGGAATGGACCCCACCCGTTGGAGACGAGGTTAAGATGTTGGATGGGGTGTTCTGGTATAAGGACAAGATACTGGTCCCCGAAGGCCTGAGGGTGGAGGTTATGGGACTCTGTCACGACCATAAGTTGGCCGGACATTTCGGTACCCGGAAGACCACAGAATTGGTGCAGCGCACGTTCTGGTGGCCGCAGTTGACGAAGGACTGCAAAACCTATGTGGAAACCTGTACCACCTGTGCCCGGAGCAAGACGTCCCGTGCCAAGACATGGGGCTTGCTAAAACCCCTGCCCGTTCCGGAAAGACCTTGGAGGATGATATCCATGGATTTTATCGTGGAACTCCCTTTAGCGGAGGGATTCTCCACCATCTTCGTTGTGGTCGACAGGTTGTCGAAGATGGCCCATTTCCTACCCATGAAGGGTACCCCTTCGGCCTTGGAAACAGCAAGGATCTTCGTCAAGGAGATAGTGAGGCTGCATGGAGTCCCCGCAAGCATCGTGTCTGATCGCGGTGTTCAATTTACCTCCAAGTTCTGGAAGGCCCTCTGCAGCTCCCTGGAGATCGAGTTGGCATTCTCGTCCGCCTATCACCCCCAGACGAACGGGCAGACGGAGAGAACTAACCAGACCCTGGAGCAGTACCTCCGCTGCTTCTCTGCCTTCTCGCAGGACGATTGGGCCTCGCTACTACCCATGGCCGAGTTTGCGTACAATAATTCTCTGCACTCCGCGATCAAGCAAACGCCCTTCTTCGCCAACTATGGCTACCACCCAACTTTCCTGCCTGGTTCCATACCTGAATGTTCTATCCCTGCAGTGTCCGAAATGATGGACTTTTTTCGGACCAACAACCAAGCGCTACAGGAAACAATGACTCGAACCCAGGAGTACTATAAAAGGATGTTCGACAGGAAAAGGCGAGGTGAGCTCATCCTGAGGTCCGGTGACCAAGTCTGGCTCTCAACCGTCAACTTAAAGATGGCTTGCCCCTCAAGGAAACTTGGCCCCAGATTCCTGGGCCCCTTTCCGGTCAAAAGGAAAGTGAATGAGGTGACTTACGAGCTCGACTTACCCGGTTCGCTGAAGATCCACCCAGTCTTTCACGTCTCCCTGCTAAAACCTGTTGTCTCTAACCCCTTTACCGGACGTAACACAGGCCCACCTGAACCTGTAACTGTGGATGGTGAAGAGGAATTTGAGGTGGAAACGATAGTGGATTGTAGGAAAAGGGGCAACCAAGTCCAGTACTTGATCAAGTGGAAAGGATATGGCCCGGAGGACAATTCCTGGGAGCCTGAAGACAACTTACATGCGGAGCAACTTCTGAGAGCCTTTAAAGTCACCCACGCTGATAGACTGGACCGGATGGGCATCCGGAGACTGCCCTTAAGGGGGGGGCACTGTCAGGGAACGTTGTCCAGTGGATCTGCTGCTGAGCGCCCTGGGGTGCGCCGGTGTGCGCCGGGGCGCGCTGGCGCTCGCGGGCGCGTGCCTGTGCGCGCTGATGTGCGCGTGCGCGTGCGTGCGGTGCGCGGGCGCGCGTTGGCGCGCGCGCGGGCGTGGCGTTTGGCGCCAATCGGCCTATTTAGGCTGAGTTCACTGGGCGCTCGGTGCTGTCCGATCGTCAGCTCCTAGTGTTCCGTTACCTGCTTCCTGTATCCCGTGTGACCTCCTGACCCCCGGCCTGATCCTGCACCTGTCTGTCTGCTGCCTGCCTGTTGACCTCGACCTGTCCCTGACTCCGCTTCTGCCTGCTCCCTTGTACTACGCTGCCCGCTTGTTGCCAACCTCTGCCTGTGACCCGGACCTGGATACGCTTCTCCTCGGTACCGTGCCTGTGTGTGGAAGTGCTCCGCCAAGAACCTGCTCTGCACCTGCTGTCTGCTCCCCTCCATCTGGAGGACCACTGACTCCATCCCAGCAAACTTCCGGGGTCATCTCCCGTCAACGACCCGCCAGGCGCTCATACCACTCTGTGCTCTCGTGTCCCCTGTCCCCACTTCCAGGGGGCCGAGAACCAGATACGTACGGGAGGCCTTCCCCTGCTACATCGGGCTCACCTGTCTGGCGCGTGAAGTCTGACACCATCCCTCATGAATTTGGACTGGCAGCCTTGGACCATTTTTTATCCAATGACCCATATATGAGTCATGAACAAGCAGAGTTTATTTTAGAATGTACCAGATTCTGTCTGACCCACAATTATTTTAGTTTTGATGACCAATATTATTCACAGGTACTGCCATGGGTGCTAATTTTGCACCTTGTTATGCAAATTTAGCTATGGGTCTATGGGAGTCTCAATCGATATGGCACAACAACCCCTATTCTAAACATCTGACGTTCTACGGCAGATATATAGATGATATCATTATCATTTGGGATGGCTCCAGTGATAAAAATAGAGTTTTTAAAGACCAACACTGATCAACATGCCCATGTGGTATCCCTAAGATTGCAGATTCACCAGTATATGGTGCAGTCTCCGTGCCTGGGTACAATAACTATAAAAGGGGGTGATACAGAGGGAAGAGTCCCTCTGAATAACCCCCCTTTATAGTTATTGGCTGCAGTTATAGCATCCAAGATGTTGTTAAACACTGCAATGACAACCCGCATGGTCTATCTTTCACTTATGTCACAGATCTTGAAAAGTTAGCTTTTCTTGATTTAGAACTTCACCACACAAATGATAAAAATTCATGCCAAGAACTATTACAAACCCACAGCTGGTAATTATCTGCTACATTATAAGAGCTGTCATTACCATATGTGGACAAAAAATATTCCAAAAGGACAATTTTGCCAACTTAGGCGAAACTGTACCAAAACAACAGATTACAATAGAACAAAGTATTTTCCTTAAGAATACATTTACAGATAAAGGTTATCCAGAATCTCTGATTAACCAGGCCTATACATATTATTTACAAGATGAACTTCCCAAAAAAGAAAAAGAAGCTTTTGATCAATCTGTTTTACCACTAGGTTCCACTTCGATTACAAAAAAGATGGAATCAATTCTTAAAAAACATTGGCCTATATTATTAGAGGATCCACATCTTAAACCCCTTCCCCCCAAATTAACCCAGAGTAACATACAGAAAGGCACCCAATCTAAAGAATAAAATTGCACCCAGTAAGATAAAACCTCATCTTAGGACTCCCCATTTTTTTGCTTCTAACTTAGGATGTTGGCACTATGAAGTAATCACTGATACCCTCTATCTTGTCATTTTTCCGAACATCACAATAAGTTCACCAAAGGTCTAGTGGTTTGGATCATTGAACAGATGCCCAAAAATCTCTCAGAGGCTGAGAGGTTTCACAGGCTCTGTGAACGTGAACCAAACTAAATATATATTCCCTTGATACCTTGTCCCTGAGGTGTCCACTATACTATGACATTCTTTTACAATAGCCTTTTGTTCCCCTTTTCCTTTAGGTGTTATCAGTTTGCTTTGATGGCATTATAAGATAGCAGGGGTGGTGGGCGGCTCCTCCTAATAGTAAGTAACCATTATATTGTAACTGTACTTGAGGATCCATAGTGTTTTTGGCCCCATTAAATAAATTCATCATATAAACATATGTCTTATTAGCTATAACACAAGAGTGCACAATATAATTTGTAATGTGCAATTTATTCTTCTAAAAATATCCAAACAAGATTCACCCAAAAAAGCCTGTTATATAACAATAGTTATACTTAGTTGACTGCTTAATAGGATAACTATAATGATGTTGTTTAATAAATTTTTTGTGTTTCATCAAATTTAATAAACTAAGTTAGGGTCTTTCCTAATTAAACTAATCAATATAGTTCTATACCTAGTTCCCTAATAACATTTACATTCAACTCATTATTATTATTATTATTATTATTTTATTTATATTTACATTTATTTAAATCTTTATTTGTTATTTTTATATCTATTTATTATTTTGTATATTTACTTTTATTTCTATTTACATTTTTATTTATGTAATCTGTTTCATTTATATATTTTTTTATTTTTATTTTGTTTTTTCTTTTCTTTTCCCCGTTTAGGTAGAACTAGGTCTATTCACTATAGCTTGGTACATGCACCCGTTTTTATTTAAAATTAATTGTATATCCTTCTCCTCTTTTTTTAAATATATATATATATATATATATACATAATTTTAAGCATTATTAATTCATAATTGTCATGCAATATTGGTCTATGAATGTATTAAATGCGTTTACTGCATATTTTTTTTATATATAATGTTTATATGAATATTTTTATATATATTTCATTTGAAGTGTATGTATATTCTTTATGTATGTGTGTGTGTGTGTGTGTATATATATATATATATATATGTATATATATGTATATATATATATATATATATATATATATATATATATATATATATATAATTACCTATATCAGTATTGATGCAGGGTGTTTAGTTTCTACATGTTGGAAAGAGATTAGCACTCTCTCCACAAGATGGCAGTAGACCAAGGCACTTATAGGGCTGTCTTTAGTCTATGTTACATCAGCTTGACAAAGGAGCACGCACTGTGTACACGTTTCTTAGTGCGCATGCTCCAAAATGCACCGCGAGCACGTCAGTGACACCATCACGCCCAACCTTGCGTTCGAGCCCTCTCCATCGAGCTCCAGCTGCTCTCCAAGCCTCATTCTTGATCCCACTCGATCATCAAGCATCCTGCGGGTGAGGACAGCTATCTCCCGCCACCTGTCACTGCTCACCTGGGCTCTCCCATCCAACCAGGACGCTGGAGACCTGAACAAAGCCAGAATTGATCGGGTCTCGGATCTAGTAAATCCGCAAGAGATGCCATGACAGTGATCAGATTTTTTTTTTTTATAAAAGGGACAGTGTAAAAGAAAAAAAACTGAAATAAAATAAAAAACAAACAAAAAAAAAGATTTAAAGCGCCCCATCCCACCGTACACATGTGAGGTATCACCACGATCGATAGAGTGAGAGCACTA
The DNA here is from genome assembly GCA_028564925.1 of Lithobates sylvaticus. Taxonomy (NCBI): domain Eukaryota; kingdom Metazoa; phylum Chordata; class Amphibia; order Anura; family Ranidae; genus Lithobates; species Lithobates sylvaticus. The sequence goes on from CM053031.1 coordinate 130,324,273, forward strand.
ATTCTAGTGCAAGACCTTCTCTGTAAGCCCCCGTACACACGGTCGGAAATTCCGACCACAAAATCCCTCCGTTTTTTTCCGACGGATTTTGTCCGAAACTGGTGTTGCATACACACGGTTGGACAAAGTTGTCGGAAAATCCGATCATCCGAACATGGTGACGTTCGTTGCGTACGACGGAACTACGTAGAGGCTAGTAGCCAATAGCTTTGGTCTCGTAAAATCTGAGCATGCATGGCACTTTGTCCGTCGGAATTCTCTACACACGATCGGAAAAAGTCTGATCGGATTTTGTTGTCGGAAAATTTGAGATCCAGCTTTCAAATTTTTTCAGTCGGAAATTCCGATGGAAAAAGCCTGCTAGAGCCCACACACCATTGGATTTTCCGACAACATGGTCCGATCAGACTTTTTCCATTGGAATTTCCAACCGTGTCTACGGGGCATAACTCTAAACTGGTAATCTGTAGATTACCTATCTTGAAGAGATTTGTAAGTACCGTAGTTTGTCGCTATTTCATGAGTGAGCGCAATTTTAAAGCATAACATGGGGGGAGGCTGTGTAACATGTAGGGGGGGCTGTGTAATGTAAAGGGGTCCAGAGGTATGGGGGCTGTGTAATGTAAAGGGGTCCAGAAGTACGGGGGCTGTGTAATGTAAAGGGGTCCAGATTATTATCTTAATTTATTAGCAGGTGAATGCGGCCCTCCATGCATTCACATAAATTGAATCCGATGGTTGCTGATCCCTGACTTACATGCTGGTTCCCAAAAACTCATAGTGATATCCACTCCTCAGGATCTCATGCCTCTTCACTTTCATCACTTAGACCCTTTTGACACTGTGCCGGCACCGGCATCAGCGGTAAAGCGGCGCTATTTTAGCGCCGCTTTACCGTAGTTTTAGCGTCGCTATTCGGAGCATGCGTCAAATTGAAATCAATGGGGTAGCGCTGCTATACCACCGGCAAAATGCAGCTGCGGCTGCGTTTTGCGCATGGATTTAAACCCTTTTTGGCCACTAGCGGGGGGTTAAAACCCCCAGTATAGCAGCGCTGCCCCATTGATTTCAATGGGGAGGAGTGGTGGAGGAGCGGTGAGTTCACCGCTCCTTCACCGCTCCAAAGAAGCTGCTGGCAGGACTTTTTCTTACGCCCTGCCAGCGCACCACTCCAGTGTGAAAGCCTGCAGGCTTTCACACTGAAGTGAATGGAGCAGCTGTTTAAGGGTGGTTTGCGCTATTTTTAACGCTGTAGCACTTGCAAAACGCGGTCTTATGCCACGTACACACGATCAGATTTTCCATCGGAATTCCGCTCAAGCTTGGCTTGCATACACACGGTCACAAAAAGTTCTCTGAACTTTCGTCAAGAACGCGGTGATGTACAACACTACGACGAGCTAAGAAAATTAGGTTCAATGCTCCAAAGCATGCGTTGAATTGTTTCTGAGCATGCGTAGGAATTTTGTGCGTCTGAATTGGTGCAGACGATCGGAATTTCCGATCTGAACTTTTTCCGACCAAAAAATTAAGAACCTGCTCTAAATCTTTTGCTGGCAGGAATTCCGCCAGCAAAAGTCCGATGGAGCATACACACAGTTGGAATTTCTGACCAAAAGCTCACAACGGACTTTTGCTGGCAGAATTTCCGAGTGTGTGTACGGGGAATTAGGCTGCATTCACACTTTTAGCATAGAGGGAACAAGCGGTCCTGCTCATGATTTTGGTTGAGTAATTGCCACGCAATTTTGTGTGTCACATAGGCTGCCATATGTGCACTTGTAATTTGAAAAGTAACTCCTGCTTCTTTTCGGATGACAGGCTTCATGCAATTTTTAAAGGTGCAGTTTCTCATGATTGCAGCGCGATCCTGTCGTGCGACAATTACAACAGAATCACATCATGCTTGGGGTGCTATTAAAGGATAATAGCACCCAAAGGCATGTCACGTGTTGTGCAGCAATTGCCATGCAATTTGGAATCTTTTCCCAGCATCACCATGATTCTGCCCACAATTCAAAATCGTGTGAATGGAGCCTTAAGGAATAAAGCAGTGGTGCTGGCCCACTGACCTAACTAGACATGCCATGCACTGAAATGTCAACGTCTACTAAAAACTATGCAATCAAGTTAGTGTATTTTTACCATTTATTTTTTAATATAGAATCTACCAGGATGCTCAACATTAATATGTTTCTATGATATTTGCTTTTCTGAAAATTAGATTCTTATGCCAAAATATAGCACATTACATAAAAAAATTATTTCTGTTTTTCCTGAAACACACCCTAGTGTTCCCATCTAAATATATTTGTTTAGCTATGTCTCGTACAATACCTCAGCAGCTAAAAAGAAAAAAAGTATGTATTTTTACAGTAAAAATGCAGAAAAATATTTTTCTTGACTGTCTGGATTACAGGTATTTTAACAACATGCAACATACCTATATTGTATGAATGTCTATGGATATTTACCTTCTAGAATATGATGCGCACTACCAAAAGCTTCATCTATGTTCCCATACTCTAATTTTCTAAGTGGTTCAAAGAAGGACTTGTGTTTTATGGAATCCTAAAAACAGCAAAACAGGTCTGCAAATTATTTTTATGGCATTGTGAACATTTATATTTTAGTACTGTACGTATTCCAATATTTACTGTAAATTCATATATACAATCTAACATACAACAAAAACATGTATTGCACGTTTTTTTAGGATCAGGTGCGTGACCTCCCACCCTCCCTCTCTGGCCACTGCTCCTATCATACTGACAGGGGCATGACTGATGATTTTTTTAGTTTCAATCCATTTTTATTTAGAAACAAATACAGAACATTAACAGGAATATTAAACATAACAGAAAGTACAGTCACAATTGGTAGTGATCAGAACACAGAGATATATATCTTCGCCATTTCAGTAGCTATGAATACTGCTATCTTTTTTCATGTTTATTTGTAAAGTTAAAGAATATATACATACGAAGTTGTAAGATAGAGTCTGACTAGTGGTGTAGTCTTGGATATACAACTCGGCCCTCCCAGTGCCCCAATTGGGGACTGATGATTTTTATAATAGAGGTGGGCAGAGCCTGATGGGGAGCTGAGAGACTAGTTCTCCATTAGGTCCACTTCACTTTTGATTACCCATACACAGCAGTGGACAGATCCATAGCCGCTATTCAAATAGTGGCTTTCAAAACCACTCACTGCTGTGCACTGCTACTCAAAAGTGAAGTGAACCTAATGGGTAAAAAGTCTCTCAGATCCCCAATAAGCTCTCCCACCCAGTAACACGTTTTTCAAATATTTAGGTAATGACTTCAGCTATTAAGCCTCGTACACACAATCGGATTTTCCGCAGACAAAACTTCAGACTTTTGTCCAAAGGGCATTGGCCAGGAATTTGTCTTGCATACAAATGGCAAGGAATTGTCACCCAACAAACACGAACGTAGTAACATACTATGTGTTTTTTCAGCTCTTTAGCGCCACCCTTTGGGCTCCTCCTGCTAATTTAGTGTAAGTAGAAGTTTGGTGAGTGTTGATTTGCGCTTTTCTTTTAGTTTCTGAACAGCCGTTTGTCAACCAGACATGTTGCGGAATCGGAGGAGATAACATGTTATTTATTATTGGCCTTGGAGTTATTGCTTTGACCCAAGTCCAGTCCAGGAACAGGAGGATTTCTTGGGCCAAAAATTGCTTGCTTTATTAATCGTGACCAATTATGTCATATGCCTTTGCTGTAGGAGCTCCAGGAGAATAATCCAGATGATATTTGGAATTATGTCCGGATGACGGACCCCTACTTTCACGAACTCTTGGCATTGTTGACCCCCTATATTAAGAAGCAGGACACATGCATGAGGCTTTTATTTTATTTTTTTGGTTGAATAATGATTTGATTTGGTATATTTTCTATATTTTTGGATGCATAGAATGCACTTTTTGGTTATATTCTATTGGCAGATAGCATGTCTAATTGTATTTTTTTTTTTTTATAATGCACAATAAAAAAAATTGTGGAGAATAATACTTGGCTATGAGTTTTACTTCAAATGACAGTTTGGGAGTAGGCAGTTACATAAAAATAAAAAAATACAATGTAAACTTACCAAGGGACACCAACATAGTTGTATCTTTGATATTAAAAACCAAGGGTTAATGGTGTTGTGGTAATCCGACAACAATTGTCTGATGGAGCGTACAAACGGTCATATTTTCCGCCAACAGCCTGTCATCACACAATTCCCATCGGAAAATCTGATTGTGTGTACGAGGCTTTACTCTGGTTCTATTGCCCAACAGCTAAGTGAGGCCGGGGGTACAGCGCTGTCACTTTTAAGGCAGCTCCCCAACACAGGCATAGCCACTCTGATCATAAGCATACCTCCTGTACACCAGATCTGATTTGGTCTTAATTACCACCAGTTTCCTAAACAGAACTGTCATTAAAAATGTGTTGCTGCCATGGCAACAGATTCCTAAAGTGGTGGTAAGTAGTAAGAACTACTGAATTTGCCACACGTGTCAGTTATTTTACCGACACTGGCACAAATGATTGTCTGAATTAGGCACAGGTAGTTCGTAAAAAAAACTACCGCCAGAAAATTGACATTAGCGCCAATTTGAATTCCCCTGATAGATTACAACATTCATTATTTTAGAAAGGCATGTCACCTGAACAGAAAGTATAACAGGTTCCAGATCTTCATATTCTACTCGAACTCGTTGAGCTCCTATATTAGCACGGTCCTGAGTGTTCGCTACCACGGCACATATCGCCTGTCCGATGTAAGTTACCTAGAAAAGACAGAAATACATTTTGTTGATCTGGGGTGTACTGGATACTGCATAAATGAATACGTAGAGTTTTTCCTCAATTGTACCTCGTTCCCTGCAAATAAATTTGAGTTGCTTATTCCAGGAACATCAGCAGAAGTTATCACATCAACCACTCCTGGAACTTTTAATGCATCTTCTGTATTAATGGATCTGACAACACAATCAATGAAAAATGCAGGTGACTAGAATTCTTTGTAATGTCAAGTCTTGTGTTAATGTGCAAAACTTATAAGAAAGAACTTGAAAGAACTAGAACTAATATTTTAGACAGTAGGAAAGTTACATGATTTTAGCATGATGTCTGTAGCTTGTAACTAAAGTCAAAAATAGCTCTCCATCCACAATAGATGTATCTTCATCATCAAATTCTTCCTCCGTAATGGTTTGCAGAACATGAGGTGGGAAATTTACTGGTTCTTCATCTTCATACAGATGATTCATATGTTCAGCCTAAAAGGTAAAAATAATAATAATAACGCTTTTTCTGACTGTAAGTTATTGATGCAAAGTCATTATAGCAGAATCCTAGAGCTATATTTTTACTGTCCCAATGCCTTACTTCATATTCACATAAGCTGAAATTTATTTAGTGTATTCAAGTGTTCAAACTGAACATTTAGTGAATGTTAGTTTAAATGAATGACCCATTCAGTATAAACATTCGTACATTTAAACTTGCACTTCCTCAAAAAGTTAAGTGAGTGCTCTTCACAATAGCTGCTGAGGTTAGTTCATTCTGCATCAATTAGAACTTAAAATTAAGCTGTCACCAAAACTTAAATGTTTTTGAATTATGAATAGAGTGGGAAGTGTTACACTTCAGCCAGGTATTGCAATTTTTGTTCTCGTTGGCTTTATGGGTGAACACTGGTCTGGGCATTGGGAGCAACCTGGTGTATACAGCACACTAACTTATAGTTACTGGTCACTTTATTAGGTACACCTGTTCAATTGCTTGGTAACACAAATTGCTAATCAGCCAATAACATGGCAGAAACTCAATGCATTTAGGCATCTAGATGTGGTGAAGATTACTTGCTGAAGTTCAAATCTGAGCATCAAAATGGGGAAGAAAGGGGTATTAGGTGAATTTGAGTTCACACTATCGCGAATTTGAACGTGTTATTTTCAATGGGAATGGTTCACATATGTGTGTTGCATCTGCACTCCACAACGATTGTGTGTGTTTTCTAGGCAGTATGAATTGCAGGCACATAATCTTCAATGGGAATGTATATGATTCGCAGATGTGTTCCGTTCTGAACAGGAATGCTCTCCCCCTCCTCCTACATCTCCCCCCTCTCCCAGGTCAGCTATTCCACCGCTACAACGGAGAGGAACTGCTGAATGAAACATTTTTATCTTCGCACAGAAAATGGAGCTACAATTCACATCGGACTAGTGTGAGCCCAGTCTAAAGGTGGCATGGTTGTTGGTGCCCGCTGGGCTGGTCTGAGTATTTCTAAAAACTGCTGATCTACTGGGATTTTCACTCACAACCATCTCTAGGTTTTATAGAGAATGGTCCGAAAAAGAGAAAATATCCAGTGATGTGTGGACAAAAATGCCTTCTTGATGTCAGAGTAGAATGGGCAAACTGTTTTGAGATGATATAAAGGCAACAGTAACTCAAACACTCATTACAACCAAGGTATGCAGACTACCATCTCTGAACGCACAACACATCGAACCTTGAAGCAAATGGGCTGCAGCAGAAGACCACACTGGGTGGCCACTCCTGCCAGCTAAAAACAGAAAATTGAGGCTACAATTCACAGCTCACCAAATTTGGACAATAGACGATTGGAAGAACTCTGCCTGGTCTGATGAGTCTCGATTGGTAGGGTCAGAATTTGGTGAAAACAACAAGAACGCATGGATCCATCCTGCCTTGTATTAATGGTTCAAGCTAGTGGTGTAATGGTGTGGGGGATATTTTCTTGGCACACTTTGGGCCTCTTAGTACCAATTGAGCATCATTTAAATGCCACGGCCTACCTGAGGATTGTTGCTGACCATGTTCATCCCTTTATAACTAAAGTATACCCATCTTATGATGGCTACTTCCAGCAGGATAATGCACCATGTCACAAAGTTCAAATCATCTCAAACTGGTTTCTTGAACATGACAATGAGTTCACTGTACTTCAATGGCCTCCACAGTCACCAGATCTCAATCCAATAAAGCACCTTTGGGATGTGGTGGAATAGGAAATTCGCGTCATGGGTCTGCAGCAACTGCGTGATGTTTTTATGTCAATGTGGACCAAAATCTCTGAAGAATGTTTCCAATACCTTGTTGAATCTATGCCACGAAGAATTAAGGCAGTTCTGAGGGCAAAAATGGGTCCAACTCAATACTAGCAAGATGTACCTAATAAAGTGGCCGGTGAATGTATATTTGTGTACATGGACAAACTAGAATAATTTCCAGTATGAACAATTTATAACATCTTTGCAAACCTAGGAAGGGTTCAAGTGAACTTTTTTTTTTTTTTCAAACGAATGTGATTGAGGTTCTACCACCCATATGAGCCCACAATAGCTTACCTATACTTCGGAAAATAGCTACCTAAATTCTAGATTTACCAGTCATGGTCTGCTAATCACTCTCTTTGTAGTCAGAAAATGCAAATGGATTAGGTGAGACAGTAACAGTAGGGCATAAGCTTTCTGATTCTGCAGGATTTGATTGTTCTGGTGACAACTGTGATCCCTACTATGAATTCGCTGCCTATGGACTCCACATAAAACCTTCCAAATTAACTGTTTACTTGCATATGCCAACTTACATTGTTAGTGACAAAGCCATTGGAAGTTCTCGGTTTGAACTCTGTAACTGACTTGCTGGAATATGTTGTGTCCTGCACAAAGGATAACGTTTTTTTTAATGACTTACAAGACTATAGTGTTCATAGAGATACAATGCTTTAAGCTCTGGAAACACAAATGACTACAAAGCTACTTGTCTAAGATGTTATGATAGTTGTTATACAGTTAAGTAGTTAGGTTGAACATTTGTTAAAAAAAAAAAAGTAGTTAGGTTGAAAAAGTTAATCTAAATTAAACCAATAGAAAAATAAATAAATAGAACTCCAGATCCAGAAAAAGGTGAAAAAACCCTATAACTTATAGTTGCTGTTTGCTACACACTGGCAAAAGTTCATCTAATAATGCTGACATTTAATTTAAAACAATTTATGTACAAGCAGACATAAACACATGCTCAACATATGCATGTAGAAAAGAATGATGAAATGACTCCTAGATTCTTAATAATAAGAGAGCAGTCAAAGGCAGACCATTTGTCGCCACACATAAAAAGAAAAAAAAGAAAAAAACACATAAAACATTTTATTTGAAGCAATTCCTGTTCTGAGCATTTAATCTACTATTATGCACAAGGTCAAGTTGGGCAGTGAAAGTTTTCCAAGGCTTGCTTATGTGAAATGATGGTCACCCAAAGGCAGATCCCACAAACCTAAATACACATGCTGACTTAAAGGTACACTGGACGTTAAAATAACGTTATAAAAACGTCAGTGGCTTTGCAGTGAGTTTTTCAACTTTTTTCAAAGTTTTTGCAATAGCGTTTTTCCGTGTTAGCGTTTTAGCGGGGGGTTTTTTTGAAGAAAAGATTTTTTTTTTAATTTTTTTTCAATGGATCAAACACATAAAAAAAAAAGCTGGTGAGCAAAGTTTTTGAGCGTTTAAGCGTTTTTACAGCTGCAAATCATCTCTCAGAACCCACTAGTTTTGTTTTTGTTTTTACTGCTCAAAAACGCCACTGCCCAAAACTGCTGATAACAGCCTATGTGTGCATGGACACATAGGATAACATGGAGAGTTTAATGACTGTGGAAAAAAATGTCTACTGCCAAAAAACAGCTGCTGTAAAAACGTAAAAAAACTTCCAGTGTGCATGAGGCCTAACTAGTTAAGATCAGTAGTGCTGGAGGCTGTAAACCAGGTACAGATCACACAATAGTACTAAGGGATTGTTTGGGAAAAAAAATCTCTTTTGTGAAATTGACATTTAATGTTAATAAGGAGAGATATCGCATGCTTGAATTTTTCTCAAGAGCTATAATACTGTAGACAGCTAAATAAAATGTTTTTCTTCTACTTGTATATGAAATAACAAATGTATTTACTATTGCCAAGCCAATTCATTCATTTAATAGGGACCTCTCAGGACAGATATGTAGAATCTGCCATTGATGACTTATTTTTAAAGGTGTATGCTCTAGAGCTATCATCCCCCATTGGCTTTAAACTTTTCAAGACCAGAAAAATATCTTAACCATTTAAGGATCAAGCCTCTTTCTGAGATTTGTTGTTTACAAGTTAAAAACAGTTTTTTTTTTTTAGCTAGAAAATTACTTAGAACCCCAAACATTATACATTTTTTTTCCTAACACCCTAGAGAATAAAATGTTGGTTGTTTATCACACCGTATTTGCGCAGTGGTCTTACAAGTGCACTTTTTTGGGAAAAAATACACTTTTGAATAAAAAAAAAAAGACAACAGTAAAGTTAGCTCAATTTTTTTTATATTGTGAAAGATAATGTTACGCCGAGATAATTGATACCCAACATGTCACGCTTCAAAATTGCACCTGCTCTTGGAATGGTGACAAACTTTTACCCTTAAAAATCTCCATAGGAGACGTTTAAAAAATTCTACAGGTTGCATGTTTTGAGTTACAAAGGAGGTCTAGGGCTAGAATTATTGCTCTCGCTCTACCAATCATGTACCTCACATGTGTGGTTTAAACACCGTTTTCATATGTGGGCACTAGTCACGTATGCGTTCGCTTCTGCACGTGAGCTCGGCGGGATGGGGATCGTTTACAATTTTTTAATTTCTTATTTATTTTACCTTTTATTTTTTTTTTTTTTCACACTGTTCTTTAAAAAAAAAAAATTGTGTCACTTTTATTCCTATACATCCCTTGTAATAGAAATAAAGCATGACAGGACCTCTTAAATATGAGATCTGGGGTCAAAAAGACCTCAGATCTCATATTTACACTAAAATGCAATAAAAAAAAAAAACAAAAAACTTTGTCATTTGAAAAAATAAAAAAAAATGTCCCTTTAAGAGTTATGGGCAGAAGTGACATTTTGATGACGCTTCCACCCTGCAATGGTATGGAGACGGGTGGGAGCCATCTTCCCCTCACTCGTCTCCATGCTCAGAAAGGAGAAGGATCCGATCGCCTCCGCCGCTACCGACAGCTCCGGTAAGCGTCAGAGGGCACAGGAGCAGGGGGGTGCCCTCTCCCGCCGCCGATAAAAGTGATCTTGCGGCAAATCTGCCATAGCGACCACTATTATCAGAAACCGGACCGCTCACTGAAGAAGAAGATACCAGGGTTATGGCAGCTAGCTAAGAGATATCCCTCTTCAAAGTTAGGACGTATATCGGCGTGCGTGGTCCGGAAGTGTTTAAAAAAACAGAGCTAAGCGATGTTTTATTTAATTTTTTTTAAAATTTGGAATACAGCACATATTTTATATTTTAGGATATAAACTTGCTCAGTAAAATTTATTTTGTGAGAAATTAGAAATACATCTTTCCCCCATGACATCATACTTGAAAGTGCCTACTCTGGATCCCAATCCCTAATTCCTTATATGTCCACATTACTTAATGCCTTCTGCTGTGATACCGGGGAGGGAGGGAGTGAGTGTGCATGTGGCGAATGTAGTATGGATGGTGTTAGTTTCTGATTTTATCTTTTTTTAGAATGACCCACATCTCATGTTACCGTATTTGATATGTCAACCTTTGATTTACTGAACAATTTTTACCATAACAGGGCTTACTTGGGGATCATCAAGATGTGCTGTGGAGAAATTGAGACGAGCTTTGATGTTCTTTTTGCTCAGCAGTGGTTTTCTCCTTGGAACTCTGCCATGCAGGCCATTTTTGCCCAGTCTTTTCCTGATGGTGGAGGCATGAACGTTGACCTTAACTGAGGCAAGTGAGGCCTGCAGTTCCTTGGACGTTGTTGTGGGGTCTTTTGTGACCTCTTGGATGAGTCGTCGCTGCGCTCTTGGGGTAATTTTGGGCGGCCGGCCACTCCTGGGAAGGTTCACCACTGTTCCATGTCTTCGCCATTTGTGGATAATGGCTCTCACTGTGGTTCGCTGGATTCCCAAAGCTTTGGAAATGGCTTTATAACCCTTTCCAGACTGATAGATCTCAATTACTTTCTTTCTCAATTGTTCCTGAATTTCTTTGGGTCTCGGCATGATGTGTAGCTTTTAAGGATCTTCTGGTGGACCTTACTGTGTCAAGCAGCTCCTTTTTTTTTTTTATAAAAATGTTTAAATTTTTTTTTTTTTAAATCACAGAACGGAAACAAACTGTGACTTACAGTTTCGTCATAGTGTGGAAAATTCATGGTCTTCTTTAATTCTTTAGACACTTGGAGGTAGAACTGAAAGAGGAAGCTGATCGCCAGTGTTCGCTCATACTCCACCATGCCAAAATAGGCAGATTCATGTAGAGGGATCTCTTCTAAGAATAATTTACAAGCTTCATCCAGCATTGCCTCACCCCATCGTCTGTAATGCAATATGTATATATTGGGGAAATGCACTGAGAAAGATCTGTCTTACTTTCAGCAGAGGAATAAGCATTTTAGGGTAAATGCTAGAAATTAGGACATAGATATATAGGGCACCAAGGGTGTATGTGATGACGTAAGAGCACCCAAGGACCCAGAGGAAGCAGGGGTAGCATTCTATTTTACAACATATTTCTTAGACAAAGAGACTATTTAATGCATTTCTTATTAGCAAACAATTATGTGGGTTACTTACCTTTCAAAGAACAATCAATTCCAAACATAAAGATTTCACAGCAATGCTTCTTAGGGGCTTATCCACAGTATAATGTGCATTAATACACATTGAGGTTGATTTACTAAAGGCAAATAGACTGCACTTTACAAATGCAGTCACACTCTGCAAGGGCATTTGCTCCAGAGCTTAGTCATTTTGGTACAGATTCACTCTGTAAAGAATAACCAATCACATGCAAGGCATTTTTGCTTGCACATAATTGGCTGATGGAAGTCAGCAGTCATTTACTAAGCTCTAGATCAGGGGTCTCAAACTGGCGGCCCTCCAGCTGTTGCAAAACTACAAGTCCCATAATGCCTCTGCCTGTGGGAGTCATGCTTGTAACTGTCAGCTTTGCAAGGCTTCATGGGACTTGTAGTTTTAAAACAGCTGGAGAGCCACCAGTTTGAGACCCCTGCTCTAGATCAAATGCCCCTGCAGAGTGCAAGGGCACTTACAAAGTGCATGGTCTATTTGTCTTTACTAAATCAACCCCACAGAGATGCATTTGTGATATATAAAATGTATTTATCAATGAGTTTACAAAATATTTTACCAATTAATCATCAGAATTCGTTGACCCTTTGGGGTTTATTTACTAAAGCTAGAGAGGGCAAAATTACAGAATTACCAATTATGCATAGAAACCAATTAGCTTACAGGTTGTATTGCCAAAGCTTAATTTAAAAAGTTGAGGTTAGAAGCTGACTGGTTTCTCTGCAGAAATGCGACAAATTTTGCAAGTCAAATTAGCATTTTCTGACATTTAAGAGCATCTGTTCTTCACCAGCAAAAGGTCTTTACTGTAGCATTTCCTTTATGTAAGAAAAAAGGTGAATGCTTCCTTCCTGCACAGGAACCCTTTATCACAGGGTCATTTGCACACAATAACATACCTGTAAAATGCTCATCTTTCCAGCCATATGTTAAAACCTTGTCACTTCACTGCTCCCCAGTTCCATCGGTGGGTCAAGTAGCTGTTACTCCCACTGCTTTCTGTGGTTCTGACCACCGGATCATACGCCATGTAGTGGTGTACAAGCCAGCGGGACGAACAAAATAAAGCAGTGGTGGAGCAGATATTTCACACATGCAGTGGAGTATATTGCTTCTTCTTTAGTATTTAACTGTATGCAAGAGACCCTGTGCTGACAAGGTAAATTTAACTGATTCTTTAACAATTTTGCCTGGTTTAGTTGTAAATCATTGGACTTTCTACAGAAAAGTGCAATTATTATCTATTGAAGGCACCAAACCTGTGTATTAACCTCCCTGGCGGTGTTCCCGAGTCTGGCTCGGGTTCAGTTTTTTTCTGCTAGGAGCGGTAACCCCGAGCCAGACTCGGGCTAGCGTTGCAGGATACAGGGGGGAAGTTACTTACCTTTTCCCCTGGATCCTGCGATGTCTCCCAGCTGTGTGTGCCAGCCGTCCGCTCGATCGATTCACACAGTGCCCGAGTGCCGTTGATCTCCGTTCCCTGCGACGTTACGACGCACGGGAGCGGAGATCGGCACCAAATTTAAAGTTTAAAAACACACAACACATACAGTACTGTAATCTTACAGATTACAGTACTGTATACAAAAAATACACATCCCCTTTGTCCCTAGTGGTCTGCCTAGTGCCCTGCATGTCATTTTATATAATAAAAATATTTTTTTTCTGCCTGGACTGGAGATTGTCCATAGCAACCAAAAAGTGTCCCTTTATGTCAAAAGTGGTTTTAGACCAGCTAGAAAACAACGATAATAAATTAGAATCACAATTTATCATCAAACAATAAATTTAATGACAGCGACTATTCTGCAACTGAGCAAATTTCAGTGTTTTTGATTTGATTACATTATTGAATAATTTTATATATATTTTTATTATATTATAATTTATGATTTTGTGTTTCAAACTTTATCATACCCGGGATGTCTACTAGACTCTGGTTCGGACAGATTTAAGTGCGTTATTCATAAGAATTGCAGGCCTACAATATAAAAACACCAAATTTCCATGCAAAATAATTGTACCGCTTTCAGCACAAAATTCCAGCCAGAATCATACCGCCAGGGAGGTTAATACAGGTTCGGCACTTTAATGATTAACTTTTAAAATAAACAATGTGCCCCCCACAGCAAGCAGCCCAGTATGCCAGGAAATCAGGGCTGGTATTTCAACAGCCAAGGAGAGCAGATACAGTGCTTTGAAAAAGTATTAACACCCCTTGAAATCTTCCACATTTTGTCATGTTACAACCGAAAACGTAAATGTATTTTGTTGGGATTTTATGTGATAGACCAACACAAAGTGGCACATCATTGTGAAGTGAAAGGAAAATGATAAATGGTTTTAATTTTTTTTTACAAATAAATATCTGAAAAGTGTGGCGTGCATTTGTATTCAGCCACCTTTACTCTGATACCCCTAACTAAAATCTAGTGAAATCAATTGCCTTCAGAAGTCACCTAATTAGTAAATAGAGTCCACCTGTGTGTCATTTAATCTCAGTATAAATACAGCTGTTCTGTGAAGCCCTCAGAGATTTGTTAGAGAACCTTAGTAAACAAACAGAATCATGAAGGCCAAGGAACACACCAGACAGCTCAGGAATAAAGTTGTGATGAAGTTTAACCAGTTCCCGACCGGCTCACATACATTTACTGTGGCACAATGGCAGTGCTGCGTGAAACGCCGCACAGGTTTCCCTTTATGAGCCGCCGGAAGGCGCGCGCGCCATCTGCACATCGGAGGACGCGATGCACGTGGCCGGCGGGCATGACCACCGCCAGCCACGCGCAATAATGTGCACGAGAGCCAGCTCGGGGATTTGTGTGTGTACACACACAAATCCTTGTTCTGTCAGGGAAGAGGAGACATATTGCTTGTTTCTACTAAGTAGGAACAATGATATGTCTCCTCCCCCAGTCAGTCCTATCCTCTCACAGTTATAACACATATAGGGAACACACATTTAACCTCTTGATCGCCCCCTAAGTGTTAACCCCTTCCCTACCAGTGACATTTACACAGTAATTAGTGCATATTTATAGCACTGATCGCTGTATACGTGTCAATGGTCCCAAAAATGTGTCAAAAGTGTCCAATCTGTCCATCGCAATACTGCTAAAAATCACAGATCACCACCATTACTAGTAAAAATTAAAAAATTATAAAAATGCCATAAATCTTTCCCATAGTGTGTAGACTCTATAACGTTTGCGCAAACCAATCAATATACGCTTATTGCTATTTTTATTTTACCCCAAATTTGTAGAAGAATATATATTGGCCTAAACTGATGAAGAAATTCGTTTTTTTTTTTTTTTGTTTTTTATTTGGGGATATTTATTATAGCAAAAAGTTATTTTCTTTTTTAAATTGACGCTATTTTTTTGTTTATAGCGCAAAACATAAATGCAGAGGTGATCAAGTGCCACCAAAAGAAAGCTCTATTTGTGGGAAAAGAGGATGCAAATTAAATTTGGGTACAACATTGCATGACTTGTCAGGTAAAGCGACACAGTGCCAAATTGTAAAAAGTGCTCTGGTCAGGAAGGGGGTAAAATATTCCAGGGCTGAAGTGGTTAAAGCAGGGTTAGGTTGTAAAAAAATATACCAAGCTTTAAACATCTCAGAGAGCACTGTTCAATCCATCATTCGAAAATGGAAAGAGTATGGCACAACTGCAAACCTACCAAAACATGGCCGTCCACCAAAACTGACAGGTCAGGCAAGGACAGCATTAATCAGAGAAGCAGCCAAGAGGTCCATCGTAACTCTGGAGGAGCTGCAGAGATCCACAGCTCAGGTGGGAGAGTCTGTCCACAGGATAACTATTAGTCGTGAACACTCCACATATCTGCCCTTTCTGGAAGAGTGGCAAGAAGAAAGCCATTGTTGAAAGAAAGCCATAAGAAGTCCCATTTTCAGGTTGCGAGAAGCCATGTGGGGGACACAGCAAACATGTGGAAGAAGGTGCTCTGCTCAGAAGAGACCAAAATGTAACTTTTTGGCCTAAAAGCAAGACGCTATGTGTGGCTGAAAACTGACACTGCACATTACCCTGAACATACCCTTCCCACTGTGAAACATGGTGGTAGCAGCATCATGTTGTGTGGATGCTTTTCTTCAGCAGGGACCGGGAAGCTGGTCAGAGTTGATATGATGGATGGAGCCAGATACAGGGCAATCTTAGAAGAAAACCTGTTAGAGTCTGCCTTCCAGCAGGACAACGACCCTAAACATACAGCCAGAGCTACAATGAAATGGTTTAGATCAAAGCATATTCATGTGTTAGAATGGCCCAGTCCAGACCTAAATCCAATTGAGAATCTGTGGCAAGACTTGAAAATTGCTGTTCACAGATGCTCTCCATCCAATCTGACAGAGCTTGAGCTATTTAGCAAAGAAGAATGGGCAAAAATTTCGCTCTCTAGATGTGCAAAGCTGGTAGAGACATCCCCAAAAAGACTTGCCGCTGTAATTGCAGCAAAAGGTGGTTCTACAAAGTATTGATTCAGGGGGGCCGAATACAAATGCACGCCGCACTTTTCAGATATTCATTTGTAAAAAATGTTGAAAAACATTATTTTCCTTCCACTTCACAATTATGTGCTACTTTGTGTTGGTCTATCACATAAAATACCAATGAAAATACATTTACGTTTTTGGTTGTAACATGACAAAATGTGGAAAATTTCAAGGGGTGTGAATACTTTTTCAATGCACTGTATGTATTGATGTGAATGTCAAAATGCTGGTGAACACACTCAAAATGAAGCATGCAACACATCAGTGTGAACAGGTCCTACTGAATACTATGGATTTCTCTTGTCCTTGTATTTTCTGTACTGATGCAATACATACCTGCCAACAAGCATTTCACTGACGTGCTTTGCATACATACAAGCTGATTCAGAGCCACCATAATAAATGTTCATAGACAAGATGAGGTCTGAATCTTCTTTCAGCAGGACTCTCATTGCAGCAACGTCGGCAGGTGCGGTACTTCCCCATCTCTGCACCTGTCTGAATGCTGAGACAAATTCCCACTGTAAGTATATAAATAAAACATAAAATTATAATTGCGCTACCAATGAATCAGAAAGATAAAGGTGAAGCAGCCAGCATTAACACTGAAACAAATGTGAACGAATGAAAAACAAAAAAATGCAGCGCTATCAAGATAAACTTGCTGTAACAAGTGAATCAGAAACAACAAAACACATGAATGGTGAAAGCATTAAGATTGGTCAGAACAACAAAAAAAAATAAATAGCAATCACATTACAGCAACAGTAAATAAAGAGTATTCATGTGATAAACACTCAATAAAAATTAAACAAAATATATGTGAAGTCCACCGTGAAATATTAAAGCATATAGAATGTGACATATAAGTCCAAACCACAATGATGGAATTGTGAAAAACAATAGCGTCCTTTATGTGATGGGTATGACTCCTCCAAAGAAGAGAATATTCAAAACTTCACAGAGAACACATCACATATGTTGACAAACGTGGAGATGCATCTATAGACCACAGAGTGCCGTTTGATCCAGGTGATCAAACGGCACTCTGAGAGTGGCAGGATCGTCTGTTGCAGATGAGGATCGTTGGTTGCCGACTTGTATCTTTTGCTTGACTGACTCCACATCTGAGGGTAAGAGTATTTATTAACTTCTCCCTAACAGCTCCTGTCCTTGTTATTGCCTCTTGGTTGCCAAAAATAGATGCATCTCCACGTTTGTCAACATATGTGATGTGTTCTCTGTGAAGTTTTGAATATTCTCTTCTTTGGAGGAGTCATACCCATCACATAAAAGGACGCTATTGTTTTTCACAGTTCCATCATTGTGGTTTGGACTTATATGTCACATTCTATATGCTTTAATATTTCACGATGGACTTCACATATATTTATTTTTATTTTTTATTGAGTGTTTAACACATGAATACTCTTTATTTATTGTTGCTGTATTGTGATTGCTATTTCATTTTTTTGGTTGTTCTGACCAATCTTAATGCTTTCACCATTCATTTGTTTTGTTGTTTCTGATTCACTTGTTACAGCAAGTTTATCTTGATAGTGCGGCATTTTTTTGTTTTTCATATAAATAAAACAGAGAGAAGAAATGTAAGATGAATATGTTCTGACAGAAAATGGGAAAAAATCATATCAACAGCATTCTTCAAGAACAAGATTGTAAAAAGACTGCAACTATACATTGTTTTTCTAACATAAAATGAACACTTATAAACAGTTGAATATGTTGAAATAAAAAGAAGTGTTCAGTGGGAAAAGATCTGCTCAACTAAAAGAAATGCTTACTTAAAGCGGAGTTCTACCCAAAAGTGGAACTTCCGCTTTAAGCACTCCTCAGCCCCTTACATGCCAGATTTGGCATGTCATTTTTTTGGGGAGGGAGCGGGTACCTAGTTTTGATAGGTACCCAGTACCCAGCTCCCAATTCCACCGGGGACACGTCAAATGTCCCAGAAGCTTGCCTGGCCACTGAGAAGGCGCAGCGTGACTCACGCATGTGCAGTGCGCATCTGGCTGTAAATCTGCAAGCTGTCACAGCCTGGTGCCCACACTTTCAATGCCGGCGCCACGGAGAGGAGGTGGAGAGGAGTTAAGCTTTGGGAGCCCGCATCCATGCACCGTGGGACAGATGAGTGTCTGTTTATTAAAAGTAGGGATGAGCCGAACACCCCCCGGTTCAGTTCGCAGCTGAACATGCGAACAGGCAAAAAAATTTGTGCATATACCATTAAAGTCTATGGGACGCGAACGTGAAAAATCAAAAGTGCTCATTTTAAAGGCTTACATGCAAGTTATTGCCATAAAAGTGTTTGGGAACACGGGTCCTGCCCCAGGGGACATGTATCAATGCAAAAAAAAAAGTTTTAAAAACAAAAGTTTTTTTGGGAGCACTGATTTTAATAATGCTTAAAGTGAAACAATAAAAATGAAATATTCCTTTAAATATCGTGCCTGGGGAGTGTCCTTAGCATGCCTGTAAAGTAGCACATCTTTCCCAAGTTTATAATAGTGCCACAGCAAAATGACATTTCTAAAGAAAAAAATGTAATTTAAAACTGGTGTGGGGGTCCCCCAGGCCCCCAGGCACTATATACTCTGAACAGCAGTATATATACTATAAGGCCTGCCCTATATACTCTGCAGAAAATTGGGCCTTAGGTGTTGGTGGTACCAGAAAACTGTAAGCCCTCACAGTTACTCTTGGGTAGGGATGGGCCCGGTGTTCGATTCAAACCCATGTTCGAATCGAACATCGGGCGTTCGCCCGCTTGGCGAGCCCAGAACTATTTGGGCCGCTCGCATCAAATTCGTGTGATGCGAGCGGCCCGCAATGCACTGCGCCAGTTGCAGTGCATTGCTGGCTGATGATTGGCCAAGCATGCACTGTGACCCGCATGCTTGGCCAATCAAAGAGGCAGCGGCGAGGAGAGCAATAATTGGCCACAGGCAGGATGCTCAGGGGGTTTAGTACACGCCCCACAGTATAAAAGGCCGCCGCGGCGGCGGCCTCGCATATTGTGTTGTGTTGTCAGTGTCAGCGTGTCAGTGTTATGTGCTGCTGACTGCTGACATTATGTGCTATGATTCTGGGGATTAGTGTGTGCGTGCTGTTAGTACAGCATTGCAGTATCACATCTGGGGGGTGTCTATAGTATGCCTGTGAAGGGGGGCATGTTTCCTGTGCTTAGAACTGTCCCTGCAAAAAGTGTAATTTTTGCAGGAAAAAAAGCTATTTAAAATCACTCGCGGCTAATGTATTGACGACTCCCGTAACACAGAGAACAGTCATTCATTGAAAGCCATTCATAAAAAAAAAGTAATTGATAAAAAATAAAAAAAATAAAGCGTGGGGGTCCCCCCAAATTCAATAACCAGGCCCTTGAGGTCTGCTATGGATATTAAGGGGGACCCCAGCCAAAAAAAAATGGCGTGGGGTCCCCCTCAAAATCCATACCAGACCCTTATCCGAGCACGCAACCTGGCAGGCCGCAGGAAAAGAGGGGGGACGAGAGCGGCCCCCCCTCCCTCCTGAACCGTACCAGGCCACATGCCCTCAACATTGGGAGGATGCTTTGGGGGTCTGAGACCCCCAAAGCACCTTGCCCCAATGTTGATGAGGACAAGGGCCTCTTCCCCACAACCCTGGCCATTGGTTGTGGGGGTCTGCGGGCGAAGGGCTTATCGGAATCTGGAAGCCCCCTTTAACAAGGGGACCCCCAGATCCCGCCCCCCCCCCTGTGTGAAATGGTAAGGGGGTACAAAAGTACCCCTACCATTTCACAAAAAAAGTGTCAAAAATGGTAAAAATTACAGGAGACGGTCTTTGACAATTCCTTTATTAAAATTTTCTTTCTTCTTTCTTCTGGTCTTCCTTTCTTCATCCTTCGGTTTCTTCATCTTCTCCTTCCGGCATCTTCTTCCATCTTTTTCTTCCATCATCTTCTTTCTTCTCGATCCGCTTCTTCTTGCGATGGTCTTCTCGTCCGGCATCTTCTTCCATGGCGTCGGCGTCTCTTCTGGGCCGCTCCGTGCAATGGGAGGCTCCCGCTGTGTGAGGCTTCGCTCCGTCTGACAGGTCTTTTATAACGGAGGGCACCTGGTGACCCCGCCCCCTCTGACGCACGGGGACGTCATGGGGAATTCCTTATGGCTTTCCCCATGACGTCAGAGGGGGGCGGGATCACCAGGTGCCCTCCGTTATAAAAGACCTGTCAGACGGAGCGAAGCCTCCCACAGCGGGAGCCTCCCATTGCGAGGAGCGGCCCGACAGAAGAACAGACACCGACGCCATGGAAGAAGATGCCGGACGAGAAGGACGAGAAGACCATTGCAAGAAGAAGCAGATCGGAGGAAGAAGAAGGTGGAAGAAGATGCCGGAAGGAGAAGATGAAGAAACCGAAGGATGAAGAAAGGAAGACCAGAAGAAAGAAGAAAGAATATTTTAATAAAGGAATTGTCAAAGACCGTCTCCTGTCATTTTTACAATTTTTGACACTTTTTTGGTGAAATGGTAGGTACCCCTTACCATTTCACACAGGGGGGGGATCTGGGGGTCCCCTTGTTAAAGGGGGCTTCCAGATTCCGATAAGCCCCCCGCCCGCAGACCCCCACAACCAATGGCCAGGGTTGTGGGGAAGAGGCCCTTGTCCTCATCAACATGGGGACAAGGTGCTTTGGGGGTCCCAGACCCCCAAAGCATCCTCCCAATGTTGAAGGCATGTGGCCTGGTACCGTTCAGGAGGGAGGGGGGGCGCTCTCGTCCCCCCTCTTTTCCTGCGGCCTGCCAGGTTGCGTGCTCAGATAAGGGTCTGGTATGGATTTTGAGGGGGACCCCACGCCATTTTTTTTTTTGGCTGGGGTCCCCCTTAATAGCCATAGCAGACCTGAAGGGCCTGGTTATTGAATTTGGGGGGACCCCCAGGCACGAAATTTAAAGGAATATTACACTTTTATTGTTTCAATTTAAGCATTATTTAAATCACTGCTCCTGAAAAAACGTCCGTTTTAAAAAAAAAAAATTTGCATTGATACATGTCCCCTGGGGCAGGACCCGGGTCCCCAAACACTTTTTATGACAATAACATGCATATTAGCCTTTAAAATTAGGGTTCTAATGCTCGCACGGACTTTAGGTCCGTTCGCGGGTTCTGGTGCGAGCCGAACTGGGGGGGGGGTGTTCGGCTCATTCCTACTTTTGGGCACAGGAACGGACCCTGCTGTGAAATATTATATAAAAAAATATAATTACATGCCCCTGTTAAACTGTTGGTCCTTGGGTGGTGGTGCCCTAAACCAAAAATATATTGTTGGAAGCTAGCATCATCAAGATTGAGGAGGAAAAGTCTTCAAGGGATCCCAGATCCATAGCAAATTCAATCAGTTACATCAGCATCAGGTGCTTGAAAGCTGCTTATCCAAGACCGATTCATTTATATGAATGTGAGCCTATCAATGGAGTCTGTGGACAGACACACTCTTTGATCTGTTACAAACCCTCCAGCAGCACTAAATGTGCATAGAGAAAGCACGCTAGATGCAGGACAGGCTAGTAGCTTAATTGCATCTTGAGCAATCTCTGGCCAGTGGTCCGTCCTCAAGACCCAGTAACCCAGTGGATACTCTGTTGGAAAAGTCTCCAAGTCCCTAGATATTCCTGCACCATGTAATGCAGATGCTGGCGATTGTTGCTTGAACGGATCAGACCTTGGCGCTGAGGACTGAAAAATTGTTTAAAGGCATCGGTCAGACAGCCACCATCTCCGCCGCTCTTCCTATGACTGAACGAAGCCTCAGCAACACGTTGTTCAGCACCAGGAAATGGTAACCTCCCAGGGTCTGGAAATGCGTTGCACAAACCTTTCTTCAAGGCCTCCTGAAGATGTTTCATTCTCTGCTCACTCTGTGAAGGCAGGATGAGTTCTGCAACCTTACCCTTGTAACGTGGATCAAGAAGGGTTGCCAGCCAGTAATGATCCCTCTTCTTGATACCACGAATCCTAGGGTCCTTTCGCAGGCTTTGCAGAATCAGAGAGGCCATGCAGCGTAAGTTTGCAGAGGCATTCGATTCTGAGTCCTCTGGGTCACTAAGGATCACATGATCCGTAACTACCTCCTCCCAGCCATGTACAACTCCTTGGGTTTCTGGGGACTTAAAACCATCCCTTGAAGACTGCTGCATGTAATCCTCTACATCCATGCTGACACAATCCGCCTCCTCCTCTTCTTCCTGTGTGTTTGGCGGGTCTACAGGAATTCTGTCTGGATAAAGGCGGCCTTGAGAGGAAAGGAAGTCCTCCTCTTCCTCCCGCTGTTCTGCCTCAAGTGCCCTGTCCATGATTTCAAGAAGCGCGTGCTCCAGCAGGAAGACTAGAGGGACAGTGTCACTGATGCACTGCTCACCATCCTTGAGGCCTCCTCAAATGGTGACAGGACAGTGCATGCATTCTTGATCAGTAGCCACTGGCGTGGTGAAAAGAAGCCAAGCTCCCCTGACCCTGTCCTGGTGCCATACTCGCACGGGTACTCATTGATGTCCCTCCTCCGCTGTGTGTGCAGCTGCTGCAGCATTGCCAACGTTGAGTTCCACCTGGTGGGCATGTCACAATTGAGGCGGTTGGTGGGCAGGTTGCATTCCCTTTGAATGACCGGTGGAAATAACCACAGACTTTTCTGGCCTGCCTCAGGAGATCCTGTAAGTCTGTGTACCTTCTGAAGAACCACTGCACCACCAAATTCACGTGTGCCAAATATGGGACATGGGTCAAGTGTCCCTGTCGGAGGGCGGAGAGAAGGTTGGTGCCATTGTCGCATATAACCATTCCTGGATGAAGCTGGCGTGGCGTCAACCACCTCTGAGCCTGCCCCTGAGGAGCTGACAGAATCTCTGCCCCGTGTTGCTCCTGTCCCCTAGGCAGACCAACTCAAGAACCACATCGCATCTTTTAGCCTGACTGCTTGCGTAGCCCCTTGAACGCTTACGGAGCATCGCTGGTTCAGAGGAAAAATCTGCAGAAGAGGCCATAGAGGAAGAAGAAGAGGAGGGGTGGAGGAGAGAGCTGTGGCAGAATCACCACTAGCATTTTAGAGGCATGGTGGGGGAACAAGCTCCAACAACACTGAACCCTGTCCTGTATCCTTCCCAGCTGCCAGCAGAGTTACCCAGTGCGCCGTGAAGGAAAGGTAACGTCCCTGCCCATGTCTGCTGGACCCTGGGTCAGTGGTTATATGAACCTTACTGCTGACCATTGTGTCCAACAAGGCCAAAACATTGCCTTCCACATGCCAGTAGAGAGCTGGAATGGCCTTCCTTGAAAAGAAATAGCGTTTTGGAACCTGCCACTGAGGTATAGCACATTCCACAAATTCACGAAAGGGGGCAGAGTCTACCAGCTGAAAAGGCAGCAGTTGCAGTGCTAGCAATTTGGCTAAGCTAGCATTCAGATGCTGAGCATGTGGTTGGCTGGGACCGAACTTCTTCTTACAGTTCAGCAACTAGGGTAAGGAAATTTGCCTGCTAAAATCCATTAGTGGTGTACTGCTAGCAGATTGGTTGCAAGTACTTGGGACACCTATTGCTATACCTTCATTCCTCTCAGTGCAGGTTTTTGAGAGGACTGGAGGTATAGTAGGGTTGGAGATCCCAGATGAGGAGCAAGGAGAAGTCCGTGTTTTTCTTTCATGTGGGTCTTCATGTGGGTCTTTCAAGTGCTGTTGCCAACAGACTGCATGGCAGATCGTCATATGTCTGGTCAGGCATGTGCTGCTGTTCTGGCCACGCTTGATCCGCTTCAGACATAGGTTGCAAACAGCAATGGTGCGATCTGCTGCACACGTCCAAAAAAGCCCACGCCAAGGAACTTTTAAAAGTCAGCCGGGAGTCAGCAGCACCCTGCACCTGCGGAGCTCTGCGATGTGATGCAATTGGGTGGCTGCCCTTAAGATGCCCCATAGAGGACATCGTGCCTCGTTGGAGTTGTGCCTCCTTCTCCTCACTTTCCTCCTCTCTTCTCTCAGGCACGTAAGTACAGTCAGTGACCTCATCATCCCCTCCCTCCCCATCACTGGAGCAAACTTGGCACTATGCTGCAGCTGGGGGAACATGACTGCCAGTTTCTTGTCCTTCTGTGGCACCCCCTCTCTCTAGGCTCACGTTACTCAACCTGGGAACCAACATCAGAGCCTTCAAATTGCTGTACATCCTCCAGCAGCATATAACCAATACTGTAGTCAAATAATTCTGGGGACTTCTCCGTGTATGATGGTAGGGCTACAGAAGGAGTGACTGTAAACAAGGAGCCGGTGAAATAGGCCGCTTCGGCAGCTGCGTTGGAAGGCAAACTACTCTGAACCTGGGGGACAGAGGATAAGGAGGATGAGAACGGCTTTGTTATCCACTCCACCATCTCTGCTGCATGTTGTGGCTCAATAACACGGCCAGGAGCAGCAAAAAGGGACAAGCGTGCCCCACGGCCACCTGCAGAGGATGCACCATATCCATGACCACCACTGTTGACTGTAGACACAGAGGCTGCTTGCCCTCTTTTAGTGGCCTGTAAGCATCTGCCTCTCCTTGGTGGTCTTCCGGACATGATGTATTTTTTTGCAACACCACACTACACTGTATTAGATACTGTGTACACATGGCTACACTGTATTAGCAACTGTACAATGGCTGCACTGTATTATATACTGTGTACACCACCAGAAGTGTAGTAGAAATTGTACACACTGTATTAGATACTGTGTACTCCGCCTGCACTGTATTAGCAACTGTACAATGGCTGCACTGTATTGTATACTGTGTACACCACCAGAAGTGTAGTAGAAACTGTACACACTGTAGTAGATACTGTGTACACCGCCTTCACTGTATTAGCAACTGTACACCACAGAATGCACTATAGATAAATACACCGCCTGAAGTGTATTAGAAATAGTACACCACAGACTGCACTGTAGATATAGGCTACACTGGATGCAGAGTATATAGATATATATATATATGCATGTATATATATATATATGCAGATATATATATATATATATATATATACACACACACACAAGACTGTATATATATATATATATATATATTTATTAATACGCCCCCTGAAGTGTATTAGAAACAGTACACCACAGAATGCACTGTAGATATAGGCTACACTGGGTGTAGGAGGCTTTGTATAGCTCCATACCACATGATAAAGGCCTGGTTTGCATCAAACATATCATTTCCCAGAACACTTGTTTTGCAAGACAAATAATTTCCTTGCGGATGCATTGGAGTTTATACTTCATCACAATTATTTCACCTTTAATGGTTCCCACTTCCTCCAGGTGCAGGGGGTTGCGATGGGGACCTCTTGTGCTCCATCATATGCCAACCTGTACCTGGGGGAGTGGGAAGGTATGATCAGTCAGAGGACATGGCCTCCTTCATGAGCATTATTGTTGTATGTTATAGATATATCGACAACATTTATCTCCTATGAGATGGGCCCACTGACCTATTACAACCTTTTCTCCATCAACTCAATCAGAACAATTTCAATCTAACATTTACCATGACATGGGACCAGTCCTCTATTACTTTTCTTGATGTGACCATCCACAAGGATGAAAATGGTCTACTGACTAGTAGCTTATACAGGAAACCTATAGCTGGTAATTCCATATTACATGCCAGTAGCTTTCACCCCCAGGCGTTAATTTCTTCTATTCCCTATAGTCAATACTTGAGGATTAGGAGAAATTGCTCAGACAATTAAACATTCAAGAGAGAGGCCCTTCTACTTCAAAGGAAGGCTCTTAGCATGTATCAGGACACGGGGTGATTTGTTATATAATCCCTTCTCCAAAACAAACAACAAGAAAAAAACAATTTCCATCATAAGAAAATTTTCCAACCAGCATAAAACTATTAAGCGTATTGTAGACAAATACTGGCATGTTTTGACTCTGGACCCCACTATAGGTCCGTTTGTACCTGACACACCCTCCTTTACCTTTAGACGGGCTAGATCTCTTAGAGACCAATTGGTCTCTAGTGAGTTTAGGAGAGATGGACGAAGAGATCCATACAAATGTGCAGGAACTTTCATCTGTGGGGGATGCAATTATTGCCAGTTTATCAATACATCAAAAAACATAATTTTACCAAATGGCAAACGCTATAGACCACAACACTATGCCAATTGCCACACGCCTGGTGTGGTATACCTCCTACTTTGTGACTGTGCATGTTTTTACATTGGGAAGACGATACAGGAATTCTGGCGAAGAGCTTCTCATTGGGTAGACATGTTACCGATATACATGATGGTATTTTTCCTAGAGTCTCCTTCCTTATCCTCGACCATATGCATCCTGGTATATAGGGGGGGGACTGGAATAAGACTCTGTTGAAACGTGAACAGAGGGGATTTTTCACCTCAATGCCACTAAACCTCCTGGCCTAAGATTGGAGTGGGGGCATGTGGGGGGGGGGGGTGATTAGAGTGGGGGCATGAGGGGGGGGTGCGATTGGTGTGGAGGCATGTGGGGGTGTGTGTGTGATCAGGTTGGGGGTATGTGGGGGCGTAATAGTAGTCGGGGTATGAGGGGGGTGTGATTGGAGTGGGGGTGTGATCGGAATGGGGGTATGGGGGGTGTAATCAGAGTGGGGGTAAGTGAGGGGGGGTGTAATCGGGGTGATGGTATGTGGGGGTGGGGGTGGTCGTTGTGGGGGTGTGTGATTTGGAAGCACATCATAGAGTATGGTCCCAGAGCGGGGATCATTGGCAGACTCTCAAATCCTTCAGTCCCATCGCTGTGTAGCGTGGGTGTTCCCTGTTCGTCACCACTGAATAGGAAGCCGGTGTGTGGTGGAAAAGATCAGAGCGAGGCTTGAGGCGCAGATGATGAGGTGGCGTGGAACGATGGCATCCCAGGGATGTGAATTGCCAATTTTGTGTGCTATTAAATTGTCTAAAATCCTACACCTTGTTTCTTACAGCCGTGTTTTAGTAACTGCTTCATACTTTTGTTCAGCAGAATACTATATAATATAAATGAAATGTATAATATACCTTCTTGGAGAAAGGCACATTGATGAAGATTATAATCTCTTCCGGCCTCAAAGCTGATGCACCAGTTTCATCAAACACTAATTGCCTCAAAGTAACCTGGCGTTTCCTCTCTGTAAATTACAAAGATCAGTTAGAAATTAAGCAATATTATGTAGAAGAGTACTGAAAGTTAAAGTGAATGTTTACAAGAAAATAAAGCAGGGAGGTGCCTTATACGGGGAATTTTCAGAGCTCACTAGACTGGAGTGTTCTCCCAGGATTTTACATAGATAATGTACTATCATCCCTGATTAATATGCAATAAAAAGATTATTGGAGATTTGGGACTGTCTATGGTACATTCACAAAAGAAGAGTAATTTCATAAAGATATAATAAAATTGCTTGTTTTATTAACAAAGAAAAAGTTTTTTTGAAAAAACAGAGAAATACATACAATATTAGACTCCATGTACAGCAGTGTATGAATCATAGGGTTCAAAGAAATTACATACAGTTCCTAATAGAGCACCTATATTATCATACATTCAAAGTACACAGGTCATGATACTTGTCCAATCACTCGACATGTTTCGCCTATAAAGGCTTCATCAGGAGACAAGGATAAAATATATTTGCAGATGGACGGAAGTTTTTTAGAGATTTTTCGTGTTCTCCAATGTTATAGTGATCATACGCATGGTCAGGCTTCCAAATAGAGATGCCAATGGTTGCACTGGAGCACCCCCCAAGAAGGGAACCCACACAGGGACGTACCCAGCGAGCACCACCTATCGTGGCTGGGGAGTTGTAGGGGGAGAGGAAAGTCCTATAACTTCATCCAATAAAGTATTTGTAGGGCCTCAACGAAAACTTGTAAAGATCTATACTTGTAAGAGGCTCGGGTCGATCAGCCCCCCATGCAAATAGAACCGAATGGGGGGAAGCGAATGGGAACTGCTGGGTCTTAGTTTTGAGTGTTTATCCACTGAATCAGGACAATTTCTTATCATAGAATATATATGGCATCAGAGCGTGTCATGCTTGATGGCTGGTCAACCCATATATTGCCCCTAGACGGGGCTGGGTAAAGCATCCAAGGCCTGTTCTAGACCGTTCCCAGAGCGTCCCGAGCCTCACATCCACCCTCATGTTTCGCCTATAAAGGCTTCATCAGGAGACAAGGATAAAATATATTTGCAGATGGACGGAAGTTTTTTAGAGATTTTTCGTGTTCTATGGTATGTATACAAAACAATATATTGGTTAGTATATATAAAACAGTTGATAATCGTTAAAACGTTATATATGCTGCATAGAATGTGCAGTGACAGGGTGGATGTGAGGCTCGGGACGCTCTGGGAACGGTCTAGAACAGGCCTTGGATGCTTTACCCAGCCCCGTCTAGGGGCAATATATGGGTTGACCAGCCATCAAGCATGACACGCTCTGATGCCATATATATTCTATGATAAGAAATTGTCCTGATTCAGTGGATAAACACTCAAAACTAAGACCCAGCAGTTCCCATTCGCTTCCCCCCATTCGGTTCTATTTGCATGGGGGGCTGATCGACCCGAGCCTCTTACAAGTATAGATCTTTACAAGTTTTCGTTGAGGCCCTACAAATACTTTATTGGATGAAGTTATAGGACTTTCCTCTCCCCCAACAACTCCCCAGCCACGATAGGTGGTGCTCGCTGGGTACGTCCCTGTGTGGGTTCCCTTCTTGGGGGGTGCTCCAGTGCAACCATTGGCATCTCTATTCACATGCTATTACTTACTCTTAAATCCAGAAACATGATTTATGGTTCATTTAGGGATAGTGAGAGTAACAGCATAAATCCTTCTATGTATTTGTAGCTAATTACTTACTTCATTACTTTAACCCATAAGCTGTGTTTCTACACACAGCTCACCACCCAGCCTTTCTCTCTTTATGGTTGTTAAAAGGAGAGCATAGTATATTTGCAGTAGCATATATTTTGAGTTTTATTGCAGCATGTACAGCAAAGTAATTTTGATATGTGACCTTTTAGCGCTAATCTGCACAAGGGCTGCTGAGAGCTGCTGAGTGTCCCAGGTTATTCTCCCACTTGTGCAGCGGCAGCCAGGCAAACAGCAACATTTACTCCTCTGACTCAATAAACAGTCTAAGGGCTGCCTTTTTAAAATTTGCAGATTAACTTGGATGGGGCTTATGGAAGCTGTGGTATACTCCAGAACACTGAACAGGAATGTGAGGACACTCTTTCCAGCTAATTCTTAACACTTTAAGCAGTAGGACATAAAGTGGACAGCACTGGGACACCATAGGTAGTGTTCCAAGCCAGGCAAGCCTTAATGTTAATGTGCCAGGGGTTAACAGCAGCAACAGCCCTCTCTCTGGTCTGTACTCACAGTATCCCTGGGATTTGGATGTCTCCCCCCAGTCTCAGGCAGACAGTTTCCTCAGTTGAGCCTCCAGCCTGGATCCTCAGTAAAACCCCTTTCCCAGCTCTCCAAGAATTAGCAGCAGAATAGGCCACCCCAGCTTTGCATAGCTGGGACCTTGATGAAACAGGCAGGATCTTCAGCTGGACTGCCAGGAAGGGCAGCAGCCCTTCTGGCTGGGAACCTCTCCTCCTGGGGAAGAACACTTCTCTCTGAGGCTCCAAACTATTTATGCACTCCACAATCTGGCACACCTCCCCAGGAATTGACTGGGGGTGCATACATGTTCAGGCGGCTCATTTGACTTTCCCATTCACTACATTCTGGAAGCCTCCAGAAGGCAGGGAGAAGCAATCAAACTCACAGCCTGCAGAGCCCAGAGCAGCCCAAAGTAATCACATGCTGCTCTGCTAATTACCGGAGAGCCACAGAACTAAATTTGCCTAATAAAACCTAGAAGCCTATCTGGGAGGGTGCTACACAGTTTTAAATACCTTTCCCTCCATATTTGTATTGCATTAAATATAGAGAATTGTAAATTAACCACTAGTGGGACCACTGCATTTGACATAGCTACAACATTACTACCCTGGTGAACAACAGTTGATGCACATTTGTGTCAATGCAGTTATGGACATTGGCAGCCTGAAATGGAATGTGTCCCTAAATGTGTACCTGCATGTAAGTCTACTCCTTTCATCCACAGGGATATCAAAAGTTATTAAAAGCCTATCTACAAAGAATGGTGTAAATAGTGAGCTTCATCTACAGATGCGGCTCACCAGAAAATGAGTGTGGGAGATCTAACTGCATATCCATCAATTTATAGCACCAAGGAAGCCTAAATACAGCCATTTGTCCAAACTGCATACTACTGCTTCCAGCTATATACTACCATCACTGCAAGATATTGAAATCATGGCTATATTATGGGAGGAGCAGTAATATAAAACAAACAATAATAGTATATGGTGGTGGGAAAAACAAACCAACATACTCTCCACTTCAAACCATAATGACTTACCTTCAGAAGCAAGGTTGAATGTGCAGTTCCCAACAGCCAAAATAGGGTTCAGGTCCCAGGTAGAACTTCCGCTAAGAATGCTCCCTCCGAGGGACTAAAGAAACAAGTAATAACTTTCAAAACATTTCTGAATTTAACTTGTCCTTAGAGCTTAAATGAAAGTTTCTCCATCACAGCACACACACTGTAAATCCTTGCATAGGTACATCTCTATTTACTAAATTTATTCATACATTTATATTTGATTACTCATCTGTATATTCTCTAACATTTTACAGAAAATATTAAGCATTCACTTCAGTCTCTGCCAATAGAGGAGGTCACAATATCCTCTAATGTCCTTTTAAAAGCCGTACAGTTCAATTCAATAGCATAAGCTATTAAATGACTGTCATACTTTCCTGATGATGTAAGCATGTCACCTGAACAAACACTGAGCACTATCCAAGCAGGTAATTAACTTGGTGAAGCCAATATAAACATCTGATGCATGGTTGTAAAGCTTTAGTCAATTAGGCTTCCTTTTTTCTAGTACATTTAAAGCAGATGTAAACTCAATAATAAAAACTGCATATAAGATTAAAGCAGTATTAACCACTTCAATACTGGGCACTTTCACTCCCTTCCCGCCCAAGCCAATTTTTAGCTTTCATCGCTGTCACACTTTGAATGACAATTGCGTGGTCATGCAACACTGTACTCATATGCAATTTTTATAATTTTTTTTGAGACAGATAGAGCTTTCTTTTGGTGATATTTAATCACCACTGGGTTTTTATTTTTCGCTAAACAAATGAAAAAAGAACAAAAGTTTTGAAAAAAAAAGCAAAAATATTATATTGTAGCTTACGATTTCTTAGATGTAATGGCTGTATTACGTTTCTTTTTTAGACTTTCTTTCTTTTATTTTAACCTGGTGATCCCGACAGTAAAGCTGTACTTTTTAACAGAACAAGCTGTCCTGTAGATGTAGCAGTGTAGTTTGGTTTCATTGTGTTAGTGTATCAAAATCTGCTAGTGCATCTAATGCCGCGTACACACGTACGGACTTTTCCCGGCGGACCTAAGTCCAGCGGACAATCCGCTGGACTTTCCAGCTGGGTACGCTGGACTAAAAAGCGAACGGACTTGACCACACACGATCACGCAAAAAGTCCGGCGGTTCACGCGATGACGTACAGCACGTACGACGGGACTAGAAAAAGGAAGCTCGAGATCCCAAACGACACCCTTTGGGCACCGTCAGCTGATCTCGTGTGTATCGCGTGTTAGTTGACGTTTGGTTAGAGACGATTCGCGCTTCTCAGACTTCTGCTTAATTCGCTCGCTTCTGCCGTTCAGTTTGTGCTTGTGAGGTTTGTATCTGGCTTTCAGTGCGTGTGGATCAGTTCCTACCTGTTCTCAGGCCGTTCTGGTCCACTCGTTCCTGTTTTTCAGGTCGTTCTTCATAGGCCTTGCTGTTCTTCAGTGCGTTCGGTTAAGTTGTTTGTTTGATCAGCCGACCGTTTTGAAGCCATGGAGTGTGGACGTACTCGGGAACGAGTTCGTGCTGTGCAGGGGCTCGGTGTTGCGGTTAACACCTTGGCACGAGCCCAGTCCATGAACAGGGTGAGGAGGAGTTCATGGACCAAGAATTGGTTGCGCCAGTGTGACCAATTCTCGCATATGCCTTTGCTCCGTGAGATCCGTGAGAATAATCCTGATGATTTCAGGAATTATCTCCGGATGACGGACCCCATTTTTCACCGTCTGTTGGCTTCGCTGTCCCCTTATATTACCAGGCAGAATACCTGCATGCGGCAAGCCATCAGTGCGGAGCAGAGGCTAGTCGCCACGTTGCGTTACTTGGCGACGGGGAGAAGCTTGCAGGACCTCAAGTTCACGACAGGCATCTCCCCCCAGGCTCTGGGGCTCATTATTCCAGAGACCTGTTCTGCCATTATCCACGTCCTGCAGGAGGAATACATTAAGGTAAGTCTTCTCTTTTAAAATTACCTATGTCTTGTATGTTTGCTAATGTAGTGCATCAATGTCATCATTAGCTAATTACCATGATAGGACTATTCTATGAATGTCCCCTATTCCTTTTTTTATTTTTTTTTTTGTTTTTTTGTCTAGTATTTTATGGTTGACTTATCGAAATAGCTTTAAGAATGTATTATTTAGTGGGTCACATGCATATTTCCTTGCACCAACCTCCCCAGCATGGAAGCTTGGCCCCCTAAACACCCCTAGCCTAGTCACTTTCTTTGGTTAAAAATGTATATTACCAGCTCCATTGTACTGCTTTACTCACCCCCCCCCCTTTCACCCCCCTTGCCCCTCACCCCTTTCACCCCCCTTGACCCTCATTTTTAAATTGATTGCATGTGGTTTTGGTCAGCTTGTAATTAACCCCCCCCCCCCCACACACACCCCGTTAATTAATTGCATGTGGTTTTGGTCAGCTTGTAATTAACCCACCCCCCACACACACCCCGTTAATTAATTGCATGTGGTTTTGGTCAGCTTGTAATTAACCCACCCCCCCACACACCCCTTTAATTAATTGCATGTGGTTTTGGTCAGCTTGTAATTAACCCACCCCCCACACACACCCCGTTAATTAATTGCATGTGGTTTTGGTCAGCTTGTAATTAACCCACCCCCCACACACACCCCGTTAATTAATTCCATGTGGTTTTGGTCAGCTTGTAATTAACCCACCCCCCACACACACCCCGTTAATTAATTGCATGTGGTTTTGGTCAGCTTTTAATTAACCCCCCCCCCCCCACACACACCCCGTTAATTAATTGCATGTGGTTTTGGTCAGCTTGTAATTAACCCACCCCCCACACACACCCCGTTAATTAATTGCATGTGTATTGTGTGACCTTACAATTAATTACTCCACACCCACATCCCCATTATTATCTTCTCTGGGCCATCAGAGGGGTCATCAATCAGAGATTTGTCCCTTATCCTTAATCTTTTGGCTTTATTTCAAGGACTTACAAAATAAATACATATGTTCTTCCAAATTGTTTGTTAATTTGTTGCATTTAGTTAGGTGTTTTGCCTGGTTTTTAATTCGATTTGTATATTTCTGTTTGACTTCACAGTGTCCTTCCACGCCACAGGAATGGCAGACTGTGGCTTCCCAGTTTGCTGCCCGTTGGGACTTTCCCAACTGCGGAGGGGCGATTGACGGGAAACATGTGCGAATTGTGCCCCCACCCCATTCGGGGTCTTACTATTGGAATTATAAGGGGTTCCATAGTATAGTGTTGATGGCGGTGGTGTCGGCACAATATGACTTTCTTTATGTGGATGTGGGGAAAAACGGCCGGATGTCGGACGGAGGAGTCTTCAACCACACGGAGTTCGGTCATCGTCTCCAGACTGGTGGCCTGGAGCTGCCACCAGATGAAGATAATGTGGAGGGACTCCCGTTCGTTTTCATTGCCGACGAGGCGTTCGGTCTGGGTGACCACCTGATGAGGCCATTTCCCCAACGATCCCTCACCCCTGAGAGGAGGATTTTTAATTATCGTTGGCCAGAGCAAGAAGGGTTGTGGAAAATGCCTTTGGTATTATGGCCAACCGTTTCAGATTGCTCCTTACATCCCTACATCTGGCAGAGTACAAACTGAATACTATTATTCTTGCATGCTGTGTCATGCACAATTATTTACGCAAACATTCGGGAACCTACTCATTACCAATCGGGCCTGAGGCCGGAGTGGAAGGCGACATGACAGGGCTGGATAATCGCCGTCTTGATTTGGCCCCACAATCAGCCCAGCAAGTGCGGGACCGTTATTTACATTATTTTAATGGTAGGGGGGCCATTGCAATGGCAGCAGACCCTTAAACCATCTTTTTGTTTTACAAAGAATAAATACAGTTATTTATGTTTGAAATATTGGTATTTTCGTATTGTTTTGCTTTTAATATTGCCTGTTTTATATGTTGTCCTAGTGCACATCTTAATAGTGGCAAACTTGTTTTGCGTTTAGTAAATAAGCCCCTTTGTCAATGAACCACAACGTGTTTTGGTCAAACTGGTAGTATTTAAAAAGAAGAAGCCACACATTGTTTAATTTGTGCAAACATTTTTTTTTTATTCTAGTGCACATCCAAACCTTTTTTTTTTTTTTTTTTTTTTTTTTTTTTTTTTGTTTTTTTTTTTTTTTTTGTTTTTTTTGTTTATTTTTTTTTTTTTTTTTTTTTCAACAACATTTTTTTTCTTTTTTTTATGTTATATTTTTTAAATTTTTTTGGTCTTTTTCTCACAACATATTTTTTTTTTTTTTTGTGATTGATTTTTTTAAACAAACATAAAAACATGTTTTAAAATGGTAAAAAATTTAGGGTTAGCATTTGAAAATATTTACACAATGTAAAAGTCCAGAACTTACAAAGTTCAACAGGTAACCCATGAACAGTAGAAGCCAAATTTAGAATATGCACACTAATTTAACAGGAAAATGGGTAATGTCAACATGTGCTATGTTCCATCATGGGGAATCAATGGACGTGTTTTGTGTGTGAAACCCCTTCCCTCTCACCTACTAGCATTAGGGGTTGCAAACACAAAATGCGTCCATTGAGATCCCCTGATGGCACATAGCACATGTTGACACACCGTGTGCATATTAAAAATTTGGCCTCTAAAATTTGTAAAACATAGCGCATCAAAAGGGGAATGAAGGACATGATTGATGTTAAGAAATGGAAAAGGGGTCTTTAGATTCTCCCCAAAACATCAATCATGTCCTTCATTCCCTGCTGCATGGTGGCCATCTCCTTCTGCATATTTTCCAGCTGCAGATTCCAGGCCATGATCTGGCCAATAAGCCTGTGGGCACTGTCTGTGGAAAATGGCTCCGCAGCTTGTCCTTCCACAAACAGATCAGCATCACCTAAAAGTTGGGTAGATAAAACACAAGAAAAAAAGTGTCAAAAACATGCAGACCTTAATTTATTAGCTCAATCTGTGTTCTGAGACACTCACTTGGTGGGGTGCAGATTTGATCCACTTCAACCACCTGTTCCGCCACATCCACGCGTGGGCTTGGGCTAACTGCCCAATTAGTCTGGTGAGGCCGGGAGGTCCTCGTAGGTTCGGACTGACGTCTGAGTCTTTTGCCCCCTATGGTAATGGAACACAAAAAGGTACACTTTTAATCACACTGATATTTGAGTGCCAAAATAGGATTATTAAACATTGTTTAAAAGTGTTGTCCAATTATTAGCAGTTTGTTAGAAGATCCTACTTGAAGACAGAATTGAAATGTCTATCTAATGAAACTCCAATACTTAAACCGCCCTTCAACCCTAAATTTGAACTTCCGCTCATTGGATCCCTGCACCCCTGTGGTGTCTTATTTGGAACCTTTTAGGGGGGAGGGGTTGCAGATACCTGTGTAAGGCAGGTATTTGCACACACATCCGGCCCTAGACTCCCACAGAAGTATACGCCACATCCCGTCCCACCGTGCTGTCTGCTGGGACACACAGGGGTCCCCGAGCTCGCGCGGACCAGTCCTATTGCATTGCGCAACTGGCGCATGCCCAATAGTGACCCGGGAAGTGAAGCCGCAAAGATTAATTTCATGATTGCAAGATCAGAGATTGTAGCTGCACCATCCAAGGGACAGGTGAGTGTACTTCTTCGAAAAGTCACCACCTACAGTATTTGTAGATGATGAGCATTTTTCGGGAATTGTGAGCATGACACCCTGCTTAACATATTTATCCCCCCCCCCCCAAAACAGCTTCTGGAGTCCCTGTGTAAGTTACCCCTAAAACCCTTACTACAGCAGTAATTGTATAGATAGTGACAATAATAAAACAACCTTACAACTCCAACAACCCAAAGCCAGGTAAACTCAATAAACGTTATGAAGACAAACTGAACTTTCATCAAATCTGCGCAAGTTTCACGTACGAATGCTAATAACATCTGCGCAAGTTTCACGTACGAATGCTAATAACATCTGCGCAAGTTTCACGTACGAGTGCTAATAACATCTGCGCAAGTTTCACGTACGAATGCTAATAACATCTGCGCAAGTTTCACGTACGAATGCTAATAACATCTGCGCAAGTTTCACGTACGAATGCTAATAACATCTGCGCAAGTTTCACGTACGAGTGCTAATAACATCTGCGCAAGTTTCACGTACGAATGCTAATAACATCTGCGCAAGTTTCACGTACGAATGCTAATAACATCTGCGCAAGTTTCACGTACGAATGCTAATAACATCTGCGCAAGTTTCACGTACGAGTGCTAATAACATCTGCGCAAGTTTCACGTACGAATGCTAATAACATCTGCGCAAGTTTCACGTACGAGTGCTAATAACATCTGCGCAAGTTTCACGTACGAATGCTAATAACATCTGCGCAAGTTTCACGTACGAATGCTAATAACATCTGCGCAAGTTTCACGTACGAATGCTAATAACATCTGCGCAAGTTTCACGTACGAATGCTAATAACATCTGCGCAAGTTTCACGTAGAATGCTAATAACATCTGCGCAAGTTTCACGTACGAATGCTAATAACATCTGCGCAAGTTTCACGTACGAATGCTAATAACATCTGCGCAAGTTTCACGTACGAATGCTAATAACATCTGCGCAAGTTTCACGTACGAATGCTAATAACATCTGCGCAAGATTAGACATATCAAGTATAACCATAGTAGCGCACGTGCTTGACTTACTTTTTTTGATGGCTTTTCGAATTCTCCTGTACTGATCGTGCTCCCTGGATTTGATGTCGGACCATCGCTTGCGCAGTTGATCCTTGCCCCTTCGTACGCCGAATTTCTGCTCCAGGGTGCTGACGATTGTAGTGAGAATCTTGTCCTTGCGCAAGTTGGGTCGAGGGTAGGGGCCATTTTCCCCGTCGTAATCTTCCCTTTGGAGGATGTCCACCATCTCCACCATCTCTTCAAAGGCCATATTGGTGGCCTTATATCTGCTGCTGGATGCAGATGTGTTCGCTTCTTGGCTTTCCTCCGCGCTACTGGCTGAGAATGTGTCCGCCATCTTCATGAATTTATTCACCCACAATGCAACGAGGGGAAGCGGGGCGGGGAATACTCGTCAGGAGGAACGTCATGGGCGGGCGACGCGGAGGACGCAGGCGGACTTCGATGCGTGCGCAGTGTATATAAGGCTGTTTGAGGGCCCCACGTGTTCCCGAACGGAAGTAGCGAGCGCTCTGTACGAAGGTAAGTGTTTTCTAGGATGCATTACTGTGGTTTATTGGGTTTTGGGCCTGCATTTTTTAAGGATATGTGTGTGTTGCTGCCTGTGTGTAGGGGTTGCTGCCTGTGTGGGTGTGTTGCTGCCTGTGTGGATGTGTTGCTGCCTGTGTGTAGGGGTTGCTGCCTGTGTGGATGTGTTGCTGCCTGTGTGTAGGGGTTGCTGCCTGTGTGGGTGTGTTGCTGCCTGTGTGGGTGTGTTGCTGCCTGTGTGTGGGTGTGTTGTGTAATGTTTGGTTTGAAAAACTGGATGTGCGTTTTTAGTAACATTTGTGTTTTTGGTCTTTTGTATTGCCATTACTAACAAAACAGAAACAAACATGTCAGCAGCCCAGTTGAATCCATTCAAGGACCAGCAGTTCATGTCCGAATTCATTGCGCTGTACAGAAAAAATACCAACCTGTGGCAGCTCAAGAACCCTTTATATGGCAATAGGGATGTCCGGAAGGCAACACTGGGGCCACTTGTGGATTTTGTGAAGACTCAAGTCCCCAACGCAGACACCAAGTTTGTTGAAGCCAGAATTTCAAGTTTAAGGCACATGTACAAGCGGGAGCGCAAGAAGATTGAGGAATCAGTCAGATCAGGAGCAGCAGCAGAGATGGTTTATGTACCGAAGCTGTGGTACTACAACCAACTGGCTTTTCTAGGTGACCAGATGGAACCCAGGCAATCACTGTCCACTCTTCCCTCCACCCTTCCCTCCACTCTTCCCTCCACTCTTCCCTCCACCCCAGCTGAGGCTTCCACGGAAGGAGAAGACCCCTCCACCTTGGAGCAGGCTGATGCGCCCAGCTGGAGCCAGGTATATATTTAGTAGCCTAAATTGTGATTGTGTGAATATTAATGCTGTAAACGTTAAAATGTGAAACAATTAACACCCTGAACTCAGAATTGTGAAAAAAGCTGCCAAAAATTGTGAAAAAAGCTGCCAAAAATTGCGCACACTTCGAAAAAGTGTTGGTGCAACATATCGATACATATATAGTGTATACATACATCCAGTAGTGGCAAAAAATGCCTTATACAACATTGGTGATCTGCTTGGAAAATGCAGGGGTCCAAATGATAGCCTTTTGGATCTTTTTAAAAATGTATCTGCTCGTTCATAAGTTTACAATTGGATGATTGAGGAGGCCATAAACCAAAAAACAGGTGTTTGATTTTTGTTTTTATTTGCACACAGGATGAGCTGACCCAGGATGATGCCGGGACAAGTGGTATGGAGGAGGAGGACATGACCAGCGAGAGCCAGGAGGTGGCTGGGCCCAGCACGAGCCAGAGTGACAGCCAGACTGTATTAAGAAGTCTACCTCCACCCCTGCCCTTACCCCCAAGAAGGCCCAGGAGGATGACCATTGTTGAGGAGGAATCACTCCAACTTATTCGGAAGGCGAGTGCGATTCTCGAAAGACCCCCCATTCCAGAAGAGGCCTATGCCACCTACTTGGCCAGCAGGTTGCTGGAAATGGAGAAGGGCCAACGGCACCTGTGTGAGGGCCTCATTTTTGAGGCTATTAAGGGGGGTTTGAGGGGTCAATTACGAGAATCCACCCGCCTGACACATGAAGGCCCGACACCAACTTCTCCTCCTCCTCCTCCTCTTCCTTCTTCTCCTCCTCCTCCTCCTCCTCCTCCTCCTCCTACCACAAGTCAGCCTCCAAGGAAGCGTGCAGGGAAGACTGCAGGGAAGAGTGCAGGGCAGCGTGGTGGGAAGAGTCGGAAGTGATTGCCTGACTTCAGTCTGGTCTCACAGAAGACACAGGCTGTTGTAGTGCCACAGCTTGGGGACATAGATGTCATCTGCTGCTGTTCCTGGTCTGTCTGATTCCTGGTCAATCTTCTTGTGCTCCCTATATTGGATGAAATGTGCCCAAGCTTAATTTTTGGCTTCACAAACTTGATGTCTGCCGTTGGGGCAAAAAGTCTTCTCAAAATCGCAAAGTGGCTCCAGTGTTGCCTTCCTATTTTGTTTTGCCTTGTTTGTTTAAACCAGAATAAATGGTAATTTTATTTTCAGAAAAAAATGATATACGTGCTTGTTATTCAAAAACATAGTTTCTTTAGGAGTAGGCAGGTACATGTCTAAACATTCATTTGACAATACAAGTGTAAAGTGCAACTTCAATGGAACTGCAAGTGCAGTCGCTGGAAAGGTGAGGGTTAAGATCTGAATTAAGGGCAAGCTCTGCTGACTCCACAATTGTATCATGTGTAATAACAAATCCTTTTGATAACCAACAAATACTAAAATATATCTAAATAGAGATATATGTACATATATAATATATATATATATATATATATATATATATATATATATATATATATACATAGATATATATATATATATATATATATATATATATATATATATATATATATATATATATATATATATATATTTACACGTATATATCTATATATATATATATAAATATATATATATATGTATATATAGATATATCTTTTTTTGGGTTTATTGAGAAATATAGATATATTTTTAATTTGGTGATTTGGATATATATATCTATATCTATATCTATATATATATATATATATATATATATATATATATAGAGAGAGAGATATATATATATATATACAGTGGTGTGAAAAAGTGTTTGCCCCCTTCCTCATTTCCTGTTCCTTTGCATGTTTGTCACACTTAAGTGTTTCGGAACATCAAACCAATTTAAACAATAGTCAAGGACAACACAAGTAAACACAAAATGCAATTTGTAAATGAAGGTGTTTATTATTAAAGGTGAAAAAAAATCCAAACCATCATGGCCCTGTGTGAAAAAGTGATTGCCCCCCTTGTTAAAACATACTATAACTGTGGTTGTCCACACCTGAGTTCAATTTCTCTAGCCACACCCAGGCCTGATTATTGCCACACCTGTTCACAATCAAGGCATCACTTAAATAGGAGCTGCTTGACACAGTAAGGTCCACCAGAAGATCCTTAAAAGCTACACATCATGCCGAGACCCAAAGAAATTCAGGAACAATTGAGAAAGAAAGTAATTGAGATCTATCAGTCTGGAAAGGGTTATAAAGCCATTTCCAAAGCTTTGGGAATCCAGCGAACCACAGTGAGAGCCATTATCTACAAATGGCGAAGACATGGAACAGTGGTGAACCTTCCCAGGAGTGGCCGGCTGCCCAAAATTACCCCAAGAGCGCAGCGACGACTCATCCAAGAGGTCACAAAAGACCCCACAACAACGCCCAAGGAACTGCAGGCCTCACTTGCCTCAGTTAAGGTCAGCGTTCATGCCTCCACCATCAGGAAAAGACTGGGCAAAAATGGCCTGCATGGCAGAGTTCCAAGGAGAAAACCACTGCTGAGCAAAAAGAACATCAAAGCTCGTCTCAATTTCTCCACAACACATCTTGATGATCCCCAAGACTTTTGGGACAACATTCTGTGGACCGATGAGACAAAAGTGGTACTCTTTGGAAGGTGTGTGTCCAAGTATATCTGGCGTAGAAGGAACACTGCATTTCAGAAAAAGAACATTATACCAACAGTAAAATATGGTGGTGGTAGTGTGATGGTCTGGGGCTGTTTTGCTGCTTCAGGACCTGGAAGACTTGCCGTGATAAAAGGAACTATGAATTCTGCTGTCTACCAAGAGATCCTGAAGGAGAATGTCCGACCATCTGTTCGTGTACTCAAGCTGAAACGAACTTGGGTTCTGCAGCAGGACAATGATCCTAAACACACCAGCAAGTCACCACCGAATGGCTGAAGAAAAACAAAATGAAGACTTTGGAGTGGCCTAGCCAAAGTCCAGACCTGAATCCTATTGAGATGTTGTGGTATGACCTTAAAAAGGCCGTTCATGCTCGAAAACCCTCTAATGTAACTGAATTAGGACAATTCTGCAAAGATGAGTGGGCCAAAATTCCTCCAGGACGCTGTAAAAGCCTCATTGCACGTTATCGCAAACGCTTGGTTGCAGTTGTTGCTGCTAAGGGTGGCCCAACCAGTTATTAGGTTTAGGGGGCAATCACTTTTTCACACAGGGCCATGATGGTTTGGATTTTTTTTCACCTTTAATAATAAACACCTTAATTTACA
Source organism: Lithobates sylvaticus (assembly GCA_028564925.1). Classification (NCBI taxonomy): domain Eukaryota; kingdom Metazoa; phylum Chordata; class Amphibia; order Anura; family Ranidae; genus Lithobates; species Lithobates sylvaticus. The sequence continues at coordinate 130,366,368 of CM053031.1, forward strand.
AATTGCATTTTGTGTTTACTTGTGTTGTCCTTGACTATTGTTTAAATTGGTTTGATGTTCCGAAACACTTAAGTGTGACAAACATGCAAAGGAACAGGAAATGAGGAAGGGGGCAAACACTTTTTCACACCACTGTATATATATATATATATATATATATACAAATATATAACTTCACTAAAGAATGCTGAAGAAAAAACGTTCGGGAGTACTCTGCGTGAATATACAAGCAGCAAGGCAAAATCATTCTTCAAGTACGATAACATACAAATCCCGCTGTCAGAAGAAAAAAAAAAAAAAAGATCTGCAGCGTGACGATTGTGCGAGCTTAAAAACGAAGGCTAGTTTTACCAGACCGAGCGAGTCCGTGACATACTAGCTACTGAGCATGCGTCCTTTTTGGTACGCCGGACCATACTACACACGGCCGGATTATCCGCTGGACTGCCAAGTCCAGCGGATAATTTTAAAACAAAACTTAAAACTTTAGTCCGCCGTACTTTGGCCAAAAAAAGTCCGCCGGCGCCCACACACGAGGGGATTATCCGCTGGACTTCGGTCCAGCGGATAATCCCGCGGGATAGTCCCTTCGTGTGTACGCGGCATAACACTCCCCTCCCCCCAGACTGGCAATGCTGTTGTCCAAGTGTGTCTCTGCGCTCATTCATGCAGAGTGTAGGCACTCTAATACAGGTTTGTTACTGGCCAGATCACCAGATGAAAACAGAAGGAAAAAGCTTAAAAGATAAAACTAGTGCAGCCACCACATCTAATGATTGCTAAGCTGCAATATCTTACATTGTTGGGTTTGGGTTTAATGCTACGTTAACATATTAATTTGATTTAAAAAAAGTAATTTTCAGTATTATTTAAATCTGCAACTTGTATTTAAATAATACCTTATGATCCTGCTGTGAAAGTTCTTTTTCAGGCCATGTCATGTAGAAGACAATGTTCATCCACTACAAGTGACCATTAAACACACATTGCAGAAGCTTGACCCATTGTTGTCACCACTAGGAAACCTTCTTAAATGAAATGTAGCCATCAATGGAAGACATGTATGCAGAAAAAAGTGGTTTCATGAGAGCAGCAGCAGTGTGATGCAAAAAATGTTGGAAAAGGGTGAAAAAAAGTAGTTAAAATTGTTAATAATACACAACGCTTTGCGTGCTAAAGTTAGGGTTTACATCCACGTTAATTTTATTGTCATCAGAATTAAAGGTTCTCTTTGCAGAGATAAATAACTAGCTTGCTATTGTTGACCTGTCCTATTTGGCTATGCTATTTGCCTGACTGTCACATTGATCCAATAGCTTAAAAACTTTGGCAAGAAAAAGAACCGCCCGCCTCCGTGGAAAACTTGGAAAGAAGAAATAAATGGCTGCACATCTGGGTACCATAGTTTGGTGTCTTTGGTGTCATCTTTGTGAAACAAAAGGCAAACGGAAGTTCTGAATGTGCAGCCATTTCTTTCTTCTTTCCAAGCTTAAAAACTTTTGAAGTCCTTGATAACAAGTCTGCAAATCAGGAATTCTGACTTAGCTTTCTGCCTTTGTGTTCCAGGTCAGTGAGTCAAAAAATAGAGTTCAGCAATGGCAGCTTTCTATCGCTACATATTGGCTAGGCTTCACAATGTTGGAGACATACAATTATGCCACCACCCTACTATAGGATGTTTTATATTTTTCACCTACACTTTGTTCTTTTTTGATCCCTTTGTCAAATTCCAATCCAGCAGTCACCATTCCAATGACTACATATAAAAGTTGGACAGCTAGCAAGATAAGCACAGTGAGGGAAAAAAGTATTTAAAAAAAAGTGTTTGATCCCCTGCGGTTTTTGTACGTGTGTCCACTGACAAAGAAATTATCAGTCTATAATTTTAATGGTAGGTTTATTTTAACAGTGAGAGACAGAATAACCACAAAAGTATCCAGATAAACGCATTTCAGAAAAGTTATACCGTATATACTCGAATATAAGCCGAGATTTTCAGACCCTTTTTTAGGGCTGAAAGTCTACCCCTCGGCTTATATTCGAGTCACCGCCGTCTGCCTACATGAACAGCATGTCATGCAGACAGACGGCAGTTTTCAAAAGCCGCGCCGCCTCCTCCATCGTCCCTTTGATGCGGTGCAGTTGTCCTGTCCCCTTAGCAGAAAAACACCCCCAAAGCATAATGTTTCCACCTCCATGTTTGATGGTGGGGATGGTGTTCTTGTGGTCATAGGCAGCATTCCTCCTACTCCAAACACAGCGAGTTGAGTTGATGCCAAAGAGCTTGATTTTTGTCTCATCTGACCACAATACCTTCACCCAGTTCTCCTCTGAATCATTCAGATATTCATTAGCAAACTTCAAACGAGTATGTACAGTGGTGTGAAAAAGTGTTTGCCCCCTTCCTCATTTCCTGTTCCTTTGCATGTTTGTCACACTTAAGTGTTTCGGAACATCAAACCAATTTAAACAATAGTCAAGGACAACACAAGTAAACACAAAATGCAATTTGTAAATGAAGGTGTTTATTATTAAAGGTGAAAAAAAATCCAAACCATCATGGCCCTGTGTGAAAAAGTGATTGCCCCCCTTGTTAAAACATACTATAACTGTGGTTGTCCACACCTGAGTTCAATTTCTCTAGCCACACCCAGGCCTGATTATTGCCACACCTGTTCACAATCAAGGCATCACTTAAATAGGAGCTGCTTGACACAGTAAGGTCCACCAGAAGATCCTTAAAAGCTACACATCATGCCGAGACCCAAAGAAATTCAGGAACAATTGAGAAAGAAAGTAATTGAGATCTATCAGTCTGGAAAGGGTTATAAAGCCATTTCCAAAGCTTTGGGAATCCAGCGAACCACAGTGAGAGCCATTATCTACAAATGGCGAAGACATGGAACAGTGGTGAACCTTCCCAGGAGTGGCCGGCTGCCCAAAATTACCCCAAGAGCGCAGCGACGACTCATCCAAGAGGTCACAAAAGACCCCACAACAACGCCCAAGGAACTGCAGGCCTCACTTGCCTCAGTTAAGGTCAGCGTTCATGCCTCCACCATCAGGAAAAGACTGGGCAAAAATGGCCTGCATGGCAGAGTTCCAAGGAGAAAACCACTGCTGAGCAAAAAGAACATCAAAGCTCGTCTCAATTTCTCCACAACACATCTTGATGATCCCCAAGACTTTTGGGACAACATTCTGTGGACCGATGAGACAAAAGTGGTACTCTTTGGAAGGTGTGTGTCCAAGTATATCTGGCGTAGAAGGAACACTGCATTTCAGAAAAAGAACATTATACCAACAGTAAAATATGGTGGTGGTAGTGTGATGGTCTGGGGCTGTTTTGCTGCTTCAGGACCTGGAAGACTTGCCGTGATAAAAGGAACTATGAATTCTGCTGTCTACCAAGAGATCCTGAAGGAGAATGTCCGACCATCTGTTCGTGTACTCAAGCTGAAACGAACTTGGGTTCTGCAGCAGGACAATGATCCTAAACACACCAGCAAGTCCACCACCGAATGGCTGAAGAAAAACAAAATGAAGACTTTGGAGTGGCCTAGCCAAAGTCCAGACCTGAATCCTATTGAGATGTTGTGGTATGACCTTAAAAAGGCCGTTCATGCTCGAAAACCCTCTAATGTAACTGAATTAGGACAATTCTGCAAAGATGAGTGGGCCAAAATTCCTCCAGGACGCTGTAAAAGCCTCATTGCACGTTATCGCAAACGCTTGGTTGCAGTTGTTGCTGCTAAGGGTGGCCCAACCAGTTATTAGGTTTAGGGGGCAATCACTTTTTCACACAGGGCCATGATGGTTTGGATTTTTTTTCACCTTTAATAATAAACACCTTAATTTACAAATTGCATTTTGTGTTTACTTGTGTTGTCCTTGACTATTGTTTAAATTGGTTTGATGTTCCGAAACACTTAAGTGTGACAAACATGCAAAGGAACAGGAAATGAGGAAGGGGGCAAACACTTTTTCACACCACTGTACATGTGCTTTCTTGAGCAGGGGGACCTTGTGGGTGCTGCAGGATTTCAGTCCTTCATGGCATAGTATGTTACCAATTGTTTTTTCTGGTTACCACGTAGATTATTAGAAATGCTGATTTTCCAAACTTTTTAAGGTAACACATAAAAAAGAGCAATAACACTGGAAAAGTGCAGTAACTTAGAGCAGCCAATCTGAAGGTATTGAAAATTTGTGAAGATTGCCTAGCTGAAAAAAATCTTAAAATAAATTTCTCTGCAATCAGAAATGTTTATTATTGAGAGTGCACTGAGCAGTGATGATAGTTTGATAACTCATAGCTACAGATAACATTAGAACATTACTGTTGTCAGATAATTGCTGAGTTTGAATTGCTTTGCATAATGTGCTCTTCACAATGCACTTTGTAACACCTTACAAAAAAAAAATAAAAAAATCGAAAAGACAGCATGTGTTCAATAACTAAAACAAGTTATTTATTTTTTTCTGTCTGTAGCGTTGACCCCACAGGAGCTGCTTGGTAATTTGTGTTCTCTGTTCTGCACCTCAATTTCAAGAACAACCTCAGCCCTTCTGACAAACCTGGTTAAATGAAAATTACTGCAAGCACTTATAAGAACGTGCCTTTATCTCAGCTGTGAATTAGCACCAGGAAATAAACACAAAACTGTTTAGTGGTAAATTAACCCAGTGTATTGGTAAGGGTTAGAATAAATAGTGGTTTGAGAATAAATGTACACACAGAAGGTAGATTTGCAATAAACAGTGTATATAAGCATTTACTGTAATGTGAATAATAATACTATAAGAAGTCTAGAGTGCACTCCAGGAGAATGGTTGGGATATAGTGCAATGTCCCCTGAGAGGTACCTTTTAGCATAAGCAATAGGCAAAGGTCTCTGGTGAAGGTGTGGCAGATGTAAAAGGTCAGTCTTTTTTTACTTTTTTTATATTGATCTTTTTATTTATTTTCTTAATAAACAAACAGACAAAACAAGACAAAATAAAAAATCATACACATTGAACAAAATAATAAAGCAGCTTCAAAATTGAATCACATTGCATAGTATAGTAGCCTTCAATTCAATATAGCAAATTAGAACAAAAAAAATAGTTGACGAAAAAGAAAAATATTTTGACTCGAATGAGATCTAAACCATACCGTTTACCAAATTAACTATCAACCCATATGCAATAAACTTAAGTCAGCCCATAAACATTAGATGCCGCATATGGCTTATCCAGCCACTTTGCCCAGACTTTGCCAAACTTACTGGGACAACCCCTATTCGTGTAGGTATCTCTATACAGTGGAAGATTATTATTTACCAATTGTTTCCAGTATATCCAGCGTGGGAGAAGAGGATTTCTTCTAATACAAAGCAATAGCTTTTATATCATAGAATAATGTAATATTAGCAAACACTCGCTCTGACACTGTAGGAAAAGTAACCTCCACCAGACCCAACAGACATACAGAAATTAAAACTGGCAAGGGAGCAGAGGTAACAGAATTTAACAGATCTTCCACTTCTTCCCAAAAAATTGCTATATGTGGACAGGTTCAAGAAGATGTGTGAGAAATCCCCCTGAACCGCTCCACACCGCCAACACTCAGAAGAGCACTCAGGATTTATATTTCCGAAGTCTGTATGGTGTAAGATATGCCCTATGTACCAATTTAAATTGGATCATACAGTCTCTCAAAGACACCAAGGATCGCAAAGGGAAATCCCACACACTCCTCCAATCTTCCATGTACAGATCTGGTATGTCTCGCACCCATCTAGCCCTAAGACCCTCCAATGGCAGTAGGGAAATTAGGTTAAGATGGAAATATAACCTTGAGGTGGACCTCTCCGTACATTCAGACCTAAGCACTGATTCTAGAGTGGATTGTGTAATCATTAAACTATCTTGTGGAAACTGGGCATGAAATGTAGGAGAAATCTGTAACTATCTAAATAAAGGAGAACCAGGCAAGTTAAAAGGCAAGTGTTGAAAAAGAGGACATTTTCCGATCAGCAACCAGCTGAGAAAGTAGTTTGATATTATACTTAGTCCATGCAATAGGCTCAGGTAATTTATACATTTGAGGAAGGGTAGGATTTAGCCATAAAGGGGCATTTGGAGAGATTGCGTCTTTGGGATAATGTTCACATCTAAGGCCAGCCTCCCAAGCTCATAGTGTTGAGCTTTGAAGCAGTCAACTGGTAAAGTGCCCTACAACCTCTAAATACGAGTACCTTAAGAGCCTCTATAGAGCCCACCACCGCTGCTTCAAGCAGGGTGGAGTAGTTGGTTAAATCCAGACACAACCACCATACGGCCATAACCAGCTGAGTGGCCAAAAAACATTTATGTAGACCCGGGAAAGCTAAACCACCCTGTTAACAAGGACACATCAGGGTGGTTCATTTATATCTGGGGGTTTTTGATCCACATATGAAGGATGAAAAAAGTTGATTTAATCTTGTAAAAAAGGAGCCAGGGAGCCACTGAAGAGAATGTCTAAAAAGGTACATAAGTTTTGGTATACGTTTCATTTTTAAAAAGGTTAATACGTCCCAATAAAGATAATGGTAAAGACTTCCACACTTTCAGCTTTAACCCAATATCTTCTAGAATCAGGGTCAAATTCAAGGAAATAAATTCAGAGGCTTGGCGAGAGATTACCACTCCTAAGTACTTGAAGTTCTCTACCCACTGCAATGGAATATCATTTGAGGCCATACTACGGGCCTCAATATCTATTGGGAACAACAAGGACTTAGCCCAATTTACCTTCAGCCCAGTGACAGTTGAAAAATAATCCAATATCTGTAAAGCTCCTTGGAGAGAGGGTCCAGCATCATTCAAAAATAATAAAAGATCATCTGCATACAGTGCTACCCTCTCCTTCAACCAACCAATCCAAAAAACCCTTATATTGGGGGAGGTTCGAAGAGCCTCTGTCACAGGCTCCATAGCAATAGCAAAGAGGGACGGAGACAGAGGGAAGCCCTGCCAAGTTCCCCTAAATAACAAAAATGAAGCTGACAATCCTCCCCCCATTTTCACTGCAGCTGAGATGTCTATATAGGACCTGCAACCATTTTATAAATACTATTGGAAAACCCATTCTGCGGCGCACCTCCTATAAAAAGGGCCATTCAGTGTCAAAAGCCTTCTCTATATCTTGAGAGGCATACACACTAGAACCTATATTGAAACAATGTGAAGCATGGATATTAGTATATAAACTTCGTAGATTCACATCAGTGGCTCTACCGGCCATGAACCCCGTCTGATCTGGATCAATAATGCTAGCCATCATAGATTGTAATCGTTGGTTTTGTCAAAATCTTGAAATCTACATTCAAAAGAGCAATTGGCCTGTATGGGGCACAAGAAGATGGATCTTTTGGGGGATTAATAATTAGCACTATATGGGCATGGCTCACTGAGTCCGGCAAAGCTCCCTTCTTTAGACAAATAGAGAAAAGTGTGGCCAATGGAGGAGCAATAGATCTCCATGGACCTTGTAGAATTTAATTGGAAGGCCATCCAGTCCCGGTGATTTCCCCATGGGAAAGAAACCCATGGCCGAAAGGACTTCTTCCGATGTTATAGGACTTACTAATGTCTAACTCTTATTATCCGATAACCAAGCCAATGCTACGGAGTCCAGCCAAGCTGCTAATTCCATTGGCTGGAAATCAGGGTTCAACTGAGATGTATATAGTGTCTGATAGAATTGGGAAAAGATCTCCAGAATTTTAGGCTGTGTAGAAACCATATCTCCTGAGGGGGTTCGTATTTCCGAAATCAGAATACTAGGCTGTTACATTTAGCCAACATGGTCAGAAAACGACCATTACTATCCCCCTGCTCAAAGGACTTTTGCTTATTTTTATATAGATCCAGCCGTGTAACCTTAGCCATATACAAATGAAGGGCCCAATTGCCATGGAGTAAAGCTTAAAATTAGCCTCTGAAGGATCCGCAGCATATTGGGCTGTTTTTTCATCCCCTGTAGCCTGCAAAAGATCACTATTTGCTTGTTGGGCTCTAATGGGCTGTAATAGTGGAATGGCGCCTTACACGCTGTGGGGGGACAGAGCAGGACCTCATCGGCTGCACAGTTGGAAGCGACACCGGACACAGGACACCGGACCCCGGACCTACAGATCGGCGGATCGGTGCAGATCGGCACAGGTATATTGCAATGGGGACACGGGGTGCAATGGGGACACGGGGGTCTGTACAGGGGGCATGCAGCTGCAGATGGGCATGCATCTGCAGATGGGCTGCAGATGGGCATTGCTGACCCTCTTTTCCACTTACAGTAGCTGCTGCATTTTTCACCCTCGGCTTATACACGGGTCAATACGTTTTCCCCATTTTTTGTGGTGATTTAGGGGCCTCTGCTTATACTCGGGACGGCCTATACTCGAGTATATACGGTATTATCCTCTGGTATAGGCCTTAAAAGAATCCCACAATATTGCAGGAGTGGAAGACCCTGCATTAAGTTCCCAGTACTCTGTTAGAAGGGGAGGAATTTTATTAACCACATCTAAAATGTAAAATCCAGTGGGTTCCCAATCTCCACTGGGCAGCATCCCGAAAATAATAAAGGCGAAGTGTGAGCATTAACGGAGCATAATCAGATAATCCACTAGGCAAATATTTAACATCTACCATATCTGCTAATATACCCGAATTAGCGAAAGCTAGATCTATACGGGAAGCAGTCATATACAAGGTGGAAAAACAAGAATATGATCTAGTTAATGGGTTTTTCCATCGGAAAGCCTCTACCAGGCCTAAGATCTGGGCCCAGTTAGAAAGTTCTCCGGAGAAATATTTGGGGGGAATTAGTCTATCCAAACCAGGGTCAAGCATAGCATTGAAGTCTCCAATTATCAGTAACTTAGCTGGACCATACAAAGAGATTTTTTTTCTGAGAGACTATATAATAGAGTCCCTGAGAAAGGAGGTGGGACATACACGCTGACAACTATAGGTACAGTCTTTAGTCCTAACTCTTTGGCCGACTAGCCTTGGGGCCCAGTTGTACTGTTGATGCACATGAGAATAGACCCAGTCAAGCCTGCAGGTAGCAATAAGGCTTAATGGTCAATTCCTCAAAGCTCAGTTTCTTTAACAGCAGATAGTAATTCCCCACAGCAGCAGCTCACCAGTCCCAATGATATTGCAGCTCATGATCTAGTCACACACAGATTTTTCCACTCATTGTTTTGCACCCAGGTGACTGACTGTCAGCACCAAGAACTCAGCACTCTGAAACCAATGCAGCAGTGGCAGTGCACGCACGTGGGACAGTGCCAACTGTCCTATAGAGCCTGAGAAAATGCAGCTCCTGCCAATCTCCTGTGGGGAAATGCAGTTCAAAAGCTCTTGTTTTTAGTATAGTCTCTTTCTCCTGGACTACAATTCCCAGAGTGCAGTGCTGCCTGACTCAGTCTATTAAAAACTTCCTGCTCAGCAGCTCCCTCCTCTTGCTGATACAGCTGTTAACAAGTTCAGTGCCGCAGGGAAGCAGCTACAGAGAGCAGCTGCAGCCAGTGTTTCTCTCACTCTCAATTCTTAGCCAAGTACCGGTCTACATGGAACTCTGTATTTTATTAAAATAAAATTACATTTTGGTGCTACCAATGTACTGTATATTTGATTGAATCACACACCTCATTCATTTGTTTAAATCAGATGACCTAATCCCCAAAGAAAATATTTTGAATGGACCCATTCCTAGGTTTAATTTGATCATTTGCAGGGCTTTTTTTCTGCCGGAACGTGGCGGAATGCCGATCCGGCACCTATGACAGCCCTCTCTGCTCCAACCTGTCATGACACGCTAGCGCTGCGCAGCCATCAAGTTCTTCGGGTCCCAGCACGGCAACAAACAGCTGCCTGTGTTAATTCAGGAGGCAGCTTCCGTCCCCGCCTCGACTCAAATTTTAGCACAGTGAGTGGAGGAGCCGTGAAACTCCACCCCAGCTACAGTTCCTCAATCAGCTGAAAAAAAAGCCTGTGCATACCATATGGATTGGGGCACTGGCAGTGGAAGAGGTGAGGGAGCTAAGAAAGAAAAACAGGGGGACGAAGAGAGAGCTCTCGTGCGTGGGGGGATTTGAGCATGCAGGAGAACTGGGGGAAACGTTTTTAGAGAGGAAAACTGGAAAAACTTATGTGTGGAGGGGGGAGATTTATGCATAGAGGCAAGCTGGGAAAGTGGGGGGGGGGGATTTGTTGCGGAGAGGAGGGCTGGGAAAGTGGGGGGGATTTGTGCAGAGGAGAGCTGGGAAAGTGGGGGGGGGATTTGTGTGGGGAAGAGAGCTGGGAAAGTGGGGGGGGGTGTTGTGAGGAGAGCTAGGAAAGTGGGGGGGGGTGTGTGTGCGGAGAAGAGTGCTGGGAAAGTGGGGGGGGGGTTGCAGATAAGAGGGCTGGGAAAGTCGGGGGATTTGAGAGGAGGGCTGGGAAGGTGGGGGGGATTTGAGAGGAGGGCTGGGAAAGTGGGGTGTTTGTGCAGAGAGGAGAGGGGGAATATTAGCAGAGAGGACAGCTTGGGGGTGGAAATGTGTCCAGGAGAGGAGAACTGGGAAGGAGGGAGCTTTGTACAGAGGTAAGAGCTGCAGAGGGCAGAAGGCAGGTTGTGCAAAGTGAGAGGTGTGGAGGGGGGAGGGCAGGTTGTGCAAAATGAGAGCTGTGGAGAATGGGGCAGGCTGTGCAGAGGTGAGAGCTGTAGGGGAAGCTGGAGGTGCAGAGGTGAAACATGGGAAGTGGCAAAGGTGAGAGCTGTGGATTGGGGTGAGCTTTAGATGGGGTGCAGAAGGGGAGAAGAGATAATATGGATGGGGTGCAGAGGTGAGTTGTGGACTGGGGGTGTAATCTGTAGTTAGAGGTGTGCAGAGGTGAGATGTTGAAGGTGGGGGGGGGGGGGGGGGGGCAAAGGTGAGTTGCGGATATGGGTGAAGAGTGACGCTGTGCTTAGGGAAAAGAAGAGGTGAGCTGTGGATGAGGGTTGCAGAGGTTAGGTGTGGATGGGGGACACAGAGGTAAGCAAAGAGATAAGCAGAAGTGAGTATATTTTCTGGGGGACAGTAAAGCATACAGAATTAGTGACCAAGAGTATGTCATGTATGGCACAGCCTGCAGGGTCCAGTGGTGAGAATTTTGTAACATCTTGTGCATTAAATAATATGAATGCTATACTCTGTATGCTATGCTGTGTGTTACATAATAAAGGCCTTTGGATGGTATTCATTATTGCTGTACCCTGTACAATGGGTTTTGCGTTACATACTCCTGAGCCCTGCACGCTGTATGCTGGACTGCATATTACATATGCTTTACCACTGCTCTCTCTGTGCTGGGCTCTGTGTTACACATTGCTAGACACAGGTCTATATGCTCCATATTTCTGAGAACAATGGACGCTTTGCATTAAATGTAAATACTATCCTGCTGGCTGATTTTTTTTTCTGTGCTTTATGTGATATGCACTGCTCAATACACACTCCTGACTTCTATGTGTTATGAAGTGCTGAGTCCTGTACTTTGTGTGTTACATATTCCTGAACCATGTGCCTTGTGTGATACGCAGTTCTAAGCTTTTACTTATTACAATTATTTGGCACTGCTGTACTTCTCTCCTGTAAGGAAGGTGTGTCAGGGGTGGGGTTTGGGCGTGGTTGGGGGGCGGTGATTTGGGCGGGTAGGGTGAATTCCTGCAACTATTTTCTGAGACAAAAAGTCCTGATCATTTGTAATATATGAGTGATACTTACAGCTTCACTTCGTATGTGCGGTCCTGCCAGCTGCTGGAGAATGACATGGAAGATCTTGCTTTTCTCTGCTGGTAGCTGAGACACGGCTTCATAAAGGATGGATCGTACTAAGGCCAGACTGCAAGCAGCTCCAATAGTGATACCTTCACAGACAAAATTTCTCACATTCATTTTTGAACTATTAACTGTATTTCAAAAAGAAGAAATCAACCTCTATCATGTTTTCTATGCTTAGAAAATTACAGTGCAATACATTAGGTGACTTATAAATGTGTGAAGACAACTTTAAAAAAAAAAATTGCTGACTACTGACATCACAAATGATTAAAAACAATAAGACCCCTTTCACACTGGGGTGGTTTTGAGGCATTTTAGCACTAGAAATAGCCTCTGCAAAGCACTTGAAAACCACCTCTCATTCATTCCAGTGTGTCTTTTCACGCTGGGGCGGTGCACTTGCGGGACATTCTGAAAAGTCCTGCAAGCAGCATCTTTGGGGTGGATTGGGAGCGCTGTATTTAGTGCTCCAAAAACGCCCTGCCCATTGAAATGAATGGACATCGCTTTCAAAGCGATTTGAAAGCGCTGCAAAATGGGAGTTTGTAACCCTTTTTTTGGGGTTAAAAGCACCCCACTAGAGGCCTAAAAGTGGTGCAAAGGTGCAGTTTAAACAGCGCTAAAGCTCCGCTAAAACGAGTGGCGCTTTAGTGTGAATGGACAGGCAGCTCAGTGTGAAAGTAGCCTAATGGTTCTCATTGAAATCGTCAGCTTATAACTTTATCGCATCAATACTGAATAATACGTTTCCCAGTTTATCACGAAACCTTGCTCAAAGTGCTTTTTTTATACTTGTTGCCGGGAGGTTAAAATAGGTGTTTGAGCCACCAAGAGGGAGAATTAAAATGGATAGGAGACATCTGTGATTTGTGATCCGACTACAGGTAACATTTTGGGCTGCCACACCTGGATACATAATCAAGCTGCATTTAATTTTGAAAGTAGGCTACATTGGTGGCGTACATAGCTAATAATAGATATGGAATGTAAATATATGTACCCTCATGAGAGCCGCTGATAGAATCTGTACCCCACTGCCATGACTCTGCAAGACCTCTGACACCCTGGGTTCAGTCATTATTACCAGTTGATACCAGTAATAAAAAACTTTCACAATACTGATGAAACAGTTTAGTTTTGTTTACTTGTGGCAAGAGTGACACAAAGGAGTAAATAACATAAGACTGTATGTCATAAAGATATCTTAGCTGAAGGCAACAAAGCACCAGTAATAAATGCAATTATACAATCTACGGGTTTTTGTTAGTAAAGTAGTATGCAAAGAAACACAATGTGGTTAAATACAATCAAACTCTGTTTCAGTCAATGAAGCCTATGTGAACAGGCAGCAGAAAGGTAGGGGACCAGCACTTTGTTGACCATGTCAGACCACTCCTTTCTGTCTCCTCAGCCCACAGGCACTTAACATCAAAGCAACTGGCAAAACATTCATCAAATTGTTGTATCTAACTTGGCTGGCACCTTTAAGCAGTTCCAGATAAATGAGAGCAGTGCCCTTATGTTAAGCAACACTAGTCACTTGTGAAGATTGAGAAGGGATAACAGGGGTATGAGGTAACTCTGTGGAATCTGGCAGATCTTCAGCGAGCTCTTAAAGAATGGTAGATGAAATATTCCTGGATGGTAGAGCTGGTATGTGGTTAACCAATTGAGGATGCAGACTTTTCCTGTATAGCCTAAGCACAAGTCATCACAGTGCATGTTTTTTTAATGGTATTGTATCCTGTAGGACTACAGATGCCAGAGATGTGAGCAAAAGCACAGGTGTCTGTATACAGTGTCTATGGTATAAAATGTACTTGCATCCGGTGGCACTACAAGTATCAGAGATATGGACAAAGACAATGGTGTCTGTATACAGTGTCTATAGGATTAAATGGACAGGTGGCCGCTCACCGACATTGTAACTGAAGTTGCTGGTAGCAATCAAGATGGTGATGGCTTTTCAGGATCACGCTCCAGGTCCTGGCTCAGGGAATGGCATCTGACCTCCATTGCATCGTGCCGTGGCCCACCCGGATCTGAAATGCAGGTAGCGTGGAAGAAGCAGGAACAGCCTCCAGACCACTGAAAGATAGGGAGGCGATGCTGTCCACAGATGTCCCTATGGACGCTGCTTAGTAACTCTTTCTTATGCATGCTGCGACTTGGCCGCAGCGCACACAGGCACATAGTTCCTGCTGGCAGATCCAGGCCGGGGTCCCAAGAGAGCAATCTAGGCCTAGACCTGCCCCTTTATATCCTCTCCCAGCTGTCTGTTCTTCTCCCCCAGCCGTCTGTTAGTTGTAGTTCAGGCGGAATTTGAAAAACCAGCATTCTGAACTACACATCCCACGATGCTTTGCTTCGCTCTATCCTCTTGGAAATGACAACATGGAGTCCAAGCCAACACTAGAGGAAGACAGCTTCACATCAACAGCACTGCACACTGTCCCTGAATTGCAGGCAACAATAGCCGGCTCCTGGCTACATATACATCTTTGATATCTGCAGAATTATGCATTTACCATTACTGAACTCTTCAAACTAACCATAAACTGTCAAGAAACAAAGTAGCTGTCATTGCTGGTGGCCTGGAACAAGCACACAGCTAGTGAAGTCTGAAGTTTTTGAATTCTCATTCAGCGTACTTCTTACAGGTCAGTGACTTCTTACAGGTCAGCAAAGGCAGCTCCTATATATCTCTCCTCACAGGATTACTTTAAGGTAACAAGGACTTATCCTTTAAGGCGCAAAATCCTAACATCATATATTAAATTTTTCAGAAACCACAACTCTTCATGCACTTAAAACTCTGGTTAAACTTTTAAATGAGCAGACTGCAGCTGTTTTGAAGGATACAGAATATCTGGGCTCAAAAACACTTGAAGGCCAATCCTGATACATAAAGCTCTGTGAAGATTTTCAGGTTCCTTTTTGTCCTCAGGCCTAATTGAAGAACTCACTAAACTGACCTGTGATTCTGCATTTCTTTGAAGGTACAAATAACCATTATGGAGAAAAATTCACATAAATTATGACCTGTTAGGGCTTTGAAGATGTAATTATGAACATGAGATAATATTCCCTTTACTGTAAATTATAAGGACATTAAAGTCCAAGAGTCAATTTCTTAGCAATATTAAAATGCCACTAAGTGATATCCTTATTCTCAAAAAAATGATCTACTGTATACACATCCACTACTTAATGGCTTGTAATCTATTTTTCATGAGATCGTTTCTGCCTCCTTTTAACATCGTCCGTAAGCTTCTGAACCTCTCTTTTTTTCCCCTCACTTCAGTGCACGTTAATTGCAGTGTGCTGCTCTGTGCACACTACACATCCCAATGTCCATAGTCCATCTTTGGAGCGAGCAAGAGAGGGTGGCTATGTTTCCACATACTATAGAAACCAGCGGTCAAGTCCTGGGGAAAAAAGTGTGGAAACTCCCACCCAAGAACCACTCCCTCACCAAAAAAAAAAAAAAAAAAATTGATACGCTCATATGCACGAACGCTTCAGAAGTGGTATTTTTCATCCAATTTTCGTATTGTGTGTATGAAGCTTAACTGTTTGTACATTTAAAAAAAACAATCCTCAATAAACATAAATACGGTAATTCTCTGAATAATCAGCATTCATTCAATTGTGCTTCCATGCAAATGTGAACATCATGTTCTGATCTTTATTGGAGAATTTTATTAGAATTTTATATAGAGTCTAAACTATGTAATAGAGCTATGGGGGGTACCTCATCCTATAATCGCTTTGAACAGAAGTCCATACGGTCCACACACCGCCTCTGCAGGCAGAGGCGGTGTGTGGACCGTATGGACTGCTGTTCAAAGCGATTGCATACTGACCATATCTGGGGCTATCGATATCTTACGACCTAGAACTACCAGTATATGCTGAGGGAAACACATTGCCTCTTGGTGGAGTGTTCCAGGAAGGATATTATTCTAAAGACTGTCTTTGGCAATCCTGGCCCGTAGAGACTTGGTTGTTAACTTATAGGACGTACTACAATACTATATCCTAGCTACCCTGGTCGGTTTGGCATTCTCCTATCTTGGTCAGCTTCACGTACTTGTTGTCCATCCTTATTATCCCATTTCCACCATGGGGTAACACACTGCCTCCAGGTGATCAAGCCACCTCTCAGTTTGGCTTTGTAGATATAGAATTTGTTTTCTCAAGATGTCATGACTGTCGTTACTTGGTTCTGAAGAAGCCGTTGGCAAAATGCGTCAACCAGTATCAATCAGTATCTGTGACATACTTTATGATTTGTTGCATCTTTATGTGAATATAGATTTGACATCTACCTTTTAAATTTATGTATATTATGTTTTGTATCAATAAAAATATTTAGAAATTTATAAGTATTTAGGCTACATTTTGTTCAGGTACCGGGATAGTCCGTCTGGTTGGTTTTCCTTCATGGTCTCTTTTTTTATATATTTGTATATAGAGTGTTTATGTGGTGAGTTTACACTTTTCTTTGAACCGAGTTTGGATAACACAGGGTTAAACGGAAAGGTCATAAATTAACTGCACATTATCTGGACAGAATGCTTGGGGAGATAGTGATGTGTTCCTGCTTAGGAGATGTATGTTAGCTTGGGGGGCTGCAAACTCTGCAGGGCTCCAACACACACTCGCTGCTATTCCAACCCTTCACATATTTCCTCATGGCACTGAAGATAGAGGAGGACACACAGAGCAAGTATGCAGAAGACTGGGGGGGGGGGGGATGAGAAGACAGAAAATCAGGAGGGGCTGGCGGGGAGGAGCGTATCACAAGAGGTCTGACTAAATACAATCTCTTAGCAGCAGGGACCTGATCTACCCATCAACTAGCTGTGATTGACAAGTAGATCGAAGCGGAAGCTGTCCATGGGCCCCCTACTGGCAATGCCTGAATGGTCAGGTGTGCGGCCCTTACTATTGCGAGCTGTGTCGGCGGCTGCTGGTGTAGCACCTGCCACACAGCTCGCATACTTCAAAGTCTTGCAGGACACGGCTGCTAACGGAGTTCCTGTTGTGGAAAAAGTACAGTAACTCCGTTCCCATGTGTTCCCGCAGGACTAGAGCCCTGGTAGAAACATGAAGAACTAAAATAGACACCCTCTAACAGGAAGTCAAATCACCAAAGCTAAAAAAGGAATTTAGAAATTTGTGGGAGGCTGAGAGCAATATGTTGTGTCTCCACAATGCAGACAGACTGTTAACAGGTCACCCTTTTTTATTAATCACACAAATGTCCTGCTTCAACTCCTCCTACTACTTCTTAAAGCAGAAATGCCATAACATTTTCTTACCCCTTAAGAAAGCTACACTTTTTGTAGCTGCTGACTTTTAAATGGGTGGAACTCCGCTTTAAAGATTGTATTAGGCCAAGCATAGCCTAAAAAAAGATGATTAGCAAATGTACTTATACAAACAATCAACAAAACAATAATGTTACTCTGAGAGATATGGTTAAACACCTGCAGTATTTTGACTAACAGTAACTAACAGAACTGAATTGCATTTACCTAACAACAGTATATAAAGAAAATCCTAACTTGCTATAACAGTCCCCATTTTGTCACACTGCCCAGTGAATGGTGAAAAAACAACAACTTTGGCCAGCAAAGTTGGGGCCCTTGACACAAGCACAACAGTTCTCCACAGACAACAGATTAACTTGTATGATGTTATTCTCTTACCAGATGCAGGCCATCCTCTTTTGGGTCTCCAGGAATGTACTCTGATTCAGTAAAAGTCAAGTTCAAGTGAGACAGGTATAGAAGTTGCTGTGATCTTTCTTTTTCAATCTTGCCCCTCTTTTCCTTCCTTACAAGTGGTAGAAGTGCTCTACAGAACAGTCTTTGTAATCGAAAGGAGAATTGTATTGTTCCCAAATAAAGGGGAGGTAAAGCAACCCCTCACAGAACCAGGAAACAAGGAAAAAGTCAGTGACCATGAGGCCTCTCACCACAGTGAGCACTCTCCGCAATCCATGCATTTCCACATACAGTGCATCCGGAAAGTATTCACATCGCTTCAATTTTTCCACATTTTGTTATGTTACAGCCTTATTCCAAAATGGATTAAATTAATTATTTTCCTCAAAATTCTACAAACAATACCCCATAATGACAACCAGAGCCATCTTTAATATTGATTGGACCCTGAGCAAACATTTTCCTGGGGCTCCCCTGGGCCAACACCACCACCCCGACCCCCACTATGCATCTTCTCTGTCCACCTTCTCTGAGACATACAATAAATAGCAGGTAGACTCAAAATCAGTTTACTGGAGCAGATCAGACAGTAATTGCAATTGGTTGTCAGAGGTTACAGCATATCATTACCAGTTACTGACTGGTTGCTAGAGGTTACAGCACACATTATGGCTCACTGATTAGTTGCTAGAGGTTAAAGCACATCATTTGTACATGTTGATTGGTTGCTAGAGGTTAAAGCACATCATTTGTACATGTTGATTGGTTGCTAGAGGTTACTGCACATCATAATCACTCATTCATTGGTTGCTAGAGGTTACTGCACATCATTACTGCTCACCCATTGATTGCTAGATGTTACTGCACATTATTACTGCTCACTGATTGGTTGCTAGAGCTTACTGCTCTTCATTATCACTCACTGATTGATTGCTAGAGCTTACTGCACATCATTACCGCTCACCTATTGGTAACTAGAGGTTACAGCACATTATTACTAAACTAAACGGAGCTATTAATATTCCCCCCCGTCCGTGCCCCCCTCCATGACTTTTCCATCAAAATCAACAATGCAACCATCAGTCCCTACCCTCACGCCAGGGTACTTGGTGTAATCCTAGACTCGGACTTGTCATTTCAGCCTCAAGTCCAATCGCTGTCAAAAGTTTGTAGACTTCACCTCCGTAACATCTCTAAAATTTGCCCCTTATTGAGAAATGAATCCTCCAAGCTCCTCATTCACTCCCTTGTTATCTCTCGCCTTGACTATTGCAACTCCCTTCTCATTGGCCTGCCTCTCCATAGGCTATCCCCTCTTCAGTCTATCATGAATGCTGCTGCCAGACTTATCCACCTTACCAACCGTTCAGTGTCTGCCAACCCTCTCCTCCAATCCCTACACTGGCTCCCAATCACCCAGCGAATTAAATTCAAAATACTAACCACAAATTACAAAGCCATCCACAACTCTGCCCCAAGCTACATCGCCAATCTTGTCTCCAAACATATCCCAAACCGCCCTCTCTGCTCTTCTCAAGACCTCCTCCTGTCAAGCTCTCTTGTTTCCTCCTCCCATGCTCGTCTCCAGGATTTCTCCAGAGCCTCTCCCATCCTCTGGAACTCGCTGCCTCAACCTGTCTGGCTATCCCCTACTCTAGCCACCTTCAGGCGATCCCTGAAAACTCATCTCTTCAGGGAAGCTTATCACGTCTCCAACTAATCTTTTACCACTTCCATCAGCTCATTCCCCACAGTTACAACCTTTTGTACCACCTCCCCCACCCTATTAGATTGTAAGCCCTTCTGAGCAGGGCCCTCTTAATCCTCTTGCATTTTATTGTATTATAACTGTATTGTCTCCCTTTTATATTGTAAAGCGCTGCGTAAACTGTCGGCACTATATAAATCCTGTAATAAATAAAAAATTATTACTGCTCACTGATTGGTTGCTAGATGTTATTGCACATCCTTGCTGCACATTGATTGGTTGCTATAGGTTACTGCACATCATTACCGCTCATTGCTTGGTTGCTAGAGGTTACTGCACAACACTACTGCTAACTGATTGGATGCTAGAGGTTACTGCACATCATTACACTTATTGGTTGCTAGATTATAGATAGATTATACTACAAATGCAAACAGTCCCATTGTCAGATTAAAACTGTTGTTTTGCATTGCAGCAGAATTTGGGCAGAAAAGATGGGCTTAATGAAGCCGACCAGGATTACATTCAAAAACAGTACTGTCAATGATCATAGCAAGCAGAGATCAGTGATCGTTTAGCTGCTAAAGAAGTGAAAGTTCAACTAAGCAGGCCAGGGCAAATGTGCTAATTCAGATTGTAAATCACACTACATACCAGCTGCCCGCTCATCCATGCCGACCAGTTTTTTATACAGGCAGTGCTGGTAATGTTGTTAAAAAGCAGAGAGGTAAAGAAGTAGAACGATAACAGACTAATGGCTCAAACAGCCATGCACATGTCCTCATTCAGATCGTAACTCTCACCGCCCACCGGATTTTCTCATCCATGCTGCCTTAGGACTGTCATTGCCTCCTCTCTGCGATCCTCTCTCACTCCTCTGACCCCTGCCATTGTTCATTAGTGTGTCTCTCCACTCGGCCAGTTTTGCTGTCAGGCAAGGACACTGTTTTACTTTCCCTGCAGCTGCACTATGTGACAGGGAGCCATTGTGAGGATGTTGGGCCCCTCAACAATGACAGGGCCCTGGGCAGGTGCCCCGTTTGCCCCGCCTTAAAGACGGCCCTGATGACAACGTGAAAGAATTTTGTTGTTTGAAATCTTTACAAATTTATAAAAAAAAATAATCACATGTACAGAAGTATTTACAGCCTTTGCCATGACTCAAAATTGAGCTCAGGTGCATCCCGTTTCCACTGATCATCCTTGAGATGTTTCTACAACTTGAATGGAGTCCACCTGTGGTAAATTCAGTTGATTGGACATGATTTGGAAAGGCACACAGCTGTCTATATAAGGTTCCACAGTTAACAGTGCATGTCAGAGCACAAACCAATCCATGAAGTCCAAGGAATTGTCTGTAGACCACGAGTACAGAAACATTTCTGCAGCTTTGAAGATCCCAATGAGTACAGTGGCCTCCATCATCCGTAAATGGAAAAGTTTGGAACCACCAGGACTCTTCCTAGAGCGGGCCGCCCAGCCAAACTGAGCGATCCAAAGGAAGGGCTTTAGTCAGGAAGGTGACCAAGAACCCGATGGTCACTCTGACAGAGATCCAGCATTTCTCTGTTGAGAGAGGAGAACCTTCCAGAAGAACAACCATCTGTGCAGCACTCCACCAATCAGGCCTGTATGGTAGACTGATCAGACAAAAGCCACTCAGTAAAAGGCACATGAAGGACTGGAGTTTGCCAAAAGGCACCTGAATGACTCTCAGACCATAATAAACAAAATTTTCTGGTCTGTTCATCACCTGACCAATACCATCCCTACAGTGAAGCATGGTGATGGCAGCATCAATCTGTGGGAATGTTTTTCAGTGGCAGGAACTGGGGGACTAGTCAGGATTGAGAGAAAGTTAAATGCAGCAATGTACAGAGACATCCTATTCCAGAGCGCTCTGGACCTCAGACTGGGGCAAAGGTTCATCTTCCAACATGATCAGGTCCCTTCCAACGACCCTAAGCACACAGCCAAGATAACAAAGAGTTGACATTCTGTAAATGTTCTGAGTGGCCCAGCCAGAGCATAGACTTGAACCCGACTGAACATCTCTGGAGAGATCTGAAAATGCTTAAGAGCTTAAGAGGTCCTGCAAAGAGGAATGTGAGAAACTGCTCAAAAATAGGTATGCCAAGCTTGTGGCATCATACTCAAAAAGACTTGAGGCTGTAATTGGTGCCAAAGGTGCATCAACAAAGTTTTGAGCTGGTAATACTTATGTAAACGTGATTTTTTTTGTTTTTTATTTTCAATAAATTGGCAAATATTTCAAACAAACTTC
This sequence comes from Lithobates sylvaticus, assembly GCA_028564925.1. Classification (NCBI taxonomy): domain Eukaryota; kingdom Metazoa; phylum Chordata; class Amphibia; order Anura; family Ranidae; genus Lithobates; species Lithobates sylvaticus. The sequence continues at coordinate 130,387,941 of CM053031.1, forward strand.
TTTCACATTGTCATTATGGGGTATTGTTTGTGGAATTTTGAGGGAAATAATGAATGTATTCCATTTTGGAACAATGCTGTAACATAAAAAAAATTTGGAAAAAGTGAAGCGCTGTGAATACTTTCCAGATGCACTGTAGGTTTGCAAAAGGGTCCTCCCTCGCAAGCTATCGTTCAGCAGTAGTAGCCAGTGATCCTCTCCTAATGGTCAGCTGTCTGCTAACGCTCACTGTCATTTGTCACATCCACCAAGTGAAACACTGACCTCTAGTGCAGGCTCTCAGGATCCAGGTACCCTCACATGTAGCATTGCACAGGGTATAATGGCAACAGTCATCTCTGATCAGCACTCTTCTCCTGGCCAGCACAGCTTCCAATAGCTTCAGCAAACTCTGGCCAAATACCACTGTTTCCCCATTCACTACAACCTTGTGGTGCTCTCTCTCAGTTGCTCAGCACAGGAAATAGTTGAAGCAGCACATGGTCCCCACAGTGGCTTACTCCTTGCCTTCTCCAGACTGATGGTACAACAGAGCTCCCTTTTCCAGCAGCCCAGTTCCCTGTCCCCTTACTCTGTTGCATCAGCCAATTGCTTGATCCAGACCAAGCCAAGATGGCTGCCTCCTGCACTAGAGACACTCCACAAATGAGCATTGCAATACGATTCCCTAAAAGATGGCTACAATAATGACTATTCAGTGCATGTTATACGCCGATCCCCCAAAAAAATGTGGCAAAAAAAAAAAAAAAATCGAGCGCCGCCGAAAAAGACTGATCTGACTGCTTGGCTCCGCTCGCAGTCCCGCCTCCCTGCGCTCGCTTTCGAAACAGCAGGGAGGCGGGACAGCGAGCGTCGGTCTTTTCCGGCGGCGCTCGCTCGGTCTTTTCCGGCAGGGCTCGCTCAGTCTTTTTCGGCGGTGCTCGCATGGTCTGTCTAGGCGGCAAATTCAAACGTGGGCAAGCTGCAAATGACGCTGGCAAGCTGCAAATGACACTGGGCAAGCTGCAAATGACACTGGGCAAGCTGCAAATGACGCTGGGCAAGCTGCAAAATGACGCTGGGCAAGCTGCAAATGACGCTGCAAATGACGCTGGGCAAGGCTGCAAATAACGCTGGGCAAGGCTGCAAATGGCGCTGGGCAAGCTGCAAATGACGCTGGGCAAGCTGCAAATGACGCTTAAATGTAAGTATTTTTTTTTTCCCTAAACTTCCCTCCTAAAACGTTTTTTCCTTAAAATGCCCTCCTAAACTTGGGGTGCGCATTATACGCCGGTGCGTGTTATACGCCGATAAATACGGTAAGTGTATCTGACTCCATTAACAGCTATTTCCTCTTTTTTTTCATTTGTAGTCTTTTCATTAAGCTGGTTTCTAATCATTTCATCATGTGAGGGTGCTGCTAAATGTTCAGCTTGTTCAGAAATGTTTAAATACTCTCTCACTCTGACAGCGTCTGTGAAAATGAACTCCGGCCATTAAAGTATTTGTGGCTGGTTTAAAATACTGTTCCACAGTAGTTAAAATACTGTCACAGGGTAGTTATTAGGAGGAGTTAGAAGGGAGTGGGAGCAGTTTTAAGCTTAGATTGTGCAAGCCTGTATATCCACCTTAACAAATACACAACACAATAGAAGGTCGTTTTTGAGTAAAAAATATGGCCACTATCGGGGTGCTTTTAACCCCAAAGAAGGGGTTAAAAGCGCCCGTGTTGCGGCGCTTCCAAAACACTTTTCAGGAGCTTTGGAAGCGCTGCCCATTCATTTCATTTCATTGATGTAAAAAAATAAAGACAAAGATAAATCATTTCAGAACTTTTTCCACCTTTAATGCGACCTATAAACTGTACAAACTAAAATCTTTTAGGTGGAGGGAAGTAAAAATAAAAAACTATAATAATCTGATTGCATAAGTGTGCACAGCTAATGCTGCGTACACACGAGAGGACTTTTCGACAGCAAAGGTCCAACGGAACGAATCCGTCGGACAATTCGATCGTGTGTGGGCTCCATCGGACTTTTGCTGTCGAAAAATCCAACAGACTTTAGAAATAGAACATGTATTACATTTTCCCGCCGGAACTCCGCTGGACCCAGTTCCTGTCGAAAAATCCGCTCGTCTGTGTGCTAGTCCGACGGACAAACAACGACGCTAGGGCAGCTATTGACTACTGGCTACGAACTTCCTTATTCTAGTCCGGTCGTACGTCATCACCTTCGAATCCGTCAGAAAAAACTATAATAATCTGATGCATAAGTGTACACAGCTAATGCCGCGTACACACGAGAGGACTTTTCGACAGCAAAGGTCCAACGGAACGAATCCTGGATCCTGAGCCATTCCAATACTTTAATCTTCTTCTGGGGAAGCCATTCCTTTGTTGATTTTGATGTATGATTTGGGTCACTGTCATGCTGAAAGATGAAGTTCCTTTTCATGTTCCGCTTTCTAGCAGAAGCCTGAAGGTTTTGTGCCAATATTGACTGGTATTTGGAACTGTTCATAATTCCCTCTACCTTCACTAAGGTCCCTGTTCCAGCTGAAGAAAAACAGCCCCAAAACATGATGCTGCCACCACCATGCTTCACAGTGGGTATTGTGTTCTTTTGGTAATGTGCAGTGTTGTTTTGCACCAAACATATCTTTTGGATTTATGGCCAAAAAGTTTGTTGTCACATGTACCACACAGCCAGTGCTTGCCAGATATTCCTGCACCTCCTTTAATATTGCTGTAGGCCTCTTGACAGCCTCTCTTTCATCCAGTTTCATCAATTTTTGAGGGACGTCCAGTTCTTGGTAATGTCACTGATGTGCCATATTTTCTCCACTTGATGAGGACTGTCTTCACTCTGTTCCATGATATATCTAATGCACCCTTCTCCTGACTACTACCTTTTAACAGTGGGATCCCTCTGATGCTTTGGAAGCTCTCTGCGGACCATGGCTTTTTCTGTCTGATGCAACTAAGAAAAGGTCAAGAAAGACCTACTAGAACAGCTGAACTTTATTTGGGGGTTAATCAAAGGCACTTTTAAATGATGGCAGGTGTGTACTGACTCTTATTTAAAATGAGTTTGAATGTGATTGCCTAATTCTGAACACAGCTACATCCCCAGTTATAAGAGGGTGTGCACACTTAAGCAACCACAACCTCCCCCCTAATATTTCAGTTTGTTTTTCAATGAGTTGTACAAATTTATAGAATGGAGGTGGAAGTAAGTTTAATTATATCTAGGATTTGACTGGAATTCTACAAAACATGATAATAAATATACTTAAGTATGTTTTGTGTACAGTCCAGCTACTTCAGGAAAGAACTGTCACTATTCAGTTATAACACTTACCTTTCTCAGCAAAATTTACAATACTGAGCTCTGGGACTCTGGCTGGGGAAATGATAATTGGGTAAAATGATCCAGTTAGATTGACGGGGGGTCCTGTAAAAAAAAATGATGTACCAGTAAAATGATCATGTCTACACAGAACCGGCCTATGAATATGCATATATAAACACCAAGGAACTTATCAACCTCTTCTTTTAAAAATCAGTTTATTTCAGCTCAGCTTTCTGTAGTTTCTGTAGTTTACTATATACTGTAACACAACACATCTTCCACCTGATCTGAACTGGTATACATGTGTCTCCATAGACACATAAGTGCCATAGGTGTGTGCAGCCTAGTGCATTAGGCTCCATGCACACTGAAGCTCAAAAAAGCTTTTTTTGGACGCCAGATTGCTGGCAGAAAACGTTGGTTGAAAAACATGCTTTTAACAGCGTTTTGTACTAGCGTTTATTATCGTTTATGAGCGTTAGCGTTTATGGGCATTTTTAATAAAAATACACAGAGAACACTCCAAAAATCCCACAATGCATTCCAAACTTCCACAATGCATTGAAAAAATAGAACGCTGAACGCTAATTAACGCGCGTTCGTGAGCTTTTATCAGCGTTTGGCTTTTTTGGGCGGTGAAAAGCGACATTTGAACGCGAATTTCTGGCGTTCAGAAAAAAGCCCATAAACTCCACTGCTCATTAAAGCTAAAAAATGTCCATGTGTGCATGGACACATAGGCTAACATAGAGTGGAGTTTATGGGCTTTTAAAAAAAAAACACCCCAAACTCCAATAAACTGCAGTTTATGAGCTTCAGTGTGCATGGAGCCTTAGGGTGTGCACCCCAAAGCTCAAACACACATGACTTTCTCTGCAGCCTCAGCTGCACTGAACAGTGAATGGATAGTGCTCTGTGCTGAGCGGCTTCTTGTTCATTCACTAACTGAAGCATAGTAAACAGTTTACTATGCTTCAGTTTTGAATGAACACAGAGTGTGTGTGTTCACTGTGCTCATTTAGAAAAAGGAAGGGGCCAGTAAATTACATATTTACTAGCCCCTTCCCCTGCTCTCCATCCTGAAATATCCCCTGCAGCAACCAGAGGGAGAGGAGAGGAGGGAAGCCAGCAGCACTGTGGGGCAGGGGGGACAACATGGGGGGGGGAGCCCAGGCAGTAGGGGGAATCGGTATCACACATAGTGATTAGGGTGTACCCAGAAACACCTGGCACACCCCCTGCGCACACCTAGAGTAAGCACATTATTGTATGACAGTTCATTCATGTCTGCACCACTGCACAGCTCTTCTACTATAGATGCTGGCTGCTAGACTTCTAAACACATATGAAATATCTGCCAACAATTCCTTCATGTTATTCATAACTCCAAGTTCTGGAGATAAGCAACGCTGCCCTGATATGCTTTGAATAGTTAAAAAATTCACCTTTACCACACACTTCAGAGCATAGGAACCATCATTCCCGTCTACCGGAGGGAAGAACAAGACTTTGTGCATTGCAATCATTTGAGTGAAACATATGAAAACCTTATTACATAAACTTTTATATTAATCTTGTATGGTTCCCATAATCCAGCAGATCTACATACAAACAGAACTCTGAAAGATCTGCCTGGCTTCAATATTAAGGAGATATTAAACCCAAAAACAAAAAATGATTGCATTGCAGCTTGCCAATTTTTAGATGTGGTGCATTTGTTTTCTTTCATAGGCTTTTTGCCTCTATTTTCACCTGGTGATCCAGCTAGTAATTAACTATTATTCAAGGTCCAACAGACCAAGCTGTCAAGCAAATGCGAGAGAGTGTTTAAACAAACCAAGTAAAATAAAACTAAAGTATAAAAAGCTTTTCACTGCTTCAAAGGTCCAATGCCCACAAGGTCCCTCATGGGTGCCAGCTCTCCTGGCTCTTCCAGGTGGCAGTCTTTGGCCATCTTGATGGCGGTCATCCCAGCATACAGACACTGTGCTGGAACGTAAACTAAGCTGAACATGCACAGCTTTGTGTACATTTTTAACCACTTGCTGACCGCCCTATAGCAGTTTTACTGCTACAGGGTGGCAGCTGTGCACAGGATCACATATATATACGTGATCCTGCACTTTTGGGTTTCAGGAGCAGAATGCGTGCCATCGCCAGTTCGCTACCACTGTGATTATACACAGCAGGATCCCATCAGCAGGTGCCGCTGACTTGATGTCCACCGGCACCCACCGATCATCCTGCAGACAGATAGAACAGCAGTCTGCCTATGTAAACAGGGCAGATCACCATTCTGACAGGTGGGAAGGCATTGATTCTATGTCACTGCAAAGCAGGGACAAGGATCCATGTCTTCCCCTAGTAAAAACATCTCCCACACTCTAGAAAACACAGGCTAGGCACACAGTTAACCCTTTGACCACCCCTGATGTTAACCCCTTCCCAGCCAGTGTCATTAGTACAGTGACAGTACATATTTTTGTCACCGGTCCCCAAAAAGTTTAAAAAATGTCAGTTAGTGTCTGACTGTCCCCTACAATATCGCAGTCCTGCTATAAGTCGCTGACTGCCGCCATTACTAATAAGAAAAAAATAAGTAAATGAAAAGGAATAAAAATATCCCATATTTGTCGACGCTATAACTTTTGCGCAAACCAATCAATATACGCTTATTGGGATTTTGTTTTACTAAAAATATGTAGCAGGATACATATTGGCCTAAATTAATGAAGAAATTCGATTTTTTTTCACATTTTTCTACTCACAAACAGACTTGTAAACTCGCTCATCAAGCTACATGGGTGGCTAGTCTCTCTAAAATCGCTTGGACTACCAGACCAAGGTAGGGGGTCCTACATGGGACCCTGCTGGCTGAACCGTTTTGAAGGACCAACCTTCTTCTTCAGAGCCTCTGAAAAAGAAGGTTGGTCCTTTAAAACACGTCACCCAGCAGAGTCCCATTTTTGCCACCTTGTGCCCTTTGCCGGATGATACCCCTAACCTACTGTGCCGGACACTGTGATTTACTTATCCACCCCTCCAGGCCTCCATTTCTAGACTTTATCCTTCACCTGTACTGTTTGCCATCCTGTTCTATCTGGAGTGGAGATCGGATCCTGCACTTCCTTACGGCTGACAAGGCCATGCATTCTGCACCAGGACATGTTTAAAAAAAATGTTACCACCGGTTGAGAGCCTCACCGGATTCCACACTACCCTCTCACCAGTTAGTGGCGTGGCCACGGAACATTTTTTTGACCTCCACTAGTTTTAAGGTCTTTCAGTTTGGGATCCAAGGCTTTGCTATGTTTGGGATGGCCGAGCAGGGTGGGGGGGGGGGGGGGCAAAGAGTTTTATGAGATTTTGTTGGTGTTTTTTTTTTCTTTTCCTTTTTTTTTCTCTTTTTTCTCAGCCCATATCTATACTTTTTTACCTATATATGTTTTTCTCAGGTTACTGCCTATGGCGGACTGTTAACGTTTTTATTTTTTTCATTTTTGGCTCATATTTTCCTGCTGGCAGATCCACGCACTTTTTTGTTCATGTGCTTGTATGTGCTTCAGGTGGCACGGCCTATCTGGTCATTTAGGTACTTGTTTTCATGCTCATTGTGCTTATTTATTACTGTATATTTTGCTATGGCTCGGCCCCCAAGGATAGTCTCATGGAACACTAGGGGTCTGAATGCACCCCAGAAAAGATCTCTGGTTTTCTCTGAGTTGAAATAGTGTCGCCCTCATATCATCTGCCTCCAAAAGACTCACCTTACAGGCTCCAAAACGTCTGACTCCTACCATGCCACTAATTATTACAGGGGGGTTTCTATCCTACTGGCCAAATCTCTTCCAGCTGAGATGATAAAAGTTAAAACTGACCCTGAAGGGCGGTTTATTGTTCTTGATTTACAGATTTCTACTGTGACCTTTACCCTGGTGAACATTTATATCCCCCCCCCCCCCCCCCCCCCCCTCGTTCTCATTGGAGGTACTCTCCAAATTGTCACTTCAGCTTCTGACTAGACTCCCTGACCCCCTACTTTATGTGGGGGACTTTAATGCTATTTTAGATGAAGCAATTGACCACCTGGGAGGTGTAGGTAGGCCCTTTCCCTCTTTTGTAGACTGGGTTCGGGTTCATGGCCTTACAGAAGTATGGCGCTGGAAACATCTGGAAGTGCGCCACTTTTCCTGTCATTCTGACTCTTTCCACACCATGTCCAGGCTAGATATGGCGTTTGCTCCGGCTGAGACCCTTCCTGTTGTCTCTGCCATTTCATATCTGCCCAGGGGGGTTTCTGATAATGCCCCTCTCTCTGTGGACCTCCTCCCAGGTTTGGGGCCTGCTATTTGGCACCTGAACTCCTACTGGTTGGAGGACGAGATAGTGCAGGCAGAATGCAAGACAGGCATCACCAAGTATTGGAGGGACAACCTGGGACAGGTGGACCCATCCACTGAATGGGACACAGTCAAGACAACTCTAAGGGTCACCTTCATGTCCATCACGGGGGTCTTACGCAAAAATAATCAGATGCTTACTGACGAGCTTGAGACTGTTATGGTACGTGCAGAGTCTGCTTATGCCTCTAACCCTGCCTCTGACACGAGGGAGGCATGGTTACAGAGCCGTAGGGAGAATGAACTCCGTCTGCTGGACCTCATGCAAAAACACATGCTGCATGCCACCCAGAAATCGTTTGAACATGGTAATAAAGCCGGACGTCTCTTGGCATATCTGACTAGACCTGACCATTCTCCCATTTCCATCACACGTATCAGTACTGCCCAAGGCACCATCAGTGATAACCCAGGGGATATTTTAGACTCCTTCTTATGCTTTTACAAAGACCTGTACACCTCTAGGGTTGACTATGAAGAATCTCAACTGAATGACTACTTGGCTGACATATCTCTCCCCTCCTTATCGAATGAGATGTGCGATATGCTGGAAGCACCTATCTCGGTTGAGGAGATTGCTGCGGCCATTTCACAAATGCCTGCACGCAAGACTCCTGGCCTAGACGGCTTCCCGACTGAATGGTAGACACAATTTAAAGACCTTTTGTGCCCTTTTCTTTTGCAGACCTATAACAAAAGCCCTAGATGTTTGGGTCCTCCCCCCAACGATGCGGGAGGCTCTGATCATACTTCTATTAAAACGCTGTAAGGACCCACTCAAATGTGAATCAATTTCTCTTATTAATGTGGACGTTAAGATTCTGGCCAAAATATTAGAAAACCGTTTGAACAATGTTGTAGTGTCCCTGGTCAACAGTGACCAAGGGGGATTTATTCCTGGCAGGTCCCCCAGAATGAATATTCGCAGGCTGTTTCACAACCTGCAATATCCGCATGATTGTCCTCCCACTTGTGCAATTGTGTCTTTGGACACTTGCAAGGCTTTCGACAGCGTGCAATGGCCATACCTTTTTCGGGTGTTACAGATGTATGGCTTTGGCCCCCGTGTTGTAGCATGGATAAAACTCCTTTACACCTCCCCGGTAGCTGAGTCACTGCGGGCCCTGTTGGTGGAGATCACTACCTTTGGAGACTAATCTGGCTTCCGGGTGAATTGGGATAAGTCCAGCCTTTTCCCTTTGGATGTGGCTGCGCCTCCCCAGATCCACCCGGACTCCAAGCTTCAGGTGGTGTCCTCCTTTAGGTGCCTTGGGGTTTTGGTGCAGATCCCTTTATCTTCATATGTCACCAACAACTTAGATCTTCTCTTGATCCGCCTTCAGGAGGACCAATGGTCTTAAAATGATATATTTACAGAGACTACTCTATATCCTTGCTAACTCCCCCTGAAATATACCTAAATCTATTTTTAAACGTATAGACACGATATGTACTACTTTCCTGTGGAAGGGTGGTTCCCCCAGGGTGGCACTTGAAACGCTATGGTTGCCAGTGCATTTGGCAGGATTGGCGTTTACCAACTTCTTCCTATATTATTTGGCATCTCAGCTGGTGCCCATCCACGATTGGCTGTGCCCGGTCTAATGCTTGTACCTCCATGGAGGGGGTTATCGCATCTTCCCTGGAAACCTTACATAATATCATCTACAGAGGCCGGGTCCCTGATCCCCCCGGAACCTCTATACTTGCCACTTCCCTTTCATCATTTCGCTATATTGTCACGAAGATATCCAAACATACTTGGCTGAAGTCCCCCAACAACCCCCTGTGGTTTAACCCTAATCTGCAGGAATTGTACTCCCTTCCCGACACCAATCGTTGGTACTCCAAGGGGGTTAAATATTTATGCCACCTGTACAATGCCCAGGGCTTTAAAACTTTCTCCCAGCTATGTTTAGACTTTGACCTACGAAGGTCATACCTATTTTATTACTACCAGCTTAGGCATGCTATCCATGCCCAGTTTGGCTCCCTGGATGAGCCCACTGACCTGCCCCCATTGGAAAAACTGCTCAGACAGCCAGATCCCACTAAACTAGTCTCCACCTACTATGCAGCCCTAATGACTGACTTTAACCCCAGCTTTCACAAAGCTCAAGTAAAATGGACCTCTCTGGACATCTCACTGGTGGATGGGGACTGGTCAGAATTTAGTGGCACGTATAAAACTTCTGTTATTGCTTCCCGGGACCGCATCATACAGGTAAAGATTTTTCATCAGACCTCACTCCGGCTAAGTTGCACAAGATGGGCCTCTTGCCCTCGGCTGCCTGTTTTCGTGGTTAAGGCCAAGAGGTGGATTTCCTACATTGCTTCTGGTCATGCCCGATAGTCCGGGATTTCTGGGAGGAAGTGGGTGATTTCATCTCATCAGCGTTAGGCCTCCCAAACATAGGCGTTTTTGGTGACTTACTCATATCGTCCCATGCCAAGAGACTGCTCTGCATACTCTATTTTTATGTTAAAAAAAACTATCTTACTGTCCTGGAAGGGTGCACAGACCTCTCTGAAATCCCTTTGGCTAAAACTTATTAATGACTCTATTCCACTGTACAAACTTACTTTTGAGCGCAAAACCTTTCACAAAATGTGGGGTAGATGGTTGGCCAGTCCGTTGAACCTCTCCCAGCACTGATTGTACTACCCTTGATTGACCATTGATGGGCCGTGCCCCAGGGATCTCTAATGTCTGGTCCTCCGCTACTGTTATGCCCCGGTAGTATACCTGCACCTCTTACCATTGTGCCTATTTTATGCCTTTTGCACTTATATCTCTTTATTTTTTCTATGCTTGAGCATATTGCCTAATGTTTCATACCTCTGTATGACCAGGTTGTCTGGTGTTATTATTGTTTTTTTTGTGTTTCTTTATGTTTGTTGGTTAGTCTCCAACATAATAAAAATATCTTTTAAAAAAAAAAAAAAAGATTTTGCTTGTCTTGCAAAACTCTCTCAAACCAAGCTACTCTCAAACCAATGTTTTACTGTATATGCAATACATTTCCATAATTTTTATTGGCTGTGTCATACCTCATTCAAAGTCCCACGGGCAAAATGCTGTGCTATGTTTGTTTCATTTGTAGCTATGTTTTTATTGCAGAATAGACATAGCATATCCCTTTTGCAATAAAGAGCCTGCCTGCATGCAGTATGTTCATTTACAACACTTTAGCTCTGCTTTAATTCTGAAAGGGGTCATTGATCAGCTTTTATTCATTTATGTAAACCCCCCCCCCAAAAAAAAACTGCTCCCTAATAGAGACAGACAGAAAAAAAAAGTGTGACAGGTATTCTAATCCCTCTATCCAAAACTAAAAAAAAAAAAAAAATGTTGCCATTAGTTATTTTCTAATACTACTTTAATGTAGCAAAGTCTCTGGTCTTGTCCAGTCTAACGAGGACCTCCAAGGCCAAAGATAGCTGACATCCTTCAATATGTAGTGGGTTGTGAGGCATAGTGGGTGCAACGATGGTGAAAGTCATTGGGTGCCAGACACATCTTGGATGTAAAAGATGTTTTATTTCTTTTGACAGTCATTTTTCTATTTTTGGGGGAAAGAGGGTTAGGGCCAGGACACCCTTAAGTAGCTGCAGATTCAATTGGCAGACTCAGAGACTTCAATAGGAAGACAGACGTGCAGGGAAAGGCCCCAGCAAGGCGCCACTTCTGCACATGCAGATATGCTGTCTTCTATGGCAACAGTCTTTAACAGTTCCTAACGCAAATGTAACAGTCCTTTCATCTCCACTACAACTGCCTTTTGTAGTTTTTTAACACTAAGCTCCCGGTCTCTCACTAGACCCTCTGATTCACTGACTCTGAATCCCTTGAGCTCCTCCAAGGTTTGTGGTGGTATCTCCCTCAAGCGTCACTAACGCTTCCCTGCTGGGTCCCTAGCTTGGCACTCCAAATACTTCACAATCCTCACCCCTGCTAACCGGCGAGGTCCCTGGCTTGACTCACAAGGCTGCTCTGTAAGCATCTCCTCTGTGGGTTGTATCCCTGACTTGATCACCGCCTGAAGTTTCCTGATTCTCTATCGTGCCCTTTTGCTGAGAATGTGGTTCCGGTACTTGCTTCAGTTACTCACTGTGGTCCCTAATAAAGGTGGTTGGTCCCTTTGTAACAACAACTTTCCTTCTACCTTCGACCACTGGCCGGCAGAACTTTCACTTCTGGTTGGACTGCAAGCCGCAATCCCAACCATGCGCAGCTCTCTTTACTTCTGGATAGGCCCTCACACAGCCTAGCAGCCAGATGCCCCCGGGATAGACCCAATCTCTGGCCTAGCAGCCCGGGCGTCAACACATGTCCACCCAGACAGCCATCTTGGTGGCACAGAACACAGATCACATGACCACCCAAATATATAGATGCTCCCAACAGGCCAAGGGATTCAAGAAAACCCCTGCCCATTGGCTGAGATACCGGGTGCTACATCAATATCCAGATTTTTAGATGCAATAATACAAACCCTTGATGTATGCACTTCAGATGTCATTGTACAAATTAATTTTGCCCTTGGTTGTTTGATAACGATTGTTGCAAGATATACCAGTAGTAGCTTGGTTTCCACATTAGATCAAAATAAGATTAATGTTCATTTGACATGTCCCTGTGTATAGGCAATTTTATATTTTTAATTAAACATGTTAATTAAATATTGTGTAAGGTGACTCCCTCTCTAGTGCCTACTTAATGCTCAGTTTGTATGTTCTAATTTCTAAACAATGGGAGGGTAAAAGGTACAATAGAAAATGGAATCTTAAATTCTTTTTTTTTCCACAACTGGTTTTATTGCAATAGTTATTATAACACATACAGAAAGATATTATAACAGACACACTATTCTATAAGGACAAAGAGGGGGAAGGAAAGAGAGTGCAGACAGTTGCTGAGGCTATCCCCTAACACACTCAAACCAAAGAGAAGGCATTTATGGACTATCCTGGTACTGATAGACAAACAATCAATTTAGTAAAAATTCTCATTTATTACATATAAGAAACATACAGGAAGACAATCAATAAAAAATAGGAAATTAAACCTCACAGCATACAATAACTCGTAGGTTTATTCCCAAGGGGTGTATCAGGTAACGGAATTATCCTCATAGATTAGAGATCCTCTACAAGTTGCGCGATCTTAATGTCGCTTCCTCAGGAGGAATAATCTATAAAAACATGTAGTTTATTTAGAACAAAAATACACACAATTTAGCATATCTAATAATAGAAAAACAGCAAAAACAACAACAATAGGAGATTGCTTACCTACAAACCAAAAGCCAAAAAGGTCCCAAGCCACCACTTCATTCCCCCCGCAGTGGACATGGGGGATTTGTTAGCGGAGACTATGTCTAAAGTAGTGGAAATGTATAAGGAAATTAGTAAATACTGTATAAGGCTCCATTGGCAGAGAGAAAAGACAGAAAGGGGGGGGGAGATGGTTTTGTTTGGGGGGGATGGGAAATGGGAAAAAGGAAAGAGCAAAAAGCCGGAGAAGAGACAAGGAGACAAGGAGACAGATATAACCACAGGAAGAAGAAGGTAAAAAGCAAGGGGGAAAGGGAGTGGGAGGGGGGAAGGAGGAGGGGAAATGGGGGGGGGGGGGGAAGAAAAGAGTAGGGGGAAGAAGGGAAAGGAAAGGAGAAAGGGAGGGAAAAAGGGAGAGAGGGAGGGGGAGAAAGGAAGGGTAGAAGGGGGGTGAAAGGGGAGGGGGACGGGAAAAGGGTGTGGGATGAAAAGGGATTTAGTCAAAAGTGTAGGAACAGAGCAGAAAGGAGGGTAGTTAAAAGGTAGTATATATTACTAATCCAGGTAACCGGGAATCACCTACCAGGTGCGGGTACACCAGAAGAAATTCACAAGGTGTTGGACTACAGGAGGGTGGGAGCCAGATGATAATCACTGGGAAGGGCCACAACCAATGACGAGGTAAAACAGGGGCTGATCGTGCTGGCTTGGCAGTTTGTAAGGTAGCGTCTTTGGGCTACTAGCATCAGAGGTTAAAAAACCTCATATGGCGCTGCACTGAGCAGATCTGCTGATCGAAGTTAACAGCTAATGCGATCAAGATAGTCCAGTCTGTTAATAAACAAACAGTCAGAAAAATTTGTTAAATAAAGGAAAAAGCCCAGGTCAGTAGGTGTAAATCTCACCTTGTAAGAGTGGCCAAAATCTCAACCTCCTGGAAAAGCTGTCCGCAGACTCCGCAATGCTCACTGATGGGCCGAAGCCCATTAAGTGAGCTCCCCAACCCGGAAGGCGCCAAAACGCCACCAATCGGCGTCGTCTGATGTCACCAGGTCTGGCTCCCCGCACTATGCGTACGTCATGACGTTGACGTGCATGCGTACATCGCCTCGAGTCAAATGGGCTCCGCTAACAAATCCCCATGTCCGCCGTGGGGGGAATGAAGTGGTGGCCTGGGACCTTTTTGGCTTTTGGTTTGTAGGTAAGCAATCTCCTATTGTTGTTGTTGTTGTTATTTTTCTAATATTAGTTATTTGCTAAATTGTGTGTATTTTTGCTCTAAATAAACAACATGTTTTTATAGATTATTCATCCTGAGGAAGCGGCATTAAGATTGCGCAATTATTAGAAGATCTCTAATCTATGAGGATAATTCCATTACCTAATACACCACTTGGGAATAAACCTACGAGGTATTGTATGCTGTGAGGTTTAATTTCTTATTTTTTATTGATTGTCTTCCTGTATGTTATTTATATGTAATAAATGAGAATTTTTACTAAAATTGATTGTTTATCAGTACCGGGATAGTCCATAAATTCCTTCTTTTTGGTTTGAGTGTGTTAGGCTGCATTCACACCTGAGCGTAGCGTTTTCAGGCAGAAAATCGGGCGAATTGCAGCGTTTTTTGCTGCGTTTTTACTGCGTTTTGCCGAGATTTTGTGCAGAGCAAAAGGTCACCAATGTAAAAAGAAGAAAAACGCCCAAATCTGCCCGATTTGAGCGACAAAAAAGGGTCCGGAACTTGTTTGAGCTTCAGGCGTAGGGCTACAGGCGTTTTGGAGTGGAGATGTGAACCATCTCCATAGAGAATAATGTATTTTTTCCCCTCTAGCGTTTTGTAGCTTCAGGCTTCAGGCGACAAAACGCTCAAGTGTGAATGCAGCCTTACGGGACATCCTCAGCAACTATCCGCACTCTTTCCTTCCCCCTCTTTGTCTATATAAAAAAATCTGGATGATGGTACTTTTTTACTACAAACTCTGACATTGTTTACTTGAGGCTATACCCAATATTTTTTTTATAATAAAAGGATAAAAATTATAAAATGATAAATTATTTTATTTTATGCACTTCCTATTCAAGAGGCTAATAAGGAAGGACGAAGGAAGGAACTATTTTTATTCAGTTCTATATTTGTTAAAGAAGCGTATTTTTGTCAGTGTAATAATCTGTTATGTTGTCATTAGAGAGAACTTTAAGGTAACAAAATCGTACACAGATTGTAAAGACCAGTAAAATGCATTTCAAGCTAAATCTTCTTCTAGTCCGAAAGATGGTAACAATTCTAAACTCAAAGTAGGACTAAAGGCACTTTTTTTTCATTTTGGATAGAGTAAGGCAGCGTTATAACCCCTGTAAGGTTTATTTTTGCCATCTGTGTCCCATTGGTGAGGTCGTCACCAGTATCAGCAGAAATAGTGTCTCCATTGGAGATATCTTCACGATTTCTGTTTTGGGGAAAAGACAAGAATTTAAGATTTTTATTTACTTTCACTTTTGGTGATAATGGTAAACAGGCCTAATAAAGAGGATGAATCTCCCTAATGGGGGGCAGGGCCTTCTTTAATATTGATTGGACCCTGGGCAAAACTTTTCTTGGGGCCCCCCATGCAGTTTTGCTCTCCACCTGCTCTGAGACATACAATAATTAGCAGCTAGACTCAAAATCAGTTTACTGAATCAGATCACGCAGCTATTGCGATTGGTTGCCAGAGGTTACAGTTTATCATTACCGCTCACTGACTGGTTGCTAGAGGTTACAGCACATATTACGGCTCACTGATTGGTTGCTAGAGGCTACAGCTCATGATTTCTGCTTGTTGATTGGTTGTTAGAGATTACTGTGGATATGACCTCAGGGGGGGCATGATATACATATCAATGCCGCCGGCCTCCGCTATTTACATATGAATGCCACCGCTATTTACATATGAATGCCGGGAATTTACATGTAAACACAGGGTCTGCAGGTGAGTCATCAGTACGCAACAATAGGGCAGAGCTGGGCAGCATTTGTAGCAGCACTGCACACTGAGATATTGGGACACAGCACAGGACTAAAACCTCAAGGGATGAGGGAATTTAAACCAGGATAGTTGGCAAGTATGAGACAGCTGCTTTGGGCCCCACAACAATGACAGGGCCCAGGGCAGCTGTCACTTTGCCTTGCCTTAAAAATGGCCATGATGGGGGGGGGGGGGGCACAGACAACAGCAGAAACTTGACAGGCATTCAAATCCCTCTCCACTCTATAAAAAAATGTATTTTTTAAATAAACCTATTTATATTCCTCAGCTTTTGAAGCTGGAAGGACTGCTAATATAAAAATCCAATAGACGCTTCTTTGTGGTGACCTAAGTCCTCCGCTACGTAATTGATCAGATTTTCTCATCTTTCACCCACCCTAGCATTTATCAAAGCTAATGACATCATGTCTCATAGACAACAATGAGACGCATGCATGTTACTGGTTCAATCACCATAGCCACCCAGTGCACGTTATGCAGTTAGTGGGCTATTAGGCTGGCCATACACCTATAGATTATCTGCAGATTTTCTATGGTTAGATGGAAAAAGTGGGAGATTCCTCCATCCACACAGTTTAGCGAACATGCATGGAAAAATCTGTTGCACTTTTTCCATCTAACCATAGAAAATCTGCAGATAATCTATAGGTGTATGGCCAGTTTAAGGAGAGACCTTTTGTGGTGGCCAAGGACTCTAAGGACCACTAGCCAGGAGCTGATAATGATGCATTGTAAGAGTAAAATAAATGTTGGTCCTGCAAGATGTATGGCAAAAGAGCAGCAAATTTTTGTGCATTATGGGGAAGCGCGTCATTTTGTGCACATTCCCACAATGCACAAGTGTGAATGAAACTTAAGTGTTGATACTCAGTTAAAAACAATGGGAATGTATCTAGTCTATTATATTATTTTACTAGCAACACTCCACTACTTACCAATAAAAGTATTCCCAACCACCAGGGGAGCAAGGGGATAGAGTGATTTCAGCTGGAGAAGCTCTGTAAGACAAGATGGAGTAATCCATTTACTCTTATCACCCTGCAGAACCAATGTCCCCCTTCTCTGTTCTTCCGTCATTATCTGGACAGAAACAGAAATAACGTTTTAACATTATGTAGCATTAATAGGATGTGCTGTTTTCATAGTAATACAATTGTTCAGTATGCTGTGTTGTTAGTAGAAATGGGCAGGTATGCTGATAGATCATAAAATTAATCATTGGCTTACATGGCACAGTTTCAGCTATGATAAACTGTGAATAATAGACATAACATGAAAATCATTGTTTGCATATGTTGAAACAGGAAGAATGTAATGCTGATTAAATATTTTTGAGATGCAGTATATTTACAGTATACTAGATAGATTATACACTCACTGACTACTTGGGTACAGCTGTTCAATTGCTTGGTAACACATTGCTAATCAGCCAATCACATTGCAGCAACTCAATGCATTTAGGCATCTAGACGCTAGTTGTGCGACTTGCTGAAGTTCAAACTGAGCATCAGAATGGAGAAGAAAGGAGATTTAAAGAGCGTAAACAGCAGAAAAAACCTGCAAGACAATAGCAGAATGTGCTAGTATGCATCTCATACTAGCACATTATGAAATACTTACCTTAGAACGAAGCTTCTGCAGAGCGCCCGATCACCGCTGAAAGAGCTGACCCCTCTGCGCTTTTCCGGGATCGCTGGCTCCGGCGCTGTAAGTGGCCGGAGCCGCGATGACGTCACTCCCATGCATGTGTGCGGGAGCCCTCCGTTCCGTCAAGTTCCCTCAGGATACGCCAGACCTCCAGAGCGCATGCGCCACTGACGTCAGCAGCTGCATGCAGGTTTAGGAGATAATCTTTTTACCTACAGGTAAGCCTTATTATAGACTGGGCAGACTGGTTTGAGATGATAAAAAGGCAACAGTAACTCAAATAACGACTCGTTACAACCAAGGTATGCAGAATACCATCTCTGAATGCACAACACATCGAACCTGGAAGCAGATGGGCTACAGCACCAGAAGACCAGACTGGGGGCCACTCCTGTCAGCTAAGAACAGGAAACAATATTTGGACAATAGAAGATTGGAAAAACAATGCCTGGTCTAAAAAATTTTGATTTCAGATGCGACATTTAGATGGTAGGGTCAGAATTTGGCATAAACAACATGAAAGTATGGATCCATACTTCCTTGTGTCAACGGTTTAGGCTTGTGGTGGTGGTGTAATGGTGTGGGGGATACTTCCTTGGCCCACTTTGGCCCCCTTAGTACCAATTGAGCATCGTTAAACTGCTACGGCCTACCTGAGTATTGTTGCTGACCATGTCCATCCCTTTATGACTAGTGTACCCATCTTCTGATGGCTACTTCCAGCAGGATAATGCACCATGTCACAAAGCTCAGATCATCTCAAACTGGTTTCTTGAACATGACAATGAGTTCACTGTACACCAATGGCCACGACAGTCACCAGATCTCAATCCAATAGAGCACTTTTGGGATATGGTAGAATGGGAGATTTGCATCATGGATGTGCTGCCAACAAATGTACAGCAACTGCGTGATGCTCTTACAGTGGTGTGAAAAAGTGTTTGCCCCCTTCCTCATTTCCTGTTCCTTTGCATGTTTGTCACACTTAAGTGTTTCGGAACATCAAACCAATTTAAACAATAGTCAAGGACAACACAAGTAAACACAAAATGCAATTTGTAAATGAAGGTGTTTATTATTAAAGGTGAAAAAAAATCCAAACCATCATGACCCTGTGTGAAAAACTGATTGCCCCCTAAACCTAATAACGGGTTGGGCCACCCTTAGCAGCAACAACTGCAAACAAGCGTTTGCGATAACGTGCAATGAGGCTTTTACAGCGTCCTGGAGGAATTTTGGCCCACTCATCTTTGCAGAATTGTCCTAATTCAGTTACATTAGAGGGTTTTCGAGCATGAACGGCCTTTTTAAGGTCATACCACAACATCTCAATAGGATTCAGGTCAGGACTTTGGCTAGGCCACTCCAAAGTCTTCATTTTGTTTTTCTTCAGCCATTCGGTGGTGGACTTGCTGGTGTGTTTAGGATCATTGTCCTGCTGCAGAACCCAAGTTCGTTTCAGCTTGAGTACACGAACAGATGGTCGGACATTCTCCTTCAGGATCTCTTGGTAGACAGCAGAATTCATAGTTCCTTTTATCACGGCAAGTCTTCCAGGTCCTGAAGCAGCAAAACAGCTCCAGACCATCACACTACCACCACCATATTTTACTGTTGGTATAATGTTCTTTTTCTGAAATGCAGTGTTCCTTCTACGCCAGATATACTTGGACACACACCTTCCAAAGAGTTCCACTTTTGTCTCATCGGTCCACAGAATGTTGTCCCAAAAGTCTTGAGGATCATCAAGATGTGTTGTGGAGAAATTGAGACGAGCTTTGATGTTCTTTTTGCTCAGCAGTGGTTTTCTCCTTGGAACTCTGCCACGCAGGCCATTTTGCCCAGTCTTTTCCTGATGGTGGAGGCATGAACGCTGACCTTAACTGAGGCAAGTGAGGCCTGCAGTTCCTTGGACGTTGTTGTGGGGTCTTTTGTGACCTCTTGGATGAGTCGTCGCTGCGCTCTTGGGGTAATTTTGGGCGGCCGGCCACTCCTGAGAAGGTTCACCACTGTTCCATGTCTTCGCCATTTGTGGATAATGGCTCTCACTGTGGTTCGCTGTATTCCCAAAGCTTTGGAAATGGCTTTATAACCCTTTCCAGACTGATAGATCTCAATTACTTTCTTTCTCAATTGTTCCTGAATTTCTTTGGGTCTCGGCATGATGTGTAGCTTTTAAGGATCTTCTGGTGGACCTTACTGTGTCAAGCAGCTCCTATTTAAGTGATGCCTTGATTGTGAACAGGTGTGGCAATAATCAGGCCTGGGTGTGGCTAGAGAAATTGAACTCAGGTGTGGACAACCACAGTTATAGTATGTTTTAACAAGGGGGGCAATCACTTTTTCACACAGGGCCATGATGGTTTGGATTTTTTTTCACCTTTAATAATAAACACCTTCATTTACAAATTGCATTTTGTGTTTACTTGTGTTGTCCTTGACTATTGTTTAAATTGGTTTGATGTTCCGAAACACTTAAGTGTGACAAACATGCAAAGGAACAGGAAATGAGGAAGGGGGCAAACACTTTTTCACACCACTGTATGTCAATATAGACCAAAATCTCTGAGGAATTTTTCTAACACCTTGTTGT
This sequence comes from Lithobates sylvaticus, assembly GCA_028564925.1. Classification (NCBI taxonomy): domain Eukaryota; kingdom Metazoa; phylum Chordata; class Amphibia; order Anura; family Ranidae; genus Lithobates; species Lithobates sylvaticus. The sequence continues at coordinate 130,408,219 of CM053031.1, forward strand.
ATCTATGCCACCAAGAATTTAGGCAGTTCTGAAGGCAAAAGCGGTCCAACCCAGTACTAGCAAGGTGTACCTAATAAAGTGGCCGGTAGGTACAGTATATATTTTACAGAAAGACAGAGAGTGGGGAAAGTTGAAACCAGCGGTAGGCAACCTTTGAGAGGTGGAGATCTAACTAGACAACCTGGAAGATATCAAAGATCACCAGGGTGCCCTGCCTCCCCCCCACCCCCTTTTTTTTTAAAGAAGTTCCCTAGCAAGCTCCCAATAAAACAAATGGACAGTATAAAGAAAACTTTAAAAAATCTAATAAAAATAATGTCACTGTAAAAATATAAACTTAGCCTACCTTAACCACTTCAATACTGTGGACAGTCATATGACGTCCACAAGGTGGATCTCCCATCCTGGGTGGACGTCATATGACGTCCTCCCATTCCCGGCCGTCTAGGGGGCGCACGCACCCACGGCGTCGCTTGGGACCCGGTGCGCATGCCCGGCGGCCGCGATGTCAACCGGGCACCCGCGATTGCCCAGCAACACAGCGGGACCGTGGATCTGTGTGTGTAAACACAGAGATCCATGTCCTGTCAGTGGAGAGGAGACCGATGGTGTGTTTCCAGTACAGAGGAACACCAATCGGTCTCCTCCCCTTGTGAGTCCCCTCCCCCCACAGTTAGAATCACTACCATAGGGAACATATTAACCCCTGCAGCGCCCCCTAGTGTTAACCCCTTCCCTGCCAGTCACATTTACACAGTAATCAGTGCAATTTTATAGCAACGATCGCTGTGTAAATGTGAATGGTCCCAAAAATGTGTCAAAAGTGTCCGAAGTGTCCGCCGCAATGTCGCAGTCACGAAAAAAAGATCGCCGCCATTACTAGTAAAACAATAAAAAAAAATAAAAAAATGCAATAAATCTATCCCCTATTTTGTACACGCTATAACTTTTGCGCAAACCAATCAATATCTGCTTATTGCGTTTTTTTTTTTTACCAAAAATATGTAGAAGAATACATATCGGCCTAAACTGAGTAAAACATTTTTTTTTTTTTTTAATTAAATATTTATTATAGCAAAAAGTAAAAAATATTATGTTTTTTTCAAAATTGTCGCTCTTCTTTTGTTTATAGCGCAAAAAATAAAAACCGCAGAGGTGATCAAATACCACCAAAAGAAAGCTCTACTTGTGGGAAAAAAAGGACGTCAATTTTGTTTGGGTGCAACATCGCATGACCGCACAGTTGTCAGTTAAAGCGACAGTGCCGAATCGCAAAAAGTGCTCTGGTAAGGAAAGGGGTAAAATCCTCTGGGGCTGAAATGGTTAAATGCTAGCTTCAGCATTCACTTTCATTCACAATTTTTTCATATCTGCGGAATAATTAGTCACCACCACAATACTGATACAGGAGTTTATCATGAAGGAAAAACATCTGGTACAGCAGGCTGCTCTAGTTTCTGGGCTGGCTGGCTTCAATGCTAGCCTGGCTGTCTGCTTTAAGTTCTGGCCAGTGTAAGTAGTATGTAGGCTAGTGTCCAGGGGTCAGTAGAAAATAGAGCAGTGTACAGAGTTCAGTAATATGTACAGCAGTGTACAGAGATCAATAGAGGTTAGTAGTAGGTAGAGCAGTGTACAGAGGTCAGTAGAGGTTAGTAGTAGGTAGAGCAGTGTACAGAGGTCAGTAGTATGTAGGGCAGTGTCCAGGGGTCAGTAGTAAGTAGTGTGGTGTCCAGGGGTCAGTAGTAGATAGGGCAGTGCCCAAGGATCAGTAATAGGTAGGGCAGGGTAAGCACAGTACAGGGGGCTCAGGAATGCCTGGTACAGCGGGGTCAGGACAAAACAGTCAGGAGGGCATGGTTCTAGGGGGGGGGGGGGTCAGGAGGGTAGGGCGCAGGGGGCCAGAAGGGCTTACTACAGGGAGGGGTCAGGAGGACATACCACAGGGGGTATCAGGGGGGCACACCATGGTGAAGGAGGACATCAGGAGGGCAAACCACAGGGGGGCCTCAGGAGGGCACAGAAGTGGTTTCCTGATGCAGAGAAGCACAAGGAAGCTGCTGTGGCAGATCTGGTTGTTGTGGTGAGCTGATCCCTGCCAGCCCTCCTCTCTTGTCCACCCCACATGATGTCACCCACAAGTGCCTTGCATGGTCTGAAGAGGAGGGCCTGTGGGGATCAGTGAAGTACACTCAGGGGATAAGCTCTGCCATGCTTGGAAAAAAAAAGCCTGAACCTGCCTGAAAAATAACAAAACAATATACACTTGCGCCAAAAATAATACAAATAATAAAAATAATAATAATGAGTGAACCCCTTGAAGGAATTATACTGCAAGTGCAGCAGCTGTGACAAACCAACAAAGGGTTGCAAATTAAACAAAACCAATAAAAACAGCGTTCACACCAATATATATGTATTAAAAGTCCATAAGAAATCCATATATAACATCCAATTTGTATATAGTGCTCCATATCCCACATGCTTGACAAACTGATGATAAAAGTGCTCTGCTTCACCATGTGTCAATATAGACAGCACTCACCAGAAATAATTTACTCTGTGTTTGCACAAGAAAGTCAAAATGCACCTTTTTTGTATGATACAGTGTGCACCTCCAGGAGTACCGCCAGTATCACTCTGCTGCAGGAACCATATGCTCAATCAGATACTGTAAATAGCATCTGCAATCCTCCACGGACCACCCACTGTTTGGCAAAAGAGAACCTGTGTCAGCGTTTTCAGAAGCAATTTCTCCACAAATCACATAGCATGCTTCTTCAGCAGTGCCCTGATGAACAAGGTTTGGAGTGTGGGAGGAAACCCACAAAAGGCACAAGGAGAACATGCAAACTCCATGCAGGTAGTGCCGTGGTTGGGATTTGAACCAACAACCCTAGTGCTATTAGATGGAAGTGCTAACCACTTAGCCACCATGCTACTCTTTATACAAGATTATATTTATAGAATCTCTACTTACTTACTAGAACCTCTATATATAGTCTCTATATATAGTCACATATGTATATTAGTGGGGTTACATTTTATTACTCTTACACTCAACATGTTTACACCAATATATTTGATTTGCATTAGCACATGCTCTAGAGGGTAGGGAAGCTATGACATATTGGTATGCACATGAAACAGACACAGCTTCACTTCACATAACATGTGCATGGTATGTGCACTTAGCGCACTGGGGTGAGCTGGAGCAAATGTATATGCATTTGGACTGCACTTGGCAATGCTGCCCAATGCAGCCCTATGGAGCTGTGTGGGCATCCTTAATTAGTACCATTAATATGCAAAACATCCCTGATGTCCTCTCCCTGGGCATCGAGGAACCTGTTTCATTTTGGCCATTTGTTAGACCGTAGGTCTCGCAAATTACTGCTATTTGCTGAACGTCAGGATAAAATTTGGTTTGCCCCACCAGGTGTTTTATGGATACATGCAGATTCGCAATTATGCCCAGACCATAGCCCCAAATTTGCAATTCCCCTCTCCATCCTCCTTTAAGCGTATGATTTTGGAAGGCTCTGTACAGTAGGGACTGATTTATGACATTTATCAGTTATTGAATGCTTATTCCATTCAAGCTCAAGGTAAACACACTTACATGCTCCGATGGGAGAGTGCACTAGGTGAGGAAATTTCTTTGGAGGCATGGCAGGCGATCTGGTCTCAGGCAGCTAAAAGTTCCCTCTGTACTCTTTATAAAGAAAATGCGTATAAAATTCTCTACTTTTGGTACCTGACACCAGATGTGCTTCATGCTATCTACCCTACAGGCTCTGATCGTTGTTGGCATTGCCAGAAGGATAAAGGTACCCTCCTCCATATATATTGGAGTTGCCCATTGATTACCAGATTTTGTCACTCAACCCAACAGTTGTTGGGTCACCTTTTTGAGGTATCTATCCATATGACACCAAAATTCTTCTTGCTGGGCCTTTACCCACTAAAAATTTCTAACCCTATAAGAAGCTGCTCCATCATATTCTTACAGCTGTGTCCTATCTCATAGCTCTTAATTGGAAACAGTGTTCCCCTCCCTCCCCAGATGCCTTGTATGCAAGGATTAAGGCAGTGGAGTTGATGGAGAAAATGACCGCTAGAATGCAGGACAGAATGAAGGCTTAAAATTGTGTTTGGGAACTATGGCATCTCCAGGAGGACCTGGCCATAATCCGTAAATTAGCTGTTACGATTAGCTCTCTCTTCTCTTTTCTTTCTGATCCTTATCTTTTCATGTTCTGATCTGATCTTTTCATGTTTTATTTTATGTCGTATTATTTTTTTATTAGGAATATTTTGTGCTATAATAATCCAGCAGTATTTTATCTTCAAATCATATCATGCCATTTGTGGTTGTTGAGGGCATGGTTATTTCGAAATGTCTTTACTGTATAATAAGTGCTTTTTAAGAATATTGTGCTCATAATCTTGAATGTCTTTTTCCTTAGTTTTTCTTGGTAAAAAATCAATAAAAAATGGTTAATTAAAAAAAAATAAAAATACACTATTTTGCTTGTATTGTGTACCTTTTTAATAAAATCCAAAAACAGATTGTGTTGTATGTTTAAAATAAGTGTAGCTCTACCCCCAGAGGAGCTGATGAATTGTTTTGTGATTTCTCTGAACACCTGAAGATGAGGCATCTCGCTCACCTACACTAAGGCCCCTTTCACACTGGGGCGTTTTTTTTACATCGCTAAAAATAGCGCCTGTACAGCGCCTGAAAGAATCCGGCCCCTTTCACTAGCAGGACGGTCAAAAAAGTCCTGCTAGCAGCATCTTTGGAGCGGTGTATTCACCGCTCCTATACCGCTCCTACCCATTGAAATCAATGGGACACCGCGGCAATACTGCCGGAAAAGCGCCGCTGCAGCAGCGCTTTGTGGGCGGTTTTAACCCTTTTTGGGCTGCTAGCAGGGGTTAAAACCACACCGCTAGCGGCCGAATACCGCCGCTAAAACAACGGTAAAGAAGCGCTAAATATAGTGCTGCTTTACCGCCGACGCCGCTCCCGCCCCAGTGTGAAAGGGGCCTTACTGACACACCTTTAGATACTTTAAAGAATTTATTAGCCCAAGCATAGCCTAATGCCCCGTACACACGTTCCGATTATCGTACGACAGATCGTTCGCATTTTGTTGCATACAACTAAGATCGAATACAACAGTGCAAAATGTGTGTAAGATTTTTGTTGTACAATTCTGGAAAAATCTTCTGCTGTGCGTAGCTACGTATTTTCAATGATGTCAAATACGTGTGACCCCTGTGTCCTTCTGGTTTATTTTCGTGTTTCCGAGCATGCGTGGTGTTTGTCGAACGATTTTTATCGGACGCATGCTGTACTGATTACACGATTTTCGAATGATGGGCTGTCGTCCGACCGAAGTTTTCCTGTTTGTCCCTTCGGATTTGGTTGGACGGACTGTCGAGATCGGCTGTTGAAAGCTGCGTACTAACGATCAGATTATCGAACGATCTGTCCGAAAGTGACTTTTGTCATCCGATAATCGGAACGTGTGTACGGGGCATAAGGCCTCTTTCACACGAACGATCCGTTTAGGTCCGCCTGTCAGTTTTTTAGGCGGACCTGAACGGATGCTCCATAGACCTCTATGGAGCGTCGGATGTCAGCGGTGACATGTCCGCTGACATCCGACCCGCTCCGATCCTAAAAAGTGTGACAGAGGAAAAACCTACGGTCCATCGGCATCCGATCTCCCATAGAGGAGAGCGGCGCTCTGACAGGTCCGTCCCTGCACAGTGTGCAGAGACGGACCTGTCATCTTCCTGCTCAGCGGGGATCGACAGAGCGATGTTTACGGTCCGGATCATTACGGATTCGTCCCATGTGAAAGGGGCCTTAACCACTTTCCGACCGGAGCACGACGATGTACGTCCTGATTTTGAAGAGGGATATCTCGGTAACGGCAGCAGCTGCTGCCACAACCGAGATATCCATATCTTCAGGCGCCGGTCGGCATTCCAATAATGGTGGTCATCGCGGCGGATTCGCCGCAAGATCCCGCGCCTTCCGCCGCTTACCGGAACCGTCGGCAGCGGCGGAGGCGATCGGGTCCTTTCTCCTGCTGGGCATAGAGATGAGTGATGGTAAGATGGCCGCATTAATTTTCAAATGTCATTTTTTTAAATGACATTTTTTTTTTTTTTTTTTATTTTTTCCATAGAAGTCCAAATATGAGATCTGAGGACTTTTTGACCCCAGATCTCATATTTAAGAGGACCTGTCATGCTTTTTTCTATTACAAGGAATGTTTACATTCCTTGTAATAGGAATAAAAGTAAGCCAATTACATTTTTTTTAAAAAACTGTGTAAAAATAAATAAAATCAAGAAAAATAAATAAGAAAAACAAAAAAAAGATTTTTTTAAAGCGCCCCGTCCCGACGAGCTTGTGCGCAGAAGCGAACGCATACGTGAGTAGCGCCCGCATATGAAAACGGTGGTCAAACCACACATGTGAGGTATCGCCGCGATCGGTAGAGCGAGAGCAATAATTATAGCCATAGACCTCCTCTGTAACGCAAAATATGCAAGCTGTAGAATTTTTTAAACGTCGCCTATGGAGATTAATCCTGATGATTTCAGGAACTTTCTCAGGATGACGGACCCCGATTTTCACCGTCTTTTGGCTTTGCTGACCCCCTTTATCAGCCGGCAGGATACCTGCATGAGACAAGCCATTACTCCGGAGCAGAGGCTTGTTGCCACGTTGAGGTACTTGGCGACAGGGAGAAGTCTTCAGGATTTGAAGTTCTCTTCAGGTATCTCTCCCCAGGCCCTGGGAATCATTATTCCAGAGACCTGTTCTGCCATCATTCAGGTCCTGCAGGAGGACTATATTAAGGTAACATTTCTACTTTACTATTCCCTTCTATGTATGCTCTGTTTGCTAATGACTTGTATTTTTGACCTCCTTCCCTAATTACCATGATTGCAATATGTTCTAATATGCTGTGCCCCTTTTCTCCTTCATGCATTTTTCCCTTCACTTACCTCACCAGCATGCTCTTCTGCCCCAATAGACACCTATGGCCTAGTCACTTAAGCAATGTCTTTTGTCTGCTGCATAGTATTGTTTGCCCCAAAACACCCCCTAAAATATGCACAAATGTTTGCTGTGTGGTTTACTTCATGTAGAGCCCCCTTTTTTTGTTCTTTTGGTGGGGGGGGGGGCAAACTCATTAGGAACCCCCTCCCCCAACTGCTCTGTCAGATGGTACCAATCCTTTATCTGCTGGCTTTCCCAAGGTCCATACACACTATATACCTACCTCTTTATAGTGCGCATCTTTAGGGATGAATTCAGCAAAGCATGTAGTGCAAGGGACTGCCTCCATACATTCCATTTCCTATTTTTTTGTCTTCTTTCCCTCCTATTAGCTTGCTTGGTAATTTAATAATGTCACACTGTGCCTGCCTTTTTTGGGGGGGGGGGGGGGGGTTGAAATGTTATTTGATATTTCCTGTGGCCTGCCAATAGTGTTAAGTACAGAGGGTCTGGCCAAACTAGCCCACATTATTGAGCCATTTGCCAATCAATGAAGTGCAGAGGGTTAGCTGTCCACCACCCCCCCCCCCCCCCAAAACCCCTAGTAATTGCCAATGGCCCATCAGACGTGGGGGGATTGATGGGGGGGTGAGTAATCTGTGAAGGGGAGCCTCTACTTTTCTGTGCAAATACTTTCCAGCCTCCAATTTTAGACAATGCTCTTGTTCCAAGATGTTGATTGTCTAATCTGCTTGCAATGTTTAGGTGCAAAGTGACTAATTTTTTTTCTTGTTTCACTCCACAGTTCCCTTCCACGCCACAGGAATGGCAGACTGTGGCCTCCCACTTTGCCAGCCGTTGGGACTTTCCTAACTGCGGAGGGGCAATTGATGGGAAACACGTCCGCATCGTCCCACCGCCCAACTCGGGGTCCTACTATTATAATTATAAAGGGTTTAATAGTGTAGTGATGTTGGCGGTGGTGTCGGCAACATACGAGTTTATGTATGTGGACGTGGGGATGAACGGCCGGATATCGGATGGTGGGGCCATTACGCACACGGAGTTCTACTGGCGTCTCCAAAGTGGCAGTCTGTGCTTGCCACCTCCAGAGGAGAATGCCGAAGGACTCCCCTTCGTCTTTGTCGCAGATGAAGCGTTTGCGTTGACTCCCCATGTGATGAGGCCGTTCCCGATGAGGACCCTCACCCCGGACCAGAGGGTCTTCAACTACAGGCTGTCCAGAGCCAGAAGAGTTGTGGAGAACGCTTTTGGCATCCTGGCCAGCCGCTTCCGCCTGTTCCTGACGGCATTTAACTTGGCGGAATACAAACTGAACCACATAGTTCTTGCCTGTTGCATATTGCACAACTTCCTCAAAAGACATAACAGGAACTATGTGGTGCCCGTTGGCCCAGATGTGGAGGGCCCTCCAAATGCCGAACTCACAGCCCTTCGAGTGGCACGTCCAGGCTTGCCCCCTCTAAATGCCCGTGTGGTCCGGGACCAATATATGCAGTACTTTGTGGGTAGGGGGGCCATTGCTCTGCCTGACGATGTGTGAGAGGCATTTTTTAATAAATCTGATATTTTAACCAACCTATGATTTCATGTCATTTCAGTCTTCTTTTTAGCTTATTTTACTTTGACATTTTTTCCCTTTGCCTTCGACAGTGGGAATGCACTTTCTGGGCAAAAGGAGGTAACAGTCTCTTCTTCCCAAAAAGATTATTCTCATGTTGTGTGTTTGCTACCTAATCTTTGGTCTAGAGAAGGTTTGTACTGCATAACTGACACCCAAAATACTCCTTTTCATCACCAGGTCTGACATGTGTGTATTCTCCAAAATGCTGTGCTCCGTGTTTTCGTACAAAGCACTGTGGGTGTCATTTACATAAGTCAAATCCGCTATGCTCTACAAGTGCATTGAAAAAGTTCCCCGGGAAAGAAAATTGGAGTGCAAAGTGGATTTGCCTTTAGTAAATAACACCCATTGCCCCCCATATCCTTTTCATTTTACATACATAATGCATTGTGTTTTTTAAATAAGGAAGCCACACATTTAGAAAAATAAAAGTTTACTAGGAAAACATTCCCAAGTGCGTTTACAATCTTCACGCCAAAACTGACAACATCTTGGTTATTTACAACATTGTTTACAAACATTCCGCAATTGGTAAAACCAGGCATGGAGCAAAACAGAACCTAGGAACTTGGAAAGTTCAACTTTGTAAAGTGAAGACAAGATCAGACATGACTATATGTTCAAAGTGTGTTTGATCTTGCCTTCATCACATGGGGGGGTCACCCCCGAAAAGTGGAAATTTGGAACATGCACACAATTTGGGACTGAAAATGGTCATTAGATGGTAAAACACATGCCTAGAAGCTTCAAAAGTGCCATTTTCCATCATGGGGATGAATGGACGTTTTTTGGGGGTGCAACCCCTTCACCACAACCACTTTCGTAGTTCGTAAAGTGTTTGCACCCCCAAAAAAACGTTGCCATTCATCCACCATGGTGGGAGCTAGCACATGTGGACACAATGTGTGCATGTTCCAAATTTCAGACAGTTTTTAAGTTGCAAATGTGTTCTGAAGCTGGCACAAATGTGTGTTAATTACTTGGTGCGTTTTCATATTTTTCCTAAAACATCAATGATGTTCTTCAATTTTTGTTGAACATCATTGATGTTTTGCTTTATGTAATCTAGATCTCTATTGCAGACCATTATCTCTCCGATGAGTACGTGGGCACTCTCTGTGGTAAAGTGCGATTTTTCTTCCACAACATCCACGTCACCTAAAAACCACAAACAAACAAAAATGGGGTGTTGGAAATGAGGCAGCCATACATGGATTAGCTTACCAGTAGCTGTGTTCTCCCACACTCACCTGTTGTGGTGACAATTTCTCCAAGTTCGATGATCTCTCCTTCCTCCTCCTCCTCCTCCTCTGCTTCTGCTCTTTCCCCTTTTTTGGTAGGTGTTGGTTTGGGGGTTTCCTCAGACGGCCCAAGTTTTCGCTCCCCTATGAGAATGTCCAAAAGGAAGATTTAGCAACACAAGCTATTGAGGGCAGAAATAGGAAATGACAAACATTGCTTGAAAGTGACGGACACTATTTTAGTTTGGCCAGTTACAAATGTCAACTACATGAATGAAGTCACTTTGTAAAGGTGCTAAACTGACTAGCTTTTTGGTCGAAGTTTGTGTGATGGAGACCCCCCTCTAGTATCCACTGGAGCACATGTGTGGAAAAGCATAATAAAAAGGGGGTTTGGGTGTCCCAGCACTAGTGCTCTAGAGTCCAGATGGGTAAACAGCTACTGAGTGACCTCTCCTTTACATTGAATAAATTGGCTTTACATTCTTGATGACATTTCTAGTGAGAACAAACTTCCTTTCCCCAAAAAAAACACCAAACATCGTATTATAAGTGGCCGAACGATCGAGGTTGCGTACGATCGAATGCACACACACACGACCATGACAGTGGCAGAAAGATCGAGGCTGAGTACGATCGAATGCACAGACGAACCTGAAAGTGGCCATTTTGGAATGTACAACTTGGTAAAAAATCAAAACACAATGGAGCAGTATGCAAGCAAGAAATCAAACACAAAACACAACTACTTACTTTTTTGAAGAATTCTCTTGATCTTTCTGTACTGATCGGCCTCCCTCAGTTTCAGGTCTGACCAGCGTTTCCTGAGTTGCTCCTTGGATCGTTGTACCCCAAAATTATTGTACAGCCTTCTCACAACTTTAGACATGATCTTGGCCTTGCGGACATTGGGGTTGAGGTAAGGCCCATACTTCCCATCATAGTCGCTCCTCTTTAATATGTCCACCATCTCCAACATTTCTCCAAATGACATATTGGAGGCCTTGAATTTCAGGTTCCGGGATCGGGACGTTTCTGCCTCCGGACTTTCCTCGTCCTCCTCCTCGTTGGTGGGATATTTGTGGCGCACCTGCTGTGTCCCCGCCATGTGCTCTCCCCACTACGCCGTAAAGAGAAGGGGTGGGGAATAGACGAGAAAGATCGTCAGGGGCGGGCGGAGTTTGAAGCATGCGCAGTGTATATAAAACGTCACACGCCTGTGTCGTAGCCACGATCTGGGAGACGAGGGGAGAGAAAACTCACACGAGACGATCGCTACAAACGAAGGTACAATTTAACGTTGGTACATAACTAGCCTAGACTGATTAGAACTTGAGGCTTCTTTATGGAGAAGATTAGGAGAGTTTAGCCTGACATAATTTATAGGGTTTGGTGTGGCGTTGTGTCTTGCAGAGGTGATGGATGCCTTCTACAACGTGAGCTTTCTCCCACACTTCATTGATAAATACCGGCAATTCCCCTCTTATGGCAGGCAAAACACAGGGATTATAGCAACAGACCAAAGAGGTACGCAGCCCTGCTGAAACTGGTGGCATTTGTAAAGCCTACCCTGCCCATGGCAACCGTCGCAAACTTAAAAGTGAAGATCACCAACATGAAGACTACCTATTTCCGGGAGCGCAATAAGGTCCTGAAGTCACAAGCATCTGGAGCTGCAGCAGCTGATGTCTATGTCCCCACGCTCTGGTACTATGAGAGGCTCCACTTTCTCAAAGACCAGGCTACTGTCAGGAAGTCACTCTCGACTCTTCCTTGCACGCGTCCTTCCACGCACGCCACCCTTGATGAGGATTCCGAGGACCAACCTGGGCCTTCCAGTCAGGAATATGTGCAGGTGCCCAGCTTGTTCCAGGTATAGTAGTTTTGGAACCAGTTTGTTGAATAATGAATGATGTTCAGTTAATTCAGGATCCCCAATTGCTTATTTCCTAACGTGATTGACATATCAACAGACAGTGGTGTGGGAGACATTTTTGGGAAGAATCTAAACTGCAGGGCTGAGAATTGTATGGTTTTGTATTTGAAAACATTTTGCAACAGTCACTAGATGAGAATTGTGTGTGTTTGATGAACAAATAACTGAAACTATGTCCCTTTTTCATACACAGGAAGACCTCAGCCAGGAGGTGGCTGTGGAAGGTGGCAGTCAGGAGGAGGCAGGGGGTAGTGGCAGCCAACAGGGGGGTAGGCGTAGGAGCCTGACTGTCTCCCAAGTCTCTCCCCTCCGCCTTCCCTACAGAAGGGCGAAAAACATGGGGGAGGTGGGAGAGTCAGCGCTCCAGCTGATAAAAGATGCCTCAGCCTCCCTCTATGCCACACCCACCTACGAGGAGGCCTTTGCCTCCTTGGTTACAAGTAAATTTACGGGTATGGAGGCGGGGCAACGCAGCATGTGTGAGGAGGTCATCCTCAAAATACTAAATGAGGGGATGGCTGGGGAGATGACTCCCCTCACACATGTTTGCGAGAGTGACCTTGCTCCGCCTCCTCCTCCTCCTTCTGCCACCCCACCAGCACCAGCACCACGGCGTGGAAGGAAGCGTACAAGGAAGACAAGAGAGTGACAACCTGGACTCAGTCTGGTCTGAGAGAAGATGGAGCCTCTCGTAGTACCAGAGCCTGGGGACCTAGATGGCATCTGCTGCAGTTCCGGATGTTTTGGACTTCAGGACCAGATTGCGCTCCCTTATTATTTAGATAGGTAGTCTTCATGCCCCCAATTGTTTAAGTCTGTAAAATGATGGTTGCCATGGGTGTCCAAGGCTTTGCAAATTCCCCAAGTTTCACCATGGCTGCGTTCCTCTTTGGTCTGTTGCTGAGACCTAAATAAAGGTTTTTTTGATTTGAAATAATCATTGACTATTGTGTTTTACTTTTCTACAATGACAGTTTTTCTTTGAGTAGGCAGGTACATTTCACTAATCCTAGAATTAACAAGGGGCACCAACAACCAACAAACTCCTAGTAAATGTAAGCAAGAAATACAAATGTTAATAATGTGGTTTTGCTAAGTTGAGACATACAAACCCCCTCCAAAAAAAAAAAAAATCTCCTTCAAATATGTATTCCCCCAAAAAAAAAAAATCTGGGTAAAAAAATAAGAAAGATTGTATTACGATCTGAGTAAAAATAAACATGTAGTGTATAAATGCTGCAAAGTAATAAAGAAGTAAGTTTGTGAGAAGTGCGGGTGAATAGGAGCAGCTAAAAGATGTCATTCTTGTTGCATTGTAAAGAAAAAGAGAATGCGCTGCATTAAAGACATTTTAACATTGCAGCGTGACGAATGTGCTGTGTCGATTAGGAAAGGTAGTTTTACCTGACCGAGCGCTTCCGTCACAGAATTTCTTCTGAGCATGCGTAGCACTTTGTCCGTCGGACAAGCGTACACACGCTCGGATTTGGTGTGATCGGACCGGGTTGACGGGAAATCTTTCCAGCAGGAGATAAGACTTTGTCCGACGGACAAACCGACGAACACTGTCCGATGGTGCATACACACGGTCTGATTTTTCAACAACCTTGTCCGATCGGACCAAATTGATGAAAAAGTCCGACCGTGTGTATGGGGCTTTAGGTATCAATTTACTCGGCGTAACATTATCTTTCACAATATATAAAAAAATTGGACTAACTTTACTGTTGTCTTATTTTTTTATTCAAAAAAGTGAATTTTTTCCAAAAAAAGTGCGCTTGCAAGACCGCTGCGCAAATACGGTGTGAAAAAAAGTATTGCAACAACCGCCATTTTATTCTCTAGGGTGTTAGAAAAAAAACAATATATAATGTTTGGGGGTTCTACGTTTTTTTCTAGCAAAAAAAACTGTTTTAAACATGTAAACACCTAAAATCCAAAACGAGGCTGGTCTTAAAGTGGTTAAAGAAGAGAGGTTTAGCAAGTGCACTGTTGCAAACAATCAATAAGACAACAACATTACTCTGAGAGATATGGGGGGTTATTTACTAAAGGAAAATCCACTTTGCACTACAAGAGCAAACTACAAGTGAAAAAGTGCACTTGAAATTGCACTGAAAGTGCAGTCGCTGTAAATCTGAGGGGTATATCTGAAATGAGGGGAAGCTCTGCTGATTTTATCATCCAATCATGTGCAAGCTAAAATGCTGTTTTTTTATTTTCCTTGCATGTCCCCCTCAGATTTACAGTGACTGCACTTCCAAGTGCACTTTCAGTGCAATTTCAAGTGCACCCTTGACGTTATTCCGCTCGCCGCTGCCTTCTACGTGCGTTCCAGCCCTCACTCCTGGTTTTCATCCGTACACAGAGCCGGTGTTCTGACTAGAAAGGTCCCCCCATCGGATAGTGTCTGCCCCGTACTGCGCAGGCACAGCACTTGGAGGACACGGAGGACAAGGAGACGCCGAAAGTCTCTGAAGTTGAACAGCTGACCATCAGCTGTAAACGGTGCCTGCGCACTTAATAGTCACAGCTTTGTAACAGGGCCCCTCGCAGGCTCGCTTGGCTCACCACGTTTTGGGCACGGCCTCGCTGCGCTCGGCATATTTTTAGCTGTTCATCTTCGGAGACTTTCGGTGTCTCCTTTGTCCTCCGTACTGCGCAAGCGCAGTATAGGGCGGTAGCTATCCGATGGGGGACAGTATTGGACAAGACACTGGCATCTAGTCCCTGCAGAGTGGCAGTGCCCACACAATCCAGTGCGATTGCAGACTAACCTGGAAAGAACTATGGTTGACGTGTCTGTTTTACCTGACCAAATGTGAGTTGATCTAACATCTTTTTTCTAATAAATGTCGCTCGGACTTTCCCGCGGGATTGTCCGCCGGACCTAGTCTAGCGGACAAACCGCCGGACTTTTCAGCGGAGGTCCGCTGGACTTTCCGAACCCGTGGACTTGCCCACACACGCCCGGACTTTTTCGGCGGAGTTTCTGCCGGAGTTTTGGCTAAAGACCGCGGGACTTTTGAAATGAACAGACTTGCCTACACACAGAGGAAAGTCCGTTCATTTAGAATGTGACTCCAGGTAGACAGGACTTGCGAAGGCAGTGAATGTCACCGCGCTAGCCCCGTCACCTGGTATGGATTTAAAGCGAAATCCCACGAAAAAACGGCATGGGGGTCCCCCCCAAATCCATCTCAGACCCTTATCTGAGCACGCAGCTCGGCCGGTCAGCATCCTCTGGGACTGTGACATCATATGGGGGCGGGGTCACCATGTGACATGAGCATGTGACCAGCCCCTTGTCCCTATATAAGTCACATCACAGCGTGTATCTGCCATTCCGGCCAGAGAGAGCGTCGTGTCAACATCGGATGAAGAAAGAAGAACAAGAAGCAGAAGCAGAAGGCGGCGGTAACAGCGATGACGGCAACAGAAGCCCCGGCCACCGGCAAGAAGAGAAGAGACCCCCGAAGACCCCCGAAGTCGAAACAAGACCCCCAGACGACGGCGGCGACGAAGAAAGCCGGGGGTCCTCCGCTAGTGAAAGAGCTAGGTAAAAGAGCAGAAGATAGCGGAGGAGTCCAGCGAGAAGACCCCCCAAGATGGAAGAAGACCCCCGGAGCTGTGCAATAAAATATTTTAAAAATTTGTGTTGTTTTTTTAATATACACTTTTTTCCTTAGGTGAATGGATAGGGGTACATCGTACCCCATACTCATTCACATAGGGTGGGGGGCCAGTATCTGTGGGCCCCCTTATTAAAGGGGCTCCCGGATTCCGATAAGCCCCCCCGCCCACAGACCCTGAAAACCAACGGCCAGGGTTGTCGGGAAGAGGCCCTTGTCCTCATCCACATGGGGACAAGGTGCTTTGGGGTGGGGGGCCGCAGGGCCCCCCTTTCCCCAGGGCAACCCCCATGTTGAGGCCATGCGGCCTGGTATGGCTCAGGAGGCAAGGGGGCGCTCGCTCGTCCCCACCCCCTTTCCTGACCGGCCGGGCTGCGTGCTCGGATAAGGGTCTGAGATGGATTCGGGGGGGGACCCCCACGCCGTTTTTTGGGCATAGGGATTCCCCTTTAAATCCATGCCAGGTGACGGGGCTAGTGCGGTGCCATTCACTGCCTTTGCTAGCCCCGTATACCTGGAGTCACGTTCTAAATGAACGGACTTTCCTCCGTGTGCGAGGCAAGTCTGTTCATTTCAAAAGTCCCGCGGACTAGCGCACAGACGGCTGGATTGTCCACCGGACTGCCGAGTCCAGTGGACAATTTTAAGTCTGAACTTAAAAAACTTAGCCTGCCAGACTTTTGGAAGAAAAAATCCACGGGAAAGTGAGCTCGTGTGTACACGGCCTTTGAGGAACCTCTCTGTTCTCTTATTATAAAAGACAGTCACAACTTTGCTAATAATAATCCCCATTTTGTCACACTGGCTAGTGTAGCATATACTCCCTTAGGAGCTGCTGGAATTTTGCCCATGTTCTTCCCCAGTAGCTTGCCCTCCAGCCATGCACACAATCTCAGCCACACTTTTCCTCAATAACTAGTCTAGGGGGGTTGTTTTTATGTTTGGAGAACTTGCATAGGGTTGAGGGAATTGAGTAGGATACTCCAAAACAGAAACTAGGTCCAGGTTTAAGGCAATGAACTCTTTTCTGTAAAGCTGAAGCAGAGATCCTTGCATATAGCAAACTGTGGACTTGGCTTTGGGATAGAAGCAGTTAAATGCAGACTTCCTTTTTTTAGCACCGAGAGCGAGTCCCTTCACAAAGAACTATATAGACTGAGCTTCTCTGTAGTAGAAGCAGTTAAAGCACGCACGTTTCTTTCTTTAGAGCAGAGTCCCTTTACAAGGAATTAGATAAACTAAGCTCTTCAGGACACCAGATCTCTAAGGTCTCTCAGCAGTCTGTACTCACAAAATATCAAGGAAAAGCTGGTTGTCTCCTTCCAACTTCCAAGCAACACTTTTCTCCAGTGATACCAGACTAGATCTTCAGTAGACAGCCCCACAGTCAGCTATCAGCAGCTTCAGCATCCAGGCCCTCAGGTTGCCCACCTGAGGCCTCACGAACAGCAAGCACATTGCAGCTCTGCCCTGGACTGATCCTCTCCAGGAAAAGACCCAGAGCTCAGTGTGCTCAGAGCATTTATACAGTCTCCCAGCATGACTTTAGGGTCCTGCTCCCTGGGATTGGCCAGGGCTACATAAATATCCATACTGCCATCTGCATAGCTTCATGCCTATGTTTCAGAGAGTTCTCACAGCTCTCTGGAAAGCATATAAAAGGACATTTAAACATAGGTGAACTATTTACAGGTATCTGGTTATATTTACTTTATTTGCAAAATCTGTAAAATTAAACTATTATAACAATGAGAAGCACTCCCAGGGGCTATGGTCTTTATCACTACCGATAGCTTCCTCAAAAACTGCAGCATGTTCATTTAGATGATTGTGTACATTCTTGACTGTGAGGATCCAAATATAACTACCATATCTAAAGGATAAGTGTTCATACAGTTAGACCTGGAGGAGAAAATGGATGGAGGGGCTGCATGACTAGGGGAGGAACAGGGTCAGGGAATGGTCAGCTAGGTCAGTGTGGAGGGTAGGGGTGGAGACCTTACCTGATTGGAGGCAGATGTTAAAAGGGGCAGAGTCCAGAGGCGAGAGTCTTGCGGAGGGGTGTTTTCTGTAGCATTCCAAGGAGTCAGGTGAAGTGGCACCTTCCCACCCTCCCGCCTTGGTGTTAGGGGTTACAGCACTGGACAGATAGTGGTGGTATTTGTGTCTCTAATGTTGATTGAGTTAAAAAATGTATTATTTATATATATATATATATATATATATATATATATATAAACGACAGGACACGTTCTCCAATGCAAAAATGTATTTATATCAAATGCTCGTTCAAGGCATAACAATGGTTACATGCTACTGTACAGTTACGAGCATACCATGCTCTTCATCAGGCTTCATGCAATGATCTACTTCTAGCCACATACTTTTATACTAACACTACAGGGTGTAGCATCACAGTAATTCAATTATCGCTACTTCTCCAAGAACAATTTTTTAATTTATGCCTTGAAAGAGCATTTGATATAAATACATTTTTGCATTGGAGAACGTGTCCCGTCATTTTTTTCTATTGGATATTGGTGGAATATTGGGAGTCCACCCTGACACTGATCTCTACATAAAAAAACAGAGGAACAGTAGAAGTAACCCACCCGAATTGTTGAGATTATATATATATATATATATATATATATATATATATATATATATATATATATATAAAAAGAGAAAACTAAATACATAAATAAATGATAAAAATGTATAGGAGTATAATTTTTGACTGGTGTATATTGCTCAATTTTGTTACAGTAGTTGGCGGGTCAGGGGGTCTTAGGGGGGTCTTAGGGGGGTCTTAGGGGGGTCAGTGAGGAATTACACGTTTACAGGATTAGTGAGGCCCATCTAAGGTATGGCGCTTCCACTTGGTTAGCGGTGGTTCTCCTAGGAGCTAGGTCCCCTGGGGAGGGGAATATGGAAGTATGTCTAATGTCGGAACATCTTCGAGCCGCTTGGGGCGCGGCTGAGGACATAGACCATTCCAGTTAAAATTGTGCCTTAAAGACACCCAAGGACCTCTTGTTGTTGGGCATTACTTTGTTGAATTTGCACTTAGGGGTATGTTTTACGTGATGTTATTTTATTCTTTGGTTAATAAAAATGTGGCTGCTGTGGCCATATAAACCCATGTATCTCAGTCAGTGTCTTTATTTTATTTGTAAGGACCAAGGTTGACGAATCCTTTAGTCAAGTATATGCAGCTTAAGGGAGAATGTACATGAATAGACAAGGAGGTCATGTTCACACAGCTGCTGAAACTGTCAGTTTTCACCAAGAATGTCATGAATCCAATAAACAAGGAATTCATTTTCCTACATAAACAAACCAAGAACAAAGCAGTCCAGAGAAACTATGCATCAACCTCAGACATACAGTACAATGACTGCATTGCATTATGTTGTCAACATAAACAATATTCTTTTACAGATTAAAGAACAAAAATAAAAAAAAGCAAAAGCAAGAAAGTAATTCTGTCTGAGTATATTTGCAACAAAATCTACAAGTGGTATGATTACCCCATGCCGGTCATGAAACAAAACAACAAAGAGTGAAATGAAGAGCTAGAATGATGGGTGGGGCAATTTACAGAACAAGCTCAATAGCATCTATTCATCTATTGTAGTTGATGATACACTTAAAATGGCCAGGATTATTTGTGCTATAGTTTTGTACTGAGAAGAAATACATATAGTATGTATAGTCAAAATGTTTCCCTGCTTACACCAGTGTTTCTCAACTCCAGTCCTCAAGGTGCCCCAACAAGTCATGTTTTCAGGCTTTCCATTATTTTGCACAGGTGATTTGATCAGTTTCACCGCTTTAGTAATTACCACAGCTGTTTCATCTGAGGGAAATCCTGAAAACATGACCTGTTGGGGCACCTTGAGGACTAGAGTTGAGAAACACTGGTGTAAGCAGGGATACACTTTGACCTTGCACAAATTAAGCCTAGTTAAAGAGTGCCTGTCAGATCCCAAACATTGTCTAAGCCAGCCATTCTCAAGCAGGGTTTCATAGAACCATGGGGTTCCTCCAGAGCTTGCTAGGGGTTTCCTGAGCAGTGAACAATGGCAGAATGATTTCTCTACTAATGGTTCCTGCATAATTCCAGGATCACTATCAGTGCAGGGCAGAGCCAGTGATGTGGGACCAATGGAGCCTTTCCATTTGTCACTCAGATAGGTAACCACTAACCCCAATGATATTTTTAGCTGTCTAATGGTAACATTGTTCCCACTGATTCCCATCCTAATGTAACTAGGCATTCCTCCCAACTACCCTCAGTGTATTGGAGTACTTTCTTACATTTTTTGACTGATTCTCAATGTAACTGGGCATTCTTCTCAAACACTCTCAATGTATTGAAGCATATTCTCACATTTTTCTCACAGATCACCAATGTAACTGGGCATGCTTTCTACTTTCAATTGGCTTCTTCTTCCCATTAACCAATGGGTAATTCTTTTCCACTGATTCTTAATGTAAGCAACATTCTTTCCACTGACTATCAGTATAAGATGATTCTTCTCTCTCAGACCATTTATATATGACCACCTATGTAAGGGGGTCATAATTATTATTATTTGTTTTAATGACATTTCATAATTATTACTAAAAATGACTTTGAATCGTAGAGTCGGGGGTTAAAATATTATCTGCTCCGAGTGTCAAATATGGTAGGTATGACACATTTTTAATACTTTTATTATTATAACTACAGTACATCTTACATCACGCTAATGTTCCACAATTAATTTTTCTAACAGAGGTTCCTATGATTTAAAAATGTATTTTAAGAGTCTCTTTGGGGAGAGAAAGGCTGGTCTAAGCTAACAATAATGTTTTAGATGAGCCATCTTGTGTTGTCTGCATGCATCTGTATAATTTATTAAAGCTACGCAGTAGCTCCTACAAAATTACATATAATTATTTTAAGCTAACACTGTCATACTACAGAGGGTACAAGAGGGAGGGAAGTAGAAATATTGACAAATTCTACTCCTCAGTTTCTCCAAAGAGGAATAATGCATCCATATGTACCAAGTGTTAGTAAATTTCTTCCACTTATCAAGCTCTTTAGCTTGCATCTCCTCCATGAGCATAACATTATTAATTTTGTTTATCCAGAAAGATAGGGGTAGGGTGGCAGTATCCTTCCAATTTTTAGATATTAATTGTCTAGCTGCGGAGAGGAAGAATTTTAGTAAGCTGGATTTTTGGGATTTAATTTTGGGACAATAATGCTACAGAGAGGGAGGGGGTGAGAGGTATATCGTAGATCTCCACATAGATCTGGAAGATCTGCGACCAGAAGGGGTGGATAGTGTCACACTCCCACCACATGTGTAGATATGTTCCTCTCATCGTATGGCATCGCCAACATGTGTCCGCAGATGATGGAAAGATCCGATACGATTAATGGTGACCAGATCCCGCTACCATCTAGATATTAGTTTGTAATTTCTCTTTTGAGTGTAATCTAAAATAAAAGATTTGTGGGTAAAGAGGAATGCATTGTACCAATCCTCTGCGGGGATCTCAAATCCCAGCTCCCTGGACCATAGTTTAGTGAAGGTGGGAAGTGTATTGTGGGTGTGAGCCGGTATGAGTTTGTATATCGCTGATAGAGTGTGGCGGGGGAACCTCAGGTAAAAGACACAAATGTTCAAATTCTAACAGAGGTCTATGAAACTGACTTGAGGTAAATAAAGTTTTACAATAAGTAGATAAGTGGAATTTTATCAGCCAATTTATCGTAGATTATATAGCTGCAGGGTGGGCTATGTAGGACCCAAGGGACACATGTACAAATGAGCGTGCTATGGGCCAGGTGGATCTGTCGTAGGATCCAAAAGTCGAAGTCCCTCTACTTTCAGGAAGGTGTATATTGTCAAATAGCAGGCTTAATGGGTCAGTGGAAGGCAAGTAACTACCTCTCCTAACTTAAATTTAAATGTAACTTTATTGGTGGCAATGGATCCATTTCAATAGAAACCTGTGGTGAGAGCAATATAAGTGCAATATAAGACCTTCTTACTAAAAATATATATTGGCTCATTACACATTTCTTTTAAATTAGTTTCTATGTCCCTATGTAGCCCAGACAGTATACAGGGCTTTGACATATGCCTAGGTGCAGTGTTGAATCCCATCTCTTCTATCCCATCTCTGTACTATAGCTTTTATGAATAAAAAGTGCTCTATGAATGAAGAAAGTGATCTTTTCATTTATCTGCCTGTCCTCCATTCATAGATTGATTTTAATTCATAGAATGTATAGTACAGGTTCTATGAATGGAGGAGGGGGTGGAAAAGGTGGGTATAGTCGGCACTTTTGGTGCGTGCATATGACAGGTTCCTCATCTCTATTAATTCCTGCTGCACCTAAAGATTACGGAGGTGGGGATGGGGCTGAGGGGGTCGGTGGAGGAGGATTTCAACTAAAGCAGAAGCCAGCAGCACAAAGGGCACATTACTATCAATGCAAGTAGGGATGAGCCAAACACCCACCAGAACATGCGAACAGGCTCATTTTAAAGTTATTAAGTTATTGCCATAAAAAGTGTTTCTTGTCCCGGGTCCTGCCCCAGGGGACATATATCAATACAAAAAAAAAGTTTTAAAATTGGCTGTTTTTTCGGGAGCAGTGATTTTAACCACTTGCCATCCTCGCTATAGCCGAAAGACGGCTACACGCGGACTTCATTTGCCGGGAGGGCATCCCTGGACTTCCCGTGCTTGCGCGGCCTGCGTGCCCCCTGCAGGGCATGCGCGGCATGCTCTGTGATCAGCAAGTCTATGAGACTCGCCTGTTTGCAGATCGGAGTAAGGGGTCAATCCTGGCCCAGCCAATGACAGCTAATCATGTGATGTAAACAGAGCGACATCGATTATATATATATATATATATATATATTACACACACACACACATACATACATACTAGACTGACTGTATATATATCAAATACCCTGCCACTAACTGAATAACCTGCCTGCTTTATCTAAATCAAGCTATCTCTCTGTCCACTCTGTCCACGCCAGCAAAACTACACAGGGCCACCGTGTAAGCAACCTTATATAGTGTGGGGCGTGGACTTATTCCCCCTGAGCCATGATTGGCCAAAGGCACCCTGCCCTTGGCCAATTATGGCTCTCTTAGCAGAGCGTGCTGTGATTGGCTAAAGCATGCAATCTCGCAGTGCATTATGGGGCGCTCCGCGGTGCTCAAATTTTCCGCGAACGCCCCATAATGTTCGCTCTTCGGCGAACTGGCGAACACCCGATGTTCGAGTCGAACTTATGTACTACCCGAACATCGAGCTCATCCCTAATAGTAAGTATAAGTAATGCCCCTTGCGCAGATTTTTTTAAATATAATTTATATTAATAAACATAGGCTTTAAAACATAAGGCACTGAAACAACAAATTTCCTGCTGCTGATTGTCTACAATATCAACATAAATGTAGACAGTAAAAAACAAAACAAAAAAAATACCTTCAAAGTGTTCTAAAAAGTTGTGATTTATTTTTGCAAGTAACAGAACAAGTTTAAGGATTGAGCTCCTAGAGAAGTATAGTTGCATTACCTGTTTGTAGTGACCTAGATTTCTTGTGAGATAACTACACTCATTCAATAATTAGAATATTCATGGTTGTCCCTATTTTTTTTTAAAGGAATATAAATTGATTAATATCAAATATATTTCCATGGGATCCAAGATGTGTCTACCAGACACCTGCAGCTATAACATTAATAAATACTTGCTTCAGGAGCACTTTGGCAAATTTGGAAAACAGTGCAGTTGTCAGCAATTGTTGACAAATGGTTTCATGGAAAAATAAACTGTTGAGTAATAAAAAAATCATCGTTAATAAAATGTTTAAGCCCAACTCCAGGACTGATGCACTGAACTGCCAGCATTAAACATGCCTTTGAAATTAGGTCACACGACCTGTAGATGTGGCCACCAACTAAGAACTGCATCCACCCCCCCATCCTGTAACAAGCATAATTTTCAATGCCTTTGACTTGGCAGCCTTAACTGCTTGCGGCGGCTTATATGGCGGCAGGTTGGCATGGCTGCGTGAATCGCCGTAGGTGTACGTCGGCCGCTTTAATAGCTATAGGGGGCGTACACGCCCGCGGTGCGATGCCGAAGCCAATGCGCGTGGCTGGCAGCCGTGATGTCTGCCGGCGACCCGCGATCGCTCCTCAGAGAGCCAGAACCGGGATCTGTCAATGTAAACAGACAGATCTCCATTCTGTCAGGGAAGTAGAGAGAGATCTGCTGTTCCTAGTGATCAGGAACAGAGACCTTTCTCTACTCCCTGTCAATACACTCCCCCCACAGTTAGAAACACCTCCCTAGGGAACACTTAACCCCTTGATCGCCCCCTAGTGTTAACCCCTTCCCTGCCAGTGACATTTTTTACAGTAATCAGTGGCTATTTTTAGCTATGATTACTGCATAAATGTCAATGGTCCCAAAAAAGTGTCAAAAGTGTCCGATCTGTCCGCTGCAAAAATCCCTTATTACTGCCAATACTAGTAGAATTATTTTTTTTTTAATAAAAATGCCATAAAAATATCCCCTATTTTGTAGACGCTATAACTTTTGCGCAAACCAATCAATATATGCTTATTGTGATTTTTTTTTACCAAAAATACACATTGGCCTAAACTGATGAAGATTTTTTTTTATATTTTTATATTTATTATAGCAAAAAGTAAAAAAATATATTTTTTCAAAATTTTCACTTTTTTTGTTTATAGCGCAAAAAATAAAACCCGCAGACGTGATCAAATACCACCAAAAGCTCTATTTGTGGGGAAAAAATTACGTAAATTTTGTTTGTGTACAACGTCGCATGACCACGCAATTGTGAGACAAAGTGACGCAGTGCCGTATCACAACAAATGATCTGGTCATTAAGGGGGCAAATCCTTCCGGGGCTGAAGTGGTTAAAATGATTTTAAACAAACACCTTGTAAAACAATCCATTCAGTTTAACCACTTAAGCCCCGGACCAATTTGCAAAGGACCAGGCCCCTTTTTGTGATTCGGCACTGCGTCGCTTTAACTGACAATTGCACGGTTGTGCGACGTGGCTCCTAAACAAAATAGGCGTCCTTTTTTTCCCACAAATAGAGCTTTCTTTTGGTGGTATTTGATCGCCCCTGCGGTTTTTATTTTTTGCGCTATAAACAAAAATAGTGTGAAATTTTGAAAAAAAATCAATATTTTTTACTTTTTGCTATAATAAATATCCCCAAAAAATATATAAAAAAACATTTTTTTACCTCAGTTTAGGCCGATACGTATTCTTCTACATGTTTTTGGTAAAAAAAAAAAAATCGCAATTAGCGATTATTGATTGGTTTGAGCAAAAGTTATAGCGTTTACAAAATTGGGGATAGTTTTATAGCATTTTTATTAATATACATTTTTTTACTAGTAATGGCGGCGATCAGCGATTTTTATTGTGACTGCGACATTATGACGGACACATCGGACATTTTTGACACATTTTTGGGACCATTGTAATTTATACAGCAATCAGTGCTTTCTTTTTAAATGCACTGATTCCTGTGTAAATGACACTGGCAGTGAAGGAGTTAACCACTAGGGGGCGGGGAGGGGTTAAGTGTGTGTTTTTTTTTTTAATGTAGGGGGCGTGGCTTTGCGTCTGACTTTACTGATCGGCTTTCCTGATGACAGGGAACAGCCGATCAGTGTCAGTCGCGCTAGGAAGCACGGGGAGAGGTTTGTTTACACGGACCTCTCCCCGTTTTCAGCTCTGTGACCCGATCCGGGACACCAGCGGCGATCGTATCCGCTGGTCCCGTGGCCCACGGCTGGGCTCTTAAAGGGCCACGTACAGGTACGTGGTTGTGCACAGCCGTGCCATTCTGCCGACGTATATCAACGCGAGGCGGTCCTTAAGCAGTTAAAATAGAAATGAAAGGCAAAACATTTTTGTATAGCTATAAAAAAAAACATTATAAATACCTTTTTTCGCTTTTTTTATAAGTGATCACATTCCTTCTATCAGTGGCGTACCGTAATGCAGGGCGCAGGGGCGCTGCCCCCCTGTCCATGTGTCAGGCCCCCCAATCTACATGCAAAGTGCCAGATGCATGGATTCCAATGGATTATTTTTTTTTTTTTGAAGCAAGTGAATAGAGCCAGAGGCTCTAATATGGTCAAAAAAGGCACAGAGCACTGTGCCCCAAGCTCACCCAGTTGTCTAAAAGAAGAAACGTTCCTATTGGCCGCCTAGGAGGAGAAGGAGGAGGAGGGAGGAGACGCATGCTGGATCCACCATGATGTGGAGGAGGAGACGCAGGGGAAGCTGGCCAGAACTGCAATCTTTTCTGAGCTGCATAAGAGCTGGGGGGATGGGGAAGCGGGGGCACACTGAGCTTCCCAGTGAATGACTGTGCATCAGGGTATGCCAGGACAAGTCTAATCATTGTGCTCTCCTGCTTAGTGTGGTCAGATTTTATTAGGAAAGGAAGGGGCCTGGCAGGAACACCAGGAATTTCACATAAAGGAAGCAATACAAAGATAACAGGATACTTTCTCATACAAGTACATGGTACAGCAGCCACATATCAGGAATATGAAGGTTTATAAAAAAAATTTGTTCCGGAAGCCTGGAAATGAAAAATGGATCGGGGGTGGGTTTTAGTCAGCAGGCTATATTAATGACACTAATGCCATGATGACAACACAGCCTGTAGTCCTGTGGGATATACAGGACTTGTTATTGGCATCCGGGCCTCCTATGATAAACCCAAATTGACAAATGGACAAACAATCAGGGTAGAACTCAGATATATTGTCCACATATGTGATGATGGGACTTATTGGAGGAGCGTGGGAAAAACTGAAGGGAAAAAAGAGAAGGGGATGGGACAACACAAAATAAAGTAAACAAGCAGCAAAGTAATGAATGAAGCAGTAAAAGCTTAGAGAAACAGCTGTTGGCAGCCAGACCTGGCATGTCAAAGTTTATGTGTTCATGAAGAGTTAGAATCAACTGAATAAACAAGATCTTTTGTATGAATCTGAAATCTGAGTGCTCAGGTGTTTGTACGTAATGGTTATAGCATAAGATTAGAATTCAATCATACAAGATAAAGAACAGAAAGGGTATGCAATAAGGTAGGTTTATAGCATGGTTAAAAGGTTATAAATTGGACTGTTATAACGCAAAATTCCAGACAAATACTTGATTCTTTTAGTTTTTGGCGGCGTGGGAAAAATTGGAATCACTGTCAGATTGTTTTTTTGTTGTTGCATACCTCCCAACTTTTTAAAATGGGAATGAGGGACACCTACCAGGAAAAGTATTTTAAGCATAGACACGCCCCTGCCACACCCCCTTAAAGGAGAATTAACAACAAAAATGATTACTTTAACCCACAAGTGCTTTTTTTTACCATTACTATTCCTTTTATATTGGCTTTGGAAATTTACAAATGCAGCAATTTAGAAATTGGATGAAAGGTTTAGCTCTGGGAAACACTTTTTGAAAAATAGTGCATTTTATATACTGCAGATCAGACCAAAATGAGGGACAAACGAGGAGGAACGAGGGACAGAGGGACACTGCTCCAAATCAGGGACAGTTGGGGGCTATGATTGTTGTCTGTTGGAGAGACTGACAATGTTGTCACCATCACATAAAGGTAAAAAAATGATAATAGGGAAACATCAGCAATAAAATCTCTTTATTAGAGTAAGGGGGGGGGGGTGAATACCCATAACATTTGCTTTTTACAAGTGTTTTATTAGAGTAGAACTAGGCAAAACTTTTTTATTTTCATTTTGGATAGAGTAGCAGGGAGGTTATAACCCATGTAAGGTTTATTTTTGCCATCTGTGTCCCATTGGGGGAGATTTAGGTTGACTTCCTGTCCCATATCCAAAACAGGAATCTCTTGGGGACCCCCAGGTCACCAGGACTAGTGTACCTATTAGAAGATTTCCTCTCCAATCCAAAATTTGGGATTTTCTTTTACTTTCACTTTCATTGATAATTGTAAACAGGTCAAATAGAGAAGGTGAATCTCCTTAATGGGGGCACAGACCGGGCACAGACAGCAGATTTTGCGTCAATCTATTGCTCCCCCCTCCCCTATGAAAGGTGCCAAATGTGACACCAGAGGGGGGGGGGGGTGGAACCGGATAAGCAGAAGTTCAATTTTGTTGGTGGAACTCCGCTTTAAGTTTGTGATACATAACTGTTAATGACAGTCAGGTTACACGGTTCATTATGTAACCATATAAGCAGTACAAACATATACAACATTCCATTACGTGTTTATTGCTGTCTGTGTGCTTGTCTGAGATCTCCATTCTCTTTCATTGCCAGTAACAATATTTTTCCTCAGACAGGAAGTAAGGGGAGACTTCCCCAACATGGCAACAGACAGCAATAAATGCTTTTACAGAGGTTCTAACCTTTTAATATTCTTTACAGAGCTAAAAAGTTACATTTTAAGAGAAGAGTAACAAGTGTCCTTTCCAGATGAGAAACAAACAACCACCGCTCCAAGACTCTCCTTCCCAAGCGAATGCTACATTTTAAGAGAAAATAAAATCCAAAAAGTTTATTTAAAAGCAAAAAACTGCAATCCATACACGGCAAAAAATGGGGGGTACAGAGCTGACGCGTTTCGCACCACAACTAGTGCTTACTCATAGCTAAGTGTCCTTTCCAGAAGGGAAGAATTCTATCATCTACATTTCTTTCTCTGCAAATCAAAAGTACTAGTTAAAGAGGAGCTCCAGTCTCCCAAAAACAAAAATTTTAAATTAAAAGTCAGCAGCTACAAATGCTGTAGCTGCTGACTTTTAATATGTCATGAAGATCCTGCCAGTAACCGGTGCACGTCCCTGGTACCCGTCCGTGGGTATCACTGTGCGAGCACGCCTGCCCCTGTTGGCGCCAGTTAGATTATTTAAATCCGCCTGTCACAGTGGGTCCCCGCTGTCTGCTCTATAGCTTTCTGTGCCATGATACCTGATCTGAGTTCCTACCAGTGTTTGACCCGGCTATCCTGTGACCCTTCTGCCTTCTGCCTGTACCCGACCTTGGCTTGTCTGTGACCACTCTACTGTTTGACCCACCTGTACCCTAAAGCCAGCCTGATACCTGACCCGGCCTGTTTTGACTATCCAGTCTGCTCTGCTGAACCAGTCTGCTTTGCTGATCCAGTCTGCTTTGCTGATCCAGTCTGCTTGCTGATCCAGTTTGCTGTGCTGTTCCAGTCTGCTGTGCTGTTCCAGTCTGCCTTGCTGATACAGTCTGCTGTGCTGATCCAGTCTGCTTTGCTGATCCAGTCTGCTTTGCTGATCCAGCCTGCTTTGCTGATCCAGCCTGCTGTGCTGATCCAGTCTGCTTTGCTGATCCAGTCTGCTTTGCTGATCCAGTCTGCTGTGCTGTTCCAGTCTGCCTTGCTGATCCAGTCTGCTTTGCTGATCCAGTCTGCTGTGCTGTTCCAGTCTGCTTTGCTGATCCAGTCTGCTGTGCTGTTCCAGTCTGCTTTGCTGACCCAGTCTGCTGTGCTGATCCAGTCTGCTTTGCTGATCCAGTCGGCTGTGCTGTTCCAGTCTGCCTTGCTGATCCAGTCTGCTGTGCTGATCCAGTCTGCTTTGCTGATCCAGTCTGCTGTGCTGATCCAGTCTGCTGTGCTGATCCAGTCTGCTGTGCTGATCCAGCCTGCTGTGCTGATCCAGTCTGCTTTGCTGATCCAGCCTGCTTTGCTGATCCAGTCTGCTTGCTGATCCAGTCTGCTGTGCTGTTCCAGTCTGCTGTGCTGTTCCAGTCTGCCTTGCTGATCCAGTCTGCTGTTCCAGTCTGCTGTGCTGTTCCAGTCTGCCTTGCTGATCCAGTCTGCTTTGCTGATCCAGTCTGCTGTGCTGTCCTGTCTGCCTTGCTGATCCAGTCTGCTGTGCTGATCCAGTCTGCTTTGCTGATCCAGTCTGCTTTGCTGATCCAGTCTGCTGTGCTGATCCAGCCTGCTTTGCTGATCCAGTCTGCTTTGCTGATCCAGTCTGCTGTGCTGATCCAGTCTGCTGTGCTGATCCAGCCTGCTTTGCTGATCCAGCCTGCTGTGCTGATCCAGTCTGCTTTGCTGATCCAGTCTGCTTTGCTGTTCCAGTCTGCCTTGCTGATCCAGTCTGCTTTGCTGATCCAGTCTGCTGTGCTGTTCCAGTCTGCTTTGCTGATCCAGTCTGCTGAGCTGATCCAGTCTGCTTTGCTGATCAAGTCTGCTGTGCTGTTCCAGTCTGCTTTGCTGATCCAGTCCGCTGTGCTGATCCAGTCTGCTGTACTTACCTCGTCCGCTGAGCTGATCCAGGGATCTCTCTCTACCGGTCTAATGGTCCTGCTATGCACCCGTGCCCCTCCTTACTCTTGGTCCCCCTGTCACCTTACCAGGGTACCGAGAGTGGGAGCCACAAGGGAGGCTCTCTTCTGCAAATTCAGACTCATCACCACCAGGTGCGTGACAGACACTTACATGTCCAGGGATCCAGCACTCGAGCGGATTCTTCAATTGGCTTCGGGTGTAGGCGTCGGCATTGTAAGTAATAAAAACCGGCTGTAAACCCTTCCTGCTTCACAGCCAGTTTCCTACTGTGCATGCACGAGACGTGCTGCGCTTTGTGAATGGTCCTGCAGTCTTCTGGGACCTGTGTGTGTGCCAGAAGGCTGCGGGGGGGGGGGGAGGAGGAGGGGTTGAATATAATCGTAGATTGACACAGTGATCTGAGCCGAAAATGGGAGCAGGTACCTGTCAAAACAAGGAACCCGCTCCCTCCCACCACTAAAAAGTGTCAAATGTGGCAGTGGAGGGGGGGGTGTGAACAACTGGAGCCCCCCCCCCTTTTATGTGGAGTTACGCTTTAATTAAATACTTGCGGCATAAGTGGCAGGCAAAAAGTCAATTTTCTGGTAGTATGAAATGCAACAAACATGACATATGGGATGTGGCTTGTGAACCAAGCTGACTAGTACTAGCTCCTTAGGGCATGAACGCACACCATAATTATAGATGAGCTGTTAAAATTACAAAAATGTGATGACTTTTGATAACATAGTGCAGGTGTCCAGCGTGTGTGTGTGTTACATACATCCATTAAGTATGGTTCACACTAACTTGTATGATAACCTAAAACCAAAACCACGTACTACATGATATAGTTTGGACACCAGACGGTGGCCATAAAGTCTACACAAAAAAAAAAAAAACATTTTCAAGCAACATAACTGTGGAAAGCTTCAGATTGCCTCTCTCCTGTATTAATGCTAGTATAAATGTATCCCTAATTGTTTTTAGTTTCATAGTAAAAAAAAGTGGATTCCTGCTGGTAGGAGCATATTCCCCCTCAGTCTCATCAGGAACAATGCTGTCCTAAAGGACTTAGGTTTTCATCTATGACCCTCCCACACTGCCCACCCTGGCAAATCATTATTTCTTGACCGGTCCTGTTGTGTAAGCTTCTAAAATAAGACATATACCTTAAACTTAGTGTATCAAAACCCCAAAACAAACATTATTTTCTTGCTTCGCTATATTTTCACTTTGTAATCCTGCAGATAACACAATTCCTGTCACTGGATGGCTACATTTTATTCTGTATTGAATCTATGGAGGAATCTATGGAGGAAGCCATGGTTGTGAGTGTGACCCATGGTAGATTTTAAAAATGCCTGCCTTTGTTCACTTCCATTACACACTATAGGGGGATTAGTAGTTTTACAGAAGAAAAATAAGGTTGTTTAGGCTTTATACGTGCCTGCTGTACCATATACTTGTAAAAAAAATATATATATCCTGTTCCCTTTGCCCCCTCCCCCCGCACAGCCATTTTCTGGGAAGATCAATGTTCTGCTGTTTCTCCTCCTTTCTTAGCTCCTTATGCAGGTAAGAAAAGAGGGTATGTGATTGCTTATTTAAAAAAAAAAAAAAGGAAAAATTATGTATTTATAATATTTTATGTACACAAATGTTTTGGCTTTCATTTCTATTTTAAACTGAATTGGTTGTTTTACAAGATGAGGGTTTACATAAACTTTAAACTCAAGTTTTATGCAGCCTTACAAATGTCACATTTGCACATAGAACAGAGAGTGGAAGGTATGACCATATTTCTGGAAGAATTTAAAATTAACCTATTTAATAATGCAACTGCTAACTTTTTTGACATGTGGTTTGCTTCATTGTTATATTATTACATGTACAGTTACTTATTAAAGGAGAAGTACAGCCAAAGCTTGATTGGCTGTACTTCTCCTATGGATCACAGGAGTGCAGTTCGTTCTGCACTTCTGTGACCCATTTGCAGCACACAGCGGGCTGAAGCCTGCTGTCGGCTAACGTCACAGAGCGGGTCCAGACTGGGGAAAGATTGCAACCACATGGTCGGCATTCAGCCAGATGCCTGGACCGGCACCTGGCTCAGCCTCCCAGCGAGCTGCAGAGAGACTGAGCCAGCCGCTCCCACACCCTCCACAGCCCAGCGCTCCAGTGAGCACAGGGGGGCAGAGTAGAAAGCCGGTGAATGATAGTCACCGGCTCTCTGCTCATGGTGCACTGAGAACCGAGCGATCAAACACTGCTTAGAGCCGGAGGACAAATGTAGCCTCAGACCGATGCTGCATCCACCTAGATAATTATGATTCCAAAAAAAAAAATTTAACTTCTCTTTTAAATCTACAAAAATGTAATATCAGATTGTGCCAGCAGAGTTTATATGGGATCATAATCATAGTTCCTGCCCTCTCTAATCCCTAAAATGTCTTTCCTATTATTTCAAATTGCAACGTTTACTGTGTGAGGAAAAAATCTATGAAAGTCTACTGAAAGGTGTGGTAGTAGCTGTGAGTTAAATAGTTCTCTCCACCCAAACAAAATAGAACTAAATTAGATAGACCTATCTTCTTCACATTTTACTGCAGCTTGGGTGTGTTTCCCTTTGGTATTCCAAGGATATCTTTTTTGCTGTACTGCAGGAATGAGTGATGCATGTAGAGACAGATGCTTTAGCTTCACGCATGCTTAATTATTTAAAATAAAATAAATCAAAGCTGAATACAGTGAGGAGGAATGAATGGCATGCAGTATTTTTTTTTTCCTCTCTTTACTTTTTGTAATTAGGTTAAATGAAGAAGAGCTTGAAATTCTATGGGGTTCACATAGGCATTGTGCTCCTGGAACCCATAAAGGATACAATTGCTACAGCATTATATGGACCCAAGGTACAGCCCATATTCAGTTTAAAACCACAAAATGAAAATATATAGGAGCCATCATTGATGATGTGTATATAAAAATGCCAGCTTGTTTATGGAAGGTGCAAGCTGTCTTCATACTCGTTTTACTGGTCGTCCTTAACTCACAAAGTGAAAATCTGCCGTAGGCAACATCTACAAAGGTGATTTGTGACTAGGCAATACTCTGAAAATTCATTCTCAAAATGAATTAACTGTCATTTCCTATGAAGGAGAAAATATCTAGAAAAAAGCTATTCAATTTTACAGTCTATGTGATATTTTTTACAAAGACTATAAAATTGCACGGTTGTTACCTAGATTTTTGTTCGTAGTTAGGAAATTACAGTTCGTAATTTTTTCAGGACCAGTTTGCGGTTTTGCTTTTTGTCAATAAATAGGTTCACCTTTCATAACATGTTACACCCATATTTAGGGTGTAACATGTTACTAACGGATCGGCCCCCACAAACCCCCCGATCCCCCACTCTGCAAAATCTTTTAAAAATGTGGCCATGCGGGGCTCGGTCACTCATTCCCAGTGCTCTGGGATTGGAAAACTACTCGTCCCAACAGCCTTTTGCGGCTTAGTTAATTTTCAATGAACTAACGCGGCACTGTGTGCACTGTGGTAGTTCACAGATTCTTCCTGTCAGAAAGTATCGGCTTCATCATACAAGGTACCTGCAAGCCAACACACTAAGGCCCCTTTCACACTGGGGCGGTTTGCAAGCGCTATTGCGCTAAGAATAGCGCCTGCAAACCGACCCGAAACAGCTGTTGCTGTTCCTTCAGTGTGAAAGCCCGAGGGCTTTCACACTGAAGCGGTGCGCTTGCAGGACGCTCAAAAATGTCCTGCAAGCCGCATCTTTGGCTCGCTATAGGAGCGGTATATTTATTTACCGCTCCTATAGCGCCCGGTCCCATTGAAAACAATGGGGGAGCGCGCCGAACCCGCCCGCAAAACGCCGCTATAGCGGCGGTTTGCGGGCGGTATTGACCCTTTTTCGGCCGCTTGCGGGGGGTAAAAACACCCCGCGAGCGGCCGCAATGCGCCGCTAAAACGCCGGTAAAGCGGCGCTAAATATAGCGCCGCTTTACCGCCAGCGCCCCCACCGCTCCAGTGTGAAAGTAGCCTAACAGATCTGCAGGAGACCTGCATGGCATCAGTGATCTGCTGATAGCTGATTCAATGCTTTACAGGCTCCCAAAACAGAAAATAATAAATGCACATTTTTGTACCTGCAAAAAAAAATGTGCATTTAGTATTTTTTGTCAAAAGGTGAAATTATCCATTAAGGACCAGGCTGGCTCTTTATTGCAGAAGAGCCATACAACTTACCTGACTGCTTGCAGTCTTCCTTAGAATGTACACTGGGCTACACAAGCACCATTCACATCAGTCCCTGCCCTCAAGAAGCTTAAATTTTAAAGGTGCCTAACTCACATGCATATACAAACCTATCTGCATGTCTAAAGAGTGAGGGAGGAAACCAGCACAGGCACCGGGTGGACCGTGCAAACTCCATGCAGGCATTTGAACTGATGACCCTAGTGCTGCTTTCTGCTTTGAAGTGAACATGTAGCCAGACTATGGGCAGTCAAGCATTTACATGTACTTAACATGCAGTAAATCAGCTTTAAAATCAGACTAAATTTACTGGTGCTGCTCAAGAATCTTATGCAGCATCCACTTGGAGTGCAGACAAGGACAGAGCTCATCCCACCTCTAGACATCTAATGGAAATGGAAAATGTCCTGGAAGTCACCAGTGGTGCCGGGAGGGGGGGGCTGACAGGGGCTGGAGCCCCGAGTGTGCCCCCAAAAAGCACTGGGTCTCAAAATCATTAAATACATTAGTAGCCCAGAGCCACGGCAACAGGGAAAGATCTCCCACCAGCGCGGCCGAGTGACGTACAAAAAGTCCCACCTCCGGACCCGGCTCCTATGACGGACATCTCACTCATCCAATGCCAATGCCGAGACCGCGGGACGTGTGACGTCAATCATAGGCATTGCCGGGTCCAGGAGAAGGCAGGAATGACACTGCGGCCGCGCTGGGCACTGGGAGATCTCTGCTGAGCCGATCGCTCTGTGTAAATGGGTGTTTGGCTCTTCTATCCTGATTCCTGGCTCTGGCTGGTATATGCCGGGGCCCGGGATGAGTGTACTCCGACACAGGTAAGACTGAGCAGCAACAATCTGTGTATGTCAGATAGGTCAGTCATGTATGTCAGGTAGGTCAGTTATGTATGTCAGGTAGGTCAGTCATGTATGTCAGGTAGGTCAATCATGTATGTCAGTCATGTATGTCAGGTAAGTCAGTCATGTATGTCAGTCATGTATATCAGGTAGGTCAGTCATGTATGTCAGTCATGTATATCAGGTAGGTCAGTCATGTATGTCAGTAGGTCAGTCATGTATGTCAGTCAGGTCAGTCATGTATGTCAGTCAGGTCAGTCATGTGTCAGGTAGGTCAGTGTATATGACAGGTAGGTCAGTCATGTATGTCAGTCAGGTCAGTCATGTATGTCAGTCAGGTCAGTCATGTATGTCAGGTAGGCCAGCGTTTGTCAGATAGGTCAGTGTATGTGTCAGATAGGTCAGTGTTAAGCAAGTGAGCCCATCACCCTCCCAGAGGCCGCCCCCGACCACCCCACCTCAGTTCTCCCCCGCTCCCAGTTTAGCCCCTGGTCTTTTTCCCACCTAGCAACACCCCTGGAAGTCTCACATGTCTGCAAAGCCTCATAAGAAGGTGTATAATAGCCCCAGCCTGGGCTACAACCAGGTGTTTCACTCCACTCACTGGGCTTAGCTAGGGGACTCCATGGGTGAAGTGAAATGCTTTAGGGTGTGGCCTGGTTGGAGCCCTGTCAGAGGCTTTCATATACCTTCTTACTGGGTTTTGCAGAGATGTGTGACTTTCAGGACTTTTTCCCTTTCCATTAGCTTTAAAACCAGTGCTCACTTACCATTTCCAAATTTCACAAGCGAAGCAAAAAGATTAGAACGCTGGGGTGGATTCCAACACAGTGCTCAATGAGGTGACAGCTTGGTGAGCTAAACTTTTAAGAGCTTCTGTCTTGTGGATGTTATTTTCCACAGTGTCTACATCTATAGGGTACTTTTAAGAATATGTAAATACTTGAATATGCATAGCCTGGCAACAGGCTCACTTGAAAACTGAACTCTGGGCAGAAGAAAAAGGATTAGGTTGCACAGAACGTACTGTCTGGTCCTATTAACTAGTTTGTCAAGTAATTGATATTCTTCACTCAGTCTGTTTTCAGGACCACCATAGCCTTAGTTGCACCTAGTCTTCTGAATGGAGAAAACAGATCTTTTTCTTGTAGTAGGATCCATCATAGTAGTCCCCAAATGCCATACAACTACCATAGCACAACATAAGTGCCAGGAGTTGTAGTATTATGATATTAGTCTACAATATGTTACCATCTATTAACATACTGTATCACCGCCATCTTGATTTGTCCATCAGGTTGCTTATAACAAAGGATTGGATGGATTGCACTTCATGTGGCCCACACTCTCTATCCCTTTGCATGTACATTGGGCCATTTCTGTTTAAGTCACAATGGAGGTGAGTTGTCAGATTATGTTTTATATTCCTATAATTCAACTTTTATTTCATTTTTAAACCAGACATTGACATTTTCAACATCATCTCTTTTTAATATACATTGGAGGCTTCCATACATTATCCATACACAATGGGAGATATTTGAAGACTCTTATTCACCTCCAGGTTCATCAAACAGGAATAGCCAGAAGAGTCCTTAAATATTCAAAACTCTAGGTGCTATAGACAAGAACCCATCCAGAAACAAGATCCAGCATCAGCTTTGCTCTCTTTACTGACATTAGCAACAAAATCTCTGTTGTGGCGAGGTCTACATACCGCACTTTGGTGCACTTGGATATTGGTACACAACACTGACATGCAGACACAATAGTCACAGCGTGCAAAGGAGTATGATTAGGTTCAGAGTTATTCAAGCTGTTATACATTCTACTGTGCCTTCCACTCACAAAGTCCTGGTGTCAGCAGTTCCCAAAAACTTTGCATTGTTTTACTACAATACTATGTTTGCAAGCAATTTACCCATATGATGTTACATATAGTACTCTTGTGCATATATCTGGCACAGAATATTGATTTCAAATAAAGCAAACAATAGATTCATTACTTATGTACATAATCAACATTTCTATTTTTATCTGTTCATGCATATCTGATAATCATTGCATAATATTAGTAACAATATTAACACGTATCTCAGTTCCAATTTGAAGAAATATAACTTGACAAATTAGATTGTTTTCTGCTGACATACCATATACATAAGAAAAGCAAAACTTGTTTGCGAAATAATGGGGACACGTGTTATAAGGACAAAAATACAATCACTTCTTTTTGTAGAGATGGGCTATAATGTCTGTCTCCTTTGTATTGCTTACTATTTTCCCATTAGGGAAATCCCATTCATTATTCGTCCCGGAGACAAGGCTCCAGACAGGAACGGAGAGAAAATACCCAGTGGGAACAGCAATAAAAAGGGGACCTATCTGTGTTCTGTCTAAAGCTAAAAGAAAAGGTTTTAGATGGGGTTACGCTTTAATAGATGGATTAGTCTGCAGAGTAGATATAAACAGGCATGGGGATAGCCTGAGAGGTTTGCCAAAGGTTGAATACCGAAATGATTACATGATCATGACATGTACGACTGTTTAGTGCAAGTTCTTATGTTTTCTGCTAGTAGGGTTGCCACCTCATCCCTTTAAACCCGAACACATATGAATTACACAGGTTCTGAGGCTAATTTAATGCAGATAAGGCACCAAGTGAGTTTAATTATCACCTCAATCACCCACAGAACCTGTGTAATTCATATGTGTTCGGCAACCCTATCTGCCAGTCACCTACAACAGAGGCTGGTGGACTTGTATTTAGAGTTTATTTGTATGTAATCTTGTATAGCAGATTTATTGAATATTATTTATGGAAAACACTAGTAAGTTTGTAAGTTGATAGGTAACTTAAAATATATTTAAAACTTACATTTTTTTTTCTGGTGTTTTAAATATAGTAGGGAAGGATTAAAACCCCAGTCAGTTTTACTTAATTTATTTTTGCAATCCTTTCTGGTAGATTTGTCTTTACTTCCTGTCTTGAGATACTACAGGAAATGTGAGTAGATCTCTCCAGTAGAAGGGAAATTCCCTCTCGCTTGTCACTGTAAAGCCCCATACACACGGTCGGACTTTTTCATGGATTCTGTCCGATCGGACAATGTTGTTGAAAAATCAGACCGTGTGTATGCATCATCGGACAGTGTACGTCGGATTGTCCGCCGGACAAAGTCTTATCTCCTGCTGGAAAGATTTGCCGACAACACGGTCCGATCACACCAAATCCGATCGTGTGTATGGTAGTCCGACGGACAAAGTGCTACGCATGCTCAGATCACATTACAAGACCAAAGCTATTGGCTACTAGCCTCTACGTAGTCCCGTCGTAGGCAACAAACGTCACCACGTTCAGAATGATCGGATTTTCCGACAACTTTGTCCGACCGTGTGTACGCAAAACCAACATCGGACAAAGTACGACGGACATGATCCGACGGACCTGGTCCTCGAATAATCCGCGCGTGTGTATGGGGCTTTACAAGTGTCCTCTATCTTTTAGAACTACATTTTGTATTTTCCTTTATTTTCAATCCCATATCAGTCACCAGAACAAATTGCAAGAACCTTACAACTTTAATGTTTTGTTGTAAATCATGCCAAGCTGATACCTTTACGTGCAGCAGAATATGCTAATTATCTCTGTTACTTAAGGGACACTTACATTGAGCAAGCAATTAACAGGCCTAATTCATCTTGCTCTACCAAGCAATGTATATCAGTTACAGCCTCAAAGACAAGCTGAGTATCCAGGTATTGCTAACAAGAAAGTGCCAAGCTCCACACCCAGGTTCCAGTTTTTCGACTTACTTTCTATTTTGTGTTGAATGAGCTTGCTGTAGAGTCCTCAGAGTGTACAAAGTCCCATTAGATCTGCTTCCATCACGCTCTGCAATGTCTGACACACGTCTGCCTTTCCTATGGACTTAGATTTGTCTGAGCAGAAAGCAATCTCGCTCTTGTGTGAGCTGGCCAGACTTGCATTTCCACACCTACAATCACCTACAAATGATTCCCCGCCCTAGTCATCACCGTGCACAGCCTGTATACATCTAAGCCAAACTGTCATATCCTAGAGGCTGGGCTTGTATTTCTGACCTTGTCACTCAACCCACAAACCAGTTCTGTAATAATGATTCCACTTTATCTCTCTGGGAATAATGTGGGATGCAGAGCTGTAGGATGTGATGTAATGTGTGGTTCACTGGTATTCACCTAGACCTGCCTTATAACTTTTCACCTTTCTTTTTTATTATTGCGCTAAAGAATAAACATTGGAAACTCCGGCTAGCTTCATTCCTGGCATGTAAACTCTTTTCATCAAAGAGTTTGACAATAATAGAAGTGTAATTCTAAAAGTGTAATTTAGAGCTATTACAACTCCAGGAGTTACTGTGCCAATAAAAATATTTTGTTCAATTGATGATTCAGTTTAAATTATTTAGATTTAAATAATTTAAGGACGATTTACACTGTTGCATTTTGACACAAGTATTCCGACTAAAACATGTGTAGTGTTTTTCTATAATAAAAATGTTCCCACCTTAGCTTTGCAGTGCACAACACTTTAAAAAAAATGACATATTAATTTATTCAGAATTTTTGTGCATTGGGAGGTCCATAGAAGTCAAAAGCAACCCATCAAAACACCTTTTACATTAATTTTTATGTGCTGGCAGCAGATATTACAAAGCCTCAGTTAATAGTTGTTAACTCCACTAATGTAAAAAACAAATGGAATCTTCCATAATTCCCAACTGTCCATCATTTTGGAGGGATTGCCCCTCTTTTGAGACCAATACCCTCGTTCTCTTATGCAAATTAAAGAGGAACTGCAGTCTGCTCACATAATTTGTAATAAAAACTTCTTTGCCATTCTGAATCTTCACCCCAACCACTTTGCATATTATTTTATATATACTGTGATTCTGTACCTGCCAAATATGCTGCAGAAATCTCCCTCCACTGGGTCTGGCTGCATCCATTTTAACTGTGGGCAGCTGAAGCTGCTGCCTGTTCACTTCCTGGATTTACACAGATACACAGAGGCACACCTCCAGCCCAGCTCTGCAGGTCTCATTGGCCCTCTTACGACTCATCGTTTCCCTTCCTGGAAAACTCTCATGAGAGTGAGAGAGAGAGCTGTGCATGATGTCATAAGCCTAGGCTTTTTACCAGACAAGAAACAGGAAGTGGGCTGTATTTACTGGCAGAAAAAAAATGTTTTACTATCCAAAGTTAAAACAACAAGGGCAGAAGATTTAATAGATGGAAAGATGAAAAAATTACTGAAGGTACACTTTAACCGATTAATATACGTCAGCAGAATGGCACGGCTGGGCACATCAACGTACAGGTAAGTTGCCCTTTAAGAGCCCACCCGGTCCTGAGCTCGTGACCACGGCCACGGGACCAGTGGACCCGACCGCCACTGGTGTCCTGCGATTGGGTCACAGAGCTGAAGAACGGGGAGAGGTATGTGTAAACAAACCTCTCCCCATGCTTCCTAGTGACACTGTCACTGATCGTCTGTTCCCTGTCATAGGGAAAGACGATCAGTGACGTCACACACCAAGCCACGCCCCCAGACAGTTAGAAAACACACACAGGGCTCACTTAACCCCTCCCCACCCCTAGTGGTTAACTCCTTCACTGCCAGTGGCATTTACACAGGAATCAGTGCATTTAAATAGCACTGATTGCTGTATAAATGACAATGGTCCCAAAAATGTGTCAAAAATGTCCGATATGTCC
Source organism: Lithobates sylvaticus (assembly GCA_028564925.1). NCBI lineage: Eukaryota > Metazoa > Chordata > Amphibia > Anura > Ranidae > Lithobates > Lithobates sylvaticus. The sequence goes on from CM053031.1 coordinate 130,448,969, forward strand.
ACCATAATGTCACAGTCACAATAAGAATCACTGATCACCGCCATTACTAGTAAAAAAAAAAGTATTAATAAAAATGCTATAAAACTATCCCTATTTTGTAAACACTATAACTTTTGCACAAACCAATCAATAATCGCTAATTGCTATTTTTTTTACAAAAAAATATGTAGAAGAATACGTATCGGCCTAAACTGAGGAAAAAAAATGTTTTTTTTATATTTTTTGGGGATATTTATTATAGCAAAAAGTTAAAAATATTGAATTTTTTTTCAAAATTGTCGCTCTATTTTTGTTTATAGCACAAAAAATAAAAAACGCAGAGGTGATCAAATACCACCAAAAGAAAGCTCTATTTGTGGGAAAAAAAGGACGCCAATTTTGTTTGGGAGCCACGTCGCACGACCGCGCAATTGTCAGTTAAAGCGACGCATTGCCGAATCGCAAAAAGGGGCCTGGTCCTTTGGCTGCAAATTGGTCCGGGGCTTAAGTGGTTAAATTGCCCTGCTTTTTTGTCTAATATGTACATCTCTATACAAAATGTACAATTTTACTAACAAAAGTGTTATGCTGCACTAAACATTTTATTCAGTTTCTATATGTAGCACTGACCCCCGAAGGAGCGGCTGAATTTTTCTGGGCTTACCGATTACCTCCACCAGCTCGTAACTCGTTGTCCTTGTCTAGGGGTTCCCAGGGTTGATGACCCAGTAACTGTAGAGACCGACACCTGAATTCCTTTTTAGGATTTTTATTTTGCTTAAAACAGTTGAACAAACTCAGTCTCTAAGTTGGTAATAGAGGGTATAAGGATAAAGTTTAGCTCAGGTGCTTTGAACTGCTGACTTCAATAAAAGTCTCTCTCTATACATAATCCAGGGAATAGCCACTCGCAACTGGATTCTTTAATGGTTGGATAAATCCTTGAACTTGGATCTAGCAGCCAACAAGTATTTCTAGCTTTGCAAAATCTCTCACACAGACTTGGTTGAAAAGCTTAGTTGTAACCGGAAGGTAAAGGTAGGAACTTTTCTTACTGTACCAGAATCTTTCAGCCGGTCTGGCGATACCATAAGAAGTTGTAGATTCAATCAATGTCCATGGCAGCTCAGCTTCCAGGCTCTTACTGAGCAGCCAGCCTCGTGCGTGGCTCTCTTACTGAAGAGTCCTCCCCCGGTTGCACGAAGAGTTGCTGGGCCTCTCCAAACCCGAGACGGTACCGGAACACTTTAGAATCCTCCTTACAGTTACTGCACCTCGAACTAGCCAGTTCCGAGGCTCGGAGGCGGATGGATCCACACCCCAGGCCATGTGGGCCTCTGGGGGCTGGTCAGGAGGACCAGGACCATGGAGTCAGCAACAACTTCTGGACCGGAACCCCGAACCACGTGACTTCAGCACATTAAGTACCCTCTCCCAGAATACACAGCGAGACAAACGCGCCCACTGATTGACTCCGAGAAGAGATTGGTTCCCAATACCTCCAACCAGACTGCGTTCTAAGGCCTCTCACAGGTGCAAACCCCACCTATGACCAGGCAGAACCTCAATACAACCCAGCCAAACTGATGCCAAAGCATAATTTAGAACAATTAACCCCAAAACTCAACTACAGTTTTGGGCAAAAACTAAATTTAAAGACATAGCGCGTACTCGTCAGGAGTACCGGCGCTACATATATGACTGCATATGTTATTTTGGAAAGACAATATAAATTAAAAATAGAGGTTAAAAAAAAGGTGTGTTTTAGCATATTAGCTCTTAGATCTTTGTGATCTGTGTAACTAGGGCCTTGGCAGGGACATGTCTATTGCCCATATACCATGTGTCCCTCTTTATCATTTAACCGCATTTAACGTTACCTTACATCGCTTCGCCTTTTGGCCACTAGGGGTGCGTGCACGTGCCTGCAGTGTGTGCCCGGAGCCGATGCAATTGCCCGGCGGGCGCGATGACCGCCAGTCACCTGCGATCGCTCGTGACAGAGTGAGAACCAGGATCTGTGTGTTCTTTCAGGGGTGTAGAGACAGATCATGTGTCCATACTAAGTATGAACACTGATCTCTCTCTCCTTCTAGACAGTCCCCTCCCCCTACAGTTAGAACACACCTAGGGAACACAGTTAACCCCTTAATCACCCCCTAGTGTTAACCCCTTCCCTGCCAGTGACATTTATACAGTAATCAGTGCATTTTTATAGCACTGATCGCGCTATAATTGTCAACGGTCCCAAAAATGTGTCAAAAGTGTCCAATTTGTCTGCCGCAATATCGCAGTCCCGATAAAAATGATTACTAGTAAAACAAAAATACTAATAAAAATGCCATAAATCTATCCCCTATTTTGTAGACGCTATAACTATAATAATAATAAAAAAAATTTTTTTTGATAAAAAATGCGGGATAGTTATTATAGCAATAAGTTAAAGATATTATAATATTTTCAAAATTGTTGCTATTCATTTGTTTATAGCGTAAAAAATAAAAACCGCAGAGGCGATGAAATACCACCAAAAGAAAGCTTTATTTGTGGGAAAAAAGGACGTCAATTTTGTTTGGGTACAGCGTCGCACGACCACACAATTGTCAGTTAAAGCGACGCAGTGCAGTATCACAAAAAAATGGCCTGGTCATTAAGCAGCCAAATCTTCCAGGGCTGAAGTGGTTAAGAAAGTTGGAAAGTATAGAAACGTCTATAATGCATTTCTACGCACAAAGGAAAAGCAGGTTGATGCATGACAATGCACCTGCCCAACACTATAAAAAATGCAAACGCGTAGATATAGATGGGCCTGAGATCTAATAAAAACAATGCGATGAGATATATAACAGAAATCAGCGGCCCATGAGAACCTAGTCCACTTATTTTCAAACCTGCAGAAATGTTTTAAATAAATAGGGCTCATGAGCAATCCCTTGAATTCTCTGAACCTTGGAGCATATTTACATATTTACAAAGCAATAAATGTGACACTTGCTGGGCATTTATCTGTACATTAACTAATGAATCATTCACTGTAGTTATAAGACACTTACTTGGAAGATTCACCTGCACATTCATCAGATCAAGCAACATTAGCAGACCTTCATTTGTTTTTCAATTGGAAAAGGTGTTTATTGTACTTTTCATCCTATTTATAACCCTGGGAATGTGACATTCCCCACACAATTACAGAAAATCTTTCCTTTGAACCTATCATTTTAGCACAATATAGTGATGTTTTAGATTAAAGTTATGCCTCATACACACGGTCGGACATTCCGACCACAAAATCCGTCAGATTTTTTCCGACGGATTTTGGCCAAAACTTGTCTTGCATACACATGGTCGCACAAAGTTGTCGGAAAATTTGATTGTTCGGAATGAGGTGGCGTCCAAAAAGTACGACGGGACTACGTAGAGGCCGGTAGCCAATAGCTTTCATCTCCAATTTTTTTCTGAGCATGCGTGGCACTTTGTGCGTCGGAATTCTCTACACACGATCGGAAAAAGTCAGATCGGATTTTCTTGTCGGAAAATTTTAGATCCAGCTCTCAAACTTCTTCCGTCGGAAATTCCGACAGAAAAAGTCAGATAGAGCCCACACAAGATCGGATTTTCCGACAACATAATCTGATCGGAATGTCCAACCATGTGTATGGGGCATTAGACTGTTGAAGTGTGTTATTTTGCAAGTTAATGTGTGTTGCAGTAAAGCAGCCCATGCATTGATTCCACGATTTTACACCTAAATGCAGGGCTGTTTTGACAGGCAAAGCTTCGGCACTACTTTACAGCTTGCCCATCCCTACTGGACTCATGCACATTTCTGTTAGTCATAGCGTTGGACCAATAGGTATGTGAGAGGCAAGAGCTAGAGGCACTCACCAACACTGCATACTGTAGATATGTTTGAGCTTTATCTGCCCAAAGGATAAGCACTTTTTACTGCATGTTTGTAGGGAGGTGGTTGGTATGTTGCCCCCTAGGAGCACCATATTGCACTTACAGGGTCACACCTTTACAGAAGGGCCGCATTTTCTTCATCCTTCCATCTGGTGACATGGACTGTCCCTACCTGTCCTGACATATGACTTTGAACCATTTTGAGAAAGTATTACTGAGCAAGTACTTAACGCCACCAGCTTGTCTCAAAACTTCACTCTGCACATTTAACTACATTCCACCCTTGGGCATACAGTGAAATCATAATACTACACTTTGCAAGGCCGTGCACCCCTTGACTTCAGGCTCGGTCCATAATCATATCCAATACTGCAGTGGGCTCCAATGTGGAGACTCTGTCACTAAGTGGGGAACACGAAGTACTAAGCTGTTTGCTCACTACCAGAACCCTCGTCACCTGCCCCCATCACTGCTTCCTCTGTCAGCTGGCTGCTTCTCTTTCTGGTACTCTTTTTACTCACATCCGTGTTAAGAACCCCTGCATGCATCGGCCAAAACACAACAGAACACATATAACATTTTATAACATAGGCACCTGCTGTCAGGACCTTGACTTAAACCTGGGACCTCCGTTATGTCTGACAATTACTCTTCTTGCTGAGCTACCTGAGATGCTGGACATGTCCCTGGACAATTCCTTGAATGATACTGCCTTGAACCTTGTTTGTCTTGAACCTTGAACTCTTTGCTCCTCCCATGAACTTCCTGATTTAAGACATGACTCTGTATTTTCTGTTTGCCATATGATTGTTCTCTCTCCAGACAGTATCTCACTTTTGTCTTCCTTGCTGCAATCCATATCTTTGCTACCACTCGTTACTGCCCTTGGCTTGGTTCTTGACTACGCTTCAGCTTGATCCCAACCTGCAACTACTTGTTATTGACCTTTGGCTTGTTTACTGACTACTCTTTTGTTTGACCCTGGATTGCCCACCTCCTGGTGGGTCGATCCTGAGTACCCTGGCCAGGTACTAACAAGCAGCTAAACCCATTTCCACCACCTGGAGCTCTGGTGAACGCCAGTTAATACTTAGACTCCACACCTCAGGTGAGCCTGCGTTATTTGCCAGGGTGACTCGCTTGTATACAAAACCTGCTGGTCGGTGGTAGTCCTCCTACTGTTATAGCTACTGGTCTCTGAGCCTGACCCCAGACCGTGACACCTGCCTATGTGTTTTTGTCTCTTTTAATTTGAATTTGATATAAAATGTCATACTCATCCTTAATTCCTGAGTGCAAATTACTAAAGCGCTGATACAAATTAAAATCCAGAACAACCCAAACTTTAAGATAACTAAATGATGTAGCCGCAACCAATAACAAAGTGCTCCCACACTAATGATCTCATAAATTAAAATATACAATATTGTAAATAATTAGTGCGCTTAATCAACCTGAAAATAAATAAATGACCTTAAAATGTATAATCCTGGAAAAATGCTGTGTGCTTCCTGGCAAAGGAGATATTGTGAAAATAAAATAATATCCTTAATAAATTATTTTCAGTGGTACAAAATTAAATCCATGAGAAAGTGCATAAATAACAAGATAAAATCAAATCTGTGTTGGTAAAAATGCCTGTATAAAATTAAATCCGTGAAAGAGTGCATAAATAACAACATAAAATCAGATCTGTGTTGGTAGAACTGCCTCTAAAATAAATAATATATGACCAGTAAAACCCCTGGTTCCGTGTGTCTGTGTGCTGGTAATTAAAATCCTGTGTTTCTCATACCACATACACTGATCAATCTGCCTTTATTGGTTGGCAGGATGATGATTGATAAAGTCACGTGACCGTGACGCAACACATCGGGAGGAGGAGCATAGTGACATCACCGTGTAAGCTACGAGAGTAGTCGAGACTACACGAGTGAAGTGAGGATAAGCAGGGCACACAGCCCACAGAGCCTGACTGTGAAAACAGCTACCGCTACTGAAAGCGCTGGGTGCATGTGAGTAGAAAATAGATTACACTCACTTGACACTTTGTATACAGCGCTGCGCAATGGCTGTTTTTGTCTTTTCTATTTCTCCCTATGTAAACTGGAGAATTGGTAGAAAGTAAGAAAACGAAGTACAAGTTCAAAATCACTTCAAGCAGAAGATTCACAGCATATGAAAAGGAAAGTGGCTTTTTCTTTCTTTTTTACTTTTTTTAATTTAAAACCTATTGATATGCGGTTTATATATATATATGTGTCTGATTTAAGGACAAAACACTCTGGATGATTATATCCTTTCTTTGGCACACCATCCCTTTGCTAGTGGATTTTACTAGGGGGGAATTGTGATTTGCCATTGTCCTCATTAACATTTGATTAATTTCATCCGGCCAACCAATTAAGGCAGATTGATCAGTGTATGTGGTATGAGAAACATGGGATTTTAATTACCAGCACACTGACACACGGAACCAGGGGTTTTACTGGTCATATATTATTTATTTTAGAGGCAGTTCTACCAACACAGATCTGATTTTATGTTGTTATGTATGCACTCTTTCACGGATTTAATTTTATACAGGCATTTTTACCAACACAGATTTGATTTTATGTTGTTATTTATGCACTTTCTCACGGATTTAATTTTATACCTCATCCTTAATTCCTGTCATGCACAATTTTGACCTACCAAAAAATTCCAATATTTGCTACCCAGTTGTGACACTGTTGTGACACTGTTCCTCCGATCCGCTTCTTCTTGCGCTGGTCTTCTCGTCCTTCTCGTCCGGCATCTTCTTCCATCGCGTCGGCGTCGGTGTCTCTTCTTGGGCCACTCCTTGCAATGGGAGGCTCCCGGTGTGTGAGGCTTCGCTGCCTCTGACAGGTCTTTTATAATGGAGGGCACCTGGTGACCCCGCCCCCTCTGACGTACGGGGACGTCATGGGGAATTCCCTATGGCTTTCCCCATGACGTCAGAGGGGGCGGGGTCACCAGGTGCCCTCCGTTATAAAAGACCTGTCAGACGGAGCGAAGCCTCACACAGCGGGAGCCTCCCATTGCGAGGAGCGGCCCGACAGAAGAACAGATGCCGACGCCATGGAAGAAGATGCCGGACGAGAAGGACGAGAAGACCAGCGTAAGATGAAGCGGATCGGAGGAAGAAGAAAATGGAAGAAGATGGAAGAAGATGACGGAAGGAGAAGATGAAGAAACCGAAGGATGAAGAAAGAAGAAAGAAGATTTTAATAAAGGAATTGTCAAAGACCGTCTCCTGTCATTTTTACAATTTTTGACACTTTTTTGGTGAAATGGTAGGGGTACTTTTGTACCCCCTTACCATTTCACACAGGGGGGGGCCGGGATCTGGGGGTCTTCTTGTTAAAGGGGGCTTCCAGATTCCGATAAGCCCCCCGCCCGCAGACCCCCAAAACCACCGGGCACGGTTGTGGGGACGAGGCCCTTGTCCTCATCAACATGGGGACAAGGTGCTTTGGGGGTCTCAGACCCCCAAAGCATTCTCCCAATGTTGAGGGCATGTGGCCTGGTATGGTTCAGGCGGGAGGGGGGGCCGCTCTCGTCCACCCCTCTTTTCCTGCGGCCTGCCAGGTTGCGTGCTCGGATAAGGGTCTGATATGGATTTTGAGGGGGACCCCACGCCATTTTTTTTGGCTGGGGTCCCCCTTAATATCCATCCCAGACCTGAAGGGCCTGGTTATTGAATTTGGGGGGATCCCCACGCTTTTTATTTTTTTATTTTTTATCAATGACTTTTTTTTTATGAATGACTTTCAATGAATGACTGTTCTCTGTGTTACGGGAGCCGTCAATTAACATTAGCCGCGAGTGATTTTAAATAGCTTTCTTTCCCTCAAAAATGACACTTTTTGCAGGGAAAGTTCTAAGCACAGGAAACATGCGCCCCTTTACATGCATACTATAGACACCCCCCAGGTACGAAATTTAAAGGAATATTACACTTTTATTGTTTCAATTTAAGCATTATTAAAATCACTGCTCCTGAAAAAACGGCCGATTTAAAAAAAAAAATTTGCATTGATACATGTCCCCTGGGGCAGGACCCAGGTCCCCAAACACTTTTTATGACAATAACATGCATATTAGCCTTTAAAATGAGCACTTTTGATTTCGAACGTTCGCATCCATTATAACTAATAGGGTTCGAAAGCTCGGACGGACTTTAGGTCAGTTTGCGGGTTCTGGTGCGAGCCGAACGGGGGGGTGTTCGGCTCATCCCTAGTTGTCACCCACTGCCTGGCATCCTTACACAGCCATGGGGTGTGACCCTCTGTTGATGTCACACAGAAAAGCACACCCCCTTTTTTCCAAAAAATGAAATTGCTTGAAAAAAGTCCCTGACCATTTCCAAAAATGCACTGGCTGCAAAATGTATAGATGTGAACTAGTACCATAGGAAACTATGTTAAATGGACTGTAGAGTGTTTCTGCAAACTGCAAAATGCACTAAAAAATACATTGGTGTGAACCTAGGGTCAGGGCCAGTTCACACTGGGGCAATGTGGGAACCCTGCGAATCCAGTGTGGGTTCCAGCATCGCATACAACTCACAGGCAGTTCACACTGCCATATGCGAACTGCTGGGTGTGTCAGTAGAAAGCTAATGACACCCCCCAATCATTTTGCAGATCGCAGAGCGAACTGAAAATTCAGACAACACCTATGCGATCCAATTCTGCTGCGGACCAAAAAAAGGGTCCTGTCGAGTTTGGTCCAAATGCAATGCAAATTCAACCATACAACCTGTATGGCTATGTTGGCATCACACAGACATTGCATGTGATTAGCAGTGCGGGGCAAATCACATTCTATGTCGGACAGCACAGCAGTGTGAACGGGGGCCCTAAGTCCCCTTTCACACTTGTGCGACTTGTCCTGTGACTCCTGCTTTCATAGACCTTAAGATTACACTAGCATTCCTTCAAATTTGCGGCAAAAAGCGCTGCAAAATCGCGGGACTTTAAGGTCGCACAAGTGTGAAAGGGGGCTTATGGACCTCAAGTTGTATGAAAAGTCGACCAAGTGTGAAAGGAACCAAATAAGATTCATTGATAACACAATTAAGCCCCATTTGCACTTGTGCGACCAATGCCTGTTTAATCTTACGCTATATGGGCCTTAAGTCGCTTTAAAGTCAAACAAAGTAGTGCAAGGAGAATATGACCCACTTGCAGGATGCACAAGTGAGAATAGTGCCTAATTCAAAGGTATTATCCATGAATCTCATTCACACTGCTGCGACCTGAAAGTCAAACAAATCAATGAACCCCACCCACACCAAATCTAACTACCACATCCACCCCCGCATTGAGAAAGCACAAGTACATATCTTACACTTACCTGGCAAATGAGCAGCACCTTCTCTTTGCTAAAGAGGGACCTGACCATGTCCACATAGATGGAGATCCTGACCCGCACAGGAACTTCCGGGGGATTACAATGACTAATTTCTGGGTCAGTAGGTGAAATCACGCTCTTTTGATTGCAGCTGCAAATATTTGATCGCAGCCACGATTAGAATTTATTTTCGTTTATTTGCAAATATGCAAATCTATATTTCTCCATATGATATTTGAAGGTAAAATTCGATAAGAAATGGTGTCCCTGGGATAGCAGCACGTGAATTACAAAGACAAAGACCCAGTTTGAGCCCTGGTTCAGACCGACAGTGGGAATTTCAGAGACTTCTGTGCAAATCTTGAAATGCAGCGCACAATTCTCTTCTTCTTTAATGGGATAATAATGAAGCTGCTTTGCTGACGATACTGATGGAGTTATTGAAAACAAATTTTCAAAAGCTTTTTTTTTTTCTAGTGATATCAAGAATAATATTATTATGCTTTTTTTTTTTTTTTTTAATTTGGGCAAGTTACCACAACACCATTATCCCATAGTTTTTAAGATCAAAGATACAACTATGTTGGTGTCCCTTGTCAATTTTACATTGTATTTTTTTTAAATGTAACTGCCTACTCCCAAACTGTCATTTGAAGTAAAACACATAGCCAAGTATTATTCTACGCAATTTTTCAAAAAATATAGAAAATTTACCAAATCAAAACATGTCAAGCACGAAATGAAAAGTGCAAACTGAAGAGCGCGAAATGAAAAAACACTCACCAAACTTCTGCTAACACAAAATTAACAGAAGGAGCCCAAAGGGTGGCGCTAAAGATCCCAAAAAACACGTAGTACGTCACTTCGTTCGTGTTTGTTGGCCGACAATTCCTTGCCGTTTGTATGTGAGACAAAATCCAGGCACACACGCCTTTGGACAAAAGTCTGAGGTTTTGTCTGCGGAAAATCCAATCGTGTGTACGAGGCTTTATAGTTTGGGCGCCATTTGGTTTCAGGGAACTATAGTAAATTCGATTTTGGGAGTATTTTTTTAACAGCGCTATAGTGAATACCGTTTTAGCACTAATTAGCACTAATTCACGCTAATTAGCACTGCAGCGCTATAGTAAATGACCCCCAGTATTAGCCAAAATAAAAAGCTGCATAAATGTGTATATTTTAAAAGTAGGTTTACATAGATTGTTCCCTTGCTGATCTTTTCTTAGCCTCACCTAAGATAAGCGAATCCTGTAATTATGTGGATTAACATAACACTTAGGAACTCCTCTCTGACATAGCTTCCTGTGCACTGCAGCTTGAGTTTAATGACTAATCAAAAAGGAGAAATCTTGCACACACTTTTTTGTTTTGCGAAATTGAGAAATTTGTGACAGGTAATAAAATGGATATTGTAATTCATGCTGCAGCCAAGCCACGACTAAGGTATGGTTGTATTTGCTCCATCAAATTAAATTTCAACCTTTGCTGAACTTCCCCTAAATCATCCATACATAACTAATATAGGCAGGAATAAACCTCTCTCTTATGTTCTATAATACTGGCCTCTAAAAATAATGACATGGATGTCCAAACATGTTTAATCTTTGTTTTAAAAAATGCATGTGTTTCTGTAGGGTTTCAGTAAGGCTAGTATTAAAGGATCAACAAAGTAGCCAAAGGCACAGGAGTTAGTAAAAAATTGTTACATTTTATTAAAAAACAAATGTCCACACTTACATGCCAGTTAAAGAGGTGCAGCTTGAGGAGGGTATGTGTAAACCATGAAGAATGGAAAGTAAAGCCACTGTGTAAGCTTCCATCAGCATGAGAAGCCAGACCTGCCAGAAGACTCCAAACGGCAGCGTTCTCAGTCGTCCTCAACATCCAGGGTTTGGAGTAGGTGGGCACAATGCATTTCAGAAGCCCCGCCTCCTTTTTAAAGTTGTATGGATGCATGTTTCATGAGCTGAGCTTTTTTCAATCATTATATAGTCATTCTTCTGTAGGCCACTGTGGTTTTTCTACATCCATCAGACTGTGAGCGCTCAGTGCATGTGTTTTAGATAAGGCCAGTATTAAAAAATAATTATTTTGTTTTAGACAGATTAGGGGAAGGTTGTATTCTTTCAGGCTTTATTGCTGCCCCTTGGTCCTATTGGGATGTTAGTGAGGTGAATATAGTTCTAACAGGGGCATGCCAACAATGATGCAAACTGAGACGACCGCCTCAGGAAGAAGGGGGCATGGCCTGGTCAGAGTCCAGGCTGAGGTTGCCACTCCATTCATTCACTACAGCAGGACACCATAGATGTGCTACTTCCAGGATGGGCTCCATCCCCTGTCAGCACTCTAGCAGCAGCTGTGGATGCCCTGTCTACATACCCCCTCCCTATCGAACCTGAGCAGCCCATACACTTTTCCCAGGTCTCAGGCAGAACTTGATGGGGAGAGGCACTGACGCTGGATGTGCATATCAGACACATCATCCTCACTGCAGCTCAATAATGTTGCCCAGTAGACATAGGAAGCCTTACTGAGATGATTGCTAGAATTTTGGTGCCATCTGCACCATAAAAACCCATGACACTGTGCAGGCCCAGCTGCCAGTGTCCTATAAACAAATGACACACAGCATCATTGGTTAATTGGATGCTGGTGGCCAAGCCACAGCATCATTGGTTGCATAGCAACCAAAGGATGGGGGGGGGGGGTCAAAAATGGGATAGCATCTGGAGTATCCATGGGACAAAGTATAGCAGGATCACTGAAAACATTCAAAACTATTTTCCAGCTTCTTGTTTAGTAGATTGTGGGTAATTGGGATGCTTGCTGGAGATCTTACTGGCTTTTGAATGTTTCTGTTCTTGTTTGGTGGGTTATGGGTGGGTTACTATGGTAATGGGAACCCTCACCAGAGATTGTAAATGTTTCCGGGATTTGGTGCCAAAAATTGAAACCTCAGGCATTCCACTAACATTGTATTGCTAACTGCTGTTCCATTAGGGAGATCCTGTCATTTATAGCCACAGAGACAATGGGCACCGGACAGGAAGGGAGGGCAGTGATAATAGTGCTACAAAAGACTTTTCAGTGACTTTGCAAAGGAAAATAATTTAAACCTAAGCTATCTATTGTAAAATGATTTCTTGGCAGTGTAATTATTGATGCACATTTTTCCATATATAGCTTCATTCAGTAAAACAGAGTTTTTGACTCATCGCAGAATCCTTTTTTTGGAGTACATTATGGCATACTGGATGAGTGCTCAGATACATTGGGTTATGCTGCTGCCTTCAGGAGATTGGTCCTTGGAAAAAGCCAGTGACTAAGCTGAAAGGACAGCCTAGTATAACTCCTTACACTCCCAGCAAACAATAATAGGAGTGGATCATTAACAGAGGTAAGGGACCCGTGTCCCATAATGTACTCCAAGAAAAGGATTTCAGGGCAAGTCAAAAATCATATTTTCATATTTTATTAACCATACATTACAGAACACAATGAGTATTCAGGTACATTGGGACATCCAAAAGCAGTCTGAGAGGTGGGTAACAAAGCAAACAAAGCCTGACAGGCCTTCAAAAAACAGTAGGTTAACAAAGGTGGCTCAACAGAACCTATAGAGCTGCCTGAAGACCCGTATGACCTAAGCTGACATCCGTTGAGGCCTGAACATCCACCTAGTAAAATGTGTGAACAGAAGATCAGGTGGCAGACCTGCAAATCTGAGCAACAGATACCTGATGCTGAAAAGTCAATGAAGCACTACCTGATTTAGTAGAGTGTGCTTTGACTAGGAAAGGGGTAACCTTGCTTTTGAGGAGCCAGAAGGATGAGTGGTCAAATTCACCTAGCGATAGTGAAACTAAAAGCAGGCTGGGGACCTTCAGAAATGACAAACAGACTGTCGGACTGTTGAAAGGAAACTGTAGCTGGGAGATAATCTCAAATAGCGTGTACCACATCCAGACATTGGAAGAAAATATCCTTAGGATGTTTAGGAACAGGACAGAGAGATGGTAGAACAATGTCATAGTTAAGATGAAGGAACAAACCACCTTGGGAGGAAGAAGCCAAAACGATTTTGTCCTTCTATAGCAAAAGAGATGATTTTTGTTTTTTACATGTTAGGAACACTAACTTGGAAACTTGTCTCATAAAAGTGATGGCGATGAGAAAGGCAACCTTGCGAGTAGGCAGAGATAGAGGAATATCCCTAATAGGTTTAGAGAGCAGCCTTCGAAGAGCTGACAGAACCAGGTTGAGATCCCAAGGTATTTATTGGGGAATGTACAGGAGTAAATATGTGAGTGACAACCTATACAAAGGCCTTGACTTAGGAGTGATAGGCAAACAGTCTCTGAAAAAAAACATTAAGGTCGAGATTAGACCCCTGAAGATACTTAAAGAGGGATTGTACCTGCAAAAAGTTCCAGCGATGTCGGCAGCAGAGGCCGATCAATCGCTCGGCTCTCTGCTGTTGCCAGCGCCATTCTCGGTGAGGGAATCAGGAAGTGTCGCCTTTGCGGCTTCACTTCCCGGTTCCTTACTGCGCATGCACGAGTCACGCAGCGCAATGAGAATCTTCTGCGCTGTCTGCCGGGACACGTGTGTGTCCCGGCAGACAGCGCGCCGGGACAGGAAGTGACGTAAACTCCCATGGGAGTTTATGCCCAGAAGTGGGTGCAGATACCTGTCTTAGACAGGTATCTGCACCCCCTCCCCCCTGAAAGGTGCCAAATGTGACACCGGAGGGGGGGGAGGGTTCCGAAAAGCGGAAGTTCCACTTTAGGGTGGAATCCCGCTTTAACCTCTTGGTGCTGAGCACACGCAAATATGCGGCCTCTCGGCAGGTGTAAACGGAGCTGTGCCGAGATCATGTGCCCTGCGCACTCTCAACGCAGTTACCGGCGACTAACAGAAAGCTACCGATCGCCACTTGCGATCAGAAGATTTCCCATCATGTGACCACCGTGACAGCCAATCTGGGCGGTCACATAACCATAAGCCCTGCCTCTCCAGATTCTAAACCCCTTAAGTGGCCGGCAACTGCTGGCTCCATGGGGTTAGGGCCAAATGCTGATGCAGGCAAGAAAAGACAGGATACCTGGGATGAACTTTTCTTGTCTTGCACCAAGAGAATTATGTTTCCAAGTGTGAGACTTCTAGAGAAGTTGATTTCTTTCTTTCAAAAGCATAGGGATGATAAAATCTGATAGTCCCCTTTCCCTCAGGACCTGTTCTTCAAAAGCCAGTGACCAAGAAGCAGGGTGGAACCAGGCCTTGGGACAGAAGATCTGGACAATCTGGGAGGGGCCCATGGGGAGACTGGCTGGAGTTTGTAATAGTACTAGTTTGGTGTGGTGATTATCACTGGAATACCCTCCATCTCGATCCTGAAGGGCAGGTGAGGAAGAGGTTTAAGAGAAGGAAGGGTGTATATCGGGCTGAACTGATTCCACAGATGCACCAAAGCATCCACTGTGGATCTGGAGACAAACCTACTAAGTTTATTATTGATTCTAGAAGCCAGGAGGTCCATGCCTGGCATCCCCCATCTGTTACAGAGGTCTTGAAACACCTTGGGGAGAGGAGATCATTCTCTAAAGTCCAGACATGGACAGTTGAGGAAGTCTACCTGCCAGTTTGTGCATACTGGTCAGATGAGACATTCAGTGTTCAAGGGATAACCAAATCACTTGAGTTCCAGAATTCTGATTGAGAGCTGAGATTTCTCCAATAACCAAGTCTCTTGTACTGACTCCTCCCCAGCCTGATAGGCTGGCATTCATCATGGGCTTCTTCCAAACTTTTAGGGGGGAAGGATTTTCCTGACTCCAGTGCCCCATTTGCAATCCACCACACCAGGGAAATTTTGGTCCTGCTGGTCAGGTGAAAGGGGACGATCCTGAGACTGCACTCTCTTGTCCCATACTGCCACAATTTTGAGTTTCAATGATCTGCAGTGAAATTGGCTTATAGATATGCCTCAAACGAGAACACACTATTAGGCCCAATAGGGTAGGGCTGAAGGCATGAGCTTCAGTTACTGGAGAGAAGGGTCCATTAGGATAAATTGAAAATCCCGGGACATAACTAAGGTCTGTCAAATGGAGATGATAGTAATCGCAGGTTGCAGGGCAGGATATGTGAAGGAGAATAGGGCATTAGAAAGGACTTCTAGCCTTTTCGTTTTTTAATGGACCCAGAGAAACGAGTTAACGCCCTCTGCAGCGCTTTCTTGGCTTTGCCAACTATTATCGGAAGTTTATTCGTAACTTCTCATCTCTGGTCAAGCCCCTGACTGATATGACCAGAAAGGACAGTGACCCACAGAGTTGGTCTCTGGAGTCCATTAAGGCCTTTGAAAGTCTCAAATCTGCATTTGTTTCTGCTCCTGTGTTGGCACATCCTGATCCTTCGTTACCTTTTATCCTTGAGGTTGATGCTTCTGAGACTGGACCCTTCTGTCTTAAGGTCCTACCTCTGAGAGCGCAATGCATCCTTGTGGCTACTTTTCCAAGAAATTGTCACCTGCGGAGTGCAATTATGAAATTGTTGACAGAGAGCTGTTAGCGATAATTTTAGCCCTGAAAGAATGGAGACATCTCCTCGAAGGTACAACTGTGACGGTTCTCATTCTTACTGACCATAAGAATCTCACATTCTTGTCTGAGGCTAAACGCCTCTCTCCCAGAAGGGCGCGATTGGCTCTTTTCTTGTCTAGCTTCAATTACATTGTCTCATTCTTATGGTACTAAGAATGTAAGAGCTGACGCTTTGCCACAACAATTTTCTTCCAAGATGGAGTCGGCTCCGGTTCCTGTGATTCCTCCTGATCGTATTCTGGCTACAGATCACACCAGTCTCACTTCTCCTTTGGGTGACAAAATTCTTTCCGCTCAGGTCTATGCTCCTCCTGAGAAACCTTGTGGCCGCTGCTTTGTCCCAGAGTCTCCATACTGCCGTGCTCCAGACTTACCATTCTCCCAAGGCTGCTGGCCACCCTGGGAAGAATCAACTCTTTTGGGCCATTTCTCAACAATTCTGGTGGCCTAGTCTACGTGCTGATGTAACCGCCTTCGTAGCTGCCAATGGAGAGAGGCCCTGGACCCACCTGTCTATGGATTTCATTGTGGAGTTACCCAACTCCCAGGGCAACACAGTTATCCTTATGGTGGTTGACCGGTTCTCGAAAGTGTCCCATTGTATTCCACTTAAGAAGTTGCCCAATTCTAAAGAGCTGGCTTCCATTTTTGCTTGGGAGATCTTTCGCTTACATGGGCTACCCAAGAAGATTGTCAGGGGTAGTCAGTTTGTGTCCCGTTCTGGCGACTCTTTTGTGCACAGTTGGGAATTCAGCTTGCTTTCTCCTCCTCCTTGCTATCACTTGCAGTCTAATGGGACTGCAGAACGAGCCGATCAGTCCTTGGAGCAATTCCTATGTTGCTATACACAGTACCTGGTGCATTGGAAAGGGTACGGTCCGGAGGAACGCTCCTGGGTCTCATCCTCAGACGTATATGCCCCTGTCCTCCTCCGTGATTTCCATAGATGTTTCCTCTCAAGGCTGGTGGTCCTCGGAGGGGGAGGGGTCATTGAGGAGGGGGTACCGTCAGGGCTGGGCTCAGCCCTTCCTTCTCAAAGCTGGCTGCTCAGCTGTCGGCTAATTGCCAGCTCCTTTCTCTCCACAGTGACTCACCTGTTGATGATATCCTGCTTGTCAGTCCTGCCTACTTAAGCTGTCCAGCCCAGATGATCTCTGCCTTCGCCCTGGTCCCATCTCTAGAGATGCTCTCCTGTGTTCCTGTTAAAGACTTGCTTGGCTGACATTCCTTCTGGCTCCAGATCCTGCTTGCTGTTCTACTACGCTCATCTCTGGCTCCCTGACGTTTTGGCTTGTCTGACTATCCGTTCCGGTTCCTGAGCTCTGGCTGTTTTGACTACGTTTTACTCTGATTACCTTTTTATTATTATTATTATTATTATTAAACAAGTGTGATTTAACTGTACTTCTGTCTCCGGCTAGGTTCACACTGCTGTGAATTCTATTGCGAATTTGAGCCATTCAAGTCATTTTAATAACATAGTTTTCCGTGAGTGCCGTTCCCATCAGTGCATTGCGAATCTAAGCTGCGTAAAAAAAGGGTCCTGTCCGAGTTTGATCAGTGTGCGATGCGAATTCAGCTCCATAGACTGCTAAATTTGTAGTAGAATCGCAAGAACACATAAAGAATTTGCAATGCAAATTCGCTACGCAATCGGATCAAAATCGCGCTAAATTCGCACCGCAGCAGTGTGAACCTAGCCTCAGTCTGATTCATGGTTTCTGACAATGAGCACCTTACCTTACTTAGAGTACAGAGCTAAATGAAACATTACAGACTGGCCCTGCTTCTTCTTCTCAGCTGGGTCTGGGTAGCGCTTTTGTGGCAATGCCATCAACAGAACTGGAAAGCTGCAAAATGAGCCTCCCTGTGGCCATGCAGCAACTGAAGAAACTTGCCAGATGAAAAATAAATCTTGTTAAAAGATAAACGATGCTCAGAGGAGAGAAGACATCTGTTCTTCTAGGACAGTAGCAGAAAGCTGAGGCACGATGAGAGTGGGCTGTCCGTACAGTTTTGTTTTGCAGGTGTCCAATCTCCTGAAGGCAGCAGCATAACCAAATGTACATGAATACTCATTCTGTGTGCTATAGTACTTAAAGTGGTGTTTCCCCCTAAAAAACAAAAAAGGCTTAAAAATCCTAAAAAAAAATAAAATTTTTTTACATACCTCTAAATGCCTGTTGCTAGGGGGTCCCTCATAGTCTGCCTTCTGCCTAGCCTAGGCTGGTGACATCACTTCCCCTTGGCGCAGGAAGGGCTCCCCAGTCATCTGGGACCTGTCACGTGTCCCAGATGACTGTGCGGCCAATCACGGCGCGGGGGGCTAGCGGAGCTTCGACCCCCCGCATCGCTGCAGTATTTGTAGCTGCTGACTTTTAATTTTTTTTTTTAAAGGGTACACCTCTTTAAGAACAGTAACCAAAAGCAACCAATCAGAATTCACTCTACTAAAGTCAAACTAGTATAAGATAGGGATAGAGGTAAAAGAAAGAAAAGATAGGAGTAGGGATGAGCCGAACACCACCGGTTCGGTTCGCACCAGAACCCGCGAACGGACCTAAAGTCCGTGTAAATTTAAGAACCCTATTAGTTACAATGGACGCGAACGTTCAAAATCAAAAGTGCTCATTTTAAAGGCTAATATGCATGTTATTGGCATAAAAAGTGTTTGGGGACCTGGGACCTGCCCCAGGGGACATGTATCGATGCAAATTATTTTTTTAAAACTGAAGTTTTTTCAGGAGCAGTGATTTTAATAATGCTTAAAGTGAAACAATAAAAGTGTAATATTCCTTTAAATTTCGAACCTGGGGGGTGTCTATAGTATGCCTGTGAAGGGGCGCATGTTTCCTGTGCTTAGAACTGTCCCTGCACAAAGTGTAAATTTTGCAGGAAAAAAAGCTATTTAAAATCACTCGTGGCTAATGAATTGACGGCTCCCGTAACACAGAGAACAGTCATTCATTAAAAGTCATTGATAAAAAAAAGTCATTGATAAAAAAAAAAAAAAAAAAAAATAAAAAGCGTTGGGGTCCCCCCAAATTCAATTACCAGGCCCTTCAGGTCTGCTATGGATATTAAGGGGAACCCCGGCCAAAAAAAAAAAATGGCGTGGGGTCCCCCTCAAAACCCACACCAGACCCTTGAGGTCTGGGATGGATTTTAAGGGGAACCCCGGCCCAAAAAAAAATGGCGTGGGGTCCCCCTCAAAATCCATACCAGACCCTTATCCGAGCACGCAACCTGGCAGGCCGCAGGAAAAGAGGGGGGGATGAGAGCGCCCCCCTCCCTCCTGAACCGTACCAGGCCACATGCCCTCAACATTAGAAGGGTGCTTTGGGGTCCCCCCCAAAGCACCTTGTCCCCATGTTGATGAGGACAAGGGCCTCATCCCCACAACCCTGGCCATTGGTTGTGGGGGTCTGCGGGCGGGGGGCTTATCAGAATCTGGAAGCCCCCTTTAACAAGGGGACCCCCAGATCCCCCCCCCCCCTGTGTGAAATGGTAAAGGGGTACAAAAGTACCCCTACCATTTCACCAAAAAAGTGTCAAAAATTGTAAAAATTACAGGAGACGGTCTTTGACAATTCCTTTATTAAAATCTTCTTTCTTCTGGTCTTCCTTCTTCCTTTCTTCATCCTTTGGTTTCTTCATCTTCCCCTTTCGGCATCTTCTTCCATCTTCTTCTTCCGTCATCTTCTTCCTCCGATCCGCTTCTTCTTGCTCTGGTCTTCTCGTCCGGCATCTTCTTCCATGGCGTCGGTGTCTCTTCTGGGCCGCTCCGCGCAATAGGAGGCTCCCGCTGTGTGAGGCTTCGCTGCGTCTGACAGGTCTTTTATAACGAGGGTGGGGCCACCTGGTGACCCCGCCCCCTCTGACGTCATGGGGAAAGCCATAGGGAATTCCCCATGACGTCCCCGTGCTTCAGAGGGGGCAGGTTATCCGGTGGCCCCGCCCTCCGTTATAAAAGACCTGTCAGACGCAGCGAAGCCTCACACAGCGGGAGCCTCCCATTGCGCGGAGCGGCCCAGAAGAGACACCGACGCCGTGGAAGTAGATGCCGGACGAGAAGACCAGAGCAAGAAGAAGCGGATCGGAGGAAGAAGATGATGGAAGAAGAAGATGGAAGAAGATGCCGGAAGAAGATGCCGGAAGAAGATGAAGAAACCGAAGGATGAAGAAAGGAAGAAGGAAGACCAGAAGAAAGAAGATTTTAATAAAGGAATTGTCAAAGACCGTCTCCTGTAATTTTTACAATTTTTGACACTTTTTTGGTGAAATGGTAGGGGTACTTTTGTACCCCCTTACCATTTCACACAGGGGGGGCCGGGATCTGGGGATCCCCTTGTTAAAGGGGGCTTCCAGATTCCGATAAGCCCCCCGCCCGCAGACCCCCACAACCAATGGCCAGGGTTGTGGGGAAGAGGCCCTTGTCCTCATCAACATGGGGACAAGGTGCTTTGGGGGGGACCCCAAAGCACCCTCCCAATGTTGAGGGCATGTGGCCTGGTATGGTTCAGGAGGGAGGGGGGCCGCTCTCGTCCCCCCCTCTTTTCCTGTGGCCTGCCAGGTTGCGTGCTCGGATAAGGGTCTGGTATGGATTTTGAGGGGGACCCCACGCCATTTTTTTTTTGGCCGGGGTTCCCCTTAAAATCTATCCCAGACCTCAAGGGTCTGGTATGGATTTTGAGGGGGACCCCCATGCCATTTTTTTTTTTTTGGCCGGGGTTCCCCTTAATATCCATAGCAGACCTGAAGGGCCTGGTAATTGAATTTGGGGGGACCCCCACGCTTTTTTGTTTTTGTTTTTTTTTATCAATGACTTTTTTTATCAATTCATTAGCCGCGAGAGATTTTAAATAGCTTTTTTTCCTGCAAAAATGACACTTTGTGCAGGGACAGTTCTAAGCACAGGAAACATGCGCCCCTTCACAGGCATACTATAGACACACCCCAGATGTGATACTGCAATGCTGTACTAACAGCACACACACACTAATCCCCAGAATCACAGCAGATAATGTCAGCAGTCAGCACACTGACAGTGGAACACAATATACGAGGCCGCCGGCGCGGCGGCCTTTTATAATGTGGGGCGTGTACTAAACCCCCTGAGCTATAATTGGCCACAGGCATCCTGCCTGTGGCCAATTATTGCTCTCCTCGCCGCTGGCTCTATGATTGGCCAAGCATGCGGGTCACAGTGCATGCTTGGCCAATCATCAGCCAGCAATGCACTGCGACTGGCGCAGTGCATTGCGGGCCGCTGGCATCACACGAATTTGATGCGAGCGGCCCAAATAGTTCTGGGCTCGCCAAGCGGGCGAACGCCCGATGTTCGCTTCGAACATGGGTTTGAATCGAACACCGGGCCCATCCCTAGATAGGAGGTAAAATTGATTCTTATTGATTGCTATGTGTCAGCTTTTAACCACTTCAGCCCCGGAGGATTTGGCAGCTCAATGACCAGAGGACTTTTTACAATTTGGCACTGCACTGCTTTAACTGGTAATTGTGCGGTCATGCCATGTTGTACCCAAATGAAATTTGCGTCCTTTTTTTCCCACAAAAGAGCTTTCTTTTGATGGTATTTGATTGCCTCTGCGATTTTAATTTTTTGCAATATAAACGGAAAAAATTATATTTTCTATATATATATATATATATATAATTAATCTCTGGCCAATACAGCAGAAATATTGGGTACATTTATTATATATATTTTCTAAGAGAAATGTTTTTCATGAGATATATTTGATAGCAACAGTCAGCGCAATCCTTTTATTTTCCATATACATTTTTTTGGCATCCTCCACATTCTGTGGGGTGAAGTTTCTAATTACCTGATTGCAGCAGACTGGGACATACATGAATGGTCCCTCATTGCGCCTGTAGTCCACTAAACCTATACATATATTGCCCACATGTTTGATGTAATAAAAAACATGATCTTATGCCGAGTACATGGATACCAAACACGACATGCTTTAAATTGCGCACAAACGCGCATCGGCGACAAACCACATACATTTTTAAAAGCCTTTAAAAGCCTTTACAGGTTACCATTTTAAATTTACAGAGAACGTCTACTGCTAAAATTACTGCCCTCGATCTGACCTTTGCGGTGATACCTCACATGCATGGTGCAATTGCTGTTTACATATGACACCAGACCGACGCTTGCGTTCGCCTTTGCGCGTGAGCACGGGGGGACAGGGGGGCTTTTTTTTTATTATTATTTATTTTGCTTTTTTTATTATATTTTTAAACTGTTCCTTTATTTTTTTTTATCATTGTTATTGTTATCTCAGGGAATGTAAATATCCCCTATGATAGCAATAGGTAGTGACAGGTACTCTTTTTAAAAAAAATTGGGGTCTATTAGACCCTAGATCTCTCCTCTGCCCTCAAAGCATCTGATCACACCAAGATCGGTGTGATAAAATGCTTTGCCAATTTCCCAATGGTGCTGTTTATATCCGGCAAAACCGAAGTCACAAAATGCTCGT
The DNA here is from genome assembly GCA_028564925.1 of Lithobates sylvaticus. Lineage (NCBI taxonomy): Eukaryota > Metazoa > Chordata > Amphibia > Anura > Ranidae > Lithobates > Lithobates sylvaticus. Next base: position 130,471,350 of record CM053031.1, read on the forward strand.
AGCTTCTGTTTAGGCCATAGAGATGATTGGAGCCGTTCTCGTCTCTGATCAGCTCTATGGTCATCTGGCGGAACCACCGACTGCATTCTCGGGTTCCCTGTTGGGACAGGAGAGCCTGAGAAAACCATGGAAGGTGGAGGGGGGGACGTTCCCTCCCACCGCTTATAAAAGCAGTCTAGAGGCTAATTAGCCGCTAGGATTTCTTTTACATGAAAGCCGACCGCTTGCTGAATAGAATGATGCCAAGATGATACCTAAACCTGCAGGCATCATTCTGGTATAACCACTCAAAGTCCAGCAACATACCAGTATGGTGCTAGTCCTTGTTGGGCATACATTGTAATGTTCTTTTTTCATGCAGCCTGTGGGCTGAACAAAAAAAAGAGACTGATTGGTGGGTATGCCCACCATTAGAATACCGCTCTTCATCCACCCACTTCTAATGATGGGCATACATGCACCATTTCCTTTTAACTGTGGTAGTGAAATCCCCTCCTACAGCGCTGGAGTCGCTGATTTACATATCGTGGAAGCAAACGCTGTTGCTGTCAAGAGATATAAATCAGTGCTGCAGCTGAATAGTGTACCTGCTAAGCAAATGATGGTTAACAATAAAACAAAGTAACATTACAGTATAACAGTAAGACTTACCATACCTGCAAAGCAAATACAATAAAACATATTGCTCCTCCACCCATGCCCCCATGCTTCAGCATATATGCTCTTTTTCTTAACTGTGGTGGTGAAATCACCTCCGACAGCGCTGGAGTCACGGCTTTATGTATCGTGGAGCAAACGCTGTTGCTGTCATGGTAAATAAACCCGTGCTGCAGCTGAATGGCGTACCTGCTAAGCAAATGATGGTTAACAATAAAACAAATATTACAGTATAAAATACCATACTTGCAAAGCAAATAAACATAGTAAAAATAAAACAGAGATAATAATAAAACCATAGATATAGAACAATAGTGAGTGAACGGTAGAGCGGACAGTAGGGAGTGAACATAAGAGAGAGAACACCAGAGAGAGAGGAGAAAAATACAACCACAACTATTTTTGGCTTTTTAAATTTTTTTGTGTTTTTGTGTGTGTTTTTTTTTCTTCACTTTTTTCACTTTTATAAAAACTAAAAAAACTATAAACGAAAGGTTGCAGATTAGGGTCTCTCAAAATGTGATGGCCATCACATTTTTCGAGACCCTGTGTACGTGTGCCTATGACTGTGTGGTGCTGTACACTATGCTAATACTCAACTAGTGTGTGATAGCGTTCCAAACAGTCACTGATGCAAAGACCAGGTTGGTCAGGACAGGAGGGACAATAAAAGCGGGTGTCACTCCTAAATCCATGCTTTCTACAGACACGACATCTTCTTTGGGGGTTTCTTTGGGTAGGGGTTCCAGAGAGGACATGTGGAAAATGCCTCTCATGCAGCCGGCTTACTGCATTTGGAAGTTGGGCCAGAGCACCGTCTGGAAACATAAGGGCTCTGATGATCTCTTCCTGGAATTTAAGGAAGGATCCAGTTTGTCCTGAAGCTTTATAGAGCACAAAAGCATTCAGCAAAGCCATAGAATGTAGTAAAGTATTCCTGCGCTACCGTGAAAAAGGGGAGGGGGGAAGGGGAGGTAGGTGGAGGGGCTGAATGTGGGGGGACTGCTGCAAGCCCCTGGTGTAGGTCAAACCGTACCTACCAAGCAAGGTATGTAAAAGTGGGGGTGATGCTGCGCTGTTCCCCAGGGAGATGGCCTAATCTACCACAAGATGGCAGTATCGACACCTCTCTCCATATGCACTGGTGAGCTGATGCATCCTATTTCTTTATGTTGTAATTCCCTTGTATCAATGCTGTGTATATACTATATATTGAACAACAATATCTATTTTAGAGCTATCTCCTGAAGAAGCAGCTTACGCTGCGAAACCGGTCGAGAGACATCTCCTCCCTACGCTCAAACAGACGTCAAGCTTACGGGCCCAGGCCTGCATTCTTTGGTCAAGTTTGATGATTATAAAGGAGGGATTACTGTGCTTGTTTGTTTTTATGCAACTGAACACTTTATAGTGTCTATCATGTAATTTGTTTTTTCTATTAAAAATTTATGTTTTTCTAAATATCTTTTATTTCAGTCCTTGTCTATATTATTCACCAGTACCGAGATAGTCCAACTCCCTTTCCCCATTTCTTGTGGGTTACCGGCTCATTACACGCAGACTCAGCACCTGCGTTGTTTGACCCAATTACCCCTTGCCTTTTCAAGTATCGGGGTAAAGACGAAAAACCCCTTATGTTAAACAATAGCAGAGACAATGATGGTGAACAGTAGTCTGGTAGATCAAATAGATTCTATAAGCAGAGTAAAGTACCTCCCTTACTCTATGAGGTGAGAAGTATCTTGCAACTAGTATAAGCACTAGTAGATAGAAATTGGATATATAATAAGTGCGAGAGTGTTAAATTAACTAATAGCACCTAAATAAATGACTTATAAAAACACTAAAAGCAGGTACATAAATAAGATCAAATATGCATATATAAAATCGTATCAGTAAACATATGGTTAAAACAATATAAATAGAAGTCCAAAGTGCAAAAAGGAGTGTTAAAAATATATTAATATCCTGCTAGTGCAGGTGTGCACAGCATAAAACAACTAAGTGATACGGTGGAAGGTAAACGAAAATTGTAATCACACTTCTGGAATGTGTGATATAAGGTGAACAGAGATACGTGCAAATATTGCAATGGGGTAAACGACTGAACAATAGGTATACAGTGAAAAAATGAAAACATAAACGAAAGTGCAAAGTAATGCAGAACCAGATGGAACTAGTCTGCGTGACTAGAAAAAATGCGAAATAATATTAGCATCAAAAAACTATCATAAAATAGCAAGGTGCAAATGCAAAGTGCATGGAGATGTCCTATGAGCAGTATATGAGGTATATAACGTAGTAAACACAATGATGTGAACTATGTAAATATAGTCTTAAAAGACTATGCTGCATGCAAAAAAGTCTGTGGTAACTAATAGAAATTCCTGGTGAAAAAACTTCAACAGTTTATGATGTGATTATTTCTTCCTGGTGGGAAAAGTGGGGATAGAAGTGTGATCCCTGGGCTGGGAATGGTATCCGTGCAGTGAAGTGTCCTAAACGGTGGAGGTCAGTCCTCTTCGTGTTGAATACACTACAATAAGTAATGGACCCTTACCTTGCGGTAAAGGGTTAACCGCATATGTGATAATGGAGTGGGGTCTATTTCCTTCTCCCTCTATCCCGATCGTCTGCCTGGGTGGGTGGGTATCCTTGTCCCTGGTTTCAGGTATATATAGCCTTGTTTCTTGTTCCAGGTGTATATATCCTTGTTTCTCCCGGCAGATGCCGGAATGATATGTAAAAGATGAGGGGGGAGCCGTATAGTGTAGTATGGTTTTTAAAATCTTGGTAAACAGTTTATTAAAGAGCTGATAACAATAATACTCACAAACAAAATACAAAGTGGTGCTTATCTTAGACGAGCGCCAAGCTCATTTCCTGTGTCTGTATGAATGCCTCTCTTTGTCCCTACGCGTGGCGTCACGTCACGTGACTTCATCAGGGGATACGTATCTCTGTTCACCTTATATCACACATTCCAGAAGTGTGATTACAATTTTCGTTTACCTTGCACCGTATCACTTAGTTGTTTTATGCTGTGCACACCTGCACTAGCAGGATATTAATATATTTTTAACACACCATATGTTCACTGATATGATTTTATATATGCATATTTGATCTTATTTATGTACCTGCTTTTAGTGTTTTTATAAGTCATTTATTTAGGTGCTATTAGTTAATTTAACACTCTCGCACTTATTATATATCCAATTTCTATCTACTAGTGCTTATACTAGTTGCAAGATACTCCTCACCTCATAGAGTAAGGGAGGTACTTTACTCTGCTTATAGAATCTATTTGATCTACCAGACTACTGTTCACCATCATTGTCTCTGCTATTGTTTAACATAAGGGGTTTTTCGTCTTTACCCCGATACTGCCATCTTGTGGTAGATTAGGCCATCTCCCTGGGGAACAGCGCAGCATCACCCCCACTTTTACATTCAGCAAAGCAATTGAAATAAATAAACAGACACTTTTTTGTACCAGCTTATGGCCTTATGGGCAATTAGGTATGGTGCCAACAACTGGTCGTTGAGGTCCATCCCTCCCATATTAAGGTTATATTCGTGGACACAGAGGGGTTTCTCCACAACGCCAGTCGCCATAAGAATTTGGACCATTGTGTCTGCATGAAGGGAGGACAGAATGAAAACATTCTTATTATCCCTCCACTTCACAGCAAGCAAATTATTACATCTCAAGCAGGCTCTCTCCCCCAGCCTAAGAAGGGAATCTACAAGTCGCTGGCTAAGCCCCGGCGAGTAGATCGCACAGTGCCACTTGTGCCAATTTGATGATCAAACAAGTGAATAAAAAGTGGCACGCTTGTGTAATAATTGTCCACGTACAAGTGGCACCCCTTTCCGAATAAGGGTGACACCAAGTCACCACAATCTTACTAGCGCTCCCTAGCTCCCTATGTATAGCCTGTGGCCCTGTCACAGAGCTTATACATCTTGACCCCGTATCTGGCACGCTTGCTGGGAAGATACTGTTTGAATGGACAGAAAACATAATCAGGGACTCATCAACGTAGACAACTTGATGCAAGGCTGCAAAACGTTGGTTGAAGTGGTTTACGAGGGGCCGGATTTTGTAGAGCCGATGAAATTCAGGGTCACCCCGAGGATGACAGAGTTCATTATCGTTGAAATGCATGAACCGCAAGATCTGCTCGTATCGTGTCCTGGTCATGGAGGCAGAGAACACAGGCGTATGGTGAATTGGGTCAGTGGACCAATATGATCGCAACTCACTCTTTTTAGTTACGCCCATGAGGAGGGATAGGCCCAGGAAGGTCTTAAATTCGGAGAGCGTAATAGGTCTCCAATCTCTGGCAATGGTCAGTTAGGGATTAGCGGCGATGAATTTACCAGCATATAAATTGCTTTGGGATCAGGGGGGCGTGTTCTGAGCACGGCCGAGTGAGGACGTGAGTTACACAAGCTCCCGGCTTCCACAACAGCTCCGGACGAGGCTTGATACAGCGCGAGCGGTGCAGGACGAACTAGGGATACCTGGAAGAAACAGCTGACGGAAACAGAGAGGAGGAGAGGAGGACGTAAGCTATACAAGCTCCCAGCTCCCCGGCTCCCTCGGCTTCCACGCCAGCCCTGGACGAAGCGGAAGAGGCTTGTTGCGGTACGCACACAGCTGGGGAGACCTAGGTGAGAAGCGCCTGACGTCTGACGGGACAATTATAGCCATAGCTACGGTCAGACAGAGCCAGCTGGCAGAGTGGAATAAGAGGTCTAAGGGGACTGAATCAGCTGTTTCTGGGGGGTCAGAACAGGTCTGGGAGCCGCTAGATCGGGATACTGCCGGACTGCAATAGACCAGGGCACTAAGCTGTGCGGAGCGGTATGCACTCAGGGAGACAGCGGGAGTCCAAGACCTCCCGCAGAGCGGCTAAAGCCGCTAAAGACTTAGTTGGAGAGCAAACGCGGATTGGGCAGTACTTTTCAACACCACAAGCGCAGGCTACAGCGCTGGAAATACAGGGAGAGGTGGGGGAATCTAGAATGGAAAAAGTCCCGGCAGTGGAGTGTACTGAAGAAAATTTATCAGCACCAGTATCAGTGTTAATAACACAGACACATAGGACGGTAAGGAGGAGTATGGAAGCACTGCAGATTGCCCCGCAGACCTCTCAGGTGACTTCTCAGAAAACGGTGGTGGTTGGAAACCTTAGTGGGGATATGGAGCAAGAAAGTTTGAGAGGAGAGGTAGAAGACTTAAAAACATTGATACAGGCTCTCCCTACTAAGGCAGATATAGAGGCTTTGATCATTAGAATAGAGGAAGCGCATTTAAAAGAATCGCAGCAGGTGCGGCTTGAGGTACATGGGCTAACGGAGCGTGTAGCGGAAGGTGAAAAAATTTCACAAAGCTTGGAACGCAGCGACTTTGGAGCAGAAAGTAGCTGACCTGGAAAAAAATAGATCTGCTCAATTGGACACTACAGTAGCACTACAGTTACAGATAGAGGAGCTCGAGGACAGAAGCCGTCGGTGCAACGTGCGACTCCGGGGAGTTCCAGAACCTGTAGGGGCAGAAAATCTACATGACACGGTAATGTCTGTTTTTCAATTAATGTTAAAGGAGGGGATACCCCCGAACATGGAGATTGACAGAGTTCATAGAGCCCGGGTCCCATGTCTAAAGATCCGAGTCGCCCGAACCACCCCCGTGATGTTATTTGTCGTTTACATTATTTTGCACACAGAGAAATCGTGCTGAGGAAAGCTTGGGAGATGGGTGTAATAGACTTTAAAGGTGAACAGTTGAAAATTCTCCCGGACCTGTCTAGAGCCACCTTACAGCGCAGAGCGCTACTGCGTCCAGTATTGGATAAGATACGGGATGGGGGAGGTACATACCGTTGGAGATTTCCAGTGTCAGTTTTCATACGGAAGGGGGGTGCCTCTTTTTGGCTCCGTTCTAAATTAGATCTCCCAGATTTGTTTCTGTTCTTGGGTGTGGAGCCATTTTTGGTATTGGACTGGTTGCAGATTGTACCACAGAGGCCTAACCGTAAAGACACTAGATCAAGAGACTAGCTTGGTATAAACCAGATCAACTATGCCTAGGAATCTATTGAAGGAACCTATGAACAGTGCCCGTTTTTTTTTTTTTTTTTTTACTTTTTGAAGTCTTTTCCCCTTCCCCCCCCCCCCCCCCCCTCTCCCCAGAGACGGTTGCGGTGATAATATACTTGTAGGAATGGATAGAATGTTAGATTATGTATAAGATATGACTGGGCATACAAAATATTTATGCATAGATATTTGAATATGGAATGTGTATGAAGAAAAACGTATACCAGTCTAGATGGTGTATATAAATGTTAAAATAGATAGATGGGTAGGGGGTAGAGGGGCCTGATTAGTCCCCCCCCTTTTTTTTTTTTGTGGGGTGGGGGGGAGGGAGGGGAGGGGTGAAGGAAAATATTACAATATTACTCTATATATTAAATGTATACCAAATGTTCTATATAGATCAAATGTATTGGAGAGGGAGGAGGAGAGGTGGGGAGGGAGGTGAAAAAGGGAATACGTATATATATGTGTATAGTAGTATAGTGTGTATATGTATGAACTAAGATAAGATGATAATCCTGATGTTGGTATAGATACGGGCCACCACCCCTGCTCCCCACCCTATGGGTTTTAGAGGGATGGAGCACTGGGGGGAGAGGAAGAGGGGTAGACTAAGTAATCTTTTTTTTTTTTGTGTACACTAACACACCATTACACTAAATACACAATTCTTCTCTGAATACTTAGAGAGTACTTGGGTGCAAGGGGGTGGTAACTGCACTTTTTGGGGAGAGAACCCCCCCTTTTTTGGGGTCGGTTCCTTGTTTTTTTTTTTTTTTTTGGGTGTATGTTAGACCTTGGGTCTTCGTATATATTGTAGTATATATAAAGGAAACACATTTAGTAGGGGAAAGGGATCACTAAAATACACCGATATATTAAACACAGGGAATTTAAGGTATTTGCACATTATGATATAAAGAGAGGGTCACTTGGGTAAAAGGGGGGGGGGGGAGTCATAGAGGGTGGAAGATATACCCGTAGTAATGGGACTTAGCAATAAAGGGCAATACTTGCAATATAGGCTGTATATTTGTGGGTTTTTTTTCTTCTTCTCCACTTTAATTTTTGGATAAAACTTTGGGTATTCTAGAAGGGCAGCTTATATTGGGGGGAGACCTGAATATTCCCTTAGTACCAGGAGAGGATACTTCAGCAGGGATTTCGGCTGCACCTCTGAAGGTTCGGAAACAAATCTTGAAAATGTTATATGGAGCCAGACTAGTAGACACCTGGCGCCTCTTTCACGCTGGAGAAAGAGACTATTCATTTTATTCACTCCCGCACAAAACATATTCCCGGATAGATTATTTTTTTACCTTACACAGCCAAGTACATGCAATAGAGGAAGTTAACATTGGGAAGATTACGTGGTCTGACCACGCACCAATTTTTTTAAAATATATGCTATCAGAAACTCAACGCCCCGGCCCTGCATCGTGGAAACTAAATGAAAGCCTCTTACAAGACCCCTTGGTTATAGAAGAGGTCTGTAAAGAGGCAAAATGGTACTTTCAGATTAACGATACACCTGAATGCAATCCCGGTGTTATCTGGGGAGCTCACAAAGCAGTGATCCGGGGAGTGTTGATTAAACACGGGGCTAGGTTAAAAAGAGAGAGAGAGGCAAAATTAACAGCTTTAATGGCAGATATTCATCGCTTAGAAATTTTACATAAGCGAACCCCTAATATAGAATGGGAACGGGAGTTATTGACGGCACGGAGACAGATTACAGATTTACTCATGTATAAAGCTAAAAAAGCAATACAAGCAGGACGAAAACAGAGTTATGAATATGGGAACAAATGTGGTAAACAACTTGCTAACTCTTTAAGGGAGCAGCAATTAAAGCGGTTCTGCACTCGTTTTTTTTTGGGCTATATGCCAAGGGCATATAGCTCAATTGGGGGACTTACCTGTTCCCTCTTCCATCTCGATCGCCGCCGGTTTTCCTCCGATAAAATTCTTCATCTTCTTCTTGTCTGCTGGGGTCCATCTTGCCTGTGGGCATGTGAAACCCCACAGGCACTTTAGATGGCCCAGCATGCACCGCCGTTACTCGCGCGTGCGCAGTAACGGCACATCTGCAGACATCTCACGAGATTTCGGAAGATGTGTCCGAAATCTCGCGAGATTTCGGAAGATGTGGCCGAAATCTCGTGAGATTTCGGAAGATGTCCGCACTGACTCCTGGGAACAATGACACCAGATCCCAGGAGACAGTGCGGCCTGACGACGATCGACGCAGAGACCCCGCCCACCCCCGAAGAGACAGAAGACCGGAAGTCATCAATTACAAGGTAAGTAAAAAAAAAAAAAAAAATTTTCATTTAGTACTCTTTGCCTGATTTGGAAGGAAGAGATTTACTAAATGAAATGGGTGCAGAACCGCTTTAAGAACTTATGTTCCTTCGATTATGGGAAGTGAAGATAGAAAATACGTATTGCCAAGAGACATAGCAGAGAAATTTAAAGACTTTTATTCATCCTTGTACAATTTACAGTCAAATCCTCTTAACCAGAAGGCGGTTGAAGAATATCTAGCTTCTTCTGGAATGTCTGGACTGACACCTACCGCACAACAAGATCTGGAAAGACCAATCACACTGGAGGAAGTTCAACAAGCAGTAAACTTAGCAAAGATAGGCAAAGCCCCCGGCCCAGACGGGTTTACGGCCCAGTATTATAAACTCCTTTTCCCTATTTTAGGGCCCCATCTGGTTAAATTGTATAATGGATTGGGAGATACAAGCTCGTTCCATGGAGATACGTTGAAAGCCTTAATAACAATTCTACTTAAGGAAGGTAAAGATCCAATGCAATGTGGAAGTTACAGGCCAATATCCCTTTTAAATACAGATCTGAAGCTTTTTTCAAAAATCTTAGCGACGCGGCTTCAGCAATACTTACCCTCCCTGATTAATCAAGATCAGGTAGGGTTCGTGCAGATGCGGGAAGCACGAGACAATACGATTAGATCCTTGAACCTTATCCATGTAGCTAATACTTATAAAATTCCATGTTTATTTTTGGGGACAGATGCAGAAAAAGCCTTTGACCGTATTAATTGGCATTTTATGTTCTCAGTATTAAAGCGGATAGGATTGGAAAATAATATGTTCCGATGGATTTCAAGTATCTATACCCAACCAACTGCTCAGGTAAAAGTGAATGGGGTTGTTTCTCAATTATTTAGGGTTAAGAATGGGACTAGACAGGGTTGTCCCCTGTCCCCAATCTTATTTGTTCTGTCCTTAGAACCCTTACTGTGTAAAATTCGTTCAAACCCAGATATAGGGGGCCTATTAGTAGGGGGAAGGCAATATAAGACTTCGGCCTACGCGGATGATATGCTATTCTCATTAACTAACCCAATAGTTTCACTACCTAATCTTTTGAAAGAAATAGAGGCCTATGGTGCTCTATCAGACTTTAAGATAAACCTATCAAAATCTTAAGCTATGGGAGTAATGATTCCTAAAGAGATACTGAGAACATTGAAGTTAAGTTATAAAATTAAATGGTCAGACCAAGCTCTGAAATACCTGGGAACTCTTATTCCGTCAGATCTTTCATGTACGTATAAACTTAACTTCCCCCCATTATTACACAATGTGCAAAATCTTCTTGGAAAATGGCAGAAAGGACTTTTTTCATGGTTTGGGAGGTGTAATATTATTAAAATGAGCATTCTCCCGAAGTTTTTATATTTGTTTCAGGCATTACCAATCGATATACCTAAAAACTATTTTAAGCAAATACAATCCTTAGTGACTAGATTTATATGGGCAAACAAACGCCCAAGAATTAGCAGATCTCTACTGAATCTACCCAAAAAATATGGGGGTTTAGCTTTACCAGATATATATATAAATACTACCAGGCGGCACTTGTGAGACTGATAGACTGGAGCAGACATGGGGAATGGAAGATGTGGCCGGGTTTAGAACAGGCGCAAAGCAAGGTGATACTGCAAAGAGCTGCCTGGTGTTATAGAAAACTGCCGATTTCAGTAAAGGGACATCCACTGATAGGACCCACTTTGAAGATGAGTTATAGATTATTTTCAGAAGGCAAATTGTCGGCAATAGCTTCTCCCCTGTTCCCAATACTGGGAAATCCACAATTTGAACCAGGAATAAGGGATGGAAACTTTAGAGCACTGATAGAACAAGGGACATTCCAAGCTTCACACTTTATGATAAATGGAACATGGCCTACGATACAGGCGATGACAATAGGATCTACAGCACTCCAACTAGATCGGTGGCGTGCAACACAGCTAAGACACTTTTTAAATACATTAAAGCCACTAGGTGGCTACGATCGCGCGCTAACAACATTTGAGAGGTATTGTAATGTAAATGGGGCACTGCATCACATGTCTAGGATGTATGTGCTGTTAGTGACACCGCCGGAAGATTTCAGATTGCCCTTCTTTAGGGAGTGGGAAAGAGACCTAGATCAAACATTCTCGGAGGAGCAATGTAATAAAATAATAGGCAACATATTTGAATCTTCAACCTGTATAAGAACACAGGAGACCAACTTTAAGATTCTGTCGCGATGGTATCGTACCCCAGTATTATTGCATAGATGCTATCCGGAGATATCAGACAGGTGCTGGCGTTGCGGAGAAGAAAAGGGGACATTAGTACATATTTTCTGGGCTTGTCCTAGAGTAAGGGATTTCTGGAAAGAAGTTCGGAGAATCTCTCAAAAATTTTGTGAACAAGATTTACCAGAAGACCCATCCCTTTTTCTATTACAAGATACGAGAAGTTCTATTAAAATATATAAGAAAACTGTTTTATGCCACCTTCTGAACGCAGCTAAATCTTGTATCCCACTTATGTGGAAGCAGACACAACCACCATCAGTGGGAATGTGGCTTAAAAAGGTAGAGCAATTAAACTATATGGAGGACCTGGTATGGTCATCCCGACAGAAAAGATGGAGATATTTGGAAACATGGTCCGCATGGAATCTTTATATTAATTCAGAGGAGGGGAGACAGCTTATAGATGTAAACCTGGACAACTGAAAATAGAGAGGAAAGTTGAGGGTACCTATGGGGGAGGGGTGGAGGGAGAGGGACGGGGGGGGAGGTGGAGGGGAGGGGAGGGAGAGAGGTAAATCTTCCCTAAATTCCCCCCCCCCTTTTTTTTTTTTCCTTCTTGGGGGAGGGGGTGGGTTTTTGTATTATTGATTAGGTTATTTTCCTTTTTGTGGGTAATAAAATATAGGAATAAGAGAAGGTTTAACATTCTATGAACATATAAAAAGGGAACCTTAGGGCAGAGTCTGAGAGAAACTCGAGCCCTGGGTAAAGGCAGTGGATATCCCATCTTATTTTCATTTGTATTATTTGATAAATTAGAAAGTGACAGTAGAGTCGACGATTTCTATTGTGTGAGGTAATATTTTCTTTTTTTTTTTTGAATGAATGAATGAATGAAAGATTTGTATAGCGCTGCAACTGCGAACTGAATTGCCTCGAGGCGCTTGATCAGAACTGGGTTAATTCCTTCTTAGAAGAGGTGGGTCTTGAGTTTTTTCCTGAAGGCCCGATGGTCTTTTTCTAAGCGGATGTTCGTAGGTAGAGCGTTCCATAGCCGTGGTCCTTGGACTGCAAATCTTCTTTCTCCCCTTGATTTGTACCGGGACTTGGGGACGAGGAGGAGATTTTGGTCGTTAGATCGGAGGTTGCGATTGGGAGTGTAGTGTTGTATTTTTTCGCATAAGTATAGAGGAGCATCTCCTTGTGTGCATTTGTGGGTCAGGCAGAGGGTCTTGAATGTTATACGATCCTTTACAGTTAGCCAATGGAGGATCCTCAGGGAGGGGGAGACCGATTCCCATGGTTTTTTTCCTGTGACTAGTCTTGCTGCCATGTTTTGAACGACTTGTAGTCGTGCAATCTGGAATTTAGGTAGTCCTATGTAGAGGGAGTTTGCATAGTCGAGTCGAGAGTTGATGATTGTTCCTACCACTATGGCTTTGTCCTTTTCTGGAATGAAGGGGATGAGTCTACGTAGCAGGCGTAGAAGATGGTAGGATCCGCTGACTACTGATCCTATTTGTGCATCCATTGACATTTCTGAATCGAAAGTGACTCAGAGACTTTTGGCTTTTAAGCTTAGGGGGATGGTCTGTCCAAGGATGGTGGGCGGAGTCCATGGTGTTGTAGAATTAGTTTTCCTGTTTGCATTTAGGAGAAGGAGTTCTGTTTTGGTTCCGTTAAGTTTGAGGGAGTTAGTGGACATTCAGTCGTCTATTGATGCGAGGCATTTTTCCAATTCCTGATATTGGTCTTTTTGTCCGGGGATCCGAAGGTAGAGTTGAGTATCATCTGCGTATGAGTGGAAGCATAGGTCAGATTTTCTGATGATTTTAGGAAGTGGACGGATGTAAATGTTAAAGAGCACAGGTGATAAAGGTGATCCTTGAGGGACTCCATAGGAGACTGCGCGAGATTCACTGGTGAAGGCTCCAAGTTTCACTGTCTGTGACCGATTTCTTAAGAAGGAAGTGAACCATAGTAAGTCTGAGTCTGTGACTCCTGCTACTTCTTTGAGGCGGGTGAGTAAAGTGCTGTGATCCAGTGTGTCAAACGCTGCACTAAAGTCCAGGAGTACCAAGAGACATGAGTCATTTTTGGAAATGACTTAACTGAATACCAGAAGTGTATTTATAGATGTAGATAATATGTGAGATGTGATGACGGTAGAGTGTATTCCTTGCTTCTCCTAAAGATAAATAAAGATTTAAATTTGAAAAAAAAAAAAAAATTGCTTTGGTCAACAATAGATCTATAGAGATCTTCAGTGAAAAACAGCGAATAAAAATCAAGTGACGTAAAATCAACTGTTTCCATCTGAATTCCGGGTTGGCCAGTGAATGGGGGAAGTATGGGTGCTGCAGAAGTGGTGGGTTCCCAATTATGATTGGCTATGCAGCACAAAGGGCTCTAAGGGCTTGACGAGCCTGTCTTTGTCTTCTTCTTGGTGGCAGTGGGACACTACTCGTGCTTGCCACCTCGCCAGCTTGAACTGCACTTATGGGACTCGCCACGTCACCAAGTTACTGCAGCGCTGGATGTATGACCAGGATGTACTAGGCCGCTGGTGCTTGAAAGTTCACCAGAAGGAATAGAGGTGCTAGTACTGTACTGGCTCTCTGCTCCATACGAGGGACATGTGGTTCTTGCACCTCAACGACAGCAGAAGAAGATCGGGGTCTGGTACGTCTGACTTTGGCAGGGACCACAACTCTGTTGTCAGAGCTATCTGTCAGGATGCCCGCTGCTGTCTACAGGTTCGTATTCTGAGCCTGAATCTGACAGATGAGTGACTTCCACTTCACTATCTGTCATGCTCAGAAATGTGTAGGCCCTCTTCACTACTGTACCTTCAATTTGACATTTTGGACTCTAAACTTACTGGTACAGTAGTGAGACAGGTAAAAAAGCACCTGACTGTCAGTGACTGATTCAAGCGCTATCAAAAAAACTGTTAGCGTTCGCAGGGATCAGGCCCGACTCTGTGAACACTGCAGTTATGTGTTTTGTAAGTGACAGTGATCGATTGATACTGCACTTGGGTGGGCTGGGCGGAGGGCCTAAACGCAGGTGCTAGCAGGTATCTGGGCTGATCCCGCTAACTCTGCGTTTTTGGGAACCCTAAACTGCTAGGGACGCTTATATAGATCTGATCAGATGAGATATTGATCTGTTCAGACACTATACTACTAAGGGAGGCGTATGGTGCGCGCGTGGATATTAGCGCTACTGGCACTGATCTGACGCTGCCTGGGGCGACGCAGACCCTATCTGATGCTAAAACCTAACTTTGATCACCTGCCGGGTGATCAGGGGGTTAAACCTTTATTGGGTAAAATACGGCCGGTGCCCTGGCACTATAAAAAAAGCTAGTTAAACTGCATTACCCGTGACACTTATACGGTGATCACAGGTGACAGGGGGTAATGAAGAGGTTAAACCTTTATTGGGGGGTTGGGGAGGTCCCTAGACCTATCTGGGCATAATACTAATTACCCTAACACTGATTAGTGTCACTAATGACACCAGTACAGCGATCAAAAAAAATCTGAACGCTGCACTGGGTGACACAATGACAGGTGGTGAAGAGGTTAACTGGGGGGGTGATGGGGGGGGGGGTGAATTGTGTGCCTAGTGTTGTGCAACTTCCCCTGTCAGTGTTTACGGTTACAGGACAGGGGAAGGATCTCATTGGTCAGGACCGATCACCAGGTCCAGGGCCTGGGCCTGGGGATTGATCAGTTCCTGATCGATTCCGATTCTAGCGGCTGGCGGGGGGGCACGTGTGTGCGCCCCCCCCGCCGGCCGGCCGACGTAACATGATGGTGATTCACCTGCCTGTGCCATTCTGCCACAGTACAACTGTGGCGGGTGGTCGGCAAGCGGTTCTCTCTCAAACATTAAAATGTTTAAAAAAAATACCAACACAATGTCAGCCTACTTTTGTATGCTTTATTGGAAGCTTGTCCTTCCCCACCAACTGTTACTTGTTATTTGATTCTGCATGGTCGTTTCCATGCTTTATTTCTGTTATGCCAAGCCTGCTTTAAGCATGTATTTACCGCAATATTTCCTGTATTCTTGTACTGAATTCAAAAAAACGGCAACACCATCTTTATCTCACGGTCACCTGACTCAATATAATTGTTGACCAGTAGCTGTCAAAGGGATAAAATGTATAAATGTATCCTTAAGCCCCGTACACACGATCCAAAAATTGTACGGAAAATACTGCATTTGAATCGATCGTACGATAATCGGATCGTTAGTACAGAGCTTTCGAGAGCTGATCAGGACAGTTTATCCGATATTATTCTATCGGACATGCACAGAATTTTTTTCCGTACGATGCCAGATCGTACAATTTTCGTTTAATCAGTACAGCTATCGTTCGAAAATGCAATACAAATGCGTTACAACACATGACATCACTTCCGAATTTTTTTTCTGGCGTGCGGGAATTTTCGTGACTTTAGTAAACTCATCAGATTCGACTAGATTAGCATGCAATAAATAAACGGACGATCATTCGTCCGATAATCTCATCGTGTGTATGGGGCATTAGCAGTGGGTACCATGCTAAGGAGTATTTATATACAGATTGTGGGTGGGAAGGGCTTAATCCCTGTGTATGTAATATGTTCTGAAGTTGATTCCATGACTACTTATGCTCTTCTCCACATACTACAGCAAAACTCTCATTTGGCAAATACTGAAAAGCCTTAGAAAAAAAAATGATTATAACACTTTGGGTATTCGAATTATAATAACTGCTACCTACAAAATGTTATCCCAAAGAAAGAAGTCATAAAAGATTTCCTAAAGTATAAAGCTGCAAAATGATGTTAGAGTGTTGCCTTTATCACTTTTATCACCTTTATCACTTGGAAAACAGCTGGGGCTTAGTTACTTTAAGGGTCCTTTCACACGGGACGGATCCGTATTGATCCGCCTCGTGAAGATCCGCTGCTCAGCGGGGATTGCTCAGCTGATCCCCGCTGAGCCGGCGGATGACAGGGCGGTCCCTGCACACTGTGCAGGGAGCGCCCTGTCAGATCTCCGCTCTCCCCTATGGGGGATCGGATGAACACGGACCATCTGTCCGTGTTCATCCGATCCGCTCTGCAGACGGATGGAAAAATAGGGTTTTCCTCCGTCTGCAGAATCGGACAATAGCGGAGGCGGACGATATCGGGTGTCAACGGATGCTCATCCGCTGACACCCGCTATCCCATAGGAGTACATGTATGTCCGTTTTTCATCAGAAAATGGATGGATGAAAAATGGACATGCATGTGTGAAAGGGGCCTTAAAATGCCTATTGCTAGTAAAAAGTTTACTAAAATACTAATTTGGAAAGTTCTAATACTTATAATAAGCACCTCCATTGACTCCACACTTTACTTGTAAGCAAGTTGGAACGTGATAGCTAGGGAAAGGGTTAACTTATTTCCCAGGTATATGTTTTTGGCAGGCTTCTGATGGGTTCTGACCCCTTTCCCTGTGGATATAAATTAGGTGGGAGCTTTGCCCGGACAGAGTCCAGCCATATGGGAAAACACAAGGTGCCAGCTGCTATGTAACACAATCCTCCAGCACACCATCTGCCCGGATGGGCTTTGCTCGTCTCTTCCTTCAGCCACCTTTTACTTCTTCTGTCATCACTGGAGATCACCCGCAGAGAGGAGTCTGCCAACATGCCTGGGGCTGCTGACACCTGTAGTCCCACAACACACAGTCTACTGCATTGAAAGGAAAGACAGTCAGCAAAGAGTGGGAGAGTGCTTCTATCCTGATTACAACAAAGCTGCTATAATCCTGTGTCCTGGAGCCTTCCACATGTAAATTTTTTATTTTATTTTCTCCCACGGAGCACTAACCTATAGGATTATATAATCTTTTTTTGATTATTCACGGTGGACATTTTGTTTGTTTATTATCATTTTTTGTTCATTTTTAGTTATTATTCACATTTTTTGCACAGTGCAGCACTTTTTATGTTGAAAGTTTTAATAATTTAAACATACTTGGTGGTTAGGTTATACACATATATTATTCTCATTTTTTCTTTAGATGAGCAGGCTGATGGTTCTTAATGACATAAAAGTAAAATAACATAAAAATGTATCTCTGGCCAATACAGCAGAAATATTGGGTACATTTATTATATATATTTTCTAAGAGAAATGTTTTATATGAGAAATATTTGATAGCAACAGTCAGCGCAATCCTTTTATTTTCCATATACATTTTTTTGGCATCCTCCACATTCTGTGGGGTGAAGTTTCCAATTACCTGATTGCAGCAGACTTGGACATAAATGAATGGTCCCTCATTGCGCCTGTAGTCCACTAAACCTATACATATATTGCGCACATGTTTGATGTAATAAAAAAATGATCTTATGCCGAGTACATGGATACCAAACATGACATGCTTTAAAATTGCGCACAAACGCGCAGCGGCGACAAACCACATACATTTTTAAAAGCCTTTAAAAGCCTTTATAGGTTACCATTTTAGATTTACAGAGGATGTCTACTGCTAAAAATTACTGCCCTCGATCTGACCTTTGCGGTGATACCTCCAATGCATGGTGCAATTGCTGTTTACATATGGACACCAGACCGACGCTTGCGTTTGCCTTTGCGCGTGAGCACGGGGGGACAGGGGGGCTTTTTTTATTATTATTATTTATTTTGCTTTTTTTTATTATATTTTTAAACTGTTCCTTTCTTTTTTTTTATCATTGTTATTGTTATCTCAGGGAATGTAAATATCCCCTATGATTGCAATAGGTAGTGACAGGTACTCTTTTTTTTAAAAATTGGGGTCTATTAGACCCTAGATCTCTCCTCTGCCCTCAAAGCATCTGATCACACCAAGATCGTGTGATAAAATGCTTTGCCAATTTCCCAATGGTGCTGTTTATATCCGGCAAAACGGAAGTCACAAAATGCTCGTAGCTTCCGTTTTTTTAGGCCATAGAGATGATTGGAGCCGTTCTCGTCTCTGATCAGCTCTATGGTCATCTGGCGGAACCACCGGCTGCATTCTCGGGTTCCCTGTTAGGACAGGAGAGCCTGAGAACCATGGAAGGTGGAGGGGGGGGACGTTCCCTCCCACCGCTTATAAAAGCAGTCTAGAGGCTAATTAGCCGCTAGGATTGCTTTTAAATGAAAGCCGACCGCTGGCTGAAAAGAATGATGCCAAGATGATACCTAAACCTGCAGGCATCATTCTGGTATATACCATTCAAAGTCCAGCAACATACCAGTATGGTGCTGGTCCTTGTTGGGCATACATTGTAATGTTCTTTTTTCATGCAGCCTGTGGGCTGAACAAAAAAAAGAGACTGATTGGTGGGTATGCCCACCATTAGAATACTGCCCTTCATCCACCCACTTCTAATGATGGGCATACATGCACCATTTCCTTTTAACTGTGGTAGTGAAATCCCCTCCTACAGCGTTGGAGTCGCTGATTTACATATCGTGGAAGCAAACGCTGTTGCTGTCAAGAGGTATAAATCAGTGCTGCAGCTGAATAGTGTACCTGCTAAGCAAATGATGGTTAACAATAAAACAAAGTAACATTACAGTATAACAGTAAGACTTACCATACCTGCAAAGCAAATACAATAAAAACATATTGCTCCTCCACCCATGCCCCCATGCTTCAGCATATATGCTCTTTTTCTTAACTGTGGTGGTGAAATCACCTCCGACATCGCTGGAGTCACGGCTTTATGTATCGTGGGAGCAAACGCTGTTGCTGTCAAGGTAAATAAACCCGTGCTGCTGCTGAATGGCGTACCTGCTAAGCAAATGATGGTTAACAATAAAACAAATATTACAGTATAAAATACCCTACTTGCAAAGCAAATAAACATAGTAAAAATAAAACAGAGATAATAATAAAACGATAGATATAGAACAATAGTGAGTGAACGGTAGAGCGAACAGTAGGGAGTGAACATAAGAGAGAGAACAACAGAGTGAGAGGAGAAAAATACAACCACAACTATTTTGGGCTTTTAAAATTTTTTTGTGTTTTTGTGTGTGTTTTTTTTTCTTCACTTTTTTCACTTTTATAAAAACTAAAAAAACTATAAACTAAACGTTGCAGATTAGGGTCTCTCAAAATGTGATGGCCATCACATTTTTCGAGACCCCGAGACCCTGTGTACGTGTGCCTATGACTGTGTGATGCTGTACCCTATGCTAATACTCAACTAGTGTGTGATAGCGTTCCAAACAGTCACGATGCAAAGACCAGGTTGGTCAGGACAGGAGGGACAATAAAAGCGGGTGTCACTCCTAAATCCATGCTTTCTACAGACACGACATCTTCTTTGGGGGTTTCTTTGGGTAGGGGTTCCAGAGAGGACATGTGGAAAATGCCTCTCATACAGCCGGCTTACTGCATTTGGAAGTTGGGCCAGAGCACCGTCTGGAAACATAAGGGCTCTGATGATCTCTTCCTGGAATTTAAGGAAGGATCCAGTTTGTCCTGAAGCTTTATAGAGCACAAAAGCATTCAGCAAAGCCATAGAATGTAGTAAAGCATTCCTGCGCTACCGTGGAAAGGGGAGGGGGGAAGGGGAGGTAGGTGGAGGGGCTGAATGTGGGGGGACTGCTGCAAGCACCCGGTGTAGGTCAAACCGTACCTACCAAGCAAGGTATGTAAAAGTGGGGGTGAAGACGAAAAACTCCTTCTGTTAAACAATAGCAGAGACAATGATGGTGAACAGTAGTCTGGTAGATCAAATAGATTCTATAAGCAGAGTAAAGTACCTCCCTTACTCTATGAGGTGAGGAGTATCTTGCAACTAGTATAAGCACTAGTAGATAGAAATTGGATATTATTAAGTGCGAGAGTGTTAAATTAACTAATAGCACCTAAATAAATGACTTATAAAAACACTAAAAGCAGATACATAAATAAGATCAAATATGCATATATAAAATCGTATCAGTGAACATATGGTTAAAACAATATAAATAGAAGTCCAAAGTGCAAAAAGGAGTGTTAAAAATATATTAATATCCTGCTAGTGCAGGTGTGCACAGCATAAAACAACTAAGTGATACGGTGCAAGGTAAACGAAAATTGTAATCACACTTCTGGAATGTGTGATATAAGGTGAACAGAGATACGTGCAAATATTGCAATGGGGTAAACGACTGAACAATAGGTATACAGTGAAAAAATTAAAACATAAACGAAAGTGCAAAGTAATGCAGAACCAGATGGAACTAGTCTGCGTGACTAGAAAAAATACGAAATAATATTGGCAGCAAAAAACTACCATAAAATAGCAAAGTGCAAATGCAAAGTGCATGGAGATGTCCTATGAGCAGTATATGAGGTATATAACGTAGTAAACACAATGACATGAACTATGTAAATATAGTCATAAAAGACTATGCTGCATGCAAAAAAGTCTGTGGTAACTAATAGAAATCCATGGTGAAAAAAACTTCAACAGTTTATGATGTGATTATTTCTTCCTGGTGGGAAAAGTGGGCATAGAAGTGTGACCCCTGGGCTGGGAATGGTATCCGTGCAGTGAAGTGTCCTAAACGGTGGAGGTCAGTCCTCTTCGTGTTGAATACACTACAATAAGTAATGGACCCTTACCTTGCGGTAAAGGGTTAACCGCATATGTGATAATGGAGTGGGGTCTATTTCTTTCTCCCTCTATCCCGATTGTCTGCCTGGGTGGGTATCCTTGTCCCTGGTTTCCGGTATATATAGCCTTTTTTCTTGTTCCAGGTGTATATATCCTTGTTTCTCCTGGCAGATGCCGGAATGATATGTAAAAGATGAGGGGGGAGCCGTATAGTGTAGTATGGTTTTTAAAATCTTGGTAAACAGTTTATTAAAGAGCTGATAACAATAATACTCACAAACAAAATACAAAGTGGTGCTTATCTTAGACGAGCGCCAAGCTCGTTTCCTGTGTCTGTATGAATGCCTCTCCTTGTCCCTACACGTGGCGTCACGTGACTTCATCAGGGGATACGTATCTCTGTTCACCTTATATCACACATTCCAGAAGTGTGATTACAATTTTCGTTTACCTTGCACCGTATCACTTAGTTGTTTTATGCTGTGCACACATGCACTAGCAGGATATTAATATATTTTTAACACACCATATGTTCACTGATACGATTTTATATATGCATATTTGATCTTATTTATGTACCTGCTTTTAGTGTTTTTATAATTCATTTATTTAGGTGCTATTAGTTAATTTAACACTCTCGCACTTATTATATATCCAATTTCTATCTACTAGTGCTTATACTAGTTGCAAGATACTCCTCACCTCATAGAGTAAGGGAGGTACTTTACTCTGCTTATAGAATCTATTTGATCTACCAGACTACTGTTCACCATCATTGTCTCTGCTATTGTTTAACATAAGGAGTTTTTCGTCTTTACCCTGATACTGCCATCTTGTGGTAGATTAGGCCATCTCCCTGGGGAACAGCGCAGCATCACCCCCACTTTTACATTCAGCAAAGCCAATTGAAATAAATAAACAGACACTTTTTTGTACCAGCGTCTGGCCTTATGGGCAATTAGGTATGGTGCCAACAACTGGTCGTTGAGGTCCATCCCTCCCATATTAAGGTTATATTCGTGGACACAGAGGGGTTTCTCCACAACGCCAGTCGCCATAAGAATTTGGACCATCGTGTCTGCGTGAAGGGAGGACAGAATGAAAACATTCTTATTATCCCTCCACTTCACAGCGAGCAAATTATTACATCTCAAGCAGGCTCTCTCCCCAGCCTAAGACGGGAATCTACAAGTCGCTGGCTAAGCCCCGGCGAATAGATCGCACAGTGCCACTTGTGCCAATTTGATGATCAAAGAAGTGAATAAAAAGTGGCACGCTTGTGTAATAATTGTCAACGTACAAGTGGCACCCCTTTCCGAATAAGGGTGACACCAAGTCACCACAATCTTACTAGCGCTCCCTATGTAGTCAGGGCAGTTCTCCGTCTCTACTTAACTATCTGTTCCCTCGTAAACCATAAAACTATATGTATAGCCTGTGGCCCTGTCACAGAGCTTATACATCTTGACCCCGTATCTGGCACGCTTGCTCAGAACATACTGTTTGAATGGACAGAAAACTTAATCAGGGACTCATCAACGTAGACAACTTGATGCAAGGCTGCAAAACGTTGGTTGAAGTGGTTTACGAGGGGCCGAATTTTGTAGAGCCGATGAAATTCAGGGTCACCCCGGGTTGAATAATTATATATATATTAATACGTGAGTCCAGGATAAAAGTGTATATATATTATATTATAAATAAAAAATAAACGATCCTGTGCAATCAGATGTCCATATATGGTGCACAGATTCTAAACAATCTCAGGTGAGGTGGTGGATATGTATTTGGGTAGTTTTAGAGAAAAAAAAAAAAAAAATGCTCTTAACATGAGGTGTCCTGGGCTGTTTCCCCAAACCTTGAAAGGTGAAAATACAACCTTAATGGGCTCCTCCGGATCTGTTCCTTGACAGGTCGCTAGCTCTCTCAGGCGGCATGTGATGCAATAACAGATAGATGCAATCCATTGTGTGTATCACAAACCGTTTAATAGGTATAAGCAAAGATAACCTACAGTGACATGCAGCGGTGGATGAAAAAAACCACACTGTATGGGTCACCGGCGAGATCCCACACAGCTAAACGTCACCAGGTCTGCTCTCCTTACGCGTTTACATCACGCACACGGACTATAAAATATTATATATATATATACCACACTTATACAACTTATATCCTGGACTCACGTTATTATATATATATATATTATTTCAACACAGGTTTATTTGTGCTGTTGTTTTTAACACACAGGTGCATTTATTCCGGTTTGCTTTGTCCATTATTAATAATATTTTTTATCGATTGTGGCTTTATGCATTGTTATATCGCCAAGTATATTTATTGCCACCCTTACTTTGCACTATTTTTATTTTTCTTGGACACAAGGGTTATTATTTTTATTGTTTGATTCACCCCTGAGTTGTCTGTTATAGTTATTTATTATTTGATTGCTATACTATATTATTCCATTAATCTTTGGACGCTGTGTCTGGAGCCACCTTGGCTGGATGCTCCCCCTTGGAGTGGTTTGAGTGTATCAGCGCCACATTTTTATTGATTATCTATTTAATTTATCTCTTGTTATTTTATTACCATTTTCTACGTTGTATGCTGGCGCCCCCATTTTATATATTTATTCTTTTTATTCCCATGTACTGACGGATGGTGTGAAACCCTGATGGTTGCTGCGGCATGGTGCTGCGGCATTGGTTGTTATTGTTGTGTAGCCGCTTCATCTCCTCGCTCTTCCTCCCCCACCCCTTTTTTGGTTTGCGCAGTTGCCCCCTCTGGCTTCTCCTGGGTGCACAGACTCTTCAGGTAAACCCAAGATTTCAATCAGGTCCGGGCTGGCTGGGCCATTCCAAATACTTTAATATTTGGGTGAGCCCATTCCTTTCTTGGTGTTTGGATGGCTTGAAAGTATGAAAAGTGTTTCTTGTTCAGGTAGCAGAAGCCTGAGGGTAAAGTGCACATAGAAAACTGGTAGAACCCATTCATAATGTCCCTCAGTACCTTGACTGAGGCCGCAATGCTCCAGCTGAAGTAAAAAAAAAAACCCAAGCATGATTGCTGCCACACCATGCTTCACGTGGGTTGTTTACGTGATGTGCAGCGTCTGAAATTCAGGGTCACCCCGAGGATGACAGAGTTCATTATCGTTGAAATGCATGAACCGCAAGATCTGCTCGTATCGTGTCCTGGTCATGGAGGCAGAGAACACGGGCGTATGGTGAATTGGGTCAGTGGACCAATATGATCGCAACTCACTCTTTTTAGTTACGCCCATGAGGAGGGATAGGCCCAGGAAGGTCTTAAATTCTGAGAGTGTAATAGGTCTCCAATCTCTGGCAATGGTCAGTTAGGGATTAGCGGCGATGAATTGACCAGCATATAAATTGCTTTGGTCAACAATAGATCTATAGAGATCTTCAGTGAAAAACAGCGAATAAAAATCAACTGACGTAAAATCAACTGTTTCCATCTGAATTCCGGGTTGGCCAGTCAATGGGGGAAGTACGGGTGCTGCAGAAGTGGTGGGTTCCCAATTATGATTGGCGAATGCAGCACAAAGGGCTCTAAGGGCTTGACGAGCCTGTCTTTGTCTTCTTCTTGGTGGCAGTGGGACACTACTCGTGCTTGCCACCTCGCCAGCTTGAACTGCACTTATGATACTCGCCACGTCACCAAGTTACTGCATTGCTGGATGTATGACCAGGATGTACTGGGCCGCTGGTGCTTGAAAGTTCACCAGAAGGAATAGAGATGCTAGTACTGTACTGGCTCTCTGCTCCATACAAGGGACCTGTGGTTCTTGCACCTCAACGACAGCAGAAGAAGATTGGGGTCGGGTACGTCTGACTTTGGCAGGGACCACAACTCTGTTGTCAGAGCTATCTGTCAGGGTGACGCTGCTGTCTACAGGTTCGTATTCTGAGCCTGCATCTGACAGATGAGTGACTTCCACTTCACTATCTGTCATGCTCAGAAATGTGTAGGCCTCTTCACTACTGTACCTTCGATTTGACATTTTGGACTTTAAACTTACTGGTACAGTAGTGAGACAGGTAAAAAAGCACCTGACTGTCAGCGACTGATTCAAGCGCTATCAAAAAAACTGTTAGCGTTCGCAGGTATCAGGCCTGACTCTGTGAACACTGCAGTTATGTGTTTTGTAAGTGACAGTGATCGATTGATACTGCACTTGGGTGGGCTGGGCGGAGGGCCTAAACGCAGGTGCTAGCAGGTATCTGGGCTGATCCCGCTAACTCTGCATTTTTGGGAACCCTAAACTGCTGGGGACGCTTATATAGATCTGATCAGATGAGATATTGATCGGTTCAGACACTATACTACTAAGGGAGGCATATGGTGCGCGCGTGGATATTAGCGCTACTGGCACTGATCTGACGCTGCCTGGGGCGACGCAGACCCTATCTGATGCTAAAACCTAACTTTGATCACCCGCCGGGTGATCAGGGGGTCAAACCTTTATTGGGTAAAATACGGCCGGTGCCCTGTCGCTATAAAAAAAGCTAGTTAAACTGCATTACCCGTGACACTTATACGGTGATCACAGGTGACAGGGGGTAATGAAGAGGTTAAACCTTTATTGGGGGGGTTGGGGGGTTGGGGAGGTCCCTAGACCTATCTGGGCATAATACTAATTACCCTAACACTGATTAGTGTCACTAATGACACCAGTACAGCGATCAAAAAAAAATCTGAACGCTGCACTGGGTGACACAATGACAGGTGGTGAAGAGGTTAACTGGGGGGGTGATAGGGGGGATGAATTGTGTGCCTAGTGTTGTGCAACTTCCCCTGTCAGTGTTTACAGTTACTCGACAGGGGAAGGATCTCATTGGTCAGGACCGATCACCAGGTCCAGGGCCTAGGCCTGGGGATTGATCAGTTCCTGATCGATTCCGATTCTAGCGGCTGGCGGGGGGGCACGTGTGTGCGTCCCCCGCCGGCCGGCCGACGTAACATGATGGTGATTCACCTGCCTGTGCCATTCTGCCACAGTACAACTGTGGCGGGTGGTCGGCAAGCGGTTCTCTCTCAAACATTAAAATGTTTAAAAAAAATACCAACACAATGTCAGCCTACTTTTGTATGCTTTATTGGAAGCTTGTCCTTCCCCACCAATTGTTACTTGTTATTTGATTGTGCATGGTCGTTTCCATGCTTTATTTCTGTTATGCCAAACCTGCTTTAAGCATGTATTTACCACAATATTTCCTGTATTCTTGTACTGAATTCAAATTTTTCCCAATAAAATATTTGAACCGGAAAAAAACGCCAACACCATCTTTATCTCACGGTCACCTGACTCAATATAATTGTTGACCAATAGCTGTCAAAGGGATAAAAGGTATTAACCACTTCAGCCCCGGACCAATTTGCAGCCAAAGGACCAGGCCCCTTTTTGCGATTCGGCACTGCGTCGCTTTAACTGACAATTGCGCGGTCGTGCGACGTGGCTCCCAAACAAAATTGGCGTCCTTTTTTTCCCACAAATAGAGCTTTCTTTCGGTGGTATTTGATCGCCCCTGCGGTTTTTATTTTTTGCGCTATAAACAAAAATAGAGCGACAATTTTGAAAAAAATGCAATATTTTTTACTTTTTGCTATAATAAATATCCCCAAAAAATATATAAAAAAACATTTTTTTTCCTCAGTTTAGGCCGATACGTATTCTTCTACATATTTTTGGTAAAAAAAATCGCAATTAGCGATTATTGATTAGTTTGCGCAAAAGTTATATCGTTTACAAAATAGGGGATAGTTTTATAGCATTTTTATTAATATTTTTTTTTTTTATTAGTAATGGCGGCGATCAGCGATTTTTTTTTGTGACTGCGACATTATGGCGGACACATCGGACATTTTTGACACATTTTTTGGGACATTTGTCATTTTATACAGAAATCAATGCTATTTAAATAGCACTGATTCCTATGTAAATGACAGTTGTAGTGAAGGGGTTAACCACTAGGGGGCGGGGAGGAGTCAGTGTGACGTGTTGTGTTTTTTTTACAGTAGGGGGGCGTGGCTGTACGTCTGACGTCATTGATCGGCGTTCCCGATGACAGGGAACCACCGATCACTGACAGTCAGTGTAGGAAGCGCGGGGAGAGGTTTGTTTACACAAACCTCTCCCCGTTCTTCAGCTCCGTAACCCGATCGCGGGATACCAGCGGCGATCGGGTCCGCTGGTCCCGCGGCCGTGGTCACGGAGCTCCTGGCGGCGCGCGCGCGCGCGCCCCCCGGGCAGGCAAATTAAAGGGGACGTACAGGTACGTGCTTTTGCCTGCCCGTGCCATTCTGTTGACGTATATCTACATGAGGCGGTCGGGAAGCGGTTAATGTATCCTTAAGCCCCGTACACACGATCCGAAAATCGTATGTAAAATACTGCATTCGAACCGATCGTACGATAATCGGATCGTTAGTACAGAGCTTTCGAGAGCCGATCAGGACAGTTTATCCGATATTATTCTATCGGACATGCACGGAAATTTTTTCCGTACGATGCCAGATCGTACAATTTTCGCTTAATCAGTACAGCTATCGTTCGAAAATGCAATACAAATGCATTACAACACATGACATCACTTCCGAATTTTTTTTCTGCCGTGCGGGAATTTTCGTGACTTTAGTAAACTCATCAAGTAAACTCATTCGACTAAATTAGCATGCAATAAAAAACGGACGATCATTCGTCCGATAATCTCATCGTGTGTATGGGGCATTAGCAGTGGGTAAGGAGTATTTATATACAGATTGTGGGTGGGAAGGGCTTAATCCCTGTGTATGTAATATGTTCTGAAGTTGATTCCATGACTACTTATGCTCTTCTCCACATACTACAGCAAAACTCTCATTTGGCAAATACTGAAAAGCCTTAGAAAAAAAAAATTATTATAACACTTTGGGTATTCGAATTATAATAACTGCTACCTACAAAATGTTATCCCAAAGAAAGAAGTCATAAAAGATTTCCTAAAGTATAAAGCTGCAAAATGATGTTAGAGTGTTGCCTTTATCACTTTTATCACCTTTATCACTTGGAAAACAGCTGGGGCTTAGTTACTTTGAGGGTCCTTTCACACGGGACGGATCCGTATTGATCCGCCACGTGAAGATCCACGGCTTAGCGGGGATTGCTCAGCTGATCTCCGCTGAGCCGGCGGATGACAATTTGCAGGGAGCGCCCTGTCAGATCTCCGCTCTCCCCTATGGGGGATCAGATGAACACGGACCGTCAGTCCGTGTTCATCCGATCCGCTCTGCAGACGGATGGAAAAATAGGGTTTACCTCCGTCTGCAGAATCGGACAATAGCGGAGGCGGATGATATCGGGTGTCAGCGGATGCTCATCCGCTGACACCTGCTATCCCATAGGGGTACATGTATGTCCGTTTTTCATCAGAAAACGGATGGATGAAAAACGGACATACGGTCCGCACGTGTGAAAGGGGCCTTAAAATGCCTATTGCTAGTAAAAAGTTTACTAAAATACTAATTTGGAAAGTTCTAATACTTATAATTAGCACCTCCATTGACTCCACACTTTACTTGTAAGCAAGTTGGAACGTGCTAGCTAGGGAAAGGGTTAACTTATTTCCCAGGTATATGTTTTTGGCAGGCTTCTGATGGGTTCTGACCCCTTTTCCTGTGGATATAAATTAGTTGGGAGCTTTGCCCGGACAGAGTCCAGCCATATGGGAAAACACAAGGTGCCAGCTGCTATGTAGCACATTCCTCCAGCACACCATCTGCCCGGATGGGCTCTGCTCATCTCTTCCTTCAGCCACCTTTTACTTCTTCTGTCATCACTGGAGATCACCCGCAGAGAGGAGTCTGCCAACATGCCTGGGGCTGCTGACACCTGTAGTCCCACAACACACAGCGTACTGCATTGAAAGGAAAGACAGCCAGCAAAGAGTGGGAGAGTGCTTCTATCCTGATTACAGCAAAGCTGCTATAATCCTGTGTCCTGGAGCCTTCCACATGTATGAGGATTGCTGGGACTTTTAGTCTGCCTGAAGACACCAGCATGGACTCTACCTGCAGTTATGCCAAGCAGCACACAAGTCTGAGTTAGGAATTAGGGAGCCTGTCGATAGCATGTACCTGTACAGATGGGACAGCCTTTTATAGAGAGGGAGATGTTGTCGGTACTCCTGTAGTGGTCTGTCTCCCATAGCAATGGGAGCGGATCGGCACAGCTAAGGTCACCATCCTGTACAGAGGTACAGAAGTTCAAGAAAGAGTTAAGTGAGTGGACATAAGCTCGACATGTCCTCCTAAATGAACTCTACAGTGAGAGGTGTACATTTACATAGGGACCCGAGAGTTAACTGGAGAACAGTTACAGTGCAAGTGTACACGGTGTACGTTCATGTCTGAGAGTGGGAGGTCAAGTATTCCCTCACAACGGCCTCAGACTAGTCCCAGGGCATTGATGGAAATGGCACAGAGTAAAAGTACAAGTGATGATGGTGATGCTTAAAGCGGAGTTCCACCCTAAAGTGGAACTTCCGCTTATCGGATTCCTCCCCCCCTTCGGTGCCACAATTGGCACCTTTCAGGGGGGAGGGGGGTGCAGATACTTCCGTGACGAATTATCCGGACTGCCCCGCCCCTATCCGGAGATGTCCTGTTGTGTCTTGGGAAACACAGTTCCCAGGACACAACGGGGACCAATAGAGACGTGCAGAGCGACTCGCGCATGCGCAGTAGGGAACCGGGCAGTGAAGACGTTGCGTCTTAACTTCCTGATTCCCTGACAGAGGATGGCGGCGGGGCAGCTGAGAGACGAGCGGTCGCTCGTCACATTCTGCCGACACCGCTGGAACCTGGAACAGGTAAGTGTCCATTTATTAAAAGTCAGCAGCTGCAGTATTTGTAGCTGCTGACTTTTAATATTTTTGATGTGGGTGGAGCCCAAAGGTACCTCATGTGTGAGAAGAGTGATCCTGTTACAGGTGCCTAGCATAGCCCAGCAGAACCCACACCAGGGGGAAGTCCTTTAATGTGACCCACACTTGGCACCCAACGAGTTAATGGGGAACATGAAGGAAGGTCCGCCATCTCCCACCTACCCCTCCCTTACATACTCTTTTGCAGAGCTAAAGAAGCTATTGGAATCTTCGCTACATATGACATTTTCAGGTAATCTGGAAGCCTTTGTCTCCCTGCTGCCCAATGTAGCTACCCCCTGGTTGCTATCTCATTAGGGTGTCTCTTAGATATGCAGTGACACCCTAGTGATGTAGCTGGAAAAGGGAAAGAGTCACAGCAGGGAGATGCAGTCATCTGACACACCCAAAAGTAATGGATACAAATTTTGGAGTCAACAAAGATGCTAATGGCATTAGAAGTGTAGTTTTCAAAGCAGAAAAACAGAGACAGCCCAAAAAAAACACACATTTTAACATGCCTGCTATGCAGCTCAAAAATCTCATATACGTGTTTGACTTGTCATTTAGCTATTCTGTTTTGTGACAGATATCCTTTCATTCAAACCCCTTATTCTTGTTGAAATTATTGAGGTACCTCCAGGGCTCAAGTCCTGCGGGAATGCATGGGAACGGAGTTCCTGTACTTTTTCCACAACAGGAACTCAGTTCCCGTTAGCAGCCGTGTCCTGCAAGACTTTGAAGTATGCAAGCTGTGTAGCAGGTAGATCAGGTCCCTGCTACTAAGAAATTGTATTTAGTCAGACCTCTCGTGATGCGCTCCTCCCCGCCAGCCCCTCCTGATTTTCTGTCTCCTCATCCCCCCCCCCCAGTCTCCTGCATACTTGCTGTGTGTGTCCCGCTGAATCCCCCCTCCTCTATCTTCAGTGCCATATGTTGAGCGAACCCAGAGGAGGAGCACAGCTATTCTGCTCACAGGACATGCAGGGAGAGAGGTGAGCTGAGGGAGGAACATCAGTTTGGGGTGGTAAGCTGAGCACAATACCTGGCAAAGTTTAATGCCAGGTGGGAAGTTTATGTAGAAATATGTGAAGGGTTGGAATAGCAGCGAGTGTGTGTTTGAGCCCTGCAGAGTTTGCAGCCCCCCCAAGCTAACATACATCTCCTAAGCAGGAACACATCACTATCTCCCCAAGCATTCTGTCTAGATAATGTGCAGTTAATTCATGACCTTTCCGTTTAACCCTGTGTTATCCAAACTCTGTTCAATGAAAAGTGTAAACTCACCACATAAACACTCTATATACAAAATAAAATTCCCCAATAAAGATCAGAACATGATGTTCACATTTGCATGGAAGCACAATTGAATGAATGCTGATTATTCAGAGAATTACCGTATTTATGTTTATTGAGGATTGTTTTTTTTTATGTACTAACAGTTAAGCTTCATACACACAAATGGATGGAAAATTGGATGAAAAATACCACTTTTGAAGCATTCGTGCATATGAGCGTATCATTTTTTTTTTTTTTTTGTGTGCGAGTGGATCTTGGGTGGAAGTTCCCACACTTTTTTCTCCAGGACTTGACCCCTGGGTACCCCTGTGTGGCAATCTCCTTCTTTGGTTGCACTGACGTTCAGAGTTGCAAAAATCAAACTTGACGGACATGGATTCAGATTTGTGGAATCCACTGTGCTAAGTGTTTCCATGAAGTGTAATGGCAAATAACTCTTGTTTTATTTGGACCAAGCCCATTTTCATCTTTATACATGACTTTTATTTACATACAAATCAATAGACCTTATCTAAAGTTCTGCTGAAAGACACCTGCTGAAATCATTACATTTAGCCAAGAGCGAGAAATTATTCATTAGATACATGCTAATGCCATGTATGTTTATTCATTGATAGTGTTATAATTACAGGTTACACACAATAAACAATGTTTTTTAATTATGATTTATTAGAGGCTTAAGATATTTTGTTCTTTATTAATTACAATAGAACAGCAATCAATATCAAGTGCACAAAAAGACACTTTGAAATATGACTATCAACTGTTTTTGGAGAGTGAATTTCAAACTTTTTTGCTTTAACAATCAAGCTTGATCTCAGTCCATTCTGCCTTCTATCCCTCCCATTTGCTCAGTGATTCCACTTCTCACAGTTATTTTAAATGGGCTGGTAAGTATACCTTAAGGCTGAGTTCACACATATGCCAATTGGATGCAGCTTACACCGCATCCAATTTGCAGAACGTTTGAAAATATGTTCTTTTCAGTGGGTCTGGTTCACATATGTGCGTTGCATCCGCAGTCCACATTACACAAAAAACGTGTGCGTTTTCTAGGCAGTGAGGTGCGAATTGCAGGCACATAATCTTCAATGGGAATGCATCCGATTCGTAGATGTGTTCCGTTCTGAACAAGAATTCTCTCCCCCTCCTTACTACACCTCCCCCTCTCCCTGGTCAGCTGATCCGCAGCTACAACGGAGAGGAACCACTGAATGAATATTCTTTATCTTCACAGGGAAACCGGAGCTGCAATTCCCCACATGTGTGAACCCAGCCTTAAGCAGCATTTCTCAACATTTTTACTACAGAGGAACCCTCAAAATAATTTTTCAGGTCTCGGTGAATCCCTGTTAAAATGTGTTAATAAAGTATTCATGAGAAGAATGCCCCCTTTGTAGTGTTGACTTTGCTAAGTGGTGTTGGTCCCAGAATTATTTAGGCACCAGCAGACGGGAGGTTAATCAGCCACAGCTCAAGGAATCCCTGACAACCTCTGAAGGAATCCTAGTTGAGAATGGCTGGCTTAAAGTAACTCTGTCAGCAAGGAGCTGAAAAAAAAAACCCCAATAAAAACACAGAAAAACTGTTTTATGCACTGGAGTTTCAAAATGAGTACCAAAGCAGACAAAAACAGCTATGCAAACTTATCATAGAAATTTCTAATTTCTGAAGGTCCAATACACAGTGCAGTCAATCTGCTTTACTAGATGTTGCTTGACAGTTGGTTCATTGACAAACCTGTGCATGAATACCTTTATGGTTCTTTTGCCCCATACACACGGT
The DNA here is from genome assembly GCA_028564925.1 of Lithobates sylvaticus. Classification (NCBI taxonomy): domain Eukaryota; kingdom Metazoa; phylum Chordata; class Amphibia; order Anura; family Ranidae; genus Lithobates; species Lithobates sylvaticus. The sequence goes on from CM053031.1 coordinate 130,504,327, forward strand.
CAGATTTTCCTCTGAGCTTTTTTTCGCAAATTCCGACCGTGTGTAGGCTCCATCGGACATTTTCCATCGGAATTTCCCTCACACAAAATTTGAGATCTGGATCTCAAATTTTCCGACAACAAAATCCGTTGTCGGAAATTCCGATCGTGTGTACACAATTCCAACGCACAAAGTTCCACGCATGCTCAGAATCAAGCTGCAGAGCCGCACTGGCTACTGAACTTAATTTTTCTCGGCTCGTCGTACACGTTGTACGTCACTGCGTTCTTGACATTTGCAATTTCCGACCAACTTTGTCTGACCGTGTGTATGCAAGACAAGTTTGAGCCAACATCCGTCAGAAAAAATCCATGGATGTTGTTGTCGGAATGTCCGATCAATGTCTGATCGTGTGTACGGGGCATTAGTGTAGGCTGTAATGCATACATTTTGCATTAGTGTAGTTTTGTGTGGCAACGCTCCTTCTCCTGGCTGTTCCCCTAGCTTAAAGTGTATTTAGTTTTAAATAATAATGAATGGTTAAAATCTCTGTAAGGTATACATTTCCATTTGTGTCCCACTACTTTATAAAAAAAAGAAAAAAAAAATAACCTATAAGAAATGGCACACCTTTATTATTTGGTACACCTGAAAAATTTATTTAGCTGATTTAAACTGAAATTCCCTTACTCACTGTATTTTATATAAAACAGTAAAAAAAAGCAGAAGGAAATAAAAAGCTTTGATTATGCTAGCTGTCCCTCAAAAAACAACTCTCACTATACAGAATGGTGATGTCAGCATTCATTATCATGCTAAAATTTATTAAAGATGAAGATTATTTTTCATCAACAGAAATCCACACAGAATTTTTGCAGCTCATGTAATAAAGCTAGTGATTTCTGACTGTTGTACAGGCAACACTAATATTCTAATTTTATGAGCAATTCATTTTAGCAAAAAAGCTGTAAATATGTTTATGTCTGTACTGCCCTTCAGTAATGACAGCTTTGTCCCCTTCATGTAAAGACAGACATTTGGAATTCCCATCCACTTCTTCTTAGGATAATCTGTTAATGGCATGCTTAAATTCATGAGGTCTTAAAGGAAAACATCTTCTCTCTATAAAACTAAACTGAAAAATAACAAAAGTGCTAATAAAATATACAAAACATGGATAGATTAGTGGTTAACCTTCACACAAGTGTTTTCATGATAAAATAGCTTTAATATTATAAAGTCCAAGCTTAACAAGGAAGACCAGGTATCAGCATTCTCAGTGAACAAGAACTCCCTTACCACACTTATCAATGAATCTTACTATACTTAAAGATACACGTTGCTCTACATTTATAATATACTAATGTTACTGAAACAATGAGATAGAAGGTTTTGTGTAGCAGATGAATAATAGAGTTCCTTTAGCAGAGATCAGTGTTCATATATTGATAGCCCAGGGAACATAGGTACCAGGCTCATCTCTTGGAATCTGTAAGAAATCATAAGCACTTTTTATTTTATGTTATGTAACCACATTGCTTAGTATAAATACAAATACTGCAGGCAAGTTATCCATTAAATGGGATAGGGCTGACATTGAGTTACCGTAATTTACTAAAGCTGGGGAGAGCAAAATGTGGTGCAGCTCTGCATAGAAATCAGCCAGCTTCCAGTTTTTGTTTTGTTGTCAAAGTTTAATTGAACAAGCTGAAGTTAGAAGCTGATTGACTACCATGCACAGTTGCACCAGATTTTTCTCCAGTTTTAGTAAATCAACCCCATTATATTGGAAGTAAAATTATCATCATCCTATGGCTCATACACACGATCAGAAAATCGGACGAAAAATACCGCTTTCGACATGATCGTACGATAATTTAGTAAACTTCAGGTTCGATATACGACTAGCATGCAAAAAAAAAAACAGACGATCTGTCTGATTTTCAGATCGTGTGTACGGGGCATTACACTGCCTAACTGACTGTATAAACAGAATGTGGGTATTTAGAGATACTTGTTCATACTTACAGCTTTCTTTCTGATTACCCTGTATCTCACATATATTAGCTAATTTATACAAATATTGAATTTGGGAATGTCAAGCCTAGCCCTGCTAAATGCTTCCTCCTGTGCATCTAAATGTAACCATGATCTCAAGTCCTAACAGGCCAATAGAGAGATCAGGGGCTTTTACATTTCTAGCTTAAGCCCAGGATGCTTAATAAGAAATCTGAAGGAATAATCTATTTTGAATGCAAATAAAAATGTTTTTCTGTAACTGCTTAAAAAGTCAGCTGAAGTTAGGCTTTAATTATTTGGTCACCTGTATAAAGTCCATCTAAATCTAGTCTATTCAAAAGTGTCTGTTATTGCTCCTCTACAGATAGCCACCATAAGACAGGAAGGGTGCTACAGGCTGGTACACCACGTGAAAATAAAGAAAAAAATAAAAACAGAAAAAAAATGCAGCCTACAAATCTAATTATTAGTAATATATAAATTAGTTTTTCTTGGGTTTAGATACATTTTAACTTTAAAATGGTATTAAACCCCATTATGTTATCTGATGTCAAATGATCAAGCTTAGAGGTGCATGTGAAGCACCACTGTATCTGTTCTACACAGTTCAGCCATGGAAGTTCCTTGATAAAAAATACATAAATTATTTGACATAGAATTTCCAGTAGGGATTAAACCAGCAGATTTAAATATTATCAATAAACAAGTTAATCCTGATGTCCGAATTCTAGTTTTGGACTGATGTATATTTTGATATGTATGATATATTAAATATCAGGTGCATCTATAGTATGGTGCCATAATAAATCTGGTGAAAGACTTAGATAAAGTGATGATTTTGGTATTTTTGGGCTTTTTTTTGGGGGTACCTTTTCAGGTAAAAAGTGCATTCAAGGTAAAAATTAAAACAATTGGCCATTTCCTCCTGCCTAATGCATTAAAGCTAAAACCATGCTTTGGGGTTTTGGACTATAGAAGTGGTATAACTCCTGCAAGGTTTTAATTGCTGGCTGCGCCCTAATGGAACAGGTTTCCCATCTCAGTTTGTCCTTGTGACCATTGTTACTGGGACATGAAGTGAGGGGAAATATGAAGTTCTAGAGTTGTTATCTAAGCAACCCTGGAACTTCTGTGCTTCTTCTACTGGGAACACTCAAAGAGGATTAGTCCTTACTTTGAATGGAGATTCCCTCACTTCTTGTTGTGTCTCTAGGTCAAGAAGCAAAAGGAAATCTTCACGGAACAGAGAGAGTAAAAAACTGATGGGGGTTTTACATGTTTCCTAATCTATCACAAAATAAAAAAAGTATTTGCTGAGTGAAAATGAAGAGTCACTAAAATCCACGGAGGTCTAAATAAAAATATGGCGACCAAAATATGGTGACCATTACCTAGCAAAATAAATGTTAAACCTGTCATGTTTACATAGATTGCTTTCAATAGGTCATACCATGTTAGTGAATTTGTCACCACACGCCATTCTTATCTTTTCTGGGCTTGCAGGACTGTTTAAGGTAAAAAGTTCAGACATTCCTCTTTCTTTTCTGGCATACGTCAAAGCATCCTTTATGGCAAAATAAATAGAGGAGCCTAGGAAGAGAGCTGGCTCACCAACACCCTGTAGGACAAAACACAAACATACAGAATGGTCAAGATATCAGGTCGAAGGTGTGCTCCTATATCTACAGGTCACAAACAAAATGTCCAGTGCCAAGACAGGGTAAAGTTTCATCTCAGAGTTGAGTAACCCAATTTGAAGGTGTGGTGTGGAGGTATGGAGGAAGAACTACATGAGCAGAAGTCATCTGACATTTGTATTTAAGATTATACTGCTTTGTTGAATTTCAGAAAAATGAAAAATAATTAAACAAAAAGAAGAAATGAGAGGCAGCTGGTCATCCTCTTCCAATAATTTTCAGATCAAAAAAAAAAGCTTACAGATCAAAAAAAAAAAAAAAATTATTGATCCGATGCTTTCCAGCAAAGATCTCGGCTTTGTTTACATCAAGCGGCCCGAACGTGATGTCATAATGTCGCGCCCGGGCCTCCGACAGTTATAGAGATGACTCGTGACCATATGGAACCGGAAATCTCTATGTTCTTCATCTGGCAATGGCGGATTCTTTCTCCAGGTCCTCAATCCAGGTCCTCAATCGCACAGAAGAGCCCGGAGAAGCACCGGAGAGCGGGGGGGTATGTCCCCTCCCACCGCCTGGAAGTACGATCAAGTGGCTGAAGACTGAGGAGAAGAATAAATTCAATACCTTTGCCATCTCCCCTTCTTTTGTAACCAGATGTCCTTCCTCATTCTTTATGGGCCAATATGGTCTGTACTCCCTTTTTTTACTGTTTACATACTTAAAGAATTTCCTGGGACTTTTTTTGCTCTCCTCCTCTATGTGTTTTTTTTCTCAAATATACATTTTTATTAAGTACACACAGAGGGAGAAAACATTACAACATAGATGTAAATGTCATTGAATATTAAGTACAGTGAGTTTGGTAGCATTACATATGTCGCATCAATATCCTTCTAAGCTGTTCCCTACGTGGGAGTAGATGCCATCAATGCGTGTACTGTACTGTCTACTATCTATCAGCTTACTTTGGATTTCAGAGAGTGACAGGATCCTCCCCATGTCTTTTTCCTTAAAAACATTAGAATAGTAGATAGCAGAACAGTGCGAGAAGTGGAAAGGGGGAACCAAGATATTATGTCCCTAGGAGGGTTGTCCCCTCGTCGGAGTAAATAAAGATATTCCATAGACTCCAGGTCTTTGTGCATTTCTCATGTTTGTTTTGCACAGTGAGGATCAAGTCCTAAATTTTTTTTATATCTTTTTTATATCTTCCACCTATTCCACCTTTCTCAGCCAACATACAGTAGTCGGTGGACACTGCTGTTTCCAGTAGAGGGGTATAGACGCCTTAGCTGCTTTTCAATAAATGACGTACTAGTGATTATTTGTAGGATTTGTCTGGGATCCCTGACAGATGTAGTAGGAAGAAGACGCATCCTCTGGGATTTTATATTCTGTGAATTTTTGTGTTATACGATGTACGTCTTCCCAGAAATTCTTCAGTTTTGGGCAGGACCAAAACATATGTAGCAATTAGCCCCACCGGTCCAAGGAAGTCGGGAAGCATTTGTGTAGCCTAGTGGACGTGAGATACCATCTGGAGAAGATTTTAAAATTTGTCTCCTGCATTTTAGTGCACAGGGATGATTTGATGGCAAAAGTGATGATGCGTTGTTTTTTTATCTCTGAGAATTTCCGGTTAAGGTCAGCCTCCCATCTCTCTAAACATGTGAGATGTAATTGTTCAGGGGGTGAATTCAGTAGGGAGTACATTTTGTGTATTGAGTGTTTGAGAGATCGTCCCGGGCTCCGAGCAGTAGTCCTCAAACGTCATCAGTGGGCGAGAGAAGGTGGCTCAGGGATGGAATGTAGAAAATTATGCAGTTGCGCTGCCTTCCATAAGGGAAGGCGGTAGTTACCCGACGTGTCAGTCAATTCTGCGAGGGACATCCAACGCCCCAACGTCACAAATTTGAAGGCATGTTCCCATCCTAGGTCCCTCAGGTTTGTATACTCTGCCCGTTGCAGGCCTGGTGTAGAATTTAGGTTTCCGAGAATCTGGAAAATCGGTGAAGTCCCCGAAGTCAAAAGTGTTTGCATGGCTACATGAGTGCCGTGTCTTAACGTGGTCCCTATCAATGGGTGGGATTTCAGTCTCGGAGGTAAATAGCTGTAACACCATAAAGCACCTTTCAGGGGGATAGTGGTCTGGGATTGTTCCATTTGTATCCATAGTTTATATGATCCGTTACGTCTCCAGTCTAAAACTCTACCCAGTGGACTGATAGTATCGTTGAATGTCTGGTACCGCGAGACCTCCTTTCTGCTTTCGGAGTGAAATTTGGGTTCGACTTAATCTGGACTTTTTCTGCGCCCGGATGAAGCGGGTAAAGAGGGCTTGTACTTGTTTAAGGAAAGATGCAGGTATCTGTACCGCTATGAGTCTTTCATGTTCTATCTTAGCCGTCCTTATTGCACCCTTACATTTCTTGTTGCATTCTTTATAAAGTCTGAATGCTGATGATGATCCCTCAACCTTGTATTTTTTTTTTTTAACGCCTTCTCCTTTGCTTTTATATGCATTTTTTACATTGGAGTTAAGCCATCCAGGACTTTTTTTCGCTCTTTTAAATTTATTACCCAATGGGATTCATTGGCTAATGCCCTTATTTATTATGCTCTTAAAGCAAACCCATCTCTCCGTTGTGTTCTTTGTTCCTAAGATTTTATGCCAATTTATGCCTTCTAGCAAGGTTCGTAGTTTAAGGAAGTTGGCTCTTTTGAAATTCAGTGTCTTTGTATTCCCCTTATGTTTCCTATTTGTGTGATTTATACTGAAGCCAATTGACCCATGATCGCTGTTACCTAAATTGCTCCATATTTCCACATCTGTGATCAGATCTGTATCATTGGTAATTAGTAGATCCAGTAATGCTTTATTTCTAGTTGGTGCGTCTACCATAAAGTTGTCCTGACATTTTGGAACTGGCGAACTTTAGATGAATGCTTGGTTCCCTCCGCCCAGTCTATGTCTGGATAATTAAAATCCCCTATTATGATAACACTTCCCATCCTTGCTGCTAATCCAATTTGTGATAAGAGATCTGTCTCCTCTTCCTCCCTCAGGTTAGGGGGGCTATAGCATACTCCCAGTATTATTTTCCCCTTAGCTCCATCCCTTTGGAGCTCTACCCATAAGGATTCCACCTCCTCCCTAGCTCCCTTAGTGATGTCATCTCTCACATTAATTTGTACATTATTCTTGATATATAAGCATACCCCTCCCCCTTTTTTACCCTCTCTATCCTTGCGATAAAGGGTATACCCTTGAATGGTTGTCAGCCAATCATGAGAGCTGTTGAACCAGGTCTCTGAAACTCCCACAAAATCCAAATCCTCCTCGTACAACAGTATCTCTAGTTCACCCATCTTGTCCGCCAGGCTCCTGGCATTGGTGAACATTCTCAGCTACATATACAGTATACAAGGTTTACAGAACCTAAAGTACACATTTATCAATGGAACCTAATGGATAAGTCCAACTAATAAAGCATATTTTACAGAAGGATTCTGTATGGCACAAAACGTGTCTATGTGTGTATAACTCTGCAAGGCATACCTTTTGCATAGATGAGTTATATTCTCCTATACTTTATTTTTATGTGTTTTTTTATCAATCACGTTTAAAAACCTAAAGGTGAAAGGTTTAGTGGTTTTGGCAATCATTGGCACTCTAGCAACAAGTGGTAAACATGCACAAGGCATCAATTTACAGTTTTGAAGATAAACAGCTGTGTAGGTGCAGGGAGTGTATAATGACAGGGAATCCAGTGTTCTATTACCTTGGAAGAATATATAGCGTGTGGGTTGGGAACATTGGCGAGCAAGGACACGTAGAACTGCTCAGGGACATCACACACTGCTGGAATTTTATACTGAGCTGGCCCACGGGTGTACAGCACTCCTTGAGGAGAGAATCTCAGTTCTTCGATTGTAAATAACCCCAGTCCTTGAACAAAGGCACCTTCAATCTAGAAACATAAACATAACTGAATGTGAACAGTTAAAACGCCAAATATTAGAAACAATCAATGCTTCTAATCGTATATGAATTTGATTTCCAAAATAAAACATACTCTTAAAGTTTAATTATTCTATACTTATAATTTGTTCAGTTTAACAAACTAAAGATGAAGTTTAGGTATGGCTTTTTTGCATAGTGTAATTGGTCCAGCTTGGACCAATTTAAATATGCATGTGCAATACCTGTCTGATCCCTGTGGAAGCTGGAACTCACTGTTGTAGGCACCACTACTAGAGAGATTGTTTGTGGCTAGCTTCCAGGTCCTGTGTCAAAAAGCTGCCCCAATGCTTAGTGAACAAGAAGGTGGCTTGCTTGGCATGGGCTCATTCAGAGAACACTTTGCATATTCTCAGTGAATGCAAAGCGTTCTCTGATTGGATGAGGTGGAGAGGGCAGTGATGTCACAATCTCTACCTCATCCAATCAGATAACATTTTGCATTAACTGAGAAAATGCAAGCATGTGCTGACGCCTTGTTTTCACCAAGCAAAAGGGCTGCTGCTTATCACAGGTCTCAGAAGCTAGCAGAGATCAAAGTAGTACCAGTGACTACTACAGCGATTTCCAGCTTCCACAGAGATTGAGCAGGTTTGAGACATACCTTCTTATGTTGGTCCAAGTTAGACCAATGTACATGTGCAAAAAAGGCAAATCTAAACTTTAGCTTTAAAGCTGAACTTCGGGCATAACATTTTTTAATAAATATCCCTCAATAGCCACAAAGGATAAATCCACTCTGTGTGCATCAAATGCCTTTGCAAACACAATAAGTATCCTGGAAAAATAGCAGTAATATTGTTACTGTGCTGTACATCGCCTGTGCAGAAAACCGAGCTGTGGAAGGGGCCCAACAGACTCCACCCACTACAGACAGTCTGCCTGAAAATTACAAGAGGGGGCGGCGGAGACAAGACCAGTTATCCTGTACAAGTTGAGAGAGCAGCAGTAACTGGTCTTTCTCACAGGAAGCTCCTGCTCAGGGACAAAGTCACACTGGATTATTGCACAGATTTGGAAGAATTACACAAAGCACACCAAGAGTCGAGGAAGAATACACATAACTCTTGTATTTAGACAATATTTGATTATCCTAGAGCAGGCATGTCCAAAGTCCGGCCCGCGGGCCATTTGCGGCCCGCGTTCCGGTTTGATGTGGCCCCCACTTGAAATTTGCATATATGTACATTTGTGGCCCCCAAAGCTCGAGCGTGTTATGTTTTTTATGCTGTTAATGTATCCATCTTTTTTAGCCTGACAAATTCCAAGCGCCGTGGGCTGGGCGTGTTCACAAGTCAATGTGCCCGAGCCGCTATGAAGCTGACAGCGCTAAGAGCCAATTACAGGCACTGTGACTATTCCCGATCTCTGTATCTGCGGACTGCAGATGCAGAGATCGGGAAAATGTCACAGTGCCTGTGATTGGCGGTGGCGCTGCACGCTGTCAGCTTCCTTGCGGGCTCGGGCACATAGACTTGTGAACACGCCCAGCCACACGGCGCTCAGGATTTGTCAGGCTAAAAAAGATGGATACATTAACAGCATAAAAAACATAACACACTCGAACTTCGGGGGCGACAGATGGATATACTTGGGGGCCACATCAAACCGGAACGCGGTTCCTTTCCTTCAGAGAGAGAGAGACACACACAGAGAGAGAGACAGAGAGAGAGACAGAGAAAGAGAGAGAGAGACAGAGAGAGAGAGAGACAGAGAGAGAGAGAGACAGAGAGAGAGAGAGACACACAGAGTCAGAGAGAGAGAGAGAGAGAGACAGACAGAGAGAGGAGACAGAGAGAGAGAGAGAGAGATATAGAGAGAGGAGACAGAGAGAGAGAGACAGAGAGAGAGACAGAGAGACAGAGAAAGAGACAGAGAGAGACAGAGTCAGAGAGAGAGAGAGAGAGAGAGAGAGACAGAGAGAGAGACAGAGAGAGAGAGAGACAGAGTCGGAGAGAGAGAGAGAGAGACAGAGAGAGGAGAGAGAGAGAGACAGAGAGAGAGAGAGAGACAGAGAGAGAGAGAGAGAGAGAGAGAGAGAGACAGAGAGAGAGAGAGAGAGAGAGAGAGAGAGAGAGAGAGACAGAGAAGAGAGACAGAGACAGAGAGAGACAGAGTCAGAGAGAGAGTCAGAGAGAGAGACAGAGACAGAGAGAGACAGAGAGAGACAGAGAGAGAGAGAGAGACAGAGAGAGACAGAGAGAGACAGAGAGAGACAGACAGACAGAGACAGACAGAGAGAGAGACAGAGAGAGAGACTTAGATATTTTTTTAAACATAACACGCCTGAGCTCATCGTTACCCTGAGCGGAGAAGGGAAGATATATAATGTATGTATATATATATATATATATATATATATATATATATATATATATATATATTATATATCATCATATGTTGTCATCAATGTTATGAAATTAATAATATGCCGTTTGCAATAAACTTTGCATAAAATATTTAATTTGCATTTAATTTTAATGGTTCAAAAAATGGTCGGCCCTCACGCATGTTCACTTCATGAAATCTGGCCCTCTTTGAAAAAAGTTTGGACACCCCTGTCCTAGAGTTTAGCTTTAAGTTATAACTTATAACGTATATAGTATAAACATAAATGGTTGGGAAAATAGTGGGGTTGATTGAACTGGGAGAGTGCAAAATCCGGTGCAGCTCTGCATAGAAACCAATCAGCTTCTAGGCTTTCTTGTCAAAGCTTAATTGAACAAGATGATGTTAGGCCAGGTTCACACTACTCTGACATGGAAGTCGGACGACTTCTGTTCCCACTTTACCCTACGACTTCATGTTCGACTTCCATGCGACTTGAATGAACGGGATCTGACTTTGATCCGACCATACCAGGCCCTTTGAGAAAAAAAACTGCATAGGGTCACCCCCCCCCCCCCCCAAACCATACCAGCCCCTCCAGTCTGGTATGGATTTTGAGGGGAACCCCCATTCCAAAAAAAAAAAACCTGCCCCCCCCCCAGAATACCAGACCCTTATCCAAGCAGGCAGCCTTGCAGGTCAGGAAAGGGGGGGCGAGCGGCCGCATGTCGTCAAAATGGGGGGGGGTGGGCTTGTAACATCACCGCCCAATCATGCCCCGGGTGGCGAATTCACAAATAGATGTGGTCTCCGGACGATATCACCGGATGGCCACGTACCATGGCTATATAAAAAATAGCAGACAGTGGGAGCCAACACAACAGTGGGAGCTAGTGTCAGAAGACATCAGCAGAGGGAGAAGAACCGGCAGAAGAACCAGAGGAAGAAGACATCAGTGGAGGGAGAAGAACCGGAGGGAGAACCAGAGAAAGAAGACACGTTAGATCTACGACGGGGGCCATTCTTCTTTTCTAATAAAGGACTCAAAAACCTGTGTACTGTTTTTATTTATTTTTGACACTTTTTTGGGTGAATGGGTACTCATTCACATATGGGGGGCAGGATCTGGGGGCCCCCTTGTTGAAGGGGGTAGTCCAGATTCCAATAAGCCCCTGCCTGCAGACCCCCACAACCAGGGTTGTCGGGAAGAGGCCCTTGTCCTCATCAACATGGGGACAAGGTGCTTTGGGGTGGGGGGTGCAGAGCAAAGCACCCACCCCCATGTTGAGGGAATGTGGCCTGGTCTAGTCCAGGAGGGGGGCTCGCTCACCCCCTCCCCTTTCCTGACCTGCCGGCTGTGTGCTCGGATAAGGGTCTGGTATGGTTTTGTCAGGGACCCCACTGGGTTTTTTTTTTTTGGGGTGTGGGGGTTCCCCTTAAAATCCATACCAGACCAAAGGGTCTGGTATGGTCTTTGGGGAGGACCCCACACCATTTTTTTTTATTTTGGCGTGTGGTTCCCCTTCAAGATCCTCAGAGCACAAGTCGCATGCCACAAGTCAGTTAAGATGATGATCCGACTTGGATGCGACTTACATTCAAATGAATGGGCTGAAATCGGACCAAAGTAGTGCAGGAACCTTCTTCAAAAAAATAACCTATAAGAAATGGCACACCTTTATTATTTGGTACACCTGAAAAATGTATTTAGCTGATTTAAACTGAAATTCCCTTACTCACTGTATTTTATATAAAACAGTAAAAAAAAGCAGAAAGAACTAAAAAGCTTTGATTATGCTATCTGGCCCTAAAAAAACAACCCTCACTATACAGAATGGTGATGTCAGCATTGATTATCATGCTAAAATTTATTAAAGATGAAGATTATTTTTCATCAACAGAAATCCACACAGAATTTTTGCAGTGTAATAAAGCTAGTGATTTCTGACTGTTGTACAGGCAACACTAATATTCTAATTTTATGAGCAATTCATTTTAGCAAAAAAGCTGTAAATATGTTTATGTCTGTACTGCCCTTCAGTAATGACAGCTTTGTCCCCTTCATGTAAAGACAGACATTTGGAATTCCCATCCACTTCTTCTTAGGATAATCTGTTAATGGCATGCTTAAATTCATGAGGTCTTAAAGGAAAACATCTTCTCTCTATAAAACTAAACTGAAAAATAACAAAAGTGCTAATAAAATATACAAAACATAGATAGATTAGTGGTTAACCTTCACACAAGTGTTTTCATGATAAAATAGCTTTAATATTATAAAGCCCAAGCTTAACAAAGAAGACCAGGTATCAGCATTCTCAGTGAACAAGAACTCCCTTACCACACTTTATCAATGAATCTTACTATACTTAAAGATACACGTTGCTCTACATTTATAATATACTAATGTTACTGAAACAATGAGATAGAAGGTTTTGTGTAGCAGATGAATAATAGAGTTCCTTTAGCAGAGATCAGTGTTCATATATTGATAGCCCAGGGAACATAGGTACCAGGCTCATCTCTTGGAATCTGTAAGAAATCATAAGCACTTTTTATTTTATGTTATGTAACCACATTGCTTAGTATAAATACAAATACTGCAGGCAAGTTATCCATTAAATGGGATAGGGCCGACATTGAGTTACCGTAATTTACTAAAGCTGGGGAGTGCAAAATGTGGTGCAGCTCTGCATAGAAATCAGCCAGCTTCCAGTTTTTTTTTTTGTTGTCAAAGTTTAATTGAACATGCTGAAGTTAGAAGCTGATTGACTACCATGCACAGTTGCACCAGATTTTTCCCCAGTTTTAGTAAATCAACCCCATTATATTTGAAGTAAAATTATCATCATCTTATGGCTCATACACACGATCAGAAAATCGGACGAAAAATACCGATTTCGACATGATCGTACGATAATTTAGTAAACTCTTCAGGTTCGATATACGACTAGCATGCAAAAAAAAAAACAGACGATCTGTCTGATTTTCAGATTGTGTTTATGGGGCATTACACTGCCTAACTGACTGTATAAACAGAATGTGGGTATATAGAGATACTTGTTCATACGTACAGCTTTCTTTCCGATTACCCTGTATCTCACATAAATTAGCTAATTTATACAAATATTGAATTTGGGAATGTCAAGCCTAGCCCTGCTAAATGCTTCCTCCTGTGCATCTAAATGTAACCATGATCTCAAGTCCTAACAGGCCAATAGAGAGATCAGGGGCTTTTACATTTCTAGCTTAAGCCCAGGATGCTTAATAAGAAATCTGAAGGAATAATCTATTTTGAATGCAAATAAAAATGTTTTTCTGTAACTGCTTAAAAAGTCAGCTGAAGTTAGGCTTTAATTATTTGGTCACCTGTATAAAGTCCATCTAAATCTAGTCTATTCAAAAGTGTCTGTTATTGCTCCTCTATAGATAGCCACCATAAGACAGGAAGGGTGCTACAGGCTGGTACACCACGTGAAAATAAAGAAAAAAATAAAAACAAAAAAAAAATGCAGCCTACAAATCTAATTATTAGTAATATATAAATTAGTTTTTCTTGGGTTTAGATACATTTTAACTTTAAAATGGTATTAAACCCCATTATGTTATCTGATGTCAAATTATCAAGCTTAGAGGTGCATGTGAAGCACCACTGTATCTGTTCTACACAGTTCAGCCATGGAAGTTCCTTGATAAAAAATACATAAATTATTTGACATAGAATTTCCAGTAGGGATTAAACCAGCAGATTTAAATATTATCAATAAACAAGTTAATCCTGATGTCCGAATTCTAGTTTTGGACTGATGTATATTTTGATATGTATGATATATCAAATATCAGGTGCATCTATAGTATGGTGCCATAATAAATCTGGTGAAAGACTTAGATAAAGTGATGATTTTGGTATTTTTGGGCTTTTTTTTTGGGGTACCTTTTCAGGTAAAAAGTGCATTCAAGGTAAAAATTAAAACAATTGGCCATTTCCTCCTGCCTAATGCATTAAAGCTAAAACCATGCTTTGGGGTTTTGGACTATAGAAGTGGTATAACTCCTGCAAGGTTTTAATTGCTGGCTGCGCCCTAATGGAACAGGTTTCCCATCTCAGTTTGTCCTTGTGACCATTGTTACTGGGACATGAAGTGAGGGGAAATATGAAGTTCTAGAGTTGTTATCTAAGCAACCCTGGAACTTCTGTGCTTCTTCTACTGGGAACACTCAAAGAGGATTAGTCCTTACTTTGAATGGAGATTCCCTCACTTCTTGTTGTGTCTCTAGGTCAAGAAGCAAAAGGAAATCTTCACGGAACAGAGAGAGTAAAAAACTGATGGGGGTTTTACATGTTTCCTAATCTATCACAAAATAAAAAAAGTATTTGCTGAGTGAAAATGAAGAGTCACTAAAATCCACGGAGGTCTAAATAAAAATATGGCGACCAAAATATGGTGACCATTACCTAGCAAAATAAATGTTAAACCTGTCATGTTTACATAGATTGCTTTCAATAGGTCATACCATGTTAGTGAATTTGTCACCACACGCCATTCTTATCTTTTCTGGGCTTGCAGGACTGTTTAAGGTAAAAAGTTCAGACATTCCTCTTTCTTTTCTGGCATACGTCAAAGCATCCTTTATGGCAAAATAAATAGAGGAGCCTAGGAAGAGAGCTGGCTCACCAACACCCTGTAGGACAAAACACAAACATACAGAATGGTCAAGATATCAGGTCGAAGGTGTGCTCCTATATCTACAGGTCACAAACAAAATGTCCAGTGCCAAGACAGGGTAAAGTTTCATCTCAGAGTTGAGTAACCCAATTTGAAGGTGTGGTGTGGAGGTATGGAGGAAGAACTACATGAGCAGAAGTCATCTGACATTTGTATTTAAGATTATACTGCTTTGTTGAATTTCAGAAAAATGAAAAATAATTAAACAAAAAGAAGAAATGAGAGGCAGCTGGTCATCCTCTTCCAATAATTTTCAGATCAAAAAAAAAAGCTTACAGATCAAAAAAAAAAAAAAATTATTGATCCAATGCTTTCCAGCAAAGATCTCGGCTTTGTTTACATCAAGCGGCCCGAACGTGATGTCATAATGTCGCGCCCGGGCCTCCGACAGTTATAGAGA
The DNA here is from genome assembly GCA_028564925.1 of Lithobates sylvaticus. NCBI lineage: Eukaryota > Metazoa > Chordata > Amphibia > Anura > Ranidae > Lithobates > Lithobates sylvaticus. The sequence goes on from CM053031.1 coordinate 130,519,441, forward strand.
TGACTGGTGACCATATGGAACCGGAAATCTCTATGTTCTTCATCTGGCAATGGCGGATTCTTTCTCCAGGTCCTCAATCCAGGTCCTCAATCGCACAGAAGAGCCCGGAGAAGCACCGGAGAGCGGGGGGGTATGTCCCCTCCCACCGCCTGGAAGTACGATCAAGTGGCTGAAGACTGAGGAGAAGAATAAATTCAATACCTTTGCCATCTCCCCTTCTTTTGTAACCAGATGTCCTTCCTCATTCTTTATGGGGTCAATATGGTCTGTACTCCCTTTTTTTACTGTTTACATACTTAAAGAATTTCCTGGGACTTTTTTTGCTCTCCTCCTCTATGTGTTTTTTTTCTCAAATATACATTTTTATTAAGTACACACAGAGGGAGAAAACATTACAACATAGATGTAAATGTCATTGAATATTAAGTACAGTGAGTTTGGTAGCATTACATATGTCGCATCAATATCCTTCTAAGCTGTTCCCTACGTGGGAGTAGATGCCATCAATGCGTGTACTGTACTGTCTACTATCTATCAGCTTACTTTGGATTTCAGAGAGTGACAGGATCCTCCCCATGTCTTTTTCCTTAAAAACATTAGAATAGTAGATAGCAGAACAGTGCGAGAAGTGGAAAGGGGGAAGGAAAGAAGAAGAAAAGAAGGAACAGAAAGACAGGGCGAGGGAGAACGTTTCCGTTTCGGGGCACCAAGATATTATGTCCCTAGGAGGGTAGTCCCCTCGTCGGAGTAAATAAAGATATTCCATAGACTCCAGGTCTTTGTGTATTTCTCATGTTTGTTTTGCACAGTGAGGATCAAGTCCTAAATTTTTTTTATATCTTTTTTATATCTTCCACCTATTCCACCTTTCTCAGCCAACATACAGTAGTCGGTGGACACTGCTGTTTCCAGTAGAGGGGTATAGACGCCTTAGCTGCTTTTCAATAAATGACGTACTAGTGATTATTTGTAGGATTTGTCTGGGATCCCTGACAGATGTAGTAGGAAGAAGACGCATCCTCTGGGATTTTATATTCTGTGAATTTTTGTGTTATACGATGTACGTCTTCCCAGAAATTCTTCAGTTTTAGGCAGGACCAAAAGATATGTAGCAATTAGCCCCACCGGTCCAAGGAAGTCGGGAAGCATTTGTGTAGCCTAGTGGACGTGAGATACCATCTGGAGAAGATTTTAAAATTTGTCTCCTGCATTTTAGTGCACAGGGATGATTTGATGGCAAAAGTGATGATGCGTTGTTTTTTTATCTCTGAGAATTTCCGGTTAAGGTCAGCCTCCCATCTCTCTAAACATGTGAGACGTAATTGTTCAGGGGGTGAATTCAGTAGGGAGTACATTTTGTGTATTGAGTGTTTGAGAGATCGTCCCGGGCTCCGAGCAGTAGTCCTCAAACGTCATCAGTGGGCGAGAGAAGGTGGCTCAGGGATGGAATGTAGAAAATTATGCAGTTGCGCTGCCTTCCATAAGGGAAGGCGGTAGTTACCCGACGTGTCAGTCAATTCTGCGAGGGACATCCAACGCCCCAACGTCACAAATTTGAAGGCATGTTCCCATCCTAGGTCCCTCAGGTTTGTATACTCTGCCCGTTGCAGGCCTGGTGTAGAATTTAGGTTTCCGAGAATCTGGAAAATCGGTGAAGTCCCCGAAGTCAAAAGTGTTTGCATGGCTACATGAGTGCCGTGTCTTAACGTGGTCCCTATCAATGGGTGGGATTTCAGTCTCGGAGGTAAATAGCTGTAACACCATAAAGCACCTTTCAGGGGGATAGTGGTCTGGGATTGTTCCATTTGTATCCATAGTTTATATGATCCGTTACGTCTCCAGTCTAAAACTCTACCCAGTGGACTGATAGTATCGTTGAATGTCTGGTACCGCGAGACCTCCGTTCTGCTTTCGGAGTGAAATTTGGGTTCGACTTAATCTGGACTTTTTCTGCGCCCGGATGAAGCGGGTAAAGAGGGCTTGTACTTGTTTAAGGAAAGATGCAGGTATCTGTACCGCTATGAGTCTTTCATGTTCTATCTTAGCCGTCCTTATTGCACCCTTACATTTCTTGTTGCATTCTTTATAAAGTCTGAATGCTGATGATGATCACTCAACCTTGTATTTTTTTTTTTAACGCCTTCTCCTTTGCTTTTATATGCATTTCTACATTGGAGTTAAGCCATCCAGGACTTTTTTTTCGCTCTTTTAAATTTATTACCCAATGGGATTCATTGGCTAATGCCCTTATTTATTATGCTCTTAAAGCAAACCCATCTCTCCGTTGTGTTCTTTGTTCCTAAGATTTTATGCCAATTTATGCCTTCTAGCAAGGTTCGTAGTTTAAGGAAGTTGGCTCTTTTGAAATTCAGTGTCTTTGTATTCCCCTTATGTTTCCTATTTGTGTGATTTATACTGAAGCCAATTGACCCATGATCGCTGTTACCTAAATTGCTCCATATTTCCACATCTGTGATCAGATCTGTATCATTGGTAATTAGTAGATCCAGTAATGCTTTATTTCTAGTTGGTGCGTCTACCATAAAGTTGTCCTGACATTTTGGAACTGGCGAACTTTAGATGAATGCTTGGTTCCCTCCGCCCAGTCTATGTCTGGATAATTAAAATCCCCTATTATGATAACACTTCCCATCCTTGCTGCTAATCCAATTTGTGATAAGAGATCTGTCTCCTCTTCCTCCCTCAGGTTAGGGGGGCTATAGCATACTCCCAGTATTATTTTCCCCTTAGCTCCATCCCTTTGGAGCTCTACCCATAAGGATTTCACCTCCTCCCTAGCTCCCTTAGTGATGTCATCTCTCACATTAATTTGTACATTATTCTTGATATATAAGCATACCCCTCCCCCTTTTTTACCCTCTCTATCCTTGCGATAAAGGGTATACCCTTGAATGGTTGTCAGCCAATCATGAGAGCTGTTGAACCAGGTCTCTGAAACTCCCACAAAATCCAAATCCTCCTTGTACAACAGTATCTCTAGTTCACCCATCTTGTCCGCCAGGCTCCTGGCATTGGTGAACATTCTCAGCTACATATACAGTATACAAGGTTTACAGAACCTAAAGTACACATTTATCAATGGAACCTAATGGATAAGTCCAACTAATAAAGCATATTTTACAGAAGGATTCTGTATGGCACAAAACGTGTCTATGTGTGTATAACTCTGCAAGGCATACCTTTTGCATAGATGAGTTATATTCTCCTATACTTTATTTTTATGTGTTTTTTTATCAATCACGTTTAAAAACCTAAAGGTGAAAGGTTTAGTGGTTTTGGCAATCATTGGCACTCTAGCAACAAGTGGTAAACATGCACAAGGCATCAATTTACAGTTTTGAAGATAAACAGCTGTGTAGGTGCAGGGAGTGTATAATGACAGGGAATCCAGTGTTCTATTACCTTGGAAGAATATATAGCGTGTGGGTTGGGAACATTGGCGAGCAAGGACACGTAGAACTGCTCAGGGACATCACACACTGCTGGAATTTTATACTGAGCTGGCCCACGGGTGTACAGCACTCCTTGAGGAGAGAATCTCAGTTCTTCGATTGTAAATAACCCCAGTCCTTGAACAAAGGCACCTTCAATCTAGAAACATAAACATAACTGAATGTGAACAGTTAAAACGCCAAATATTAGAAACAATCAATGCTTCTAATCGTATATGAATTTGATTTCCAAAATAAAACATACTCTTAAAGTTTAATTATTCTATACTTATAATTTGTTCAGTTTAACAAACTAAAGATGAAGTTTAGGTATGGCTTTTTTGCATAGTGTAATTGGTCCAGCTTGGACCAATTTAAATATGCATGTGCAATACCTGTCTGATCCCTGTGGAAGCTGGAACTCACTGTTGTAGGCACCACTACTAGAGAGATTGTTTGTGGCTAGCTTCCAGGTCCTGTGCCAAAAAGCTGCCCCAATGCTTAGTGAACAAGAAGGTTGCTTGCTTGGCATGGGCTCATTCAGAGAACACTTTGCATATTCTCAGTGAATGCAAAGCGTTCTCTGATTGGATGAGGTGGAGAGGGCAGTGATGTCACAATCTCTACCTCATCCAATCAGATAACATTTTGCATTAATTGAGAAAATGCAAGCATGTGCTGACGCCTTGTTTTCACCAAGCAAAAGGGCTGCTGCTTATCACAGGTCTCAGAAGCTAGCAGAGATCAAAGTAGTACCAGTGACTACTACAGCGATTTCCAGCTTCCACAGAGATTGAGCAGGTTTGAGACATACCTTCTTATGTTGGTCCAAGTTAGACCAATGTACATGTGCAAAAAAGCCAAATCTAAACTTTAGCTTTAAAGCTGAACTTCGGGCATAACATTTTTTAATAAATATCCCTCAATAGCCACAAAGGATAAATCCACTCTGTGTGCATCAAATGCCTTTGCAAACACAATAAGTATCCTGGAAAAATAGCAGTAATATTGTTACTGTGCTGTACATCGCCTGTGCAGAAAACAGAGCTGTGGAAGGGGCCCAACAGACTCCACCCACTACAGACAGTCTGCCTGAAAATTACAAGAGGGGGCGGCGGAGACAAGACCAGTTATCCTGTACAAGTTGAGAGAGCAGCAGTAACTGGTCTTTCTCACAGGAAGCTCCTGCTCAGCGACAAAGTCACACTGGATTATTGCACAGATTTGGAAGAATTACACAAAGCACACCAAGAGTCGAGGAAGAATACACATAACTCTTGTATTTAGACAATATTTGATTATCCTAGAGTTTAGCTTTAAGTTATAACTTATAACCTATATAGTATAAACATAAATGGTTGGGAAAATAGTGGGGTTGATTGAACTGGGAGAGTGCAAAATCCGGTGCAGCTCTGCATAGAAACCAATCAGCTTCTAGGCTTTCTTGTCAAAGCTTAATTGAACAAGCTGATGTTAGGCCAGGTTCACACTACTCTGACATGGAAGTCGGACGACTTCTGTTCCCACTTTACCCTACGACTTCATGTTCGACTTCCATGCGACTTGAATGAACGGGATCCGACTTTGATCCGACCATACCAGGCCCTTTGAGAAAAAAAACTGCATAGGGTCACCCCCCCCCCCCCCCCCAAACCATACCAGCCCCTCCAGTCTGGTATGGATTTTGAGGGGAACCCCCACTCCAAAAAAAAAAAACCTGCCCCCCCCCCCAGAATACCAGACCCTTATCCAAGCAGGCAGCCTTGCAGGTCAGGAAAGGGGGGGCGAGCGGCCGCATGTCGTCAAAATGGGGGGGGTGGGCTTGTAACATCACCGCCCAATCATGCCCCGGGTGGCGAATTCACAAATAGATGTGGTCTCCGGATGATATCACCGGATGGCCACGTACCATGGCTATATAAAAAATAGCAGACAGTGGGAGCCAACACAACAGTGGGAGCTAGTGTCAGAAGACATCAGCAGAGGGAGAAGAACCGGCAGAAGAACCAGAGGAAGAAGACATCAGTGGAGGGAGAAGAACCGGAGGGAGAAGAACCGGAGGGAGAAGAACCAGAGAAAGAAGACACGTTAGATCTACGACGGGGGCCATTCTTCTTTTCTAATAAAGGACTCAAAAACCTGTGTACTGTTTTTATTTATTTTTGACACTTTTTTGGGTGAATGGGTACTCATTCACATATGGGGGGCAGGATCTGGGGGCCCCCTTGTTGAAGGGGGTAGTCCAGATTCCAATAAGCCCCTGCCTGCAGACCCCCACAACCAGGGTTGTCGGGAAGAGGCCCTTGTCCTCATCAACATGGGGACAAGGTGCTTTGGGGTGGGGGGTGCAGAGCAAAGCACCCACCCCCATGTTGAGGGAATGTGGCCTGGTCTAGTCCAGGAGGGGGGCTCGCTCACCCCCTCCCCTTTCCTGACCTGCCGGCTGTGTGCTCGGATAAGGGTCTGGTATGGTTTTGTCAGGGACCCCACTGGGTTTTTTTTTTTTGGGGTGTGGGGGTTCCCCTTAAAATCCATACCAGACCAAAGGGTCTGGTATGGTCTTTGGGGAGGACCCCACACCATTTTTTTTTATTTTGGCGTGTGGTTCCCCTTCAAGATCCTCAGAGCACAAGTCGCATGCCACAAGTCAGTTAAGATGATGATCCGACTTGGATGCGACTTACATTCAAATGAATGGGCTGAAATCGGACCAAAGTAGTGCAGGAACCTTCTTCAAAGTCGGACTGAGTTAAGATGGCTCTCATAGGAAACCATTTATTTATACACATCCCAAAGTCGGAGCGTATTTTGCACCAGTGTGAATCGGGTCTTAGAAGCTGATTAGACACAAAAGAAGAGATCGCAAAGCTTTGCTCTCTGTGTTTTGTCTAGATGTGTTCCTGTCACCTAGAGGATCCACAGGGAGCAGCACCCTTTGACTTGTCCAATTATCACCAATAGCCAGCTGGAGGGCTATACCAAAACGGTTGATCAGCACACCTGATAGTTTTTTCTTTTGTGTGTATTTTTTGTCTTAGAAGCTGATTGGCTACCATGCACAGCTGCACCAGGTTTTGCACACTCCAGTTTTAGTAAATCAATATGTTTAAAGATTGTTATAAATGTTTTGGTTGTTTTTTATATGCATAGCTGTTTAAATGCTTCCTAATTTCAACTATGGTGCTGGTCAAATAGCTTTGTGTGCACCATATTTAAAGCGGGATTCCACCCTAAAGTGGAACTTCCGCTTTTCGGAACCCTCCCCCCCTCCGGTGTCACATTTGGCACCTTTCAGGGGGGAGGGGGGTGCAGATACCTGTCTAAGACAGGTATTTACACCCACTTCCGGGCATAAACTCCCACGGGAGTTTACGCCACTTCCTGTCCCGGCGCGCTGTCTGCCGGCGCACACATAGGTCCCAGCAGACAGCGCTGACAATTCTCATTGCGCTGCGCGACTCACGCATGCACACTAGGGAACCGGGAGGTGAAGCCGCAATGCAACACTTCCTGATTCCCTCACCGAGAATGGCGCCAGCAGCAGCAGAGAGCCGAGCGATTGATAGGCCTCTGCTGCCGTCATCGCTGGACCCTGGGACAGGTAAGTGTCCATTTATTAAAAGTCAGCAGCTGCAGTATTTGTAGCTGCTGGCTTTTTAAAAAAAAAATTTCAGGTACAGTCCCGCTTTAACTCTACAGATTATAATGGATCATTTTTACAGTATTTGTACAGTATTTGTACAGTTGGCATGTAAACTGGCATGTATCAATAACAAAATGGCAAAATATGTTAACCAGTTAGCAACCGGCCCATAGCCGAAAAAACGGCTACAGGGCGGTTGCTTAACTCTGGGAGGCCGTTAATTAACGGCCTCACAGAATTCTGCTCTTGCGCGCCCCCTGGTGCGCACACTCGAGAGCATCCATGATCGCCGGGTCCAGAGGCTCATCGCGGCCGTTTACCACGTGATCGCTCCGTCAAATGACGGAGTGATCACATGTAAGCAAACCGGCGTCATTTGATGACGCCGGTTCCTCTCTCCTCCTCTCTCTGTACCGATCGGTACAGTATGAGAGGAGAGGGGGAGGGATCGGTGGCAGCAGTGCTGTGGGCGGGATCTGTAGTGCCCACAGCCTGCTCTGCCACCACCGATCCATCCATCCATGCTCAGCCATCCCTCCATACCCTGCAATACCCAGCAATAGCCTGCAGTGTATTGCTGGGTATTGCAGGGTATGGAGGGATGGCTGAGCATGGATGGATTCTCTGCCATCCCCCCCAATACTGTGCCATACCCCCCTATACTGTGCCATACCCCCTATACTGTGCCATACCCCCCAATACTGTGCCATACCCCCCAATACTGTGCCATACCCCGCAATACTCTGCCATACCCCGCAATACTCTGCCATACCCCCCAATACTGTGCCATACCCCCCAATACTGTGCCATACCCCGCAATACTCTGCCATACCCCACAATACTCTGCCATACCCTGCAATACCCTGCGATACTCTGCCATACCCTGCGATACTCTGCCATACCCTGCGATGCTCTGCCATACCCTGCGATGCTCTGCCATACCCTACGATGCTCTGCCATACCCTGCGATACTCTGCCATAGCCTGCGATACTCTGCCATACCCTGCAATACCCTGCGATACTCTGCGATGCTCTGCCATACCCTGCGATACCCTGCGATACTCGGCGATACCCGGCGATACTCTACCATACCCGGCGATACTCTGCAATACCCGGCGATACTCTGCAATACTCTACCATACCCTGCGATACTCTGCAATACCCGGTGATACTCTGCAATACTCTACCATACCCTGCGATACTCTGCAATACCCGGCGATACTCTGCAATACCCTGCGATACTCTGCCATACCCTGCAATACCCAACAATACCCTGCGATACTCGCTACGATCAAAGCCAGGATCGTTTTTTTTTTTTTTTATTTCAGGCTTTCCAGCCTAGAGGTCAGATGTGGGGTCTTATTGACCCCATATCTCACTGTAAAGAGGACCTGTAATGCCATATTCCTATTACAAGGGATGTTTACATTCCTTGTAATAGGAATAAAAGTGATCAAAAAAATTTTTTGGGGGAAAAAAAGGGTCAAACTAAAATAAATAAAGTAAAATGAACAATAAAATATATATATATTTTTTTAAAGCGTCCCTGTCCCCGTGTGCTCGCACGCAGAAGCGAACGCATACGTAAGTCCCGCCCACATATGAAAACGGTGTTCAAACCACACATGTGAGGTATCGCTGCGAACGTTAGAGCGAGAACAATAATTTTGGTCCTAGACCTCCTCTGTAACTCAAAACATGTAACCAGTAAACAAAATTAAAGCCTATGGGGATTTTTAAGTAGCGAAGTTTGGCGCCATTTCACGAGTGTGTGCAATTTTGAAGCGTGACATGTTGGGTATCTATTTATCGGCGTAACTTCATCTTTCACATTATGCAAAAACATTGGGCTAAATTTACAGTTTTGTTTTTTGTAAAGCACAAAACATTTTTTTTCCAAATAAAACACGTTCGAAAAATTGCTGCGCAAGTACCGTGCTAGATAAAAAGTTGCAACGACCGCCATTGTATTCTCTAGGGTCTTTGCTAAAAAACCATATATATTGTTTTGGGGTTCTATGTAATTTTCTAGCAAATAAATGATGATTTTTACATGTAGGAGAGAAATGTCAGAATTGTCCTGGGTGCTCCAGAACACCTGATGGTGCTCCCTGCATGTTGGGCCTCTGTATGTGGCCACGCTGTGTAAAAGTCTCACACATGTGGTATCGCCGTACTCAGGAGTAATAGCAGAATGTGTTTTGGGGTGTAATTTGTGGTATGCATATGCTGTGTGTGAGAAATAACCTGCTAATATGACAATTTTGTGAAAAAAAATAAAAATTAAAAAAAATCTTGATATTGCAAAGAATTGTGGGAAAAAATGACAACTTCAAAAAACTCACCATGCCTCTTTCCAAATACCTTGGAATGTCTTCTTTCCAAAAAGGGGTCATTTGGGGGGTATTTGTACTTTTATGGCTTGTTAGGGTCTCAAGAAATTAGATAGGCCGTCAGTACTTCAGGTGTGATCAATTTTCAGATATTGGCACCATAGCTTGTGGACTCTATAACTTTCACAAAGATCAAATAATATACCCCAATTTGTACTTATTTTTACCAAAGATATGTAGCAGTATAAATTTTGGCCAAAATTTATCAAGAAAAATTACAAATTTGCTAAATTTTATAACAAAAACGAAGAAAAATTCATTTTTTTTTTACTGAATTTTCAGTCATTTTTCTTTTATAGCGCAAAAAATAAAAAACCCAGAGGTGATTAAATACCACCAAAAGAAAGCTCTATTTGTGTGAAAAAAAGAACAAAAAATTCATATGGGTACAGTGTTGTATGACTGAGTAATTGTCATTCAAAGTGTGAGAGCACCGAAAGCTGAAAATTGGTCTGGTTATTAAGGGTGTTTTAAGTGCCCAGTGGTCAAGTGGTTAAAAATAAAATCAGATATTTAAAAACAAGGAGAGGCCTATGGCCTCCCTGAGACATTCGCTGCCACAAAATATGTTCTGTGTGACATTTCCCACAATCTAGACTTTAATACAGTTTCTGTCAGTGGGGGCTGGTGTTTTTTTTTGCGGGGAGGGGGGGCAAAACCCCCGATTGGACTCCATGCGTTTGGTGCCCTGCATGTAGATCAGAATGTATGGATGGGGGGGTGACACTGGTTTCTGTATAGGGAATCTGTGGAAGAACCCACTGGCTATCCTGACTCAGCAAGAAAAAGCTAAATTATTACTCCTTGCCTCATGGTTTGGATACCAGTACTCCTAACTGAACCAAACCTCCAAGTATGTTATTGATAGATATTTTCACTTTACAATACCAATACTGAAATAGTACCTACAATGAATGTAACATGCCTAATAGGTTATTAAATAACATACCTGCCCTATGTCCACAGCCGGATTGATGCTGCAGCCAACATCCATGACAATGTCTGTGCGGAGGTTCTGATAGTTTAAAAAAAAAAAAAAAAAGTTATAGAAAGGATTAATTGTACAATGTGCTATTTTTACAATGTATTAAAGTGATTTAAAGCAAATTCTCCTGTTACAAAAATGTAAAGATGTATTAGAAATTTCAAGCAATCAGCCTGTGGTACCTCAGAATGTCTTCTCTTGCCTTGCTATTAGTTACTTAGCTTACTCATCACATTAAAGTATTGTTCTCTGCAATTTTGAAAAGAGTAAGGAACAGTTAAAATCCCTGTCTGTTCCTTTCAAGAGAATTCCAAATACTTTGTGTCAAAGTGAAGTATATCTCCCCTTATATAGATGTCACTGAAGAAATTGTCCCCACTGGAAGATTTCCCTTCTATTCTCTTTTCTGGTGGCAACTCAAATGTTTATTTATTCCCTCTCCTTTAATCCCAGTGACAATGATTACCAGTAGTGATTGTTTGGCCAATGAGCTGTAGCCATAAGATTCCCCACCCAGCAGCTGGTGTACAGAAAGGTGTAGGGTTGCTCATGACATTGACCTAATGTGGGCACATGACCATATTGCATTTAATGTCATTGATCTAATATGGCCATGTGGTCATAATAGGTAAATTATTGAATGATGTCACAAGAATCCCTTTCCCTTTTGTAGCAGCTCATTGGCCCAGCAATGGCAGCTAACTTGCAGGTTCGGACCAAACCCAAGCTCAGCTCTACTCACAAGAACAAAATAAAAGTATGCATCTAACTGGTGGAGAAACAGCAAGAAAACCCCAACAAGGGTTCTAAGCTATCGAAAAACAAAAAAACAGGCTATGTTTTTGGCTATACTTTAAGAAATAATTTTAGGGTGAGAAAGGCAGGTAGTATTGAAACTATTTATTTTGTATATCATTTAAGTCAAATTCTGTATATAAGAGCTTCGAAGGCCCCCCAAAACCTGAAAAGATCCAGAGATACACACAGGCAAGAGAGGGTGTCTGCTTTACAGATTTAATGTATGGAAAATGTTGTGTTAAAGTAGAACTTAAGTTAAAGAGGGATTGCACCAAAAAAAAAAAAAATATTAAAAGCCAGCAGCTACAGATACTGCAGCTGCTGACTTTTAGTAAATGGACACTTACCTCTTCTAGGGTCCAGCGATGTCGGCAGCCGAAGCTGAGAAATCACTCGGTTCTCGGCTGCTGCCACCGCCATTCTCGTTGAGGAAATCAGCAAGTGAAGCGTTGTGGCTTCACTTCCCGGTTCCCTACTGCGCTTGCGCAAGTCGTGCAGCGCAAGGAGAATGCTCTGCGCTGTCTCTGGGACCCGTGTGTGTCCCAGCAGACAGTGCAGCGGGACAGGAAGAGGTATAGACTCCCGTGGGAGTCTATGCCCGGAAGTGGGTGCAAATAGCTGTCTTAGATGTGACACAGGAGGGGGGGAGGGTTCCGATGAGCGGAAGTTCCACTTTAGGGTGGAACTCCGCTTTAAGGTTGATAGAGCAAGGGAGGGTTATAACCTGTCAGTTTATTCCCTCTGTATTCCTTTGGAGAGATTTCCATTCACTTCCAGCCCCATAGCCAAACAGGAAGTAAGAGAAAACTTCTCCAAAGTGAGTGAATCTTTTGTTGTCATCAGACTCACTGGACTTAGTGTCCCCTTTGGAAGATTTCCCCAGTACTGGTGAAAACTGAAAATTTGGGATTTTCTGTTACTATCAGTAATAATGGTAAACGGGACAAACAGAGAGGGTGAATTTCTCTAATGGGCACAAGCAGCAATAAAACTGACAGGTGTTCTAATACCACTTCACTTTATCCAAATCTAAAAAAAAGCTTTGTCTTTAGTTATACCTTAGGAAAAATTAAACCCGTTATTTTTGCATTGTTGTGATAGTTGTACCTTATGATCTCCAGTGAGACAGTCTATTTCCACTTCAGAACAAGCAACTCCAAACACAAAGTATTGGGCTGGATTCCCTTCTCCTTTGTCCCAGTCCATTTCTCTGGAAAATCCTCTGAAAAAAAAGAAACAAAGGCATAAAGATCTTGTAATATTGGTGTATCAATTCAGTAGTATAATTTCACCAAGGCTAAAAGGCCACATCCTGACAACAAACACGCTAAATTTTGTAAGGGACACCACAGGACAGGACTAAGTGTAGCCACCCTTCCTTGAGCAGGAGTGTCCAAGTTTAGTTCAGCATGGCTGTAGTCACCCGATCCTAATTTGTAGTCCGTGTCTTGTTCAATTCCCCCCACCCCCCAAGTCCACCATAGCTGTCAGTTCTCCCTTCTGTCAGTAGGTGGCGCGGAGTTTATCTCTGGTATTAGTGAGAGATCACATAGTTCTGGATTATGAATATTCATATTTATTCCCAGCCCACCACTAGGAGTTGTTCTTGCCAGTGGTGCATTATGACAAATGTTATAAATATTCAGGGCAGGCTGATGCAAGCTTTCTTCCTTGCCAGCTTTTGGAGGGTAAATGTGATGGAACTGATGCTTTAGGACTGCCTGAGGGGGCCTGGGAAATGATGAGGCTTGGTGTTGCTGATCTTCACTGGAGGTAGGAGGTTGGTTGACTCTCCTGGAGAAAAAGGAGGCTGTTGCTACAGAATTCTATGACAGGAGTGCCAGTTTTGACTTAAAGTGATTGTAAGGGCTTGTTTTTTTTCCCTATAAAAATAACAAACATGTTATACTTACCTGCTCTGTTGCAGTGGATTTGCTTAGAGCAGCCTGGATCCTCCTCTTCTTGGGTGCCTCTTTGCTGCTCCTTGCCCCTTCCTCCTGTTCAGTGCCCCCACAGCAAGCAACTTGCTATGGGGGTACCAAAGCTGAGTCACAGCTCCCTGTGTCCATTTAGACATGGAGCCCCAACCTGGCCCCGCCCCCTCACTCCCTTGATTGGCTAGCTGACTTTATTTGAAAGCAACGGGAGCCAATGTGTCTCAGCCAATCAGGAAGGAGAATCTTAGATGGCTGAGACACTCTTGGACATCGCTGGAACTAGATGGACCTCAGGTAAGTGTTGGGGGGCTGAGGGGGGCTGCTACACACAGAAGGGTTTTTATCTTAATGCAAAAAGATAAAAAAACTTCTGCCTTTACAACCCCTTTAAAGGCTGTTTTCCCTGTGATGTGATATATGGAGTACTGGAGTTCTGCTGTAGTTCTGAGTATCTGCAAACCTCACCCTCTCTCCCATGGACCGTGGATAATAAAATTCCTTTTTGTTTCACCGTAAAGTGACTGGTGCCCATCTGTCTACATCTCCCACTATATAGAATAAATACATATATATATTCTACCCCTGAGGTGAAATGTTAGCCCACCCTTTCTCTTGGGGTACCACCATGCCTCCGGATTTCAGTGGGGTGCTATATACATATATATGTAACGGTATATATATGCCAAATGATGTGGCCCACCTGTCGCCCTGCCCACCAGTGCCTGCTCCCGCTGTTCAGGCAACCAAGTCAGGGTTGGGAGTAAACGTCCACCCTCTGCCATCTTGCTCCTTTGCCTCGTGGTGTCAACTGCTAGCACAATTTGATGCAGAGATAATGATGTGCAGTAACCTCTAGCAACCAATCAGTTAACAGTAACGATATGCTGTAATCTCTAGCAACCCATCAGTGAGCAATAATGATGTGCAGTAACCTCTAGCAACCAATCACAATCGCTACCTGATCTGCTGCAGTAAACTGATTCTTGAGTCTAGCTGCTATCCATTGTATTTCTTAGGTGGGGGGGCCCCAAGAAAATGTTTGCCCAGGGTCCAATGAATAGTAGAGACGGCCCTGGTAGTGGCAGTGCAGAGCAGGCCTTGAGCTGTATGTACTGGCAGTGTCAGGGCAGTCATTAAACACAATGTAGTGACAGGGCAGTGAGCAGTGTGTAATAGCATTTCTGTTCAATCAGCATTATATGATGGCAATGCAGACATCCCAAGTCTCCCACATTTGACGGCGGGCTGACAGACACCCGCATGTGCGGCACGATCTTCCGGCTGTCAACCGTAGCAGCCCGAGCCGCCCCCTCCTCCGGGCCAGGGGTGGCAGTGGCATCGCTATGGGGATCGATTGTACAAAAGCAGGTGCAGCACAGTGACTTCCCATGTGTCCCAGACTGTTACTCTGCCCTCCTCTCCTAACCCTCCAGCTCCCCCAATCACTGAGCAACCGCCCTCAGCCAGTCCAGCTCAGAAAAAGTTAGGAAGCCAGGGCAGCCAATGGAAGGTGAGCAGCAGCTATGTGAAAATGACCCAGCATCGGTGGTGTCACTGGATGGAAAAAATGACCCTGCATCGGTGGTGTCACTGGATGGAAAAAAAATGACCCTTCATCGGTGGTGTCACTGGATGGAAAAAATTATCCTGCATCGGTGGTGTCATTGGATGGAAAAAAATGACTCTGCATCAGTGGTGTCATTGGATGGAAAAAAATGACCCTGCATCGGTGGTGTCATTGGATGGAAAAAAAATGACCCTGCATCGGTGGTGTCACTGGATGGAAAAAATGTCCCTGTGTCAATGGTGTAGCTAAGAGGAAAATGGCACTGCATCAGTGTCAGTGGGGATAAACTACAGCCAATCAGTGAAGGGGAGATATCGGCGTTTGCATGTATATTGTAGTACACACGTACAGATTACCTTATAGTGCAGAGCCCAGGGCTGAGTTGGGAGACATGGTGGTTATCATGTAGCTTCCAGGGACAGTCTCCTGAAATTGAGAACTGGCCCCATGTCACCAAAATCATCCTAATATATACACAGATTTGTAAAAAAAAAGCAGGCAGCAGCGTGGGTTTCAGTGCAGCTGCTTTGGGCCCCCCTGCAAAAATTGGGCCACTACATACACTAATTACTGTGCATGGCCCTGTACATCTTTACTACTAAAACTCACTGCATGTCACTAATTGCCTCCCCAGTTGCACAATCTCTACATACTATTATGCATGGAGACTATATATTGTGGCTGCATAGCACACACATTAGCACCAACAGTAACAGTGAGTGGGGAAGGGGGGTTATTAGGTACATGGCATGGGATTTTGAAAGACAGCTCTGTCTCTAGCAATGACCAATATAGTTCTCAGTGACTCTACCAGTGATCATTGTAATGGCACTTATTCCCAAAAATGTATCCGTGAGCACAGGCCCAGACTGGGCCCCAAAAAATGATTTTTTTTTTAGATTGAGCAGCCCGCGCGGGGGGGGGGGGGGGGTGTAACAGGGGGGGGGGGTTGAGGCATTTGTGGCGGGGGGGGGGCTGGGAGCGATTGGTAATTTTGGTTTCTGTATAAAACTATTACTCACAGAGCCAGGTACAAACTATTACTCACAGAGCCAGGTACAAACTATTACTCACAGAGCCAGGTACAAGCTATTACTCACAGAGCCAGGTACAAACTATTACTCACAGAGCCAGGTACAAACTATTACTCACAGAGCCAGGTACAAACTATTACTCACAGAGCCAGGTATAAATTATTACTCACAGAGCCAGTAATAAATGATTACTCACAGAGCCAGGTACAAACTATTACTCACAGAGCCAGGTACAAACTATTACTCACAGAGCCAGGTATAAATTATTACTCACAGAGCCAGTAATAAATGATTACTCACAGAGCCAGGTACAAACAATTACTCACAGAGCCAGGTACAAACTATTACTCACAGAGCCAGGTAAAAATTTAAGATATAAAAGGGCTGAACTTAGGGTTGCCACCTGTCCAGGATTCACCCGGGTTTTGAATCATGTGTCCGGGTTTTGAATCATGTTTCCAGGTTTCAGTCCTCCTGAAACCCAGACAGATTATTCAGACAGGACAGGCTTTGAACAAGGCTTGAAAGGAGGGTTTGGGGTCGCTATGTGTGCCACGTTACTGTTCTCTTTGGAGTACCCAAAGGTGTCCCAGGTCTGTTACAATCCTATAGTGTATACTAAAGCAAAAAAAAATTACTGTGCTGTTAAAGTGTTTGGGTTTGGCTTGAAGAAAAATTGTCAATCCTAGCTGAACTGCATTCAAGGCGGTCCACTATGGGTCTCCATTTTGAAGTCTTATATGCAAGTTATTTGTACTGCCCTGGGGGACATATATCAATGCAAAAAATGTTTTTTTTTTTTAAATATTGTTTTTCAAGAGCAGTAATTTTAGTGATGCTTAAAGTGAAACAATAAAAATAAAAACATCCTTTAAATATAGTGCCTGGGGGGGCACCCCTTAGTCTGCCTGTAAAGTGGCGCTGTACTGTACTGTGTATAGAACCTGCTGCAGCAAAACTGACATTTATAAAGAAAAATATGACATGTAAATTGCTGGAAATACAGTACCATTCCCGGCAATACACAAATGTTTAAAAAAATGGCGTAGGGTTCTCTTACCAATCTTTACCAGCCCCTTATCCAAGCATGTAACCTGGCAGGTCAGAAAAGGGGGGGAGCGAGCGACCCCCTCCTGAACCATACCAGGCCACATACTCACAAAGGTCCAAGCACGGATCGGATATGGGGGCTGTGATTAGCTCTCCTGATCACGTGATGGCTGTGTCCAATCATAGTCTTCACAGGGTAAACAGAGACAAGTGCCTCTGTGACAGTTCTCCCCACTGAGCTCAGTGAGTGCTCAGTGTGGGGGGGTGGGGGGAGTTTGGGAATGGGGGAAGCTGCAGCTTCTGTGACAGCTCTGTGTGTAAGGATAATTTTACACACAGAGCTGTCACAGATCACACAGAGTGCAGCCATCCCCACACATAGTACACCAAGCACCACTGTCCCTGTCTATTGAACATCTGTCACAATGTACAACACATTTATCACAGTGTCCCATCACATCTGTACCAGTGCACAAAACAACTGTCACAATGCCCCATGAATATCTGTACCAGTGCACAAATCATCTGCAATAGTGTTCCATTGAGAGAGCCCGGAGCAATACATGCAATGATATGTAGAGGGTGGACATGATGGTGTTAACAGGAGATATGAACTTTAGAAAGTGGGAGGTAGTATGGTGCCAAGGGGGAGGGGCAGGGAAAGTAATGTAGATTCTCTCTGCGCGCTCTGAGTCAGCAAATCATGGGGAGAAGTTCCCGCCCACCCTCTCTTATAGATTAATTTTAGTGGGGGAGTAATATGTTTCTGTGGTGTTGTTTGTTTTCTTTGTTTTGACAGGATCGATGACGATGATATGTCGTGGCAGTGGCGGGCGTTGGTCTATGCAGGGGAAGGAGATATGTGGCAGAAGAAGAATTCCCGAACTAACGCTGATATGCGTCAGGATGGTGGTTTCCGGATAACCGAGGTCAGACGGAAAGTGTTAATTGGGCACTGCGGCCATTGGTTGTCTTTGAGCCAGTATGTCGGCTTGAGGCCTATTAATAATCTTTGAAAGAGACCGCAGTGCCACATGGTTATTGCTATTGATGGTTACGAGTTGCCTGCACAGACCAATGCTATGTACATAGTTGATTGACAGACGTTATATATTTAATTTGTTATGTTTTTTTATGTTATGATTATTTTATTAAATAAAGTAGGCTGCTACGGCCTTTTATTACTCCAACCTTGGTGTGGTCTCAATTAATAGGTAAAGGTAAAAAGGTTGAGGTTTTTAAGGATTAGTGGTATCATATCTGTTATACAACAGTCATGACATCAACATCTGTCCGCCGGTGGATGATCAACATCTGTCATTGTATACAAGTGCGCAAAAACATCTGTCAGTGTACCAGTGTTCCACCAATAAATAAATATTTAAAATTAATTAAAATGTATTTATGCATTAGTGTGTAAAATTGCGTTTGAAAAACTGCTGCGCAAATACCCTGTGACATAAAAATTTGCAAAGTCCACCATTTTATTCTCTAGGGCCTCTTCTACAAAACTATATAATGTTTGAGGGTTCTAAGTGTAGCGCCCACCACCTTTAGGTGGGTGCTAATAGGTAGAAGTTAGGAGAAATTACCAGTGCCTTACTATTTCTTTGTTTAGGCCTGGGTGTTTGATTTGGGTTAGGGAAAAGCAGTAGAATAGAGGGGGGTGTGTGACCACCTGTTCTTCACCCTGGGAAACCTCCCTTGCTTCTCCAGTGTAATGTTCTGGAAAGGAGGCGGGTCAGGGACTGAAGGGCAGGCAGTGTATATGGCCCTGGTCCAATTATTAATTTGTTTGGGCAGGGATGGGATATACATATATCCTGAGGTCACATGCTTCCTGGGGGAGATGGGAAGAGACTAGATCCAGAAAGGCTGCACAATGTGACCTTCAGGAACAGGCTGGAAGGCCTGGGGGTTCAGAGACCCCAGCGCTGGAAAGCAAAGGAAACCAACCCGGAAGGCCTGAGGTTTCAGAGACCTCAGTGCTGGATGACAGATTGCACAAAACCCTGGGGGAAGGAACCAGGCATCCCGGCTGGGATGAACCATTGCTCAAGAAGCGGGAAGTAGCTGCCAAGTGGACAGAGTAGACCGGGGGTGCCTGGACTTTCCTGAACTGGCCTGGGGAGGAATCGCAGGAGGCAAGAATGGCAGGTGAGGCCTGGGGACTTCCAGCATTCCAATTTACCAAGATGCCTTTCAGAGGGCCATCGGCCAGTTCGCAAAGGGAAAGGGTTCTAGCTACTCACATGGAACAAGAAGAAGAGGCAGCTCATACTTTCTTGCACCACTGATATACAGCACACTGCAGCAAGAGAAATAAATGTTCCCTGTTTAACTGTTGGACTGTGTCTGTTGTTACTCAGGTGGGGTGAACGAACCGGGGGTAAAAACAAGCAGTACTGTAATGAACTACCTAGCAGCTCCCAAGGGAGTAGTGTGCTACATAAGTAATTTTCTAGCAAAAATACAGATTTTTACTTGTAATCACAAAGTGTCGGAATAAGGTTTGATCCTAAAGTGTATAATGCCTGAAGTACTCCTTGGATGTTGCGCCTCTCTATGTGGCCAGGATGTAAAAAAAATCTCACACATGTGGTATTGCCATACTCAGGACAAGTAGCAGAATGTGTTTTGGGGTGTAGTTGCAAGTATGCCTATGCCGTATGTGAGAAATCACTTGTTAATATTACGATTTGGGGAGGGGGGGGGGATTCTCCATTTTCCAAAGAATTGTGGGAAAAAATTACAACTGCAAAAAACTTGCCATGCCTCTTACTAAATATCTTGGACTGTCTACTTTAAAGTGTAATGACTATAGCTGCATACATTCCAGTATGTTAGTTTGTAGATGATTTAACAAAGCAATTAATATACACTTATTGGGATTTTTTTTATAATTATTTTATTGGATATGTTTTATAACAAAAACAAAATATGTTTTTTTCTAAATTTTCATTTTTTTTTGTTTATATAATAAAAAAAAAAAAACCCAGTGGTGATCAAATACCATCAAGCAAAAGCTCTATTTGTGTGAAAAAAATTATATAAATTTCAATTATGTACAGTGTTCCATGACCATGCAATTGCCAGTTAAAGTAGTACAGTGTTGAAAAGCAAAAAAATTGTCTGGTCATGAAGGGGGTAAAAACTTCTGGTGGTCAAATGGTTAAAGAGCTAACTAATGTGCAAAAAAACTCCCAATAGTGATGTGTTACCTTTATTCCTGAAACCATTTTCTCCAGAGCCAGCTGTAAGTGTTAAAGCTTTGTGTTTAATGCCTTAGTTCAGCTTTGGCAAAATTTGAGAAATATCTGTGTTGAGTATTGCTACAATGCTCACTCCTATCTCTTGTGCTATCCCCTGCAGACTCACTGATCCAGATCTAGGTTGATTGATTCTGGGCATCATTCAACTTTCTGTGAGCCCAGGGTGTTATGGACCCACCCTCTACTCACAGGGACTTGACTTGGCCCTGTCATTAGGTGGTGCCTCTTCTGCACCATTCATGCATTAAGAATGAAGACACCTGGGGGAAAGGGCATGCATACACTTTCTTTTAGAGGGGCTGGGAAGTGCTCCAGTGGGTAAAAGGGGCAAAAAGGCTCAAATGTGGAAAGGTAAGGGGGATCCTGAGCTCAGAGTTGGGCTTTAATCACTTCAGCCGCAGAAGGATTTACCCCCTTCCTGACCGGAGCGTTTTTTGCGATACGCACTGCGTCGCTTTAACTGACAATTGCGCGGTCGTGGGACGTGGCTCCCAAACAAAATTTATGTCCTTTTTTTCACACAAATAGAGCTTTCTTTTGGGGGTATTTGATCACCTCTGTGATTTTAAAAAGAGTGCCAATTTTTAAAAAAACACATTATTTTTTAAACATTTTTTTATAATAAATATCCCCCAAAAAATATATAAAAAAATAATAATTTTTCCCACAGTTTAGGCCGATATGTATTCTTCTACATATTTTTGGTAAAAAAAAAAAAAATCGCAATTAGCCTTTATTGATTGGTTTGCGCAAAAGTTATAGCGTCTACAAAATAGGGGATAGTTTTATGGCATTTTTATAAATAATTTTTTTTACTAGTAATGGCGGCGATCAGCGATCTTTATTGTGACTGCAACATTATGGCAGACACATCGGACAATGTCGATGCTATAAAATTGCATTGATAACTGTAAAAATGTCACTGGCAGTGAAGGGGTTAACCACTAGCTGGCAGTGTAGGGGTTAAGTGTTCCTAGGGGCGTTTTTCTAACCGTATGGGGGCGTGGCTGTGTGTGACACCACACTGATCGTTACTCCGGATGACAGGGAGCAGATGATGTCACTAGTCAGAACGGGGAAATTCTGTTTACACCGGCATCTCCCCGTTCTAGAGCTCCGTGACACATTCGCGGTATCTCGGCGGCGATCGAGTCCGCGGGATTCGCAACCAAGGTCACGGAGCTCTTGGCAGGCGGGCGCGCACAGCGGGAAATTCAAAGTAACGTACGGGTACGTTACTTTGCCTAGCCGTGCCATTCTGCCGACGTATATGTACAGGAGCCGGTCGGGAAACAGTTAAGTATTAGGTTAAGGACTAAAATTAATCACCATATCCCCCATCACTGCAACCCTAATGTGAGACGTTACATATTATGATTTATGGTAAACCCTACTGTTTTATTACTGGAAGACTAATGCCACGTACATACGAGTGGTTTTGCTGTTGTAATAAACTCTGAAGGTTTCTCTGATGGAATTCTGCTCAAGTGGTCTTGCCTACACACGATCACACCAAAGTCCGACCGTCTAGAACGCGGTGACGTGCAACACATATGACGAGACTAGAAAAAGAAAGTGCAATAGCCAGTAGCCAATAGCTTCTGTCTCGTACTTGCTTCAGAGCATGCGTCGTTTTTGTTACGTCGGAACAGCATACCGACGAGCGGTTTTCCCGATGGGGCATACACACGATCGGAATATACGATGAAAAGCTCCCATTTGACTATTTCTGTTGGGAATTTCCACTCGTGTGTACACAGCATTACTTTGCAGTTAACAGTTTTTTCGTTCTCTGCTATGATAGGTGGTGCCCCTTTTCTCCTTCCTCTCCATTCACCAAAAGATGAGTATTTTGCTAAGCCCAACGTTGCTATTTGTGACAGGACCACGCAGTGAGTGTACCAAAATGTGCCTACTTAGCCAGCTGTCCTTGCTGTGCCCTTGCACTTGCCTGTGGAGTCATTGATGATGGCCATACAGATAGCAATTTCCTAAAGTTTTCAACCACTTTTGATTAAACCAACTGAATCGATCAAGGCAAGTTCCCACAAACAAGCTTTATATGTACAGTATATACAGGGCAAGAGTATTCGTAGGGTGCATTGATCCGGTCAATAGTTTTTGTAGTCAAAACCTGATTGAAAGCTTTTGAAATTCCCACAAATTTGCAGTACAGTATGTAATGCTTACCAGTCTCCCATCTTGAAACCCATAAAAGCAGGAAAAGGAAAGGCAGCAGAAGGACATAAGTAAACATGAAATAAAATGGACAAGCACCCTCTATAGTGCATTACCCCTTGGCAGTGATGTCATCGCGCAGGGCTGTAGTCTGGTGCGGTGTGCAAATTCTGTGTGGCAGATGCTCAGTGTGTGATGCTCATTTCTCTAACAATACAGTAAGTGCGCAATTTTGGAATTTTATTGGGATAATGCACTATAGAGCTCTTTATTTTTCATGCACCACAACTGCTATTTTGTCTGCTGTGAGACTCGTGTACTGGGTACCCCGAGGTCCATAAAGGAAGTGAGGATTAACCCCTTGAAGTCTGCCTGGGTGTAGTGGTGGTTGCCAAAGGAGTATAATTAAATGTGTTTGGCCTGTTTTTTTTGAGGCCTTGATCTTTGGTAAGCAAGTTTTGTGCTTATTTGGGTGGTGGAGGTGCACGGAAGTAGCAGCCAAAAGCCAGAGGGAGATATGCTTCAGGTTGATAAACTTTTCCAATACGAACGTTCGGTTATTTATTGCACAAGTCACTTCATGGCAGTAAGCACTTCTTGGTTATCTTTGAACACTTATTGCATATATTGTTTTGTTTATATTCATTCATGCCATTTAGCACATGTATTTATTATTCATGAAATTTTCACGTGATTTGCTTTTTATATAATTCATGTTTTTGGCTCCAATTAAGCTGTTCATATTGATGTAATTTAAAAGATTTCACACCTAACCAGCTATAGTGAAATTTCTTAGGCCCCTTTCACACTGGGGCATTTTTCAGGCGGTACAGCGCTAAAAATAGCGCCTGTATACCGCCTGAAAAAATCCGGCCCCATTCACTCCAGTGTGAAAGCCGGCGGGCTTTCACACTGGAGCGGTGCGCTAGCAGGACGGCAAAAAAAGTCCTGCCAGCAGCATCTTTGGAGCGGTATAGGAGCAGTGTATTCACCGCTCCTATACCGCTCCTTCCCATTGATTTGAATAGGAAATACCGCGGTAATACCGCGGCAATACCGCCGCAAAGCGCCGCTACGGCGGCGCCCTGCGGGGGTCTTTAACCCTTTTTCGGCCGCTCGCGGGGGGTTAAAACCGCACCGCGAGCGGCCAAATACCGCGGCTAAAACGACGGTAAAGCAGCGCTAAATATAGCGCTGCTTTACCGTCACCGCGGCTCCCGCTCCAGGGTGAAAGGGGCCTTAGGATGTTGATGTATTCAAACAAATTTTTGAGTGCTGCTTTCTCAGAGAGTCACGATTCTTTTTGACGGTGTCATTTAATAGATATTCACCAATTGCAGAGGTTTTTTACACAATAGATACAGACACAGAGGCTCCGGATCAAGCACACACTGGTGCCTGTTAGGAAGTGGCTTCTTATGGGGGCACCGTAGCGCCTGAAAAACGTTAAAACGTTTCGTGTGAAAGGGGCCTTACTGCAGAAAGATCACATCACAAAAGAATCAGTGCAATATTTTGGAGCCACGCAGGACCCATTCATCAGGCATGTTGCTCTGATTCTTTTGTGATGTGAACTTTCTGCAATACAAGTTTTGGACTGCAATTGAAGATCAATGGTGTGCTGGGAATATGTGTACTGATGGGGAAAAATTAGACCCCATCATTGGTGTCATTGGGAGGGATTGGGCCCCTTCAATGGTATCAGTGGGGGGAATTATGCCCCACTGTTGGTATCAGTGGATGAAAAAGTGCAACAAAAGGCCAGAAAAAAGCAAGCAAATGGCCACATCTGGCCCCCCGGGCCACAGTTTGGAGACCACTGGTTTAGATTGTGAAGGGCAGAAAAAAGATATCTTCTGAATAGAGCAGATTCTCTAGCCTTGGATAAAAGGAAAAAATTGCCTAAATACTTTGTGAGGGGGATGTGTAATGCTGGCCATACACTATACAAAAAATGGGCCGAAATTTGGTCATTTAGATAGTTTTTCGGCCAGTTAATGGCCACAAAACCGATAAACGAAGGACAAGTTTGGAAATTTTCTGATGAATGAATGAAAAAATTGAAAGGTTAATGTGTTTCCCCTCTGAACTGTTTGCACTAGGTATATGTAAAAAAACTAACAAAAAATTAATTAATTTATGTCCACTAAACGATTTATCAGTCATTACATGGTGGCACTATCGTTTGCTCTCATGGCCGAATGTTAATTTTTTGAAAATGGGTTTGGCCGATTGTTCATATAGCCATACGGCCATACGTATGTTCATATGGCGTATGTTCATATGGCCATACGCCAGCATAAGGAAATACAATTCCCTGAAAACATGATATCTTTACCTAGTTAAGCCTTGGTTGACACTATGAACTGCATGTGAATTGCAAAGGAACCTCACTGCATTCTTGTTCAGTTCACTTTGAATGGGCTCAAATCACAGGGCATTGCACCAAATTAGTGCATGCAGCAATTTTGGAACCACACTGCAACCGGATCCGAATGGTACTTTTGTACTATGCAATCCAAGGCGGGCAAATGCACTGCACTGCAACCTGTGTTTGCGATGTTAAGATTGCACTATTACCTCTGCAGATCCAAAGGGCAGTGCGATTTGTATGCGGTGCGGGAAAATGCGCACGGATCACTGGGTTTCCCACATCACAGGCTTAAAGGTAATGTTTAATTACAGGATTCAAATTATATCCTGTTCTTAGGGTGAAGCTAGAAGATATTAGTGACAAGGTCCTCTTTATGGAAACATCACATAGGGGGCTTGTCAGTACACATACACATACATGGTTAGAACACATGTAGATACATTAACACCTACTACACATCTTTACACACACCACAAGTGAAAGAAAACTTTTAGGGCTTGTATTTTAACTCTGAACTGATGGGTTACCTATTTGCGGTTTTGGTTATGTTTGTATATTGCCTTTCGCAAGTGTGTGTAATATACTGTTGTAAGGTTAGCTAATGCATAATGGAAAATTTTACCTTGCAAAGTAAAGGCATAATGTGCTAGTATGCATTGCATACTAGCACATTATGAAATAATTACCTTAGAATGAAGCCCTCCAGCGGCACACTGTCACCGCTGAAGGTGCTCTCGTTTTCACCCGGTCTTCCTTTTGGGTTTGCGTCCTCCGGCTGTCTGATTGGCTGTGCCGCACTGACGTCACAGGACGGCACGGGCATGCCTTCCCTTCAGTGAATTAGTGACAAGGTCTTCTTTATGGCAACATCACGTAGGGGGCATGTCAGTACACACACACATACATGGTTAGAATACATGTAGATACATCAATGACGTCGGAGATCGCAGCATGGAGCTCTGAAGGGACGGGACGGCATGTCTCCCCATCAGAGCGAATGTGCCGGTGAGGTCATCGGCTGCATGCAGTGTGAATATCTCCTAAACTGTGCAGGTTTAGGTGATATTTACTGAACCTACAGGTAAGCCTTATTATAGGCTTATAGAAAAAAATTACTTTTCCATAGGCGGTACCTTGAAAGAGACGGCACTCCAATATGAGAAAAGAAGAAGATGGCTACTATCGATATCATCGACAAATAAGATTTATCACAGATATGTGTTTAAATATCAAAATTGGTTTATTAAGTTGCAAAACATTTTAAAAGATTCAGACCGGGCATAGAAAACCATGCCATATACCCATATTTACTCCCAAAATACACATTTGAATGTCCCTAATGTCTACACATTAAACACATAACACACACCGACAAACATATATCACACACATGCAACAATTACGGTTGAGGCGCCTCTGTTACCATCTTAATGCCATTATGTCTCAAGATGAGTTATATTTATTCGTATACCAAAAATGGTTTTAATCAACCTGTAAAATGGCATGTATATGGTCCCTAGGGTGATGGAGAAAGATAAATTGTAAAGATGACTTCTATCAAAATAAAATAACATTCCGTGATTAGTTATCTAATTGGCAGTCCAATTTAGTGACGAGAAACCCGATAATAGATAAATAGCAGTTCTTGCAATCTAGTTTCTCGGCTGTTATAAGTTGCTACTTTTATTAGAGAGTGATAGTCCGTATTTTCTTTTCTAAGAGACGTTATTATTATTTATAATCAACGGATAAATCTTTAGGCAGTAGCAAAAAAGTGTCCATACAAAGATAGCATACATATCCCAAAGCTGCTGTGTAAGGGTATTCCTTGTTGTTTGTCCGATAACAATGTATCGGCGTATATCCTGAAAAGAAATCCTTTCCTGGCTACTTATGTAGAGACTTCCTTGCACAAGAGCATTTCTACCATGTTGATAGACATTCGGTTAGTATTCTTTGCTGGATTTTGCTATAATTTGCTATATGACAAGCGGTAGGCACTGATCAGAAGAAAGGATGGCTGCAAACTGGATTAAAGATAATTTTTACATTACCACTCCTTTTCGTCTCTTCGAGCAAACGCTTGTGTTGAGATTCTTGTTTTCTGGCACATAAAGGGAGGACATCCACCGTACTTCGCTCCCACTGCCGACAAGATAGTCCAATAATGGAACTCCAAAATGCTCCGTTATGCAGTCCAAAGATATGTATCACATTTTTCAGTCCTTGCACATACCGCGTATGCCTCTGCCTATAGTGCGAACCGGACAGTGTTTGTCACGTAGCAGATGTTATTAGCACTCGGGTTTTGGTAACATCCGTTGCTGACAGTCTTTGATCTCCACTTCGATGTTTTGGGATAACCTAATGAGGGCCCGCCCCCCGCACCTACGCCAACGCGTTTCGCAACGCAACGTTGCGTAGCTTCAACTGGGCGTGAAGGATCCTCAAGTTCGTCACTCCTTTATAATCCTATGTGGCGTCTTGTTTCCTCCCATAGAGGTGTTCTTTTCATGTGTTTTTAATTAGGAAAAGCTATGTATTTAGCGCTAGATTGCCTTTTTTGGATGTGAAATGTAAATCACAGAAGTTTCCTATATTGTTCGCACAGAGCAAAACATTTTATAGGTAGGCTTTTTTTATACACAAGAGCCCCCTCCCCGGAAAGAATTATTATATATAAAGTGAACCAAAAAAGTTTTTTTTTTATTTCTAAAAAAAGAAACAAAAAGGGAAGGTTTAATCATGTGTATATACATCTATTTACGTCTCTAAACATTAAGGGACAAGACACAGACAAGACAAGACAAGACAAACCTTACTTTGGGAAAACCCCTTCTACAACCCCATAATTTATCTAAATGATCCTAATCCTAACACTAGGTTACAGTCGGGTGATTAGTTCAAAATAAAGGGTTTATGTTCTTATCTTATAGTCATGAGAAGAGGTGTTCCTATCGTGAAAATTACTGAAAGTTGTTACTATAATAGTAGTAAGACAGAACCCAGAAACAGGAAGGAGAAGAAGATATGTATATATATATATTGGTTTTTATTTTTCACTTATGTCTCCATGATCGTATCATTGGAAGAGATTTAATAGATAGGTGAGAAATAAAAAATATATAAATTAAAAATTAAAAATTAAAACATAATAAAAATAAAGAAGTTATGGAGATATAATGTCCTTATACTATGTTATTAGATTAGGTTGTTCCTAATTTAAAGGGAGAGGGAGAGAGAAGATGGGAAAGAGAAATTCCCCCAAATTGTATATAGGGAAAACGAAAAGAACCCTCAAGACACGTATAGGGGAACATCTAAGGGATATAAAAAAGGAAAGGGAGAGACAGGAGAAGACTGAGGAGAAGAGCGAGGAGAGACCAGTAGCCAAACACTTTGTCCAACACCATGAGGGCAGGGTAGAGGGACTTAAAGTTAAGGGAATATATGTTCTAGGCTTACCACCTAGAAGAGGGGACTTTGACCGTATTTTACTACAGAAGGAAAAATGGTGGATTTTCACTTTACGGACTCTTGTTCCGAAAGGGATGAACACCGAATTGAATTTGCAGTGTTTCCTTGATTAATAGCAGATTGGAGTTAGATGTCAAAAGCATACCATACCTCCTTGGCAATCCAACAGGGTCCCTCCCCCTTCCCTTTCGTTTTCTCTTTCCCATCTTCTCTCTCCCTCTCCCTTTGACGTACATTCCACGATACTAATCTAAGCTCCATCAGGTACATGGGTGTAAAATGGGGTGACCCGCCGAAGGAGGTAAAGGGGGCCAACCGTCCCATCCCCCCCTGGCCAGCCACCCCCATAGGAGGGTACAAGAAAAAATAATCTTAGGCACTTAATGCACAAACATACAAGCAATATTAATATGCAACTAGTTAGCAGCAAGCAAACAAACCCTGCCAACCCGCCAAAACCTTTGGGACAGGTTAGCTTCATCCCTGAACTGTAGAACTGGAACAGTCTGCAATCCAAAACTTATCGCTAGAGTATTGGGAACTAGTCAGTCATATTTCCTGTATACTCCTGAACATTATGCGATGACAGTACTTTTCAGTGGAGACAGACTTAAAAAAAGAACAGTATCCAAAGGGGCGCAAATCTTCTATCTCCCGAGAAGTCAGGATAGAAGTGGATGTCAACATTCTCGTACTTGAGATTAGGGTTTTTCCTGGCCTCGCTTAGGATGCGGTCCCGGTCCCTATAGTTGAGGAACCTCACCAGAAATGGATGAGGGGGTGCCCCAGGAATGCGATGCGCTTGTTTGCTCACGAAAGTCGGCGGGACAGGTGCCAGCTCCAGGATGTCTTTGAAAAAGGCTTCAGCAAACTCCGCCGGCCGCTCGCCCTCAGATCCCTCTTGTAGGCCGAGCCCCCTCATGTTGTTCCTCCTGAGGCAATTCTCCACATCGTCTGATTTGGCCACCAGGTTCTTTACTGTGCTTTCCAGGGCTTCAATAAGGCGGTCATGGCTAGTAGTCAGATCCTCTGTGGTCGATATGCGCTGTTCGGATTTCGTGAGGCGGCCTCTAATCTTGTCCAGGTCTGCCCGAATGCAATTGCATTCTTCTGAGCTTGTCAATGTGGTTCAGCAATGAGGATCTACTGTTTTCAATAGACAGCAGGATTATCGCCGTGTCTCCTGAAGTGGAGGGCTCCGGAGCCACCAAGGGGATCAGGCTCTCCTGGCTCGCAGCCATGTTTAGTTCAGCCAGCAGCGCGTGGAGCCTGTCAGCTAAGATGGCATCAGAGCGGCCGGCCGGTGCCTGCTGGAGTGCGTGTGTATGCCCATCGGTCTTTCTGTTGGCATTTCCGACGGACTTTAGATTGATGCCGCGTACACATGGCCGGAATTTCTGATGGAAACAGTCCGATGGGAGCTTTTCATCGGAATTTCCGACCGTGTGTATGCCCATCGGTCTTTTTCTGTCGGCATTTCCGGCTGACTTTAGACTGAGAGCCTGTTCTTAATTTTTCCGACAGAAAACCTTTTAATCGGATTTTCCGATCGTGTGTATGCAATTCCGACACGCAAAATTCCCACGCATTCTCGGAAACAATTCGACGAATGCTTGGAAGCATTAAACTTCCCTTTTATAGTGCCGTTGAACGTGTTGTATTTCGTAGTGTTATTGACCGTCGGAATTTGGTGTGACCGTGTGTAGGCAAGACAGTTTGAGCGAAATTCCATCGGAATTCCGATGGGAAAACCATGAGAGCCTTTTCCGATGAGAATTCCGATCGTGTGTACGCGGCATAAGGGAAAAATGAAAACCTTCATTTACACTTTTGCGTCTGTTCATTTTTCACCAATTCGCAAAAAGCCGCAATTTAAAAGTTACAAATATTTATTATTTATTCACTTAATGCAGTTTAAGCTTTTATATTTAGTAGGAATTTTGTAAAATTGTGTGCTAATAATGGTTTTAGTGTATTTTTTGCAAATATATTGGTTTGATAAACATTTGCGCAAATACCGCAGGGTCTAAAAAAATCAATAGCCCCTTCTTTTTATTCTACTTATCATGTGCTTTCAGAAAATATATGGTTTTGGGGGTCTTTCACAAATTCTGAAAGCTATAAGTGAAAAATAAAAAACAAAGGAAAAATTGCAAAAATGGTCTGGTCACCTGAGTATACAAAAGGGATGGACAATCCGGCCGAAAAGTCTGATCGTGTGTACGTGGCTTTACGCTGACCAGATGAGGAGGCGGCAGAGGATGAGGAGGCGGAGTAGGAGGAGTTAGCAACAGGAGGCAAACTGAAGCGCCCTGCAATCCTCGGTAGTGGAAGGACATGCGCCAAACTGCTATCCGCCTCAGGCCCAGCTGCCACTACATTTACCCAGTGTGCTGTTAGGGAGATATAACGTCCCTGACCGTGCTTACTGGTCCAGGCATCTGTAGTTAGATGGACCTTGCCACAGATGGCATTGCGCAGTGCACACCTGATTTTGTCCCCCACTTGGTTGTGCAGGGAAAAGTAGTGGTGGCTGGGTACGACGTACTGTGGGACAGCCAATGCCATCAGCCTTTTAAAACTCTGCGTCTCCACCCAATGGAAAGACAGCATTTCAAAG
Source organism: Lithobates sylvaticus (assembly GCA_028564925.1). Taxonomy (NCBI): domain Eukaryota; kingdom Metazoa; phylum Chordata; class Amphibia; order Anura; family Ranidae; genus Lithobates; species Lithobates sylvaticus. The sequence goes on from CM053031.1 coordinate 130,550,221, forward strand.
GCGAGGAATTTTGAATTGCTGGCATTTAGGGCCAGGGATCGCGGGTGGCTAGGGGGGTACTTCCTCTTCCGCTCCAGTGTTTGGGAGATAAAGAGCTGAACGCTTCCATGGGACATTGTGGAGATGGTTGGTGACCCAGGGGGTAGTGTTGCTGGCAGATCTTCTGTTTGCGGGTTGGCAGGTGCCACTGTTACTACAGAGGTGGATGAAGAGGCCGAGACTGCAGCAGAAGAGGAAGCAGAATGAGCCAGAGACCTTTCTTGGTTTTTGAGGTGTCTACTCCACTGCATCTCGTGCTTTGCACTTAGATGCCTGGTCATGCAGGTTGTGCTCAGGTTGAGAACGTTTATGCCTCGCTTCAGGCTCTGATTGCACAGCGTGCAAACCACTCGTGTCTTGTCATCAGCACATTGTCTGAAGAACTGCCACGCTAGGGAACTCCTTGGACCTGGCTTTGGTGTGCTCGGTCCCTTGCTGCGTTGGGCAGTAGCAGACGTACTGTCTAGGGGACAGACGCTCCGATTTTGCACCCTGCTCCCTCTTCTGCTGTGCTGGTGGCTCTGTGCGACCACCGCCTCTTCCTCCGAACCACACTGGTCACCTGAATGACGTTAATTCCATGTGGGTTCAAGGACCTCATCATCCTCCACATCATCTTCCACCCAGTCTTCACCCATGCCCTCCTTGTCGGTCTGCACAATTGCGAAAGCAGCAGCAGTTGGCACCTGTGTTTCGTCATCATCCGAGACGTGCTGCGATGGTCCTCCCATGTACTCATCATGAAACATAAGTGGTTGGGCATTGGTGCACACAAACTCTTCCACTTCTGGGGCAGGGCTAGGTGGATGGCCCTGGGAAACCCTGCTAACAGAGTCATCAAAAAGCAGAAGAGACTGCTGCATGATTTGGGGTTCAGACTGCTTGGCTAATTTGCAAGGGGGTGAGGTGAAAGATTGATGGACATCGGCTGCAGGTGCCAACTCTGAACTTTCATCAGGAGACTGGGTGGGAGACAATGTGAAGGAACCAGAGGCACTGTCAGCAACCCAATCTACTATCGCCTGTACTTGTCTGGCCTCAACATTCGTACAGCCTCATTAGGCGTGCCGAAATACCGCTGCAGGCTCTGACGCCTACTCGCACCTGAGGAAGGTGTTTCACTTGTGTGTGTAGCTGGCACAGATCTACCACGTCCTCTCCCTTCAACAGGAGCTACACCAGCAGCACCACGACTGGGGCCACGTCCCTTCTTTGACATTCTCCTCATATTTTCAAAATGTAGGATCTTGCCCTAAATGGGTGTTTTTGCAATAGCAGAATACATCCACAGTATGTACAGGGTGTGTCATGGATATACAGATTCCAGAACTGCAGCAAGGCGGAGGCGCATCCCGGCCAGCAGGCGCCCAGCAGCTTTGGCGCCAGTGGGCCTTTAAAAAGGGCTCCCACCGTTCAGCTCTTGCTGGTTGATCTGTAGTCTTTCCTGGGACCCGCCCCTGTATCTGCATCTGATCTCACACCTGACCTGGCTTCCTGACCACTCTGCTCTCTCCTCTCCTGATCTCTGGCTGCCATTTGACCTTGCTTGTTTACCTGCATACCTGATCTCCGTTGCCGACTAAGCCTGGACTCTGACCATCCCTTGTCTGCCGATTCTGTCTGATCTGATCCGCTGTGTATGACCTGGCTTGTCTGACCTTGTTCCTGCCCGCTGTGTGCACCTGCATCCTGCTGACCTGCATCCTGCTGACCGGCATCCTGCCGACCTGCATCCTGCTGACCTGCATCCTGCTGACCGGCATCCTGCACACCTGCATCCTGCCGACCTGCATCCTGTGCACCTGCATCCTGCACACCTGCATCCTGCCGACCTGCATCCTGTGCACCTGCATCCTGCACACCTGCATCCTGCCGACCTGCATCCTGCTGACCTGCATCCTACGCACCTGCATCCTGCTGACCAGCATCCTGCGCACCTGCATCCTGCTGACCTGCATCCTGCGCACCTGCATCCAGCCGACCTGCGTTTCTCAGCACTCCCCAGTGGTCACCATCTCCAGCTTCAGAGAACTCTGCAGGCACTCCTACCTCACTGTGCTCCTACGGTCACTGTCCCCAACTCCAGTGTCCCAGGAACCAGGGCTGTACGAGAGGTCTCCCTCTGCACGTCAGGCTCACCCACAAGGTACGTGTCAGTATCAACCAGCCATGCCTGAGCCTGCAAGAGGGACCTCAGTTACTGAGGAGGTCTGCCAACTCCTCTCAGCCCTCACTCACGAGGTGAAGTGTCTCCAGGACAGTTATGAACGCCTAACAGCACATATGCAGGACCAGGCAAACTTCCCTCTCAGCGGAAGGTCATCAGAAGCTACCTCCGCACTCCCAGCAATGATGTTGCCTCCCGAGCCAAGGGTCCCAATTCCGGAGAAATTCTCTGGGGATCGAAACAAGTTCAGGACTTTCCGCAATGCATGCGAGTTATACTTCTCCCTACTACCCTTAACCTTTTCACAGGAGACCACCAAAGTGGGGTTTGTTGTTTCACTTCTGTTAGGACAACCACAAGCTTGGGCCCACCATTTGCTGGAAGAACGCCATGCTTCTCTGGACTCCTTGTCATCCTTCTTCAGCGCTATGTCGCTCCTTTACGATGACCCCCAACGGACTACTACTGCCGAAGCTGCCCTTAGCACGCTCAAACAAGGCCGCAGAGCGGTGGAGGACTACATAACTGACTTTAGGCGCTGGAGCGCAGACACCCTATGGAATCATGCAGCCTTACGGCACCAGTTCCGCTTAGGTCTATCAGAAGGGTTAAAGGATGAGTTGGCTCGGGTCGGTATACCAGATTCTCTGGAATCCTTGATCGCCCTAACTATACAGATAGACCGTCGTCTTCGGGAACGCAGGATGGAGAGGGTGAGCCAACAGCCCCGATCGAACTGGATGTTATCTCAAGTGGCCACCACCTCTCGTCTGGCCTCCTCCAGACCAACTCCAGTTAATCCTGCACCAGACTCTCCTAAATATGGGCAGGCCGGATCGACAAGACCCTCATTGTCCGCAGAGGAACGCCTGCGTCGGCAACTGCTCAACCTCTGCCTGTACTGCGGGGGTACCGGCCACTATGTGCATTCATGCCCTGCCAAGCACCGTAGATACTTATCCGTCTCTTCTCCTGGTCATCCGGTACCCTCCACCAATTCTACTCACCTGGCTCTTCCTATCACCTTTATGTTTCCTGAAAGAACTGTGTCAGTTACCGCAATAATAGACTCTGGGGCATGCAGTTGTTTTATTGATTTGACCTTTGCAAACCAACAGCGCATCCCGCTTCAGCACAGAGCTCAAGGACTTTCCATCTTCCTGGCTGATGGATCCCGTATAAAATCTGGCCAAGTGACCCAGGAAACTCCTTCATTGACTGTAGTTACTGCTTCAAACCACAAGGAACTGCTGAAACTTGATGCCATTGCATCCCCTCTGTTTCCAGTCATCTTGGGCTTACCGTGGCTTCAGGCCCACAACCCGCAGATTAACTGGGGCTCCGGAGAGATCAAGTTTCAGTCCCTCTACTGTCAAAACCACTGCCTTCCTTCACCTCCCAGGGTACCTGGCCCCTTACTATGCTTGGAAGCTGACTTGGAATTACGCACAGTAGTCCCTGAACCATACCACGAGTTCTTAGACGTCTTTAGCAAGCGAGGGGCAGAGACCCTTCCTCCCCATCGCTCCTATGATTGCCCGATCGAGCTATTACCCGGAGCAGAGATCCCTTTTGGTCGGATTTTTCCCCTATCTGAGCGGGAGTTGGAGGTGTTAAAAGAGTATGTCGACGAAAATTTGGAGAGGGGGTTCATCCGGCCGTCCACCTCTCCAGCTGGGGCAGGAATCTTTTTTGTAGAAAAAAAGGACCACTCACTTCGTCCCTGTGTAGACTACCGGGAACTGAACAAGATCACGGTTAAAAACCGGTATCCTCTACCCTTGGTGCCTGAGCTTTTCCAGAGATTAAGAACTACTGCTGTGTTCACCAAGCTAGATCTTCGAGGGGCCTACAATTTGGTCCGTATTCGCTCTGGGGACGAGTGGAAAACGGCCTTCCGTACCAGGTTTGGCCACTTCGAATACCTAGTGATGCCCTTTGGCCTGTGTAATGCCCCTGCTACCTTCCAGCACCTGATAAATGATATCCTCAGAGATTACCTCGATATCTTCGTAATAGCCTATTTAGACGACATCCTGATCTTTTCTACATCCCTGGATCAACACCGGAAACACGTCAAGATGGTACTCTGCCGTCTCCGTCAGCATGGGCTATATGCCAAACCAGAAAAATGTGAGTTTGAGCGGCAGAGTATCCAGTTTTTGGGCTTAGTGATATCCACGGAAGGGTTCAAGATGGACCCACAAAAGGTCACAGCAGTTCTGGACTGGCCTGCACCTTCTGACAAGAAGGGGGTGCAACGTTTTGTTGGCTTTGCCAATTTTTACAGAAGGTTTATTAAAGGATTTTCTGCAATCATTTCCCCGATTACCCAGCTAACCAAGCAGAATGTCCGATTCCAATGGAACTCCGAGGCACAAGCCGCCTTCTCTACCTTAAAGGGACTGTTTACCTCTGCCCCCATCCTAAGCCACCCGGATCCTTCTCTCCCCTATCTGCTCGAGGTCGACGCCTCAGAAACAGCTGTGGGGGCAGTTATCTCTCAGCGCCAAGGACTTAAGGATCTTATGCACCCCATAGCCTTCTTCTCCCGTAAACTCTCATCTGCCGAGAGGAATTACGACGTGGGTGACCGTGAACTTTTGGCCATTAAGGCCGCGCTCGAAGAATGGCGATACCTGCTGGAGGGAGCGGCTCATCCCATACTCATATATACAGATCACAAGAATCTGGAATATTTACGAACGGCCAAACGTCTAAGACCACGCCAGGCTCGGTGGGCGCTATTCTTTTCCAGATTTGCTTTTCATATAACTTACAGGCCAGGATCAAAGAACATCAAGCCCGATGCTCTTTCGCGTATGTATGATGACCCCAAAGAAACCTCAGTTCCGGACACTATTCTATCGGAGGGAAATTTCTTACTTCTTCAGACGGACCTGATGTCCGGTTTAAAACAAGCCTCTGTGGGGGTGCCCTGTCCACCCGGAGTAACTCTGATACCCAAGGACGGTCTGCTTTGGAAAGACAGTAAAATTTTCGTGCCTGAGAGGTGTCAAACCAAAGTTCTGAGCCTGTGTCACGACCACCCTCTAGCCGGACATTTTGGGGTCCACAAGACTCTCGAATTAACCCAGCGCATGTTCTGGTGGCCGAAACTCGAGAAGGACTGTAAGGAATACGTCAAGTCTTGTGTTACCTGTACCCAAAATAAGTCTGCTAGAACCAAGTCCTGGGGTCTTCTCAAACCACTACCAATTCCCGACAGGCCTTGGAGCGAGATTGCCATGGATTTTATAGTGGAGCTACCCCCTTCTGAAGGACATACAGCCATTTTTGTAGTGGTCGACCGCCTGTCCAAGATGGCCCACTTTATACCCCTGAAGAACACACCTTCTGCTGTAGAGACCGCCCGGGTGTTTATCCGGGAGATTGTGAGGCTGCATGGGGTACCAACAAACATTGTATCGGACAGGGGGGTCCAGTTTACCTCTCGTTTCTGGAGGTCACTATGCCAGATCCTGAAAATCGAACTCTCCATGTCTTCTGCCTTCCACCCTCAGACCAATGGACAAACTGAGAGAACGAATCAGACTCTGGAACAGTACATCCGTTGTTTTACCTCGTTTGTCCAGGACGATTGGGTAGCACTTTTGCCCCTAGCAGAATTTGCCTTTAATAACGCCTGCCACTCAGTTACAGGACAGTCACCATTCTTTGCGAACTACGGCTTCCACCCTGTCTTCCTGCCTAACATTATCCCAGAATCTCCAGTCCCAGCAGTACAAACCACTGTCGAGTTTCTAGGTCGCAATAATAAGTTGTTGCAAGAAACCATGGCCAAAGCACAGGCAACTAACAAGAGTGTTACGTACCTGGACGTAGAGCCTGACTTGTAGGAGGAGACCTCTCATACAGCGCTGGTTCACGTGCCACTGGAGATGGGGACAGTGGTGACGTGAGCACAGTGGGGTAGGAGTGCCTGGTTTGTAGAGGAAGGTGTTGGAACCAACAGGAAGGTCCTCCAGTAATGTCCGTATGCGGATGGCAGGATGTAGGACTGCAGCTGTAGGTGGTTGAAGCAGGATACAACAGAACCAGGCAACAGGTGGATCAAACAAGTGGGAATCAGCAGAGGCAAGGTCAGACAGTCCAGTTGGCAACAGCAGATCAATCAGATGATAGGAGCAGGCAATAGCAGAGTCGGTAGGCAGGCTGGAGTCGGTAACCAAAGACAGATGTAACAAGGTCAGGCAGGCCGGGTCGGGTAGGAGAAGGTAGAGTAGTCCAAACAGAGCCGGGTCGGTAACGGGAGATCACAGGTTCAGGTTTCGGATCAGGTTTTCGGGTGGCTGACAAGCAGGAAGCTTAAAGACAACACAGCACTGGCTGAGTGTCACTGCTGGGCTTTTAAAGCCCGTTTTGGCGCCAATTGCGTTCCCGCGCATGCGCACATGCACGCGCGCGCCGCCGCGCGCGCTAACGCGCACGCGCACGCTAACGTGCACGCGCGCGCGCCCGCCGCGCACCTATGTGCGCACGGAAGGACCGGAAATGCCTGGAAAGTCCTTGACATTGCCCCCCCACAAGGGGCAGCCTCCGGATGCCCAGGCGGCTTGCCTTCTCAGGGTGGGCAATCAGGTAAGTACGAACTAGCCGTTTTGCATGTAAATTACTGTCTGGTTCCCAGGAATTACTTTCTGGACCGTACCCTTTCCATTTGACCAAAAATTGTACTTGCCCATGTCTTCTTCTACAATTGAGAATAGCCTCCACCTCATATTCCTGGTTACCATCCACCAAAACAGGTTCAGGCGGGTCAGTTCCTCTGTCAGGGAAGGGATTAGGCACAGCAGGTTTTAACAAAGATACGTGAAATACCGGGTGAACTTTAAGAGAATCAGGTAAAGACAGTTCATAGGCCACTTCATTAATTTTCTTCTTAACAGGAAAAGGTCCCATAAATTTAGGTGCAAGTTTTTTAGAAGGGCACATCAATTTGATATTGGATGTAGACAGCCATACCTGATCTCCAGGTTGCAGAACCAGCTCCCCCCTTCTCTTTTGGTCGAAGTTCCTCTTGCTATCTGCCTGGGCCTTGGACATAGCTTCTTGTAGGACCTGATTGTTGCGTTTGAGGAATTCCACTGTCTTCTGGACTGCCGGAACTGGGGATTCTGAAACAAAATCTGGTAAAAAAGTCAAGTGAAAACCATAATTGGAAAAGAAGGGGGATTGGTTAGTGGTTGAGTGACTGGCATTATTGTATGCAAATTCCGCTAGAGGCAGCAGGGAAACCCAATTGTCCTGAGAAAAGGAAGTAAAACATCGGATATATTGCTCGAGGGTTTGGTTGGTTCTCTCTGTCTGCCCATTAGTCTGTGGGTGATAGGCTGAGGAGAGAGAAAGCTCAATCTTCAAGATTTCACAAAGTGCCTTCCAGAAGCGTGAGGTGAATTGTACCCCTCTGTCGGAGACTATATTTGTAGGTACTCCGTGTAGTCTGACGATCTCCTTAATGAATACACGGGCTGTCTCTGTAGCGGATGGGGTTCCCTTCAGGGGCACAAAATGGGCCATCTTAGATAGGCGATCTACCACCACAAAAATGGCTGTGCACCCCTCAGAGCGGGGTAGTTCGACTATAAAGTCCATAGAAATCATTTTCCAAGGTCTGTCTGGTATAGGTAAAGGTTTAAGCAGTCCCCAGGCTCGGTTCCTTGAAGTCTTGTTCCGTGAGCAGATGGAGCAGGAATTGACGTACTTTTCACAAAACTCCCTTAAATTGGGCCACCAGAATGTACGCTGTACAAGTTCACGAGTCTTCCGTACCCCGAAATGTCCTGCTAAGGGATGATCATGAAACAATGTTAGTACCTTAACTCGAATATCTTCAGGGACAAAGATTTGACTTCCCTTCCATAGCAAGCCATCTCGAGATGTCAAGGTGGTTCCTGGAGGTCTTGGAGAGTGGGAAGAGGCTTCCTTGATTAAAGTTAAGAGATCTGTGTGTAAGAGCAAAAAACTGTTTGTGGGTAGAATCGTGTCAGGAGCAGGTGAGTCCTTAGGGTTATCATGCATGCGTGACAATGCGTCTGGTTTGACGTTCTTTGATCCTGGCCGATAAGTGATGTGGAAACAGAAGCGAGTGAAAAACAAGGCCCAACGAGCTTGTCGGGGTCTCAAACGTTTGGCAGATCTTAGATATTCTAAATTTTTATGGTCGGTATATATTAATACCGGGTGAGCCGCACCCTCTAATAGATACCTCCACTCCTCCAAGGCGGTCTTGATGGCAAGAAGCTCCCGATCCCCTACATCGTAATTTCTTTCAGCTGGCGATAAAATTCGGGAGAAGAATCCCACAGGGTGTATTAAATCCTCCTTACCCTGTCTTTGCGAAATGACCGCTCCCACCGCCACTTCGGATGCGTCAACTTCTAACAAAAAAGGTAAAGATGGGTTAGGGTGACTGAGAATTGGAGCTGATGTAAAAAGTCTTTTAAGTCTCTCAAATGCCTCTTGAGCCTCCGTACTCCAATGAAACCTGACATGTTGTTGTGTCAACCGTGTAATAGGGGCTATGATGGCAGAGAATCCCTTGATAAATTTTCTGTAAAAGTTTGCGAAACCAATGAAACGTTGAATACCTTTTTTATCGACGGGTGCAGGCCACTCCAGAACAGCAGATACTTTTTGGGGGTCCATCTTGATACCGGTCGCGGATATTATCAAACCCAAAAACTGGATCTCTTGTTGCTCGAACTCGCACTTCTCTGCTTTTGCGTATAGTCCATGTAGGCGAAGACGGTCCAAGACTCTGCAAACGTGTTCCCGGTGTTGGCTGAGGGATTCAGAAAAAACCAAAATATCATCCAAATAAACAATTACAAAAATATCTAAGAAGTCCTTGAATACATCGTTAATCAGATGTTGAAAAGTGGCAGGTGCATTACATAGACCAAAGGGCATGACCAGATATTCATAATGCCCGAACCTTGTTCGGAATGCCGTCTTCCATTCATGCCCAGCCCGGATGCGGACCAGATTATATGCTCCTCTTAGATCGAGTTTCGTAAAAATAGTAGCAGACCTTAATTTTTGGAATAATTCGGGTATTAAGGGCAACGGGTAACGGTTCTTAACCGTAATTTTATTCAACTCCCGGTAATCTACACACGGGCGGAGAGTCTGATCCTTCTTAGTCACAAAAAATATTCCAGCACCAGCTGGAGATGTAGATGGGCGGATGAATCCTTTTTCCAGGTTTTCGTTGATGTAACTTTTTAGTGCTTCCTGTTCTTTTTCTGACAGAGGGAAAATGCGCCCAAAGGGAATTTCGGCCCCAGGTAAGAGTTCAATTGGGCAGTCATATGCCCGATGGGGTGGAAGAGAGTCTGCTCCCTTTTTACTGAAAACATCGAGGAACCCATGATACGGTTCGGGTACTGATTGGCGTAGGTTCTGATCAATGTCCATGCAAAATAGGGTGACAGAGGATTGAGTAGACTCCTTTTGACAATGTTCTTGGCAGTAGGGGGACGAGAACCTGATTTCTCTGGTAGTCCAATTGATGGAGGGATTATGGGCCTGAAGCCAGGGAATGCCCAGGATGATTGGGAACAACGGGGAAGAGATCAAGGATCAGAAGCTCCTTATGCTGGAAGGAGGTGATGGCAGGTACGGGAAAAGTCTCTTGGGTCACCTGTCCGGAGCTGATGCGGGAGCCGTCGGCCAAGAAGACTGAAAGTCGGTGGGTCTTATTCCGTAAGGGAATGTTGTGTTGGTTGGCGAAGGCAGAATCAATGAAGCAACTGCATGCTCCGGAATCAATAATTGCTTTAACTGGAATTGTCCTTCCTTGGAGCTGCAATGAGAGAGGGAGAGCAATGTGGGTTGTGTTAGCAGAAAGTGCTGAGAGACTGGCAGGAACAGAGGAAAAGCACTTACGCATCTTGACCGGACAGTTGCGCACGTAGTGTCCTGTTGTTCCACAGTACAGGCAGAGGTTAAGTTGATGGCGACGTGTGCGCTCTTCCGGGGTTAAGGTGGGTCGAATCAGTCCCAGCTGCATTGGCTCGGAGGCGTCCGGTGCAGGGCGGATCGGCTGGAAGTTGGGTGGTGGTAAGTAGCGGGCAGCCGGAATTGGAGCTTTAGCAGTCACCCAAGTAGGGCGATTATGTTGGTAGGCCCGTTCAGTGCGACGTTCCCGAAGGCGGCGATCAATCTGGATGGTTAGGGTGATTAAGGCCTCAAGAGTATCAGGTATGCCCACCCGGGCCAATTCATCTTTCAGTCCTTCTGATAGGCCCATGCGGAACTGATGCCGTAGAGCTGCATCATTCCATTGAGTGTCCGCACTCCAGCGTCTAAAATCCGAAATGTACTCCTCGGCCGCCCGGCGACCCTGCTGAAGTGTAGTTAAGGATGCCTCTGCTGTGGCGACCCGTTCAGGGTCTTCATAAAGCTGGGACATAGCTTCAAAGAAGGCCGTTAGTGATTGAATCAAAACAGAGTCCTCTTCGAGAAGTCGGTGTGCCCAGATCTGTGGTTCTCCTAACAGTAGGGAGACCACAAACCCCACTTTAGTGGCTTCAAGTGAAAAAGTCCGGGGTTGCAGGGCGAAGTAAAGTCGACAAGCACTGCGGAAGGCCCGGAATTTAGTTCGGTCCCCTGAAAACTTCTCAGGTATGGGGACCCTTGGCTCAGGTGGAAGCATAACGACAGAAGGAGGGGAAGCAGCCTGAGCAGGGGCGGAAACGGACCCAGGAACCACGTGTATGGGGTTGATGATGTTCTGGACTTGCCCCTCCAATCTGGTGTAGCCGTCTTGTAAGGATTTTACGGCTTGAGTGAGGGCTGACAGGTGTGAACAGATATCTGTCATGGGAGGGGTCTCTCCTGCAGGCTCAGTCATGGCTGTGTTGTACTGTTACGTACCTGGACGTAGAGCCTGACTTGTAGGAGGAGACCTCTCATACAGCGCTGGTTCACGTGCCACTGGAGATGGGGACAGTGGTGACGTGAGCACAGTGGGGTAGGAGTGCCTGGTTTGTAGAGGAAGGTGTTGGAACCAACAGGAAGGTCCTCCAGTAATGTCCGTATGCGGATGGCAGGATGTAGGACTGCAGCTGTAGGTGGTTGAAGCAGGATACAACAGAACCAGGCAACAGGTGGATCAAACAAGTGGGAATCAGCAGAGGCAAGGTCAGACAGTCCAGTTGGCAACAGCAGATCAATCAGATGATAGGAGCAGGCAATAGCAGAGTCGGTAGGCAGGCTGGAGTCGGTAACCAAAGACAGATGTAACAAGGTCAGGCAGGCCGGGTCGGGTAGGAGAAGGTAGAGTAGTCCAAACAGAGCCGGGTCGGTAACGGGAGATCACAGGTTCAGGTTTCGGATCAGGTTTTCGGGTGGCTGACAAGCAGGAAGCTTAAAGACAACACAGCACTGGCTGAGTGTCACTGCTGGGCTTTTAAAGCCCGTTTTGGCGCCAATTGCGTTCCCGCGCATGCGCACATGCACGCGCGCGCCCGCCGCGCGCGCTAACGCGCACGCGCACGCTAACGTGCACGCGCGCGCGCCCGCCGCGCACCTATGTGCGCACGGAAGGACCGGAAATGCCTGGAAAGTCCTTGACAAAGAGACTGTATGATAGGAAGAGAAGAGGGGAATTATGTCTCCAACCAGGAGACCAGGTGTGGTTATCTACCACCAATCTCAAGATGGCTTGTCCTTCAAAAAAACTGGCACCCAAATTTATTGGCCCCTTCCCGATCAAGAGGAAATTGAATGAGGTTTCCTACGAACTTTCCTTGCCCGAATCGCTCAAAGTCCACCCAGTGTTCCACGCATCCCTGCTTAAACCCACGGTACCTGACCCCTTCCCCGACAGAGGATCGGGTCCACCTGAACCTATAATTGTTGACAGGGACGAGGAATATGAGGTGGAGGCTGTTGTAGACTGCAGACGGAGAGGTAACCAAATTCAATATTTAATCAAATGGAGGGGGTATGGGCCAGAAGAGAATTCATGGGAACCCAAGCAAAATGTGCATGCCCAAGAACTGATCCAAGCATTCTTCCGCAGGCACCCCCAGAAAAGAGCTCTTTTGGGCACCCGGAGGTTGCCCTTAAGGGGGGGGCAATGTCATGGATATACAGATTCCAGAACTGCAGCAAGGCGGAGGCGCATCCCGGCCAGCAGGCGCCCAGCAGCTTTGGCGCCAGTGGGCCTTTAAAAAGGGCTCCCACCGTTCAGCTCTTGCTGGTTGATCTGTAGTCTTTCCTGGGACCCGCCCCTGTATCTGCATCTGATCTCACACCTGACCTGGCTTCCTGACCACTCTGCTCTCTCCTCTCCTGATCTCTGGCTGCCATTTGACCTTGCTTGTTTACCTGCATACCTGATCTCCGTTGCCGACTAAGCCTGGACTCTGACCATCCCTTGTCTGCCGATTCTGTCTGATCTGATCCGCTGTGTATGACCTGGCTTGTCTGACCTTGTTCCTGCCCGCTGTGTGCACCTGCATCCTGCTGACCTGCATCCTGCTGACCGGCATCCTGCCGACCTGCATCCTGCTGACCTGCATCCTGCTGACCGGCATCCTGCACACCTGCATCCTGCCGACCTGCATCCTGTGCACCTGCATCCTGCACACCTGCATCCTGCCGACCTGCATCCTGTGCACCTGCATCCTGCACACCTGCATCCTGCCGACCTGCATCCTGCCGACCTGCATCCTACGCACCTGCATCCTGCTGACCAGCATCCTGCGCACCTGCATCCTGCTGACCTGCATCCTGCGCACCTGCATCCAGCCGACCTGCGTTTCTCAGCACTCCCCAGTGGTCACCATCTCCAGCTTCAGAGAACTCTGCAGGCACTCCTACCTCACTGTGCTCCTACGGTCACTGTCCCCAACTCCAGTGTCCCAGGAACCAGGGCTGTACGAGAGGTCTCCCTCTGCACGTCAGGCTCACCCACAAGGTACGTGTCAGGGTGTATCTCAAAACCTGCAAAACTGCAGAAAAAAAATATTTTTTTTGGAATAGCACAATAGAAGAAAAATAGATCAATTGAATATGTCAATCCTGCACATATGCAGAAAACACTGCAAAATTAAAAATGTTTGCAATGTTTTTGCAATAGCAGAATACAGTATACAGTATACACAGGGTGTATCTCAAAACCTGCAAAACTGCAGAAAATGCATATGCAGAAAACACTGCAAAATTTTATTTTTTTGCAATATTTTTGCAATAGCAGAATACACCCACAGTATGTACAGGGTGTATCTCACAGTAACATATGCAGTGCTGGTGCACTGAGCTTGCAGATAAAAGTTATATTTTGTCTGGCACTGGGCTCATGGCAGTGTAAAAAAACTGTGCACTGCAACCCAAACAGGTAAATCTATGTAGATCGCTGACTTATTAGAATTGATTTCTGAATCTGGACTCCTATATAATTTTCTCTCCCTTAAAGCAGACACAGGAACCTTGCCCTACACTCTACACTCTATATCTATTTAGATCGCTGACTGATTAGAAGATATTTCATGAATCTGGACTGACTCCTAGCATGTAATTCTCTCCCTCACAGCAGCCAGGTACCTTTCCCTACACTGTGTAAAGCAGAGTGACATTCTGTGCTGTGTGCCTCTAGCTTATATAGAGGCTGGGTCACATGCTGCACTGGCCAATCACAGCCATGCCATTAGTAGGCATGGCTGTGATGGCTTCTAAGGGCACACCAGTGAAACTAATGTTGATTGGCTGCCCTGCAGCTTTTAAAAATGCGCCATTACATCGTCGAACACCGGACCGGAACCCGAACATACAGTGAATTGTTCGGGGTCCGGGACCCGGACACCCAAAAGTCCGCTATGGACCCGATCTCCTGCATTTTGCTTTGCATCATGGGAAATGTAGTCCTCTTTCTCTGGTTAGGTATGATGTACAGCAAGAGAGAAGCGACTTCAGGAGGGAGCACTCTTTTCCTAAAGTTAATATGACATTGCTGGAGCTGAAAATCATGGATTACAAGAAAAGTAATCCATTATTATTTAAACTGTGTCCGCAATTCAACAGAACTTAGGGAGCGGATCAGCAATTGCAAAGATAGCTAGATTCTGGAGTTCAGCTTTAACTAAAACTACATTAATGCCGCGTACACACGAGTGGGCTTTTCGACGGACTAGGTCTGACGGTCTTTCCGACGGACTTTCGACAGAGTTCCGACGAACTTTCCGAATGAACGGACTTGGCCACACACAATCACACTAAAGTCCAACGAATTTGAACGTGATGACGTCCGACTGGACTAGAATAAGGAAGTTCGTAGCCAGTAGCCAATAGGTGCCCTAGCATCGTTGTTTGTCCGTCGGACTAGCACACAGACGAGCAGATTTTTCAATAGGAACTGGGTCCAGCGGAGTTCCGGCGGGAAAATTTGAAACATGTTCTATTTCTAAAATCTGTTGGATTTTTCGACAGCAAAAGTCTGATGGAGACAAAGGACAGGGAGAATTTTGAGCAGAAAAAAATTCCCCCAAGAAGGACGGCGGGAGGCCTGCTGCTAGATATAGTAATAATTTATTAATTGAAAAAAGAAACAAAAAATACAAAAACCACTTCACACTTCCTATAGCAAAAATAGAGATCACATAGGGAATTCATAAAGAATTAAAAATGACAACGTTGTCTGTTTAAAACAAGGGGGTAGATGCCAAATCACACAGCACTCACACACTAGCACACACCTACAGAATATAACATATTTTAATTGCGGACACTCTAGTAGTTATGGTTCTAACCAAACATTCCACATTAAGGCGTCTATAGTTATAGTCCATGTGTGGGTGGCTAGAGGATGTGATCTATACGTAGTTATTTTTTCATAAGCTCATGGAATCAAGCAATAGAGCATACATATAGCATTTGGTGACACACGATCCCATAGCAGGTACTCTGTATAGGAGAACTCGATTTACATAAGGCAGTTCAGCAGCATCATTGAATTAAGGAGCATATGCGTTTAAAGCTGTCAAATATTGTTGAATCTTCTGTTGTGTCCATACATGAACCAATTGCAGTAGACTGAACAGTGTACAGGACGCCGTGGCTGGGTCCGGGAAGGACGCTATGTTTCCCCTCTGTTTGGACTGTGGTCCCTTTAAGGGAACAAAAAGGGTTAACTCACCTGTCAAAGGAAGTGGGTTTAAAAACAAGACAGGAAGTTGCAGGTGGGTGTGGAGGAGTGTAGAGGAGATGGTGGTTTGTGTGTGGTTTGATTTGCAGCAACCAAAGTGGACAGCAGCATTCTACCTGGAAGCCTCCTAGCAGTTGAAGTCACCTGCAACCACCCAAGGACTGTTTGATTGCGATAGCAATGCTGGACTTTGCATGTCGGTGAGACTGAAACCTTTTTCTTTTGTTTTTGCTGCTGTAAAGCTGTTTAAGTTTAATAAATCTCTTTTTGGGTTAAAAGCCTGTGTCCTGCGATCTAGCTGGTTCCCCGAACGTTACAAGTGGTGCTCGAATGCGGGCAGGACAGAGTAACAGGGGTTTTTTTTTTTTTTTTTTTTGCTGTTTTTGCATTTGAATTTAAAACTGACATTTAAAGGGACAGTACAGTGGATTTCTGTCCTGGGTTAAAGCTGCCCAAACATATATAAAAAAGGTGCAGCGCTAAACACACATAAATAAAAAACAATTGAAAAATTCAATTAAAAATATGTCCATAAACAGTCCAATGGTGTCTTTCTAAGGTGATGACAGAGCCATACATATGCAGGTGACAACGTGAAAGAAAACCTCCACCACAGATGAAATGGCCGCTCACCTCACCAAGTGGACCCTTAGATCATAAAGGGTCACTAAAGCCTTCCCACCAGGGGTTAAATGATAACGATCCACTGGAGAAATACGTCACACTTGGCAGATATGCCGGATGGATGTCAGTCAGTCCTCACGGAAAAGCTCAATCCCATATCGCCATCAATCATGTGAATGAAAAATTTAAAAAACCATAGTGTTCTCTGCTTATAAACAGTTTATTAAAAAAAATAGATGGGAATATAAAAACTTACAAAGAGAGCACCTATATCCCGGTGCTAGGAGGGTACAGCGTATAGCAAAGTGCACAGATCGGGCTGCGGGTGATGTCACTTTCGTCCATATGCAGGACTTCATCAGCGGAACGGCCATGACTACAAACACCCGACTTATATTGGAAAGCAATTGGTTACACTGACTTCCCATTGGTGGAGCAGGATTTAATTGTCAATTAATCAAAAACTTTCAGAGAGCACAGAGATAAGGGAAGCCAGCTGAATCAAGTTTCAATCATTATAGTGAGTGTCCCTGAATACCCTCCAGCCTATCAAAGAGGACCAGGAAGTGTCCCGGCTCAGTGATTTTGGAGAAAGGTCCAATAAAAATACAAATTTCAGGGCCGCACACTCCATCAGATAGAATGAATATTATACTCCATCACCTATAGGGGCTATATTGTATCCTCAAATGACGTGAAAACTCTCATAAAAAAGCTGGCAATCCAAATAAAGGAATAGACATACAAAAATGTATGAATCCCAAGCGAAAGAAATATACTACAACAGCATAACTGGGCAGCATTAAACACCACTCACAGCCCTCTGTGCTAATATGTATCAAACAAATCATTAAATAACATACATCTAAATAAAAATAATCCATAATAATCAATAAAAATATATACATTACAAGTATATGTGATAGATATATAAAAAAAATTGTAAAAATATAAAACATATAAAATAATTTTATTAAAAAATTTTAATCAGAAAATCCTATAAAAATTATATTTAAAATTATTTTATAAAAAAAAAAAAAAAAGACGAAAAATTAAATTTAACGGTCAGTGATAAAGCAATTTAAATCAAAGTCGACATTGAGTCCACGGGAGTTAAAACTTTGGTTTGGTAAATCCAGTAGGATTCGCAACGGCTCAATTGTCGTATAAAATTGCCTCCCCTCCAATGTCTCGTCACCCTTTCTATGCCCCAAAACTTCAAGCTCCTGGGGTTCTGCTGATGAACCAGCTTGAAATGTCGGGACACGTTATGGGTTGTGAGACCTCTTTTTATATTATTTATATGTTCGCCCAAACGGACGTGCAGTGGTCTCGAGGTTCTCCCTATATATTGTAAACCACACCCACATTCCAACATATAGACCACCCCAACGGTGTCACATGTAATTAGTTGCTCGATCTTGTATTCCTTATTAGTGGCGGTTGCTAAAAAGGATTTTCGCTTTTTCATATTAATCTTCGAGTGTTTGCAGGGGACACATCTCCCACATGCAAAAAAACCTCCTAAAAAGTTAAAAAGTCTATTTTCAGTGACAATTGGAGGGTTAAGGATACTCGGAGCCAAACGATCCCTAAGAGTCGGAGCTCTTTTATAAATAAACTGAGGGCGGGGGGAGGACAGGGCCCAATACCTTGTCTTGCTTGAGGATCGACCAATTCTTCAAGATGATCTTTTCAAACTTCTTATGTTGGACATTGTAATCCAGGATCATCTTAAAGTTTTGACTTTCTCTATCATTATCGCGAGCCAGGTCTGATGTCAGAATAGATCTCTCCATAGTACTAACTTTATTGACTTCATCCCTTAAACCAGATTTATCATACCCCTTCTGCTCAAACCTAGAGACCAGGATATCAGACTGTGCAATAAAATCACTGCTAGAAGTGCAATTTCGCCGCAACCTAATAAATTGACCCCTGGGGATGTTGCACTATGGTGGCAACTCCCCAGGGGTATGTAGGCATTTCTATCAGTCGGTTTGAAATAATTGCACAGCCTAAAATTACCTACGTCTCTGTTAATTTCTAGGTCGAGGAAGACTACTTTATCCGATTCAATGTTCCAAGTCAATGAAATATTTTTGTCATTGACATTTAATGAGTCTAAAAATACTTCCAGACTGGATCTTTCACCCTCCCAGATCATAATCAGGTCATCTATAAACCTACGGTAGCAAATGAGCTCGGGTGGGCGATGGTTAAAAATAGCCCCTTCCTCCCAGTGGGCCATGAAAAGGTTGGCCACACTGGGAGCAAAACGGGCGCCCATCGCCACACCTTTCATTTGTAGATGGAATTCTTTGTTATACCAGAAATAGTTTCTGTTGAGACAGAACTCTAAGCTGGTCAACAAAAACTCCTGATGTCTACCGGACAGGGAGGAGTGTGACAATGCCCATTCTACTGCCTGTAGGGCATCCTTATGTCAATAAACTGTTTATAAGCAGAGAACACTATGGTTTTTTTAATTTTTCATTCACATGATTAATGGCGATATGGGATTGAGCTTTTCCGTGAGGACTGACTGACATCCATCCGGCATATCTGCCAAGTGTGACGTATTTCTCCAGTGGATCGTTATCAATTAACCCCTGGTGGGAAGGCTTTAGTGACCCTTTATGATCTAAGGGTCCACTTGGTGAGGTGAGCGGCCATTTCATCTGTGGTGGAGGTTTTCTTTCACGTTGTCACCTGCATATGTATGCCTCCGTCATCACCTTAGAAAGACACCATTGGACTGTTTATGGACATATTTTTAATTGAATTTTTCAATTGTTTTTTATTTATGTGTGTTTAGCGCTGCACCTTTTTTATATATGTTTCTACAGAGGGATTTTTGAAGGTTGATCCTTGGTGTTCAGCTGCTTCTAATAATTTTACATAATATTTGATATACCATTGCGCTGATTTATTTTATTATTATAAAGCTGCCCAAACCCTGAAAGCTGAAGCAATGGAGGAACTAATTAAACAACTGTCCCTGGCTAATATGCAAGCGCAGACCCGCCATGAAGAAAATACTCGCCTGTTGGTGGCTCAGTTGGCAGCCCAGCAAGCAACCCAGCAAGAGGTTATGCAGGCTCAGGTGACTGCCTTAAAATAAGTAGTGCAGCAGTTTTCTCAGGGTCGTGAGCAAGCGGCTGTTGCCCCTGGCAACCAGGTGACTGTGAGGGCAAGCCATTTTTTGCAGAAGTTGTCCCTGAGTGATGATGTAGAGGCATTTCTTGCTACATTTGAGAGGACGGCAGAGAGAGAAGGGTGGCCCCAGGACCAGTGGACCGGCCTAATTGCCCCTTTCCTCACCGGAGATCCTCAAAAAGCCTACTTCGACCTGCCACCGGATGACGCTAAAGACTATCAAAAACTAAAGGCAGAAATACTGGCTCATTTGGGGGTGACTACGGCCGTTCGGGCCCAACGAGTGCACCAATAGAAGTATTGTCCAGATCGTCCACCACGGTCTCAAATGCATGACCTGGTGCAACTGGTAAAAAAATGGCTGCAGCCCGAAATGTTGTCGGGCCCCCAAATCGTGGAGCGGGTCGTGCTGGACCGATACCTACGGTCTATGCCAGACGACCTTCAACGGTGGGTCAGCCATGGAGACCCCAAAACAGTGAACCTCCTTGTCGAGATGGTAGAGCGATATACAGTGGTGGAGGATCTGCTTGGCCCTACCAAGCGCCAAGGGCCCAGTCTGCCACGGCCTATTCGATCGACTGCCGCCCTTTGAAAGGATGTCCCCCGGAGCCCTGGAATCAACACCCCGGAAGGTCAAGAGTCACTCCCAGTACCTCCTCAGCGATCTGTTCCTGTTCGGAGAGGAGGGGATGTACAATGTTGGCGATGTCATTCCTGGGGCCATACCCGGGCCCACTGCAAGAGGAGCCCATGGAATGCGGGGTTCTTCGGAGGGGGTCTTTTTATGCCCATAGAGCATGTACCACACACCTTGACCGTGGAGAAGAGAAATTTGAGTGTGTAGTCCAAGTGAACCACCTCCCTGCCTGGGCTTTGCTGGATTCCGGAAGCATGGTAACCCTGGTTCATCCTAGAGTAATTGGGAAGATCGGTCCGGTAAGCAAAACTTTACGGGTTATGTGCATTCACGGGGACACTAGAGAGTACCCTCTCATCTCGGTGTCCATCCCCACAGCATATGGCACTGGTACTCAAGAGGTGGGGGTGGTAAAGAACTTGATACATGATGTTATCATAGGACGAGACTGTCCATTTTTTGAAAAACTGTGGGGACAAGGAGAACTACCTGAACGATCCCAAGACTGGGGAGAAACTAGTTCCTCTGTTCCTACGGTTGAGGGTAATAACCCTGAGATGCCAAATGTTCCTAATGTGGATCCAGTTGATAAAAATGCTAATGATTTGGGTAATGGTGAGGAAAGTAGTGCTGATACTGTTAAGGGTGTCAAAATGTGTGGTTCGCAGACCTGCTCGAACACTGAGGAGGGGGAACCTTCCCCACTTCAGGTAATGCTGGGTGAGGGAGTGGCCTCTACCCCTGCCCTGCCGGATTTGGGTGTTCCCCAGGGGACATTTGGTACTGCCCAGATGCAGGACCCCACTTTGGCCCGTGCACGGGAACAAGTTGTAGTATTAAATGGGGTACCCCAAGAGCCAGGTGCGAATGAGCGGTGGCCACACTTTGCAATATGTAATGAACTGCTTTATCGGGTTACCAAAGTGAGAGAAAATGTGGTAGAACAATTATTGGTACCCCAACAGTATAGACGCAAGGACCTGGCCCAGGATGATGTTTTAGGGGGACACCTGGGAGTTGAAAAGACGGAGGCACGGATCACCGACCGGTTTTACTGGCCAGGTCTAAAAGCAGAGGTAAGAAGATACTGTGCCTCTTGTCCCACCTGTCAGTTGACCGCTCCATTGACCCACTTCCGAAGCCCTTTGGTCCCTCTGCCCATAATTGAGGTCCCATTCGAGAGGATAGCCATGGATATAGTGGGTCCTTTGGTAAAGTCAGCTTGAGGTTACTCCTACATACTGGTGATCCTTGACTATGCCAGCCGATATCCTGAAGCGCTACCTCTGTGGAATACCTCCTCTAAGGCTATTGCTCGGGAATTATTCCAGTTGTTTACACGGACTGGTTTTCCCAAGGAAATACTCACGGACCAGGGCACCCCGTTTATGTCGAGGGTTATGGCTGATGTGTGCAAGCTGTTCCGGATTAAACAGCTGCGCACATCGGTCTACCATCCACAAACGGATGGGTTGGTAGAGCGCTTTAATAAGACCCTTAAGTCTATGCTCAAGAGAGTTGTACAAAGGGATGGGAAAGACTGGGACTGCCTGTTACCCGCTCTCCTGTTTGCTATCCGGGAAGTGCCCCAGGCCTCCACTGGGTTTTCGCCCTTTGAGTTGGTATATGGGCGGAGACCTCGCGGACTACTGGATTTTGTTAAATAGGAATGGGAAAGTGAACCTATTCAGCATAAGAGTGTTCTTGAATATGTTTCCCAAATGCAGGAGAGGATTCGAACTGTGATGCCTCTAGTCAAAGAACATTTGCAAAAAGCCCAGGAGGCTCAACGACAGGTCTATAATAGGGCTGCTAAAATAAGGAACTTCCAAGTGGGGGATCGAGTAGCGGTGTTGATCCCCACTGTGGAAAGTAAATTCTTGGCCAGGTGGCAAGGCCCCTTTTAAGTTGTAGAAAAAGTGGGAGAGGTAAATTATAGAGTCCACCAACCAGGTAAGAGGAAACCCTATCAGATATATCATGAAAACTTGTTAAAGCCCTGGACAGACAGGGAACCGTGACCTCCCTGGCTGGTGCAAGACTTGAGCCTCGGGTTGGGGTGGAGAGTGTCCAAGTAGCAAGTACCCTGTCTAGAGTCCAAAGTCAGCAGGCAAAGGAGTTCTTGCAGAGAAATAAAGAGAAATTTTCAGACTTGCCAGGGCTCACTAGTGTCATAGAGCATGATATTGTCACGGAACCGGGAGTCAAAGTTTTTGTCCGGCCTTACCGCATTCCAGGGGCCCAAAGGAAGGCTGTTTCAGAGGAAGTGAAGAAGATGTTAGACCTGGAGATTATTGAGGAATCACAGAGTGAGTGGTCAAGCCCGATTGTGTTGGTACCGAATCCCAACGGGACTCTGCGATTCTGCAATGATTTCCGGAAACTAAATGATGTTTCACGGTTTGATGCCTACCCCATGCCCCGGGTAGATGAGCTTATTGAGAGACTAGGTCCAGCAAGGTATATCACTACATTAGACCTTACCAAGGGGTATTGGCAAATCCCGTTGACTAAGGCTGCTAGAGAGAAAACTGCTTTTTCTACCCCAGAGGGAAGTTTTCAGTACAAAAGAATGCCTTTTGGATTGCAAACTGCTCCAGCCACATTCCAGAGGGCAATGGATAGGATTTTACGTCCTCACCGGGAGTATGCCTCAGTATACTTGGATGACATAGTCATTTTTAGCAGAGACTGGGAATCGCACTTGCCCAAAGTCCAGGCAGTACTGGACTCTCTTTGGAAGGAGGGGTTTACAATAAACCCGGAAAAATGTGCTTTGGGAATGGAGGAGGTGAAATACCTGGGCTATATTGTGGGTAGAGGGTAGTAAAACCTCAGGTCAACAAGGTAGAGGCTGTACAGAATTGGCCCCGCCCCCTTACAAAAAAACAGGTACGTGCATTCCTGGGTATGGTGGGATACTACAGGAGGTTTGTACCCAACTTTGCCACGTTGGCAGCTCCATTGACCGATCTGACTAAGGGTCGGAAATCGGTCATGGTGGAATGGAATGCAGACACTGAGAAGGCTTTTTTGGAGCTCAAGTCGGCACTGTGCCAACACCCTGTCCTAGTAGCACCCAATTTTTCAAAAGAGTTTGTTGTACAGACAGATGCTTCCGATGTCGGATTGGGAGCGGTCTTGTCACAGGTTGTTCATGGTGAGGAGCACCCAGTAGTCTTCCTCAGTAGGAAGTTAACATCAGCGGAGAAAAACTACGCTATAATAATAAATGAGCGAGAGTGTCTGGCCATTAAGTGGGCTCTGGAATCCCTCAGATATTACCTTTTGGGGAGGAAGTTTAGGCTGGTTTCTGACTATGCCCCTTTAACATGGCTGAGACAAGGTAAAGGGACTAATGCCAGGGTTACTCGGTGGTTCCTGGCACTCCAGGAATTTAAATTTGTAGTGGAGCATAGGCCCGGGAGACTGCATCAAAATGCAGATGCCCTCTCCCGAGTCCATTGTTTGAGCTCCACTGTTGCCTCCACCTCCTTGGCGTTGGGGCACAGGGGGGGATATGTACAGGACGCCGTGGCTGGGTCCTGGAAGGACGCTATGTTTCCCCTCTGTTTGGACTGTGGTCCCTTTAAGGGAACAAAAGGGTTAGCTCACCTGTCAAAGGAAGTGGGTTTAAAAACAAGACAGGAAGTTGCAGGTGGGTGTGGAGGAGTGTAGAGGAGATGGTGGTTTGTGTGTGGTTTGATTTGCAGCAACCAAAGTGGACAGCAGCATTCTACCTGGAAGCCTCCTAGCAGTTGAAGTCACCTGCAACCACCCAAGGACCGCTTGATTGCGATAGCAATGCTGGACTTTGCATGTCGGTGAGATTGAAACCTTTTTCTTTTGTTTTTGCTGCTGTAAAGCTGTTTAAGTTTAATAAACCTCTTTTTGGGTTAAAAGCCTGTGTCCTGCAATCTAGCTGGTTCCCCGAACGTTACAACAGATAGAGAAAGGCAAATACAGCAAGCATGTATTGTTGGAGTATGTGCACTAGGGATGAGCCGAACACCCCCCTCGTTCGGCTCGCACCAGAACCCGCGAACGGACCTTAAGTCCGTGCGATCTTTAGAACCCTATTAGTTATAATGGATGTGAACGTTCAAAATCAAAAGTGCTCATTTTAAAGGCTAATATGCATGTTATTGTCATAAAAAGTGTTTGGGGACCTGGGTCCTGCCCCAGGGGACATGTATCAATGCAAATTTTTTTTTTTAAAACGGCCGTTTTTTCAGGAGCAGTAATTTTAATAATGCTTAAATTGAAACAATAAAAGTGTAATATTCCTTTAAATTTCGTACCTGGGGGGTGTCTATAGTATGCATGTAAAGGGGCGCATGTTTCCTGTGCTTAGAACTGTCCCTGCAAAAAGTGTCATTTTTGCAGGAAAGAAAGCTATTTAAAATCACTCGCGGCTAATGTGAATTGACGGCTCCCGTAACACAGAGAACAGTCATTCATTGAAAGTCATTCATAAAAAAAAAAGTCATTCATAAAAAATAAAAAAGCGTGGGGGTCCCCCCAAATTCAATAACCAGGCCCTTCAGGTCTGGGATGGATATTAAGGGGGACCCCAGCCAAAAAAAAATGGCGTAGGGTCCCCCTTAAAATCCATACCAGACCCTTGAGGTCTGGGATGGATTTTAAGGGGAACCCCAGCCAAAAAAAATGGCATGGGGCCCCCCTCAAAATCCATACCAGACCCTTATCCGAGCACGCAACCTGGCAGGCCGCAGGAAAAGAGGGGGGGAGGGCGGGCGGCAGCCCTCGCCCGCGCACCCCCGGGGGCCGCCCGCCACCGCCGCCACGGCCCGGGCTCGGGAGGGGGGACGCTCGGGCACGCACGTAGGGGACGTGCAGACCTGCGCGATCGGGATTAAGCGACGACCGTCACCAGCCTCCGTTCGGGCCCCCACGAGACAGTAACAGGCGTGCAAGGGTGCGAGCGGGCCTCACCGAGCACCCACGATAACTGCGGGCGGCGGCCGTGGGCGGTCAGGGCTCGAGCCGCGGCCCCCGGCCAGTCGATGACCGAGCCGTACGCCAGTGGTGGCACAGTCAGCAACCTGGCAGGCCGAAGGAAAAGAGGGGGTAGGCTCGCGCCCTCCCCCCGTGCCGCACACCGGGACACCCGAGTCGCGCCGTGCTCAGAGTCGCCCGCCATGACCACCCCTGGCAGGAGTACTTTCACGCGGTAGAGCCCGTACTCGAGAACCCCCGCGCCTGCCGGTCATTGTGCCCCGGCCTTCCCCCCTCCCCCTCCCTCTCTTGCCCCCCCCCGCCTAGAGCGGCCCCCCCTCCCGCCTGAACCGTACCAGGCCACATGCCCTCAACATTGGGAGGATGCTTTGGGGGTCTGAGACCCCCAAAAGCACCTTGTCCCCATGTTGATGAGGACAAGGGCCTCGTCCCCACAACCGTGCCCGGTGGTTGTGGGGGTCTGCGGGCGGGGGGCTTATCGGAATCTGGAAGCCCCCTTTAACAAGGGGACCACCCCCCAGATCCCGCCCCCCCCTGTGTGAAATGGTAAGGGCCTACCATTTCACCAAAAAAAAGTGTCAAAAAATTTTAAAAAATGACAGGAGACGGTCTTTTGACAATTCCTTTATTAAAATCTTCTTTCTTCTTTCTTCATCCTTCAGGTTTCTTCATCTTCTCCTTCCGTCATCTTCTTCCATCTTCTTCCATTTTCTTCTTCCTCCGATCCGCTTCTTCTTGCGCTGGTCTTCTCGTCCTTCTCGTCCGGCATCTTCTTCCATGGCGTCGGCATCTGTTCTTCTGTCGGGCCGCTCCTCGCAATGGGAGGCTCCCGCTGTGTGAGGCTTCGCTCCGTCTGACAGGTCTTTTATAACGGAGGGCACCTGGTGACCCCGTCCCCCTCTGACGTCATGGGGAAAGCCATAGGGAATTCCCCATGACGTCCCGTGCGTCAGAGGGGGCGGGGTCACCAGGTGCCCTCCATTATAAAAGACCTGTCAGAGGCAGCGAAGCCTCACATAGCGGGAGCCTCCCATTGCGAGGAGTGGCCCAAGAAGAGACACCGACGCCATGGAAGAAGATGCCGGACGAGAA
The DNA here is from genome assembly GCA_028564925.1 of Lithobates sylvaticus. NCBI lineage: Eukaryota > Metazoa > Chordata > Amphibia > Anura > Ranidae > Lithobates > Lithobates sylvaticus. The sequence goes on from CM053031.1 coordinate 130,576,096, forward strand.
GGACGAGAAGACCAGCAAGAAGAAGCGGATCGGAGGAAGAAGAAAATGGAAGAAGATGGAAGAAGATGACGGAAGGAGAAGATGAAGAAACCGAAGGATGAAGAAAAGAAGAAAGAAGATTTTAATAAAGGAATTGTCAAAGACCGTCTCCTGTCATTTTACAATTTTTGACACTTTTTGGTGAAATGGTAGGGGTACTTTTGTACCCCCTTACCATTTCACACAGGGGGGGCCGGGATCTGGGGGTCCCCTTGTTAAAGGGGGCTTCCAGATTCCGATAAGCCCCCCGCCCGCAGACCCCCACAACCACCGGGCACGGTTGTGGGGACGAGGTCCTTGTCCTCATCAACATGGGGACAAGGTGCTTTGGGACCCCACACCATTTCTTTTGGCTGGGGTTCCCCTTAAAATCCATCCCAGACCTCAAGGATCTGGTATGGATTTTGAGGGGGACCCTACACCATTTTTTTTTTTTTTTGGCTGGGGACCCCCTTAATATCCATCCCAGACCTGAAGGGCCTGGTTATTGAATTTGGGGGGGACCCCCCACGCTTTTTTTTTTTTTTTTTTTTTTTTATCAATGAATGACAGTTCTCTGTGTTACTGGAGCCATCAATTCATTAGCCGCGAGTGCTTTTAAATAGCCTTTTTCCTGCAAAAATGACACTTTTTGCAGGGACAGTTCTAAGCACAGGAAACCTGCCCCCCTTCACAGGCAACCTATAGACACCCCCCAGATGTGATACTGCAATGCTGTACTAACAGCACGCACACACAAATCCCCAGAAATAAAGCACATATTGTCAGCAGTCAGCAGCACACTGACACGCTGACACTGAAACACAATATGCGAGGCCGCCGCCGCGGCGGCCTCTTATACCGTGGGGCGTGTACTAAAGCCCCTGAGCTATAATTGGCTACAGGCATCCTGCCTGTAGCCAATTATGGCTCTCCTCGCTGCCGGCGCTGTGATTGGCCAAGCATGCGGAGTCACAGTGCATGCTTGGCCAATCATCAGCCAGCATTGCACTGCGACTGGCGCAATGCATTGCGGGCCGCTCGCATCGCACGAATTTGATGCGAGCGGCCCAAATAGTTCTGGGCTCGCCGAATGGGCGAACGCCTGATGTTCGATTCGAACATGGTTCGAATCGAACACCGGGCCCATCCCTAATGTGCACATACCCTTTCTTCCTTACAATGATGAAGGTATATTATCTAATAGGGATGGGCCCGGTGCTCGATGCGAACCCATGTTCGCATCGAGCACCGGGTGTTCGCTCGCTCGGCGAGCCCAGAACTATTTTGGGCCGCTCGCATCACATTCGTGTGATGCGAGCGGCCCCGCAATGCATTGCGGCCGGCGCAGTGCATTGCTGGCTGATGATTGGCCAAGCATGCACTGTGACCCCGCATGCTTGGCCAATCACAGCGCCAGAAACTCGGAGAGCCATAATTGGCTACAGGCAGGATGCCTGTAGCCAATTACAGCTCAGGGGCTTTAGTACACGCCCCCTCATTTAAAAGGCCGCCACGCCGTCGGCGCCGGTCACATGAGTTCCGGCTTTAGGAGAGAGCAGGCTGATTCTGTGTCACTCTTTGCTAGATTCATTTAGAAAGATTTGCTCTACTTTGCTAAACCATTGCTACCTGTCATTGATCGTCCATTGCTGCTGCTGGTTAGTGTGTTTTTAGCTGCTGCTGGGGGTTAGTCTGGTGCGTGTCTTACTGTTAGCACAGTATTTCAGTAGTACCAACCGCAGTGCTGTTAGTACAGCACTGCACCCCAAAAGCACCCATAGGACTTGTAGTGTGTTAGTGGCAGGCACTGGCAGCAAACAGAGCTCCTATATTTTCTTCCCAGAAGCACCCATAGGACTTGTAGTGTGTTAGTCCCATCACACAGAGTTCCTATATTTTCTTTGCAGAAGCACCTATAGGACTTTGTAGTGTGTTAGTCCCATCACACAGAGCTCCTATATTTTGTTCCCTGAAGCACCTATAGGACTTTGTAGTGTGTTAGTCCCATCACACAGAGCTATATTTTCATTCCCAGAAGCACCTATAGGACTTGTAGTGTGTTTGTCCCATCACACAGAGCTCCTATATTTTGTTCCCAGAAGCAACCTATAGGACTTGTAGTGTGTTAGTCCCATCTCACACAGAGCTCCTATTTTTTCTTCCCAGAAGCACCTATAGGACTTGTAGTGTGTTAGTCCCATCACACAGAGCTCCTATATTTTCGTTCCCAGAAGCACCTATAGGACTTGTAGTGTGTTAGTCCCATCACACAGAGCTCCTTTATTTTGTTCCCAGAAGCACCTATAGGAATTGTAGTGTGTTAGTCCAATCACACAGAGCTATATTTTCTTCCCAGAAGCACCTATAGGACTTGTAGTGTGTTAGTCCCATCACACAGAGCTATATTTTCTGACCAGAAGCACCTATAGGACTTGTAGTGTGTTAGTTCCATCACACAGAGCTCCCATATTTTGTTCCCAGAAGCACCTATAGGACGTGTAGTGTGTTAGTCCCATCACACAGAGCTATATTTTCTTCCCTGAAGCACCTATTGGACTTGTAGTGTGTTAGTCCCATCACACAGAGCTCCTATATTTTGTTCCTAGAAGCACCTATAGGACTTTGTAGTGTGTTAGTCCCATCACACAGAGCTATATTTTCTTCCCAGAAGCACCTATAGGACTTTGTAGTGTGTTAGTCCCCTCACACAGAGCTCCTATTTTTTGTTCCCCAGAAGCACCTATAGGACTTTGTAGTGTGTTAGTCCCATCACACAGAGCTCCTATATTTTCTTCCAAGAAGCACCTATAGGACTTGTAGTGTGTTAGTCCCATCACACAGAGCTCCTATATTTTGTTCCCAAGAAGCACCTATAGGACTTGTAGTGTGTTAGTCCCATCACACAGAGCTCCTATATTTTGTTCCAGAAGCACCTATAGGACTTGTAGTGTGTTAGTCCCACCACACAGAGCTATATTTTCTTCCCAGAAGCACCTAATAGGACTTGTAGTGTGTTAGTACCATAACTCAGAGCTATATTTTCTTCCCAGAAGCACATATAGGACTTGTAGTGTGTTAGTTCCATCACACAGAGCTCCCATATTTTGTTCCCAGAAGCACCTATAGGACGTGTAGTGTGTTAGTCCCATCTCACAGAGCTATATTTTCTTCCCAGAAGCACTATAGGACTTGTAGTGTGTTAGTCCCATCACACAGAGCTCCTATATTTTGTTCCTAGAAGCACCTATAGGACTTGTAGTGTGTTAGTCCCATCACACAGAGCTATATTTTCTTACCAGAAGCACCTATAGGACTTGTTGTGTGTTAGTCCCATCACACAGAGCTCCTATATTTTTGTTACCAGAAGCACCTATAGGACTTGTAGTGGTGTTAGTCCCATCACACAGAGCTCTATATTTTCTTCCCAGAAGCACCTATAGGACTTGTAGTGTGTTAGTCCCATCACACAGTGCTCCTAAATTTTGTTCCCAGAAGCAACCTATAGGACTTGTAGTGTGTTAGTCCCATCACACAGAGCTATATTTTCTTCCCAGAAGTACCTATAGGACTTGTAGTGTGTTAGTCCCATCACACAGAGCTCCTATATTTTGTTCCCAGAAGCACTATAGGACTTGTAGTGTGTTAGGTCCATCACACAGAGCTCCTATATTTTGTTCCAGAAGCACCTATAGGACTTGTAGTGTGTTAGTCCCATCACACAGAGCTATATTTTCTTCCCAGAAGCACCTATAGGACTTGTAGTGTGTTAGTCCCATCACACAGAGCTATATTTTCTTCCCAGAAGCACCTATAGGACTTGTAGTGTGTTAGTGCCATCACACAGAGCTCCTATATTTTTGTTCCCAGAAGCACCTATAGGACTTGTAGTGTGTTAGTCCCATCACACAGAGCTCTATATTTTGTTCCCAGAAGCACCTATAGGACTTGTAGTGTGTTTAGTCCCATCACACAGAGATCATATATTTTCTTCCCAGAAGCACCTATAGGACTTGTAGTGTGTTAGTCCATCACACAGAGCTATATTTTCTTTCCCAGAAGCACCTATAGGACTTGAAGTGTGTTAGTCCCATCACACAGAGCTCCTATATTTTGCTTCCCAGAAGCACCTATAGGACTTGTAGTGTGTTAGTCCCATCACACAGAGCTCATATATTTTGTTCCAAGAAGCACCTATAGGACTTGTAAGTGTGTTAGTCCCATCACACAGAGCTCCTATATTTTGTTCCCAGAAGCACCTAGAGGACTTGTAGTGTGGTAGTCCCATCACACAGAGCATATATTTTCTTCCCAGAAGCACCTATAGGACTTGTAGTGTGTTAGTCCCATCACACAGAGCTATATTTTCTTCCCAGAAGCACCTATAGGACTTGTAGTGTGTTAGTCCCATCACACAGAGCTCTATATTTTGTTCCCAGAAGCACCTATAGGACTTGTAGTGTGTTAGTCCCATCACACAGAGCTTCCTATATTTTCTTCCCAGAAGCACCTATAGGACTTGAAGTGTGTTAGTCCCATCACACAGAGCTATATTTTCTTCCCAGAAGCACCTATAGGGACTTGTAGTGTGTTAGTCCCATCACACAGAGCTCCTATATTTTGTTCCCAGAAGCACCTATAGGACTTGTAGTGTGTTAGTCCCATCACACAGAGCTATATTTTCTTCCAGAAGCACCTATAGGACTTTGAAGTGTGTTAGTCCCCATCACACAGAGCTATATTTTCTTCCCAGAAGCACCTATAGGACTTGTAGTGTGTTAGTCCCATCACACAGAGCTCCTATATTTTGTTCCAGAAGCACCTATAGGACTTGAAGTGTGTTAGTCCCATCACACAGAGCTCCTATATTTTCTTCCCAGAAGCACCTATAGGACTGAAGTGTGTTAGTCCCATCACACAGAGCTATATTTTCTTCACACCCCAGAAGCACCTATAGGACTTGTAGTGTGTTAGTCCCATCCACACTAACAGAGCTCCTATATTTTTACTTCCCAGAAGCACCTATAGGACTTGAAGTGTGTTAGTCCCATCACACAGAGATCCTATATTTTCTTCCCAGAAGCACCTATAGGACTTGAAGTGTGTTAGTCCCATCACACAGAGTTTTTATATTTTACTATATTTTCCCAGAAGCACCTTATAGGACTTGTAGTGTGTGTTAGTCCCATCACACAGAGCTCCTATATTTTGTTGGACACGACCCAGAAGCACCTGATAGGACGACTTGCAAGTGTCTTGTCCCATCACACATTAAGCCCTGGCACCGTTTGGGGAACGGAGATATCCTTTTTGGGCTGCTGCAAGCCTGGGAAGCACCTATGAGCTGGTGAAGTGATGATTCACAGTCCATCCCATACACATACCTGTGTATTTTATTAGCCCAGAAGCTAATGTACATAGGACTTGAAGACCTATATTTTGTTCCCAGGAAGAAACACCTATAGGACTTGTAGTGTGTTAGTCCCATACACACAGACCTATATTTTCTTCACAGAAGCACCTAAAGGACTTGTAGTGTGTTAGTTACATCACACAGAGCTCCTATATTTTGTTCCCAGAAGCACCATTAGGACATGAAGTGTGTAAGTCCCATCACACAGACAGACCTATATTTTCTTCCAGAAGCAAGCACCTATAGGACTTGAAGTGGTGTTAGTCCCATCACACAGAACTCCTATATTTTCTTCCCAGTACAAGCACCTATAGGACTTGAAGAGTGTGTTAGTCCCATCACACAGAGATCCTAAATATTTTCTTCCCAGAAGCAACCTATAGGACTTGTAGTGTGTTAGTCCCATCACACAGAGCTTATATTTTCTTCCCAGAAGCACCTATAGGACTTGTAGTGTGTTAGTCCCATCACACAGAGCTCCTATATTTTGTTCCCAGAAGCACCTATAGGACTTGTAGTGTGTTAGTCCCCCCATCACACAGAGCTATATTTTTTCTTCCCAGAAGCACCTATAGGACTTGAAGTGTGTTAGTCCCATCACACAGAGCTATATTTTCTTCCCCAGAAGCACCTATAGGACTTGAAGTGTGTTAGTCCCATCACACAGAGCGCCTATATTTTCTTTCCAGAAGCACCTATAGGACTTGAAGTGTGTTAGTCCCATCACACAGAGCTCCTATATTTTCTTCCCAGAAGCACCCTATAGGACTTGTAGTGTGTTAGTCCCATCACACAGAGCTCCTATATTTTCTCCTCAGAAGCACCTATAGGACTTGTAGTGTGTTAGTGCCATCACACAGAGCTCCTATATTTTGTTCTCAGAAGCACCCATAGGACTTGAAGTGTGTTAGTCCCATCACACAGAGCTCCTATATTTTCTTCCCATAAGCACCCATAGGGCTTCTAGTGTGTTAGTGGCATCACACAGAGCTCCTATATTTTGTTTGCAGAAGCACCTATAGGACTTGAAGTGTGTTAGTCCCCATCACACAGAGCTCCTATATTTTGTTTGCAGAAGCACCCATAGGACTTCTAGTGTGTTAGTCCCATCACACAGAGCTCCTATATTTTTTTCTCAGCAGCACCCACAGGACTTCTAGTGTGTTGTGGCATCACACAGAGCTCCTATATTTTCATTGCAGAAGCACCCATAGGACTTATAGTGTGTTAGTGCCATCACACAGAGCTCCTCTATTTTCTTTGCAGCAGCACCCACAGGACTTCTTGTGTGTTAGTGCCATCACACAGAGCTCCTATATTTTCTTCTCAGAAGCACCCACAGGACTTCTAGTGTGTTAGTCCCATCACACAGAGCTCCTCTATTTTCTTTGCAGAAGCACCCATAGGACTTCTAGTGTGTTAGTGGCATCACACAGAGCTACTATATTTTCTTCTCAGAAGCACCAACAGGACTTGTAGTGTGTTAGTGGCATCACACAGAGCTCCTATATTTTCTTTGCAGAAGCACCCATAGGACTTCTAAGTGTGTTAGTGGCATCACACAGAGCTCCTATATTTTCTTCTCAGCAGCACCACAGGACTTCTAGTGTGTTAGTGGCATCACACAGAGCTCCTCTATTTTCTTTGCAGAAGCACCCATAGGACTTCTAGTGTGTTTTAGTGGCATCACACAGAGCTCCTATATATTTCTTCTCAGCAGCACCCACAGGACTTCTAGTGTGTTAGTGGCATCACACAGAGCTCCTCTATATTTTCTTTGCAGAAGCACCATAGGACTTCTAGTGTGTTAGTGGCATCACACAGAGCTCCTATATTTTCTTCTCAGCAGCACCCACAGGACTACCGACTACAATGGCTGGAAGACCGCCAAGGGGTGGCAGAGCGTGCAGAGCCAAGAACACAGGGCAGGCAGGCTCTGTTTCTAGTGGACGTGGCCGTGGACGTGGACGTGGTCGTGCATCGTCATCAGCACGTGGCCATGGGACACGCGCGTCTTTTGTTTTCGGCAGCTGGACATGTGGAGCCGCATCATGCTGAAGGCTTGGTAGAATGGATGACCAAGCCCTCCTCATCCTCCTCATCCTCTCTCACCCAGGCTCAGGGTACTGGCAGAGCACCTGCCAATGCGTACTCAATGGCATCATCAGCCACCCCTTCCCTAGACCCACCATGTCCTCCTGAGGAGTCCCCGAACTCTTTGAGCACAGTGTTGGGTACATGCTCCAGGAGGATGCCCAACGATTCGAAGGCTCGGATGATGATACCCAGCTTGAGGAATCTGGCAGTACTGTTCCACCAGCTGCAGCTTACTGCCAGGTTTGCTCTAGTGGTGAAGAGGGAGGGGATGATGAGGTCACTGACTCCACGTGGGTGCCTGAAGGGAGAGAGGAGGAGGAGGAGGACGAGGAGGAGGAGGATGCGGCGTCACATGTCCAACGAGTCAGGATGCCCCCTGGAGGCCAGCTAGAGGCCAGCACAGCAACTGTACCACACCGCAGAGCTCCGCCTGTGCAGGGCGCTGCCTCTGCACGTTATCAGAAAAGTTCTTTGGTGTGGGCCTTTTTTGAGACGAGTGCATCAGATCGCACCACTGCTATTTGCAATATTTGTCTCAAGCGTATCTCGCGTGGCCAAAACATCAGCCGCTTGGGCACCACAAGCATGAGCAGACATATGTCGACCTGCCATGCAGCTCGTTGGCAGGCACACATAAAAGACCCACACCAAAGAACTAAGCGGACCTCTCCTTGCTCCTCATCAGCTGGGATCTCCATCCCCACTACATCTTCAGTCCTCTCTGAAAGCTGCTCTGAGAGGACTGAAGGTGTAGAATTAGGTGTGTCACAACCAAGTACTTGCAGTACACCGACGTCCGATTGTAGCAGGCAAATTTCCCTGCCCCAGCTGCTGGACCGTAGAAAGAAGTAAACTCCCAGCCATCCACATGCCCAGCGGTTGAATGCTAGCTTGGCTAAATTGCTAGCACTTCAACTGCTGCCTTTTCAGTTGGTAGACTCGTCCCCCTTCCGTGAGTTTGTTCAATGTGCGGTTCCTCAGTGGCAGGTTCCCAAACGCCACTTTTTCTCACGGAAGGCGATTCCGTCTCTCTACCGGCATGTGGAAGGCAATGTCCATGCCTCGCTGGACAGGGCGGTCAGCGGTAAGGTGCATATTACCGCTGACTCATGGTCCAGCAGGCATGGACAGGGACGTTACTTTTCTTTCACGGCCCATTGGGTCACTCTATTGGCAGCTGGGAGGGATGCAGGACAAGGTGCAGTAGTGTTGGAGGTTGTTCCGCCACCACGCCTCCAAAACGCTACTACTGCTACTGGTTGTGACACACCTCTCTCCTCCACCCCCTCCTCTTCTTCTTCCTGCAGTGCTCTGTCCTCGGAACCAGCGGTGCTCCGTAGGCGTACAAGGGGCTACGCAAGTACGCAGGCAAAAAGATGCCATGCCGTGCTTGCGCTGGTGTGTTTGGGGGACAGGAGCCACACTGGGCCAGAGGTTCTGGCAGCTCTGCAGGGGCAGGCCGAGAGGTGGTTGACGCCACGTCAGCTTAAGCCAGGAATGGTCGTTTCTGACAATGGCACCAACCTCCTCTCCGCCCTGCGACAGGGGCAGCTCACCCATGTGCCCTGTATGGCTCACGTCCTCAACCTGGTGGTGCAGCGGTTCTTGGGCAGGTTCCCAGGCTTACAGGATGTCCTGAGGCAGGCCAGGAAAGTCTGGGTGCATTTCCGCCGATCTTATAATGCCAGTGCTCGGCTGACTGAGCTGCAAAAGGAGCTGAACCTGCCCAAGAACCGCCTAATATGTGACATGTCCACCAGGTGGAACTCAACGTTGGCCATGCTGCAGCGACTGCACACGCAGCAGAGGGCCATCAATGAGTACCTTTGCGACTACGGCACCAGGACAGGGTCAGGGGAGCTTGGTTTTTTTCCCCCACGTCAGTGGAGCATGATCAGGGATGCATGCACTGTCCTCTCACCATTTGAGGAGGCCACGAGGATGGTGAGCAGTGACAGTGCATGCATCAGTGACACTGTACCTCTTGTCCACCTGTTGGAGCATACGCTGCGTGGGATAATGGACAGGGCACTTGAGGCAGAACAGAGGCAGGAAGAGGAGGACTTCCTTGCCTCTCACGGCCCCCTTTATCCGGACAGTGTTCCTTCTGTCCCACCCATCACACAGGAAGAGGATGAGGAGGAGGAGGAGGAGGAGGAGGAGGATTGTGTGAGCATGGAGGTGGAGCCTGGCACTCAGCATCAGGCAGCAGCAGTCTTTTAGGGATGATGTACAGTCCCAACAAACCAGTGGACTTGTACGTGGCTGGGAGGAGGTGGCTGGCGATCATGTCATCCTCAGTGACCCAGAAGACTCCGGACCGAATGCCTCAGCTAACCTACGCTGCATGGCCTCCCTGATCCTGCAAAGCCTGCGTAAGGATCCTCGTGTTCTTCGGATCAAGGAGAGGGACCATTACTGGCTGGCCACTCTCCTTGATCCACGGTACAAGGGTAAGGTTGCGGACCTTATCTTGCCGTCGCAGAGGGAGCAGAGGATGAGACATCTCAGGGAGGCCTTGCAGAAAGGTCTGTGCAACACGTTCCCAGAAACTGGGAGGTTACAAACTCCTGGTCCTGGGCGACGAGTTGCTGAGGCTTCGGTCAGTAGCAGAAGGAGCGGTGGGGAAGGTGGACGTCTGACCGATGCGTTCAGACCATTTTTTAGTCCGCAGCCCCAAGGTATGATCGGTTCCAGCAACCATCGCCAGCGTCTGATATACATGGTGCAGGAATACCTTGGGGCAAGGTCAGACTTGGACACCTTTCCCACCGAAAATCCTCTGGCTTACTGGGTCCTGAGGATGGATCACTGGCCAGAGCTTGCACAGTATGCAATTGAGCTACTGGCCTGTCCTGCCTCCAGCGTTCTTTCCGAACGCACATTCAGTGCTGCTGGAGGATTTGTCACCGATCATAGGGTGCGCCTGTCCACCGCCTCAGTTGATCGACTGACCTTCATCAAAATGAATCAGTCTTGGATCACCACCAGCTACCAGGCACCTGAGGCGGATATAACGGAATATTTTATAATGTCACATCCCTTCAAGACTGCCTATGCTGATGCTGAGTGACTGTCCTGTTATGTTCACTGACTATCCTCTTCCTCCTCCTCAATGATCCATGCCACCACACCAGTGCCTAAGGCACAATTTTTCAACACCTGTGACTGCTGTGCTCCAAGTACAGTATCTGTGAGGGGTTGCAGTGTTGTGGCACCAGCACCAGTGCCTAAAGGCACAATTTTTCAGCCCCTGTTTAACAGGGGCGTGTACTTACAATTTTTTTAAAAAATGCTTCGCAACACGTGTGACTGCTGTGCTCCAAGTACAGTATCTGTGAGGGGTTGCAGTGTTGTGGCACCAGCACCAGTGCCTAAGGCACAATTTTTAAGCCCCTGTTTAACAGGGGCGTGTAATTACAAATTTTGTAAAAAAATGCTTCGCAACACGTGTGACTGCTGTGCTCCAAGTACAGTATCTGTGAGGGGTTGCAGTGTTGTGGCACCAGCACCAGTGCCTAAGGCACAATTTTTCAGCCCCTGTTTGGGGCGTGTAATTACATTTTTATTTTTAAAAATGCTTCGCAACACGTCTGATTGCTGTGCTAAGAGTACAGTATCTGTGAGGGGTTGCAGTGTTGTGGCACCAGCACCAGTGCCTAAGGCACAATTTTTCAGCCCCTGTTTAACAGGGGCGTGTAATTACAAATCTTAGATCTAATAGTTCACAGCAGGGCCCATTCCTGCGCCCACCAAGAGTAACTATGAGGGCCTACAGTCTTGTGGCAACACCGTCCACCACCACCGCCAAAGGCCCAATTTTTCTGCCCTGTTCATCAGGTGCTTGCAATTACAAATCTTGATCTAATAACTCACAGCAGGGCCCATTCCTGAGCCCACCAAGAGTAACTCTGAGGGCCTACAGTCTTGTGGCAAACACCGTCCACCACCACCGCCAAAGGCCCAAATTTTTCTGCCCTGTTCAACAGGTGCTTGCAATTACAAATCTTGATCTAATAACTCACAGCAGGGCCCATTCCTGCGCCCACCAAGAGTAACTGTGAGAGCTTACAGTCTAGTGGCAACACCGTCCACCACCACCACCACCACCACCACCGCCAAAGGGCCAATTTTTCTGCCCTGTTCAACAGGTGCTTGCAATTACAAATCTTGATCTAATAACTCACAGCAGGGCCCATTCCTGTGCCCACCAGTCTTGTGGCTACACCAACATCTAATAGGGCAAATTTCTGCAGAGTATATACGCCAGGCCCCTACTTTCAAACATCCAACTTACAAACGACTCCTACTTGCAAATGGAAGAGAAAACAGGAAGTGAGAGGAAATCTACACCTAGGAAGGGAAATTCTATCCTGTTAGATTTAATTTGGGAAAAAGGTATCTCCTCTCTACTGATACTTTATCACCAATCCTTGTTTCAATTAAAACCCCACTTTTCCAAAAACATTTGTCATTGGGACGGAAAGTGAGGTGACATGTTCTGAACAGATGTGCAAAGACAGCGAATGTTACAGGGGTGATAACCCCTCCCTATGTTCTCCAAAAAGCTTAAAAAATAGATTTTTTTGGGATGGAGCTACACTTCATAATGTACCTGTTCAGATTCTACTTAAGAACAAACCTACAGTCCGTGTCTTGTTTGCAACACCTATATACTGCTGTTCAGAGTATATAGGGTTGTAGGTTATAGGGTTTTATTTTGGGTGCGGGGTCCCCTTAATATCCATACAAGACCCAAAGGGGGCTGGGGTGGGGGGGGGGGTGATGGGGTACATGCCATTTTTCTCAAGGATTTTCAGCCATATGGCGGCCAGGACAAGACATGACATTAAAGTGGTTTTAAATGGCTTCTTTTTTTTTCCTTTACAAAATGTCATTTTGTGCAAGGGACAGTTCTAAACACGGGATACACATGCCACTTCACAGGCATACTTTAGACACACCCCAGGTACCATATTTAAAGAAAATTTCACTTTTTTTTTTTCACTTTATGCATCATTAAAATGACTGCTCCCGAAAAAAACGTTAGTTTTTAAAGTTCTTTTTGCATTGATATATGTCCCCTGGGGCAGGACCCGGGTCCCCAAACCTGTTTTATGACATTAACATGCATATTGGCCGTTGTAATTAGCACTTTTGATTTCGAACGTTCGCGTCCATTATAACGTATAGGGTTTGAAAATTCGCGCGAACTTTCGGTCCGTTCGAAGGTTCTGGTTCGAACCGACCCGGGGGTGTTCGGCTCATCCCTATTATCTAAGATGCAGTATTAGTCCTTATAGCAGAAAATTTACTGTGGTTTTAACAGGGACAGCAGAGCACATTTAAGCATATAGCAGGCTTGTGTTGTAAAGCATGTGCATGTAGCTTTGGTTCAAATGCAGGGTGGTGGCTCAGATAGGGAAGGCAAAGCATAGCAGGGGAGATGCAAAATAAAGCAGACAGTCATAGCCTAATGAAGACTGTATTAAAGCATGTATATATCAGCCTCTCCAGGCTGCTTACCCCCTCCTGCTAGTTAGACCATCTGTCCCATCAATCCAGGAAAAGTCCACTCAGTTGATTGCAATTTCCCTGTGTCTGATGGAGCCCATTGTCCGACGGATTCGTTCCGTAAGACCTTTGCTGTTGAAAAGTGTGTACGCGGCATAAGAGGGCTTAAACCTGGGTACACTTAAAGGTTTGATAAGGGCATTTCACACTTGCCTAGGCTGTTTTTAATTAGGAGCTGGATCACAGCATAAGCACTCCACTATAAAGCAGGGATATGCAACTAGCGGACCTCCTGCTGTTGCAAAACTACAAGTCCCATCATGCCTCTGCCTCTGGGTGTCATGCTTGTGGCTGTCAGAGTCTTGCTATGCTTCATGGGACTTGTAGTTCTGCAACAGCTGGAGGTCCGTTAATTGCATATCCCTGCTATAAAGCCTATTTTGTTTACAAAATATCTAGGATCCTTTAAGGTCAACGCCAAAATATTAACAACCTCCATCCCATCCCTTTCTCCCACCCCCATATAACTAACCGCTGGAATAAAAAAAAATCTATGCAAATGCCCAGAAGGCTGTTTCTCCCTATGACAATGTTTACTGTGTACTAAAAACACATCCTCAACCACACACTGTTTTGGTTCTATTTTATCTTACAATTCTTAATCTATTTGGCCTAATAAAAGACAAAGCAGGAATCCATGGTCTAGTATGTTTTTTACTTTATTTTAAAGTAGAACTATAGGCAAAAAATGTTTTGCCTTACACCAGTGGCAGTAAAAGGGTTAAAGTTTTTTTAAATTTTTTATTTTGGAGTGGAGAAGTAATAGAACCCTTGTCAGGGAACTGCTATGTTTTTTTCTTACTTTCTGTTTTAAGGACAATGTTTTACCAGTCAGGAAGTGGATGAAAAAATATTTGTATTTCTCCATAGGACAGTGAGTACGTTGAAATTGTTTTAACCACTTTCTGACCCGCACTGTAGCCTTACTGGTATAGCGCAGGTCATCAGCGCAGAATCACGTAGTAGGGGGCGCGTGCCGTTAGTGCTGTGATTAGTCACCCGGCACCGGCTGATCGGCGAGGAGGAAGACAGGATAGAGCTCTGTCTATGTAAACAAGACAGAGCCCTCGTCTGTCAGCAGGGATGTGCTGGTTTTTGTTTCCCTGCAAAACCAGCACATCCCTTAGTGAAAGCACCTCACAGTACACATATAACACTTGTTAGGCATGCATTTAACCATTTGATCGTTCTAGGTGTTTAACCCTTTCCCAGACAGTATCAGTACAGTGACAATGTATATTTTTAGCACTGATCACTGTATTAGTTTCACTGGTTCCCAAAAAGTGTCAAAGTGCCAGTTAGTGTCAGATTGTCCTCCACAATATTCCAGTCCCGCTATAAGTCGCTGATCGCCTCCATTACTAGTATAAAGATAAATAAATAAATAAATAAACAATCCAGTATATACACCATAGTTTGTAGACACTATAACTTTTATGCAAATCAATCAATTGGCCTATATTGATGAAGAAAGTTGATTTTTTAAATGGACACTTTTTATAGCAGAAAGTAAAAAAAATATTGTTTTGTTTTTTCAAAATTGTCAGTCTTTTTTTGTTTATAGCACAAAAAAATAAAAAATCCCAGTGGTGATCAAATACCGCCAAAAGAAAGCTCTATTTATGAGAAAAAAAATTATATACCGTATATACTTGAGTATAAGCCGACCCGAATATAAGCAGAGGCACCTAATTTTACCAAAAAAAAAAAAATGGGGAAAACGTATTGACTCGAGTATAAGCCTAGAGAAATGCGCAGCTACTGTAGGTGGAAAAGAGGGTCAACAATCCCCATTTGCAGCCTCACTGCTCCAATTTGCATGCCTCACTGTGCCCATTTGCAGCCATAGGTCCCCCAAACTTCAAACTCAGTAGTTAAGGGTTCCTAGATTCCCTCTATCTGCAGCCAAAATTTGGGGTCTCTGGACCCAAAGGGTCCTGAAATGTCTTTGCTGCAGATGGACACAGTTGACTGACTTTGGGGCCCTTGTATCTCGGGGCCACTTGGTGCTAGTAACCCCAGCTTTGGATATGTTGTAGTGCTATTTCCACTGTGTTTGTACGCCAAATTTGGGGTTGCTAGCAAGAGAGACAGGGCCCCAAGGTTGGTTCGGAAAATGTAATTCTCTGCTGCAGAAAAATGTGCTGGAAAACTCGGCTTATACTCGAGTATATACGGTACAATACATTTTTTGTACAGCATTGCATGACCGCACAATTGTCAGGTAAAATAACACAGTGCCGTAGAGCAAAAAAAATGGCCTGGTCATGAAGGGGGTAAATCTTTCAGCGGTCAAGTGCCCTGGACAGCAGCAAAACTTGACACGGGTTCTAATGCCTCCCCACTCTATCAAAAATGGAAGAAAAAGATTTTAGGTATGGCTACACATTAAGTAGCATGACAGGACCACAGAAGACTTACACACGTGTATGTCGGTCTGTCTGGAAAGCCAACATCCGACCGACTCTTGGTCAGCGCTTTTAGCCAGTGGCAAAGAGTGCTGATCGGAGTGTTCTGGCGGGGGGGGGGCTGTCCCCCTGTCAGAACACAACAGCTCAGTGGGGGAGATCGCTTTGAACTAACCTTGCATGGTTACTACTAGGGATGAGCCGAACACCCCCGGGTTCGGTTCGAACCAGAACCTTCGAACGGACCGAAAGTTCGCGCGAATTTTCGAACCCTATACGTTATACTGGACGCGAACGTTCGAAAATCAAAAGTGCTAATTACAACGGCCAATATGCATGTTAATGTCATAAAAACAGGTTTGGGGACCCGGGTCCTGCCCCACGGGACATATATCAATGCAAAAAGAACTTTTAAAAACTAACGTTTTTTCGGGAGCAGTCATTTTAATGATGCATAAAGTGAAAAAAAAAAATGTGACATTTTCCTTTAAATATGGTACCTGGGGGTGTCCAAAGTATGCCTGTGAAGTGGCATGTGTTTCCCGTGTTTAGAACTGTCCCTTGCACAAAATGACATTTGTAAAGGAAAAAAAGAAGCCCTTTAAAACCACTTGCGGCTTTAGGTTTGATCTTAAGTAGAATCTGAACAGGTACATTATGAAGTGTAGCTCCATCCCAAAAAAAATCTATTTTTAAGCTTTTTGGAGAACATAGGGAGGGGTTATCACCCCTGTAACATTTGCTGTCTTTGCACATCTGTTCAGAACATGTCACCTCACTTTCCGTCCCAATGACAAATGTTTTTGGTAAAGTGGGGTTTTAATTGAAACAAGGATTGGTGATAAAGTATCAGTAGAGAGGAGATACCTTTTTCCCAAATTAATCTAACAGGATAGAATTTCCCTTCCTAGGGGTAGATTTCCGCTCACTTCCTGTTTTCGCTTTCCATTTGCAAGTAGGAGTCGTTTATAAGTTGGATGTTTGAAAGTAGGGGCCTGGCGTATTTACTCTGCAGAAATTTGCCCTATTAGATGTTGGTGTAGCCACAAGACTGGTGGGCACAGGAATGGGCCCTGCTGTGAGTTTATAGATCAAGATTTTTAATTGCATGCACCTGTTGAACAGGGCAGAAAAAGTGGGGGTGGTGGTGGTGGTGGTTGGTGGACGGTTTTGCCACAAGACTGTAAGCTCTCACAGTTACTCTTGGTGGGCGCAGGACTGGGCCCTGCTGTGAGTTATTAGATCAAGATCTGTAATTGCAAGCACCTGATGAACAGGGCAGAAAAAATGGGCCTTTGGCGGTGGTGGTGGACGGTGTTGCCACAAGACTGTAGGCCCTCATATTTACTCTTGGTGGGCGCAGGAATGGGCCCTGCTGTGAGTTATTAGATCCAGATTTGTAATTGCAAGCACCTGATGAACAGGGCAGAAAAATTGGTCCGTTGGCGGTGGTGGTGGACGGTGGTGCCACAAGACTGCAGGCCCTCATTGTTACTCTTGGTGGGCGCAGGAAATGGGCCCTGCTGTGAACTATTAGTTCAAGATTTGTAATTACCCGCCCCTGTTAAACAGGGCTGAAAAATTGTGCCTTAGGCACTGGTGCTGGTGCCACAACACTGCAACCCCTCACAGAGACTGTACTTGGAGCACAGCAGTCACACGTGTTGCGAAGCATTTTTTTAAAAAATTGTAAGTACACGCCCCTGTTCAACAGGGGCTGAAAAATTGTGCCTTAGGCACTGGTGCGGGTGCCACAACACTGCAACCCGGCCCTCACAGATTCTGTACTTGGAGCACAGCAGTCACACGTGTTGCGAAGCATTTGTTTTAAAAAATTGTAAGTACACGCCCCTGTTAAACAGGGGCTGAAAAATTGTGCCTTAGGCACTGGTGCTGGTGCCACAACACTGCAACAC
Organism: Lithobates sylvaticus; assembly: GCA_028564925.1. NCBI lineage: Eukaryota > Metazoa > Chordata > Amphibia > Anura > Ranidae > Lithobates > Lithobates sylvaticus. The sequence continues at coordinate 130,593,522 of CM053031.1, forward strand.
GGCCCTCACAGAGACAGTACTTGGAGCACAGCAGTCACACGTGTTGCGAAGCATTTTTTTAAAAAATTGTAAGTTCACGCCCCTGTTAAACAGGGGCTGAAAAATTGTGCCTTAGGCACTGGTGCTGGTGCCCCAACACTGCAACACGGCCCTCACAGAGACTGGACTTGGAGCACAGCAGTCACACGTGTTGCGAAGCATTTTTTTAAAAATTGTAAGTACACGCCCCTGTTAAACAGGTGCTGAAAAATTGTGCCTTAGGCACTGGTGCTGTGGCATGGATCATTGTGGAGGAGGAAGAGGATAGTCAGTGAACATAAGAGGACAGTCACTCAGCATCAGCATAGGCAGTCTTGAAGGGATGTGACATTAAAAATTATTCGGTTATATCCGCCTCAGGTGACTGGTAGCTGGTGGTGATCCAAGACTGATTCATATTGATGAATGTCAGTCGATCAACCGAGGCGGTGGACAGGCGCACCTATGATCAGTCACAAATCCTCCAGCAGCACTGAATGTGCGTTCGGAAAGAACGCAGGAGGCAGGACAGGCCAGTAGCTCAATTGCATACTGTCCAAGCTCTGGCCAGTGAGCCATCCTCAGGACCCAGTAAGCCAGAGTATTTTCGGTGGGAAAGGTGTCCAAAGTCTGACCTTGCCCCTAGGTATTCCTGCACCATGTATATCAGACGCTGGCGATTGGTTGCTGGAACCGATCATACCTTTGGGCTGCGGACTAAAAAATTGTCTGAACGCAGCGGTCAGACGTCCACCTTCCCCACCGCTCCTTCTGCCACTGACCGAAGCCTCAGCAACTCGTCGCCCAGGACCAGGAGTTGTAGCCTCCCAGTTTCTGGGAACGCGTTTCACAGACCTTTCTGCAAGGCCTCCCTGAGATGTCCCATCCTCTGCTCCCTCTGCGACGGCAAGATAAGGTCCGCAACCTTAACCTTGTACCGCGGATCAAGGAGAGTGGCCAGCCAGTAATGGTCCCTCTCCTTGAGCCGAAGAACACGAGGATCCTTCCGCAGGCTTTGCAGGATCAGGGAGGCCATGCAGCGTAGGTTAGCTGAGGCATTCGGTCCGGAGTCTTCTGGGTCCCTGAGGATGACATGATCGCCAGCCACCTCCTCCCAGCCACGTACAAGTCCACTGGCTTGTTGGGAATGTACATCATCCCTAAAAGACTGCTGCGGCTGATGCTGAGTGCCAGGCTCCACCTCCATGCTCACACAATCCTCCTCCTCCTCCGCCTCCTCCTCCTCATCCTCTTCCTGTGTGATGGGTGGGACAGAAGGAACACTGTCCGGATAAAGGGGGCCGTGAGAGGCAAGGAAGTCCTCCTCTTCCTGCCTCTTTTCTGCCTCAAGTGCCCTGTCAATTATCCCACGCAGCGTATGCTCCAACAGGTGGACAAGAGGGACAGTGTCACTGCTGCATGCACTGTCACTGCTCACCATCCTTGTGGCCTCCTCAATTGGTGAGAGGACAGTGCATGCATCCCAGATCATGCTCCACTGACGTGGGGAAAAAAAACCAAGCTCCCCTGACCCTGTCCGGGTGCCGTAGTCGCAAAGGTACTCATTGATGGCCCGCTGCTGCGTGTGCAGTCGCTGCAGCATGGCCAACGTTGAGTTCCACCTGGTGGGCCTGTCAGATATTAGGCGGTGCTTGGGCAGGTTCAGCTCCTTTTGCAGCTCAGTCAGCCGAGCACTGGCTTTATAAGATCGGCGGAAATGCACACAGACTTTCCTGGCCTGCCTCAGGACATCCTGTAAGCCTGGGAACCTGCCCAAGACCCGCTGCACCACCAGGTTGAGGACGTGAGCCATGCTGGGCACATGGGTGAGCTGCCCCTGTCGCAGGGCGGAGAGGAGGTTGGTGCCATTGTCAGAAACGACCAGTCCTGGCTTAAGCTGACGTGGCGTCAACCACCTCTCGGCCTGCCCATGCAGAGCTGCCAGAACCTCTGGCCCAGTGTGGCTCCTGTCCCCCCAAAAACACCAGCGCAAGCTCGGCATGGCATCTTTTTGCCTGCGTACATGCGTAGCCCCTTGTACGCCTACGGAGCACCGCTGGTTCCTAGGACAGAGCACTGGAGGAAGGGAGAAGAGGAGGGGTGGAGGAGAGAGGTGAGTCACAACCAGTAGCAGTAGTCGCGTTTTGGAGGCGTAGTGGCGGAACAACCTCCAACACTACTGCACCTTGTCCTGCATCCCTCCCAGCTGCCAATAGAGGGACCCAATGGGCCGTGAAAGAAAGGTACCGTCCCTGGACATGCCTGCTGGACCATGAGTCAGCGGTAATATGCACCTTATCGCTGACCGCCCTGTCCAGCGAGGCATGGACATTGCCCTCCACATGCCGGTAGAGAGACGGAATCGCCTTCCGCGAGAAAAAGTGGAGTTTGGGAACCTGCCACTGAGGAACCGCACATTGAACAAACTCACGGAAGGGGTCCGAGTCTACCAACTGAAAAGGCAGCAGTTGAAGTGCTAGCAATTTAGCAAGGCTAGCATTCAACCGCTGGGCATGTGGATGGCTGGGAGTGTAATTCTTTCTACGGTCCAGCAGCTGGGGCCGGGAAATTTGCCTGCTGCATTCGGACGTCGGTGTACTGCAAGTACATGGTTGTGACACACCGAATTCTACACCTTCAGTCCTCTCAGTGCAGCTTTCACAGAGGACAGAAGGTGTAGTGGGGATGGAGATCCCTGCTGAGGAGGAGCAAGGAGAGGGTCCGCTTAGTTCTTTGGTGTGGGTCTTTTATGTGTGCCTGCCAACGAGCTGCATGGCAGGTCGCCATATGTCTGGTCATGCTTGTCGTGCACAAGCGGCTGATGTTTTGGCCACGCGCGATACGCTTGAGACAAATATTGCAAAGAGCAGTGGTGCGATCTGCTGCACTCGTCTCAAAAAAGGCCCACACCAAAGAACGTTTCTGATAACGTGCAGAGGCAGCGCCCTGCACAGGCGGCGCTCTGCGGTGTTGTACAGTTTCTGTGCTGGCCTCTACCTGGCCTCCAGGGGGCATCCTGCCTCGTTGGACATGTGACGCCGCATCCTCCTTCTCCTCGTCCTCCTCCTCATCCTCTCTCCCTTGAGGCACCCACGTGGAGTCAGTGAACTCATCATCCCCTCCCTCTTCACCACTAGAGCAAACCTGGCAGTAAGCTGCAGCTGGTGGAACTGTACTGCCAGATTCCTCAAGCTGGGTGTCGTCATCCGAGCCTTCGAATCGTTGGGCATCCTCCTGGAGCATGTACCCAACACGGTGCTCAAAGAGTTCGGGGGACTCCTCTGGAGGACATGGTGGGTCAAGGGAAGGGGTGGCTGATGATGCTCTGTCAGTACCCTGAGACTGGGTGAGAGAGGATGAGGAGGATGAGGAGGGCTTGGTCATCCATTCTACCAAGCCTTCAGCATGATGCGGCTCCACATGTCCAGCTGACGAAAACAAAGACGCGCGGGTCCCATGGCCACGTGCTGATGACGATGCACGACCACGGCCACGTCCACGGCCACGTCCACAAGAAACAGAGCCTGCCTGCCCTGTGTTCTTGGCTCCGCACGCTCTGCCTCCCCTTGGCGGTCTTCCAGCCATTGTAGTCGGTAGTCCTGTGGTGCTGCTGAGAAGAAAATATAGGAGCTCTGTGTGATTCCACTAACACACTAGAAGTCCTATGGGTGCTTCTGCAAAGAAAATAGAGGAGCTCTGTGTGATGCCACTAACACCCTAGAAGTCCTGTGGGTGCTGCTGAGAAGAATATATAGGAGCTCTGTGTTATGCCACTAACACACTAGAAGTCCTATGGGTGCTTCTGCAAAGAAAATAGAGGAGCTCTGTGTATGCCACTAACACACTAGAAGTCCCTTGGGTGCTGCTGCGAAGAAAATATAGGAGCTCTGTGTGATGCCTCTAACACACTAGAAGTCCTATGGGTGCTTCTGCAAAGAAAATAGAGGAGCTCTGTGTGATGCCACTAACACACTAGAAGTCCTGTGGGTGCTTCTGCACAGAATATAGAGGAGCTCTGTGTGATGCCACTAACACACTAGAAGTCTTGTGGGTGCTTCTGCTATGAAAATAGAGGAGCTCTGTGTGATGCCACTTAACACACTAGAAGTCCTGTGGGTGCTGCTGAGAAGAATATAGAGGAGCTCTGAGTGATGCCACTAACACACTAGAAGTCATGTGGGTGCTTCTGCAAAGAAAATAGAGGAGCTCTGTGTGATGCCACTAACACACTAGAAAGTCCTGTGGGTGCTTCTGCAAAGAAAATAGAGGAGCTCTGTGTGATGCCACTAACACACTAGAAGTCCAGGCCATCCACAAACAAGATATATGCTACACATTGGTAAACAGAGGCCTTCTCCTTGATCAGGGAGCAGCAGCAACCTTAGAGAGGAGGTAATGTCCAATTTTGGGTCCTCTAAGAGGTTGCTTCTGAGCAATGAGGTCAATGAAATAATGCCTCAATAACAAATTAATTAAATAATCATTAGATAAACCAATAAATAGTTAAATCAACCATTATTAGCAATTATTTAATATTTATTTTATGTAATTAACAATGAAATTGGTTAACAAAATAAATAAAACACTAGCTAATAAATAAAGAAAATAATTAATCAAAAGAGCTAAAAAAAATAATGAAACAATAATAAATTGAAAATTATTTATTTCAACAAGTAATAAATAAATAGACCTAACAACCTAATCAGCACTTAAAGTTGTTTGGCAGATTAACCCTTTTGGTTAATAAGTACATAACAATAGCAATAATAACAAGCAGATGAACAAAATTACCTAAAGTTTATTTTTATATGCTATATTCATCTTATCATACACCTACCATCAATATTTTCTCATTTATGTAAACTATTGAGCAAAAGAGTGACATTTTGGTGTCCCCGCGATATATAACTGTCATTTTAATTTATTACCGGTTTTGTATATACTGTATATACATACAGACATACATAGTACTTTTGGGAACTTTTTAATTTATTAACAGTAATATTTATATATATATATATATATATATATGTGTACCAGTATTTATCCGTGTATAACACACGCCGGCGTATAACACGCACCCAAAGTTTAGGAGGGAATTTTAAGGAAAAAACTTTTAGGAGGGAAGTTTAAGGAAAAAACTTACATTTAAATGCCCATCAATGCAGCCTTATCAGTGCCCATCTGCAGCCTTGTCCATCATTGCAGCATGATCAGTGTCCATCTGCAGCCTTGCCCATCATTGCAGCATGATCAGTGTCCATCTGCAGCCTTGCCCAGTGTCATTTGCAGCCTTGCCCAGTGTCCTTTTGCAGCCTTGTCCAGTGTCATTGCAGCTTTGCTCGTTTAAAATTACCGTTGCCGAGATACACAGAGCCGGATGTCCTGTGTACTCCTATCGGCTCCTCTCGCAGGTCCCTCCCAGTCCCGCCTCTAGGCCCTGCTCCTATGATTGACATAACACAGGTCCAATGGCAAAACTGGGCGTGACTGCGACCAGAGCCGAGCCTAGCCAAGTACACAGTACACTCGGCTATGTTTATATTGGTGGCGCTCAGTCCCTCCTTTCCCCTGATTTTAAGGGCGAAAAAGTCTGTGTTATACACCGATAAATAAGGTGTGTGTATATATATATATATATATATATATATATATATATATATATATATTTGTTCCAAACCTGCAGGAAACCTCCACCATGCTTCACTGTTGCCAGCAGATACACATCCCTGTGCTGTTCTCCAGGCCTTAAGTGAACAAATGGCTTACTGTTACAGTCACAAACACTGGCATTTTTATGTACACAAATTCCTGTGTTTACATGCATAGGTGCGTTGTTTGGCCTTGTTTTTATGTAAGAGCTGGAAGTCTTCCATGAGGACCACTTCTGACCAGAATTGTTTGGATTGTAGAGGGGTGTACCAGAGTTTCACTGATTTCTGCCAAGTCTGAGCTGATGGTGCCACTGGACATCTTCCAAATGGGGAAGGGATGTCAATGTAATGTGCTTTTCTTCTTTTGACTGACCACAACTTTTTTGTCCTCGGTGTGGCCTGTTTCTTTGTACTTTTGCAGAGGAGCTTGGACAGTACATCTGGAATCACCTGTCTTCCTTGAAATGTCTGTCTGTGAGAGAGCTTCTTTATGCACTCTTGTTGTTCTGCTCAGTCTTGCCGCTGTGTAATTTTATTTTATTTTTTTAATTGAACTGTCTTTTAAATGGCTATTCTTGACATAGGTTAATTACTTATACACTGCTGATTCTTTTTGATTTAGGGTAGCAATACATGGTTACATTTTTCTTTTGTTCAGCCCACAAGATGGTCCCATCCATAGTAACAGCTTGTATGGAGGAACTTCAGCTGTCTGCTATTGTATTCATACAATGATGCTGCCACATAGTGGCTACATTTTATACAACAAGGTCACTATTCGACTGATATTTTTCCACTTAGCTTAGTCAATTTATAAATCAATTTTTTTTCAAGCCAGATAGTGCCTGCCGTGCCACTTAGGCTTTAATTTTGTTCAATTCCTGCAAAATTCAAGCTGTCTATGGCCAGCTTTAATGAATTATCTTGTCGATCATTGGCACCTGTTTGGTATAATTGTTTAACCACCTGATTACTTTGCACTTAAACCCCCCTCGTGACCAGACCAATTTTCAGCTTTCAGTGCTCTCACACTTTGAATGACAATTACTCAGTCATGCAACACTGTACTCAAATGATTTTTTTGTCCTTTTTTTCCCACAAACAGAGCTTTCTTTTGGTGGTATTTGATCACCTCTGGGCTTTTTATTTTTTGCGCTATAAATGAAAAAAAAAAGACCGAAAATTTAGAAAAAAAATGAATTTTTCTTTGTTTCTGTGATAACATTTTGCAAATTTGAAATTTTTCTTCATAAATTTTGGCCACAATTTATACTGCTACATATCTTTGGTAAAAATAACCCAAATTTGTGGATATTATGTAGTCTGTGTGAAAGTTATAGAGTCTACAAGCTATGGTGCAAATCATAAAAAAAAGATTATGTCTGATGTACTGAGGCGTATCTCATTTCTTGAGACCCTAACAAGCCAGGAGAGTATAAATGCCCCCCAAATGACCCCTTTTTGGAAAGTAGACATTCCAGGGTATTTAGTAAGGGGCATGGTGAGTTATTTGAAGTTGTCATTTTTTTCCCACAATTCTTTGCAAAATTAAGATTTTATTTAATTTTAATTTTTTTTCACAAAATTGTCATTGTAATAGCTTATTTCTCTCACATGGAATGTGCATACCACAAATCACACCCCAAAATACATTCTGCCGCTCCTTCTGAGTATTACGATACCACATGTGTGAGACTTTTTCACCACCTGGCCACATACAGTGGCCCAACATGCAGGGAGCACCATCAGGTGTTCTAGGAGCATAAATCACACATTTCATTTCTCAACCACCTATTACACTTTTGAAGGCCCCGGAGCACCAGGACAATGGAAACGCCCATAAAATGACCCCATTTTGGAAAGCTAACACCCCAACGTATAATCTATGAGGCATAATGAGTCTTTTGAACGGTTCATTTTTTTCCAGAAGTTTTGGGAAAATGTGGAAAAAAATAAAAACGCTTTTTTTTTTACACAAAGTTGTCGGTTTATAAGATATTTCCAACACATAGCATTTACATAGCAAAAATAACACCCCAAAATACATTCTGCTACTCCTCCTGAGTATAATGATACCACATGTGTGAGACTTTTATACAGCTTGACCACATACAAAGGCTTAACATTGAAGTATCACCTTCAGGCATTCTAGGAGCATAAATCGCACATTTCATTTCTCAACCACCTATTACACTTTTGAAGGCCCTGGAGCACCAGGACAATGGAAACGCCCATAAAATGACCCCATTTTGGAAAGCTAACACCCCAACGTATAATCTATGAGGCATAATGAGTCTTTTGAACGGTTCATTTTTTTCCAGAAGTTTTGGGAAAATGTGGAAAAAAATAAAAACGCTTTTTTTTTTACACAAAGTTGTCGGTTTATAAGATATTTCCAACACATAGCATTTACATAGCAAAAATAACACCCCAAAATACATTCTGCTACTCCTCCTGAGTATAACGATACCACATGTGTGAGACTTTTATACAGCTTGACCACATACAAAGGCTTAACATTGAAGTATCACCTTCAGGCATTCTAGGAGCATAAATCGCACATTTCATTTCTCAACCACCTATTACACTTTTGAAGGCCCTGGAGCACCAGGACAATGGAAACGCCCATAAAATGACCCCATTTTGGAAAGCTAACACCCCAACGTATAATCTATGAGGCATAATGAGTCTTTTGAACGGTTCATTTTTTTCCAGAAGTTTTGGGAAAATGTGGAAAAAAAAAAAAAAAACGCTTTTTTTTTTACACAAAGTTGTCGGTTTATAAGATATTTCCAACACATAGCATTTACATAGCAAAAATAACACCCCAAAATACATTCTGCTACTCCTCCTGAGTATAACGATACCACATGTGTGAGACTTTTATACAGCTTGACCACATACAAAGGCTTAACATTGAAGTATCACCTTCAGGCATTCTAGGAGCATAAATCGCACATTTCATTTCTCAACCACCTATTACACTTTTGAAGGCCCTGGAGCACCAGGACAATGGAAACGCCCATAAAATGACCCCATTTTGGAAAGCTAACACCCCAACGTATAATCTATGAGGCATAATGAGTCTTTTGAACGGTTCATTTTTTTCCAGAAGTTTTGGGAAAATGTGGAAAAAAAATAAAAACGCATTTTTTTTTACACAAAGTTGTCGGTTTATAAGATATTTCCAACACATAGCATTTACATAGCAAAAATAACACCCCAAAATGCATTCTGCTACTCCTCCTCAGTATGGCGATACCACATGTGTGAGACTTTCACACAGCCTGGCCACATGCAGAGGCCCAACATGCAAGGAACACTGTCAGGTGTTAAAGGGACACATAGCATGCACATACCAAGAATTACACCCCAAAATACATTATGCTGAGAAAAGGGTAAACAAAAGCTTACCTGTGGTTGTAGTAGCGCAGTTGTCCAGGATGATAGCACTGGTCCAGGCAGCAGGCAGGGACTTGGTCAGCAACAGCGAATACAATTTTTCAGGCAGCAGGCAGGGATACTGTTCATATACAGTCCAGGGTCAGTGCAGAGATATTGTCAGCAGTGCCAAAAATATTGGTCCTGGTAGTAGGCAGGTCCATGTGGTGTGGTTAGTGTGACAGACAGAGGCATGGCGGCAGTAAGTCCTACAGGCAGCAGGCAGTGCAAGTAGGGCCTCGTTCAGGACAGAAGGGGGACAGGGGTAGAGGCTTCTCCCACCCAAATCTCTTTGAAGCCTCCGAGCCTCCAGACCCTAATCTAGGATTGAGAAAACAAAAAAATTGTTTTCTTCATCCAGAAAAACATTTCTGGAGCCCCTCACATATGTGAGACCCCTGTGTTGAATCCCACTAGTCCAGTAGCAGGGTACAAGATCAGTCCAAGAGGCAGGCAAATATCATGGTCAAACAGTCCAAGGTCAGTTCCAGATCAGGCAGAGGTAGGTACAGAATCGTTAGGCAGAAGCATGGTCGTATAACAAGCCAGGGTCAGTTCCAGATCAGGCAGAGGTAGGTACAGAATCGTTAGGCAGAAGCATGGTCGTATAACAAGCCAGGGTCAGTTCCAGATCAGGCAGAGGTAGGTATAGAATCGGCAGGCAGAAGCATGGTCGTATAACAAGCCAGGGTCATTTACAGAGCAGGCAGTGGCATAAGGGGTGTGACGGTGTGTAAAGGGAGGAACTAAAAATTTACTGAAGAATGGTAACGGCGAAAACAGTCACCTATGCAGAGGCCTGGTTGGGAAGGACATTCTGCACAATAGTAAGATGTGTCTCTTCTGACTCCTGCTTTGGTACACACCTTACATCTTTTTTGACGTCTTTGTCCTGTTGGTTTGGGAGGGATCTTATCAGGAAAGTGGCGCTCGGAGAGTCGACTAACAACATCTGATCTGATATTTACTGGTGGGCCGTTTGGGAATATAAGGGCGGTGAAAACTTCCTCCTGGTAGCCAAAGAAGCGTTTGGGGTTTTGGGTGGATTTACGGTAAAGTACAAATGTATTGTATAAGGCCAATTGAAAAAGATAGATGGCAACTTTTTTGTACCAGTAGCATGTCCTTCTTATGGCAAGGTATGGTTGCATCATTTGATCGTTATACTTTCGACTCCCCCCATGAACAAATTGTAGTCGTAGATGCATTTTGGTTTGTTTATGGGGCCACTCCTTCTGGGGATCTCCACGAACGTATCGTTGTGGATAGAAGACAACATGTATACATCCCTTCTGTCCCTCCACTTCACTGCCAGAATCTCCTTATTCCGCAAACTTGCCGCTTCTCCTTTTCTCAAAGTCTTGTTCACAAGACTTTGAGGAAAGCCCTTCCGATTTTTCTTTACAGTGCCACATGCTGGCGTCTTCATCCGGTGGAGGTTGTGGAACAGGGGCAGGGATGTGTAGAAGTTGTCTACATACAGGTGGTATCCTTTATCCAGTAGGGGGTAGGCAAGGTCCCAAACAACTTTCCCGCCGCATCCTAAGTAATCCGGGCAATTAGGGGGCTGCAGCTGGGTTTCCTTCCCTTCGTACACTATAAATGAATATGTGTACCCTGTGGCTCGTTCACACAATTTGTATAACTTCACCCCGTAGCGGGCCCTTTTGCTGGGGATAAATTGCTTTATTTTAAGCCTGCCGCAAAATTTTATGAGGGACTCATCCACACATATATGTTGGTCCGGGGTAAAAAGCTGGGAGAATGCTTGGGAAAATGTATTTATAAGTGGCCGAATTTTGTAAAGTCTGTCGTATTTTGGGTCATTTCGGGGAGGGCACTGGGAATTGTCACTGAAATGTAGGAACCTCATTATCATTTGATACCTGGATCTGGACATTACAGCGGAGTAGAGCGGCATGTGGTGGAGGGGGTTGGTTGACCAATAGGTACGCACTTGATTTTTTTTGTCGAGTCCCATATTGAGTGTGAGGCCTAAAAAAAGCTTGAACTCCTCCACCGTTAGGTCTCTCCATTCATAGGGACGGGCATAATATGAAGTTGGGTTTTTCAAAATAAATTGTTGGGCATAAAGATTACACTGGGCCACGATTGATCCTAACAAATCCTCCGTAAAAATTAAATGAAAAAAATCGATTGGGGTAAAATTCTCCGTGTCCACCTGGACTCCTGGCTGGGCAGTGAAAGGGGGAATGTTGGCTTCTCCTGAATTAGGAGGAAGCCACAAAGGGTACTGAAGGGCATAGGGAAGGCTGGATCGGGTCCTAACCCTTTGGGGCTGAGGTGACACCCCACTGGTACTTGGACTTTGCACTGCGGTGCTGGTAGATGGCACTGCGGTGCTGGTAGGTGGCACTGCGGTGCTGGTAGGTGGCACTGCGGTGCTGGTAGATGGCACTGCGGTGCTGGTAGATGGCACTGCGGTGCTGGTAGGTGGCACTGCGGTGCTGGTAGGTGGCACTGCGGTGCTGGTAGATGGCACTGCCTCACTAGAACGCCTTCGTTTGGCGGGCCGAGCAACTTCATCCTCTGAGTAGTCACTCAGTGTTTCGCTACTGAGGACTGGATCATAATTCGGGTCAGATTCGGAACCGGAATTGGAAATGGAATCCGACATAGAGAGCTCCCCGTAGCTCTCGTCGGGCGTGGAGAGAATTTGGTATGCCTCCTCGGCGGAATAAGATCTTTTGGACATTTTTGCAGCGCAGATGTGATCTGATGAGGCGGCACAGGTGGGCACAGATAGGCACTAATGAGGTGGCACAGGTGGGCACAGATTTGTACTAATGAGGCGGCACAGGTGGGCACAGATATGCACTGATGCGGTGGCACAGGTGGGCACTGATAGGCACTGATGAGTCGGCACAGATGTGCACTGATTGATTGCACAGATGTGTACTGAGTACTGATTGCACAGATGGACACTGTTGAGGTGGCACAGATGGGCACAGTTGAGGTGGCACAGATGGGCACAGTTGAGGTGGCACAGGTGGGCACAGTTGAGGTGGCACAGATGGGCACAGTTGAGGTGGCACAGATGAGCACTGATCGATGTGGCACAGATGGGCACTGATCGATGTGGCACAGATGGGCACTGATGAGGCGGCACTGATGGGCACGGATTGGTACAGATGGGCACTGATGAGGTGGCACTGATGTGGTGGCACAGATGGGCACTGATGAGGTGGCACAGATGAAGTGGCACAGATGCGCACTGATCTCAAGCTGCAGGCGGGCACAGGCGGGCACAGGCGGGCACAGGCGGGCACAGATGCACACAGCTGGGCACAGATTGCACTAGCTGTGTGTACCAATAGGGACTGTGGGCACTTTTGGGCACTTTTGGGCACTTTTTGGGTACTTTTTGGGCACTTTTTTTTTTTTATTGGATTTCACTCACTGACACTCACTGACACGATATGGCTTCTCTCTCCTCACTCGCTGTCTCGGTGTGAGGAGAGAGAAAGCCGGCAATGAGAGATGATCTCATATGTTTACATTTGAGATCATCTCTCATTGGAGGAGGCGATCGCGCTGTAAACGGCCGCTGTGATTGGCCGTTTACAGCGATCTGTGATTGGCTGTGTCCAGGGGACACGGCCAACACAGATTTTCCCCGCTGCGCGCTCACGAGAGCGCGCGGGGAGCCAGGGAAGGGGACGACGTCAATAGACGTAGTCCCGGCATATGAGATCCGCGCTGAAGCCGTCAATCGGCTATAGCGCGGATCTCAGCTGGTTAATCATGCAACGGACTATATTCATGCAAAATCCTTAACTGTATACAAGTGTACCTGGTAGAATTGACATTTTAAAGTCAAAAGTGGACATGCCAAATAATGATTTTGAATTTTTTTGTTTCTGTTATGGAATTTTCTAGATTTTTTTGCTAACTGGTTGAATGTTATTGTTCTGCAGTGTACTGCTCGGTTTCTGCAAAATTGCTAACAGTTGATATAAGTATATGTATCATCTACAATTGCATCAACTATATGAGCCTCCTTTACTTATGCAACTTATGCACATAAGATTTTTCATGAACAAGCTAAAACCATGTTTTCATAGTATTTAATATGCACCCACAATGCACGCAGATAATTGCATACAGGCTCCATCACATGTATAGTGAATTTACTTCACTTTTTAAAATTTTGTTATGTTGCAGCCTGATACTACAGTTGTTTAAATTCATTTTTTTTTCTCATTAATCTACACTCAGTACCCCATAATGACAATGTGAAAACAGAATTTTAGAAATGTCTGTGAATTTATTAAAAAGAAAAAACTGAAGTACCACATATACTTAAGTATTCAGACCCTTTACTCAGTACTTTGTTGAAGCACCTTTGGGAGAAATTACAGCCTCAAGTCTTTTTGGGTATGATGTGACAAAATTTGCACACCTGGATTGGGGGATTTTTCCATTCTTCTATGCAAATCCTCAGTTAAGTTGGATAGAGACTGTCGGTGGGCAGCCATTTTCAGGTCTCTCCATAGATGTTCAATATGGTTCAAGTCAGGGTTCTGGCTGGACCATTCTATGTCATTCACAGAGTTGTCCCTAAGCCACTCCTGTTTTGTCTTGGCTGTGTGCTTAGGATCGTTGTCATGTTGGAAGGTGAACCTTCAGCCCAGTCTGAGGTCCTAAGCACTGTGGAACAGGTTTTCATTGAGGATATCTCTGTACTTTGCTCCATTCAGTTTCCCTCAACCCTGACCAGTCTCCCAGTCCTTGCTGCTGCTGCTACCACCATGCTTCACTGTTAGGATGGTATTAGGCAGGTGATGAGTGGTGCCTTCCTCCAGACATAATATTTAGAATTGAGGCCAAACTGTTCAAACTTGGTTTTATCAGACTGGAGAATTTTGCTCCGCACTGTCTGAGAGTCTTTCATGTGCTTTTTTGCAAACACCAAGTGAGCGTTTATGTGTTTGGCACTGAGAAGAGGCTTCCATCTAACCACTCTGCCATGCAGCCCAGATCAGTAGAGGGCAGCAGTGATGGTTGTCCTTCTGGAAATTTGTCCCATCTCCACACAGGATCTCTGTAGCTCAATCAGAGTGACCATCGGGTTCTTTGTCACCTCTCTTACTAAGGCCCTGCTCCCTCGATTACTCAGTTTGGCCAGGTGACCAACTCTTGAAAAAGGTTGTGCCAAACTTCTTCCATTTGAGAATTATGGAGGCCAAGACTGCTCTTGGAAACAGCAGAATTTTTTTTTTGTAGCCTTCCCCACATCTGTGCTTTGCAATAATCCTGCCTCGGAGCTCTGTAAGCAGTTCCTTTGACCTCTTGGCTTTTGCTCCAATCCGGTATGCATTGTTATCTGTGAGGCCTTTTATAAAGAGGTGTGTGCAATCAATTTACCACAGGTCAACTCCAATCACAAGAAAAGAAAAAAAAAAAGAAAGTCAACTCCAATCACAGTGCAGAAACATCTCAGCAATGATCAACAGAAATGGGAGGCACCTGAATTGAATTTTAAGTGTTGTTGCAAACGCTCTGAATACTTATACCAAGAAAATTATTTAAGAAAGAAAGCCAACTATATAGTCAATGGCTGTAACCTATAGCCACATCCCCCTAAATAGAGACAGAAAAACAAAGAAGATGCCCCCTGGGACTTTATAGGCATAGGTTGGAAATCAGAAAAATGCGTAAAGACGTATAATAAAAAGTACAAATTTTATTTAAAAAAAAAGGGCTAACAATAGACGAGAATATCACATTTACTATACATGAATGGTAATCATATATGGATAATATACAGCTGAATTCTATGACACACGGTTAATCTCACAGTAAGAGGCCATAACCGAAAAATAAATCCAAACATGTTTTAGAATATAGGGAAGGAAATCACCACTCCAGGTAGGTCAGCGGAAAGTAAAATCTCTCCTTCAGTTTAGAAGTCACAGGTGCTGGCAATGCATATAGCAATGAAATAGTAAGAAATTCTGGACAGCCGCACTCCAAAAGCTCAGATGCAATGGGAAAATTTGGAGAGCTATAACCTCATGATCCACATTATGTTTCTTCATCTGTCAGTGGTAGCCATAGCTATGATTAAGCACTGTTTATAGTGTGAAACGCGTCAGTCCTTCTGTCCATTATGCTGTGGCATGTATTTTTGATCCTGTTTCTTGAATAAAAGGCAATTTTTTGGAGTGCGGCTGTCCAGAACATCTTCCTATTCCATGTAATGGAATATACATTTAATTCCTTCTTCAGGGAACGGTCAGAAAAAGCTGTGACATATGATGGATACCACTGACAGATGTAGAAACACAATGTGGATCATGAGGTTAAAGCTCTCCAAATTTTCCCATTGCATCTGAGCTCTGCCAGCAGGAGGGGGAAATGCCCCTAGAGCTAGAGTGGCAGAGTTTGAGTCCAAAAAACAGACTCCACAAGAAGTGAAGACAGGCGAGATGAAAAAAATGTAAAAGATATGAATAACATTGCTGTAGCTGTGCAGGCTCCCACAAGGATCATTTATCTGAGGACGACCTTGCAGCACAGCATTAAAAAGTATGCCTTGTCATCAAGGGAGAAATTCACAAGTTCCAGGTAATTATACCAATGTGATAATTCAGTTTTTTCTTTTTCATACACTTGCAAACATTTCTAAAATTCAGTTTTGTGATGGGGCATTTGTGATGGGGCAAATTCAGTTTTAACTGTCATTATGAAACACTGAGTGTAGATTAATGAGGGAAAAAAAATAATTAAAATAACTGTAGTATCAGGGTGCAACATAACAAAATTAAAAATCGTGAATGGGGTCTGAATACTTTATGAATGCACTGTAAGTATGATTTTAAATGAAACAAATGCTTCAGCGTTCGAATATACACTAGCAAAGTGGTGGTATGCCGAAGTCTCTAGATGGTGTTTTTAGGGATTTTACATGCAAATCTCATGTAGGAACAAAATCACATGAAGTGCTTACTTATATAATTTAAGTCATATGTAAAAAAACTAAAATGTAAATGTAAAAAATGCAAAAAAGCCAGAGTGGACATTGTGCTGGGGGTATCATTGTACAGGAATCGCATTTGCTATGTGCTATGTGCAAGCCTGCAACGCTGATGCAAAATCGTAATTTATTTTGTGTTTATAAATTTGCTTTAGTAAAATAGCCCCTATCTGTGACTTGTAAGATATTTGTGAATGTAATTAACATTCATTTTTAAAAAACAAATAGCTTTTAGCATGGGCGTCCGCATAACTTTTTTCAGGGGGGGCATAATTTTAGGGTCACCCATGCACCGCCCCTTTTCGACAATGTCATTATCACATTATTATGGTCAGAGTCTGCAGACGTATTACAGTCCCTAGGATAAGTAATGGGTAATGGCCAACAGGCTCTCTTACCAGACCCAGCGAAACTACAGCAGTGATCACTCCGGCTGGACCATCCTTAACTCTGGGTTCCCCGGGGGCGACACTGGTCAGTAGTGTAGCATGTCTGTACCCTGGTAGTGGCTCAGTCTTTCTCCCTCTGGTGGTGCTGACCAGTGTGGCTCTCTCTCTGGTGGTGCTGGACAGCATGACTCTCTTTTGTGGCCCTGGCAGGCTCTCTCTCTGGCTTCCACCCAGCACACTCCTCGTCCTGTAGCACTCTCTCCCTCAGCTTCTTTCCAGGTTGCAGTCTCTCAATCTCTCTCTTGATCGAGCTGTAGCCTCCTCCCTGTGGAAAATGGAGCCGCCAATCTTTTGGGACTACCTGTCCCATGAAGCTTGCCTCTCCTAGTCGCCTTTGATTGGCCCTCAGTTATGGCCAATAGGGAAGGAACGGAGCAGGGCAGGAAGCTGGGTGGGGAACCTGGTGAGAGCCGCCGTCTCTTCTCCCTGACAGAATAATGGGTGGGGCGACCGGGGGAAACCTCTGATAGCCCGCAGCTCGCCATTCTTCCATCACAGCACCGCCAAGTTCTCTGCTGGACTGAGCAGGGAAAAGAGCCCAAAGTCACACTACACTTGACAGCACCTTAATGGTGTCACCCCACTGGTGGGTGGCACCTGGGTGCGGCACCTCGACAGAGACACAACTGTGCTGAATTTAAGATCCGATCCCTGATTCCAGGGGGGGGCACTTGACCCCCCTTGCCCCTACCTGCGGACGCCCATGGCTTTTAGTTTTTTTTTGGCATTTTCAGTGATTGGCTCTGACAAACCTTCAGAAATTTAGAGTTTAAAACACTTGCAAGTAAAACAATGGCCTCCCTTTGCCACCATTTTAATTGCAAGCATTATAAATGTTGGTAACAAATAATACATTTATTTTTTAGATTTAAATAATACATACAATTAACAGCTACTTTTCATGTAAATGGAACCCTGAGTTTTTTTCATGATAAAATACTCCCTGCTACCTACTAAAAACACTAAGTACAGGGAAAAGGTGCTTATTTGTCTTGTGTGATGGCAATGTTTGTGGAATAGATGAAGCTGATGATCATTGAGAAGTAATTATTTACCATGATCATCAGCAACATTTAGTGTCCATAATGCAGTTTGCAGTATTTTCCAGATTCACTTTATTTTTAGGAACATCTGACATGGAGAAAAATTTGCCTAGTAAGACTTGATTTTTATGACCTTTGCACAGGACCAATATACATGCAGTTTCACAGGATAAATACCCCAGCCATTTTTTTTTATAAATACCCCCTTAAATGTCAACTGGAGAATAGGCAACAAACTAAAGACATACTTCACATCATGTGTTCCAAATGTCAGAGATCTTTTTATCCACAGTTTCAAATATATACAGTGTATAAATGACAAATTATTTTGATAAATATTGGGATATACATATACTTCAAGAGGGATTTTTATTATAAAAGAAGAAATAAAACAGGCTTAGGCAAGCTCCTATTTTCTTATATATTCCTTTTTTATATGTTGATTGTAGCTTGCGTACCCTAGTGTATTCTATCGTTTTCTCAGTGCTCTTGTTATTCACATTATATACTAAAATAAAAATAATATTTTATACAGCTTTTAGTTATCAAGGGAATGTTTCCAAAATTACCTTCACAGATGAGAAAATGTTTGGTCTTTATAACAAGCATTGAAAACTATCCATTGTTCATATGATTATTATTTTTCACCATATATTCAACTATGGACACGATGCATTTATATTTAAAAATAAGTTATAGTAAATATTACTTCATTAAATAATTAAATATGGTTATTCTAATTATTATTTTATGGTAAATTATATGTGCAATATATGGCACAAAATAATAGGAGAGTGGCACATAGATTAAATTGTACTTATATTGTAAGACAAGTAATAAATTACTTTTCATGACACATACTATCCTGTATAATAACAATAATACTAATGTAGCACCCTCTAATGTGCTAGGTGTGAGAGATAGGATTTTTGTCAGTGTAGACAAATTTATGCAGGCTTAGCTGGCAACCAGGCCTGCTTGTTTTGTTTTCTGGGTTGGCAGAAATCCAGGGAGAGCTGGATGATTCACAGGCAGCATCACTGAGACCTCCCGCGTATTTCAAGAATGTGCTGGAACCTTCTGGAAAGAAAGGAGGAGAGGTGAGGTGGAGCTGTCTGGAGTATTCTGAGGGTCCTGACCAATCCCCAACTTGGATTGGCAGGGGGCAGGCCTCCTAAAATACTCAGGGTCAGCCCAGCTGGGGAGGAGTTATTTGGGTGGAAGCTGGAGATGGGGTAGTAGGCTGTCGGTGGCCTTTGAGGAAGCTCCCCAGTCTGGGGGGGGGGGTGACCATAGACCTGGGTTTGGGTGTGGACAGGACCTTCCTACAACCAACGGAGGTGTCCTGGACAGGAGGCACGGAAGCAAGGAGAGGACAGCAGGAGAACACTGCCAGGCAAGTCTCCAGGAGGAACAACAAGTTGCAGCCAAGAGGGATGGTGAGTGACACACAGTCAGGAGGACTGGGAGGCATGCCTGAGAGGACATGGTGCAAGCAGTCTGGGATGAGTGCAGAGCCAGTGGAGAGGACTGTGGCGGCGCGAGCAGTGGAAAGAGGCAGCTGCAGCCAGGAGGGCTGGCAGAACCTGAAGAGGTGGTACTGGGATCAGTAGCCACGTGGGACAGCTAGCACTAGGACTACCAGTTTTGCTACACTATAGGGGTCGGTGGTCCCTGCTGCAAAGGGTATTTTTGCTGGGCCTGGCTGAGCCAGTGTCAGGCTTGCAATTCAGTGCTAGCTGGTCCTGTGAGTTGTAGTTCTACAAGCAATTTTGTGCTGGAGGTAGAAGAGAGGAAGTTGTATATACCAGAGGTGTATATAGTTCTCAGTCCCTATTGCTTTTAAGTGTCTGAAGATTTGCGTGCCTGGCTATGCAGGGTGTGAGGCGGACCACATCTACCAGCAGCCCCTATGGGGGTACCACTACACTAATATGGTATATTAAGGTGTATGGTGCATGTAATGATAATGCTAAATGATTAATTGGCTGCATGTTTTTCAGAGACTTTATAATTTTAATTTTATATTGTTTAGAGCAGGAGTCGCCAAACTTTCTAACCAAAGTGCCAGTTTATTGTCCTTTAATATTTAGGGGAGTCCAGACTGTAGCCAGTGGGAGTAGAAAATGTACTGGCATCAGTGGGCATAAACAATGCCCTATCATTAGTATTAGGGGGAGTAATAGTGCCCCATCTTCGGTGTCAGTGGGAGCAATAGTGCCCCATCATTGGTGTCACTGGAAATAATAGTGCCCCATCACTGATATCGGTGGCAGGGATAGTGCCCCATAATTGGTATTAATGGGAGGAATAGTGCCCGATCATTGGTATCAATAGAAGGAATAGTGCCCCATCATTGGTTAACAATGGGAGAAATGGTGCCCCATCATTGGTATCAATGGGAGGAATGATGCCCCTTTATTGGTATCAATGGGAGAAATAGTGCCTCATCATTGGTATCAATGGGAGGAATTGTGCCCAATCATTGGTATCAATGAGAGGAATAATGCTGTCATAAACCGGTGCGACCAGAAATGTGTGGACTGCAATAGGGAAGACCAAAACGCATGTAAAGTAATAATAATGAGATTTGTTAAAAGGATAAGTCATAAAAAATAAAGCAAACCAGCAAAAAAACATGGTGGCACACAATAATAACTCTTTAAACCAAACGTGAATACAGGAGTAAGATATAATCATAAACGTAATCAAGCCAGGTTCATACACCAGAGATCAATCAGATAGAACAGGGAGCAGGACAAGACAGGGAGAGGACAACAGGTGGAAGGGATAAGTCTGCAAGACAGGGGTCCAGGGATGGATGCAGGGTTCAGGAACATAGGACACAAGGTACAGGTACAGGATTCGGGAATACAGGTCAGAGCTCAAGGAAAATATCAAGGCAAATGTGTGAGCATCTGCCGGGTATATATATATATATATATATATATATATATATATATATATATATATATATATACACACCTCCTGAAATCAGATGACGCCTGATTGCAGGAGATGATGTCGGCTCCAGACTGCCGGGAGACACCCTCTGGTGGACACCAATACTGCGGCCCAAAGATCTGATAGCGCCACCAGCAGGTGAAACCTTTGCTGACAAATGCCCCATCATTGGTATCAATGGGAGGAATAGTGAGCCCCGTACTTACCCACAGGCAGCTTCATTCCCTCCGTCTCCTTCAACAGCCTCCATGTCTCCTCCCTCCTCCTCTCTCCTCATCATGGTCCAATAGGATCACTTGTCGTTTTGTCAAATCGGGAAATTAATGGACAGGCCACCGCTGATAGATTGCTAAAAATATCATTGGTGTCAGTAGTTACTCATCTGAGAGGCAGAAGTTGCTCATTGCCCAAGGAAGCCCTAGCAACCTCAGGAGGTGCCCCAGGGTTCCACAGAACCTTGGTTGAGAAAGGCTGCTAAACTAAAAATCACTCACTTGCAGATAATACTGGTAACAAAATGAGAAAATTACACAATATACAGTATCTCACAGAAGTGAGTACACCCCTCACATTTTTGTAAATATTATATTATATTTTTTCATGTGACAACACTGAAGAAATTACACTTTGCTACAATGTAAAGTAGTGAGTGTACAGCTTGTATAACAGTGTAAATTTGCTGTCCCCTAAAAATAACTCAACACACAGCCATTAATGTCTAAACCGCTGGCAACAAAAGTGAGTACACACCTAAGTGAAAATGTCCAAATTGGGCCCAAAGTGTCAAGATTTTGTGTGGCCACCATTATTTTCCTGCACTGCCTCAACCCTCTTGTGCATGAAGGTCACAAGTTGCCACTGGAGTCTTCTTCCACTCCTCCATGACGACATCACGGACCTGGTGGATGTTAGAGACCTTGCGCTCCTCCACCTTCCGTTTGAGGATGCCCCACAGATGCTCAATAGGGTTTATGTCTGGAGACATGCTTGGCCAGTCCATCACCTTTACCCTCAGCTTCTTTAGCAAGGCAGTGGTCGTCTTGGAGATGTGTTTGGGGTCTGCCCAGTCTCCGAAGGGAGGGGATCATTCTCTGCTTCAGTATGTCACAGTACATGTTAGCATTCATGGTTCCCTCTGTGAACTGTAGCTCCCCAGTGCCGGAAGCACTCATGCAGCCCCAGACCATAACACTCCCACCATCATGCTTCACTGTAGGCAAGACACACTTGTCTTTGTACTCCTCACCTGGTTGCCACCAGACACGCTTGATCAGACCACAGGACATGATTCCAGTAATCCATGTCCTTAAGCCCCATACACACGGTCGGATTTTCCAATGGATTCTGTCCTATCAGACAATGTTGTCGGAAATTCCGACCGTGTGTAGGCACCATCGGACAGTTTCCATCGGATTGTCCGACGGACAAAGTCCTATCTCCTGCTGGATAGATTTTTTGACAACAAAGTCCGATCACACCAAATCCGATCGTGTGTAGCGAATTCCGACGGACAAAGTGCTACGCATGCTCAGATCACATTACAAGACCAAAGCTATTGGCTACTAGCCTCTACGTAGTCCCGTCGTAGGCAACAAACGTCACCACGTTCAGAATGATCGGATTTTCCGACAACTTTGTCCGTCCGTGTGTACGCAAAACCTACATCGGACAAAGTACGACGGACATGATCCGACGGACCTGGTCCTCGGATAATCCGAGCGTGTGTATGGGGCTTAAGTCTGCTTGTCTTCAGCAAACTGTTTGCAGGCTTTCTTGTTCATCATCTTTAGAAGAGGCTTCCTTCTGGGACGACAGCCATGCAGACCAATTTGATGCAGTGTGCGGCATATGGTCTGAGCACTGACAGGCTGAGCCCCGACCCCTTTAACCTCTGCAGCAATGTAAAAAGAAAAAAGGGCAAACCAATTTGATGCAGTGGGCGGCTGTGCACTGACATTTTTAATATAAAAAGAAAAAAGGGCAAATACTGCGCTGTGCAAATTAATATATGACCAACCTAGCTGCCAACACTGCTATGGACAAAACAGCTTACAATAATAAATGGAAAAAAGTGTAGCGCTTCGGTTGCAATAATCAAACAAGAGTATACCCAATACCCAATATAAGTGTTGAAAATATAACTCAATACGTGAAGAAAGTGAGTTAAATGAATATAAATAAATAACAAATGAATGTGATCATCCAGAAACTGATTCAAAAACAGTCTTTTTAAAGTGATAAAATCCTTCACACTCTCCCAAGAGTGCGATGTGACATAAAGTTCAAATATAAAGTGATAAACGGTGAAAATCCAGCCTCTAGTATGACACTTAGAAGGACAGGAGAATGACACCACCACCGCAGTAAAAGGAGGAGGCTTACCGGACAGCAATGACCTGGCGGGGCTTGCGCCACCCAAGTCAAACGGGCCTGTTGGTTACAGTGAACCCAGTGAAGATCAGATGTTCCGTCTCAGGAGGAAGGGACTTCAAACAATCTGTTCACTGTTAGTTGCCACCGGATATCCAGTTACCAGACGGGAATGGGGAGCTCATATATCATACACCATGCAAATAAAAAACTTGCATAGCGTGATACAGTTTAAAATATTTATTAAAAAATGTAAAGATAAAATTGAACACTCACATTTAGGTCGATCGTATATAGCATATAACAGTCAGTAGCGATGTCTGTAAAGGGGTCCACCCAACATGTTTCGACTTACACAGTCATCATTTTTTAATAAATATTTTAAACTGTATCACGCTATGCAAGTTTTTTATTTGCATGGCGTATGATGTATGAGCTCCCCATTCCCGTCTGGTAACTGGATATCCGATGGCAACTACCAGTGAACATATAGTTTGAAGTCCCTTCCTCCTGAGACGGAACATCTGATCTTCATTGGGTTCATTGTAACCAACAGGCCCGTTTGACTTGGGAGGCGTAAGCCCCGACAGGTCATTGTTGTCCGGTAAGCCTCCTCCTTTTACTGCGGTGGTGGTGTCATTCTCCTGTCCTTCTAATGCTGCGTACACACGGTTGGAATTCTCGTTGGAAAAAGCTCTGATGGTTTTCCCGTCGGAATTCCGACGGAATTTCGCTCAAACTGTCTTGCCTACACACGGTCACACCAAATTCCGACGGTCAATAACACCATGGCATACAACACGTTGGACGGCACTATAAAAGGGAAGTATGCGTCGAAATGTTTCCGAGCATGCCTTGGAATTTTGCATGTCGGAATTGCATACACACGATCGGAAAAGCCGATAGAAAGATTTTCCGTCTGAAAAATTAAGAACAGGTTCTCAATCCAAAGTCCATCGGAAATTCCGACAGAAAAAGACCGATGGGCATACACATGGTCGGAAAATCCGATGAAAAGCTCCCATCGGACTGTTTCCATCGGAAATTCCGACTGTGTGTACGCGGCATAAGTGTCATGCTAGAGGCTGGATTTTCACCGTTTATCACTTTATATTTGAACTTTATGTCACATCGCACTCTTGGGAAAGTGTGAAGGATTTTATCACTTTAAAAAGACTGTTTTTGAATCAGTTTCTGGATGATCACATTCATTTGTTATTTATTTATATTCATTTAACTCTTAACTCTTCTTGACGTATTGAGTTATATTTTCAACATTTATATCTGTATTGGGTATACACTTGTTTGATTATTGCAACCGAAGCGCTACACTTTTTTTCCATTTAACTTCTGCAGCAATGCTGGCAGCACTCATACGTCTATTTCCCAAAGACAACCTCTGGATATGACGCTGAGCATGTGCACTCAACTTTTTTGGTCGACCATGGGGAGGCCTGTTCTGAGTGGAACCTGTCCTGTTAAACCACTGTATGGTCTTGGCCATCACGCTGCAGCTCAGTTTCAGGGTCTTGGCAATCTTCTTATAGCCTAGGCCATCTTTAGGTAGCGCAACAATTCTTTTTCTCAGATCCCCAGAGAGTTCTTTGCCATGTTGAACTTCCAGTGACCAGTATGAGAGAGTAAGAGCGATAACACCAAATTTAACACACCTGCTCCCCATTCACACCTGTGATCTTGTAACACTAACGAGTCACATGACACCGGGGAGGGAAAATGGCTAAAAGGGCCCAATTTGGACATTTTCACTTAGGGGTGTCCTCACTTTTTCAGTTTAGACATTAATGGCTGTGTGTTGAGTTATTTTGAGGGGACAGCAAATGCACACTGTTATACAAGCTGTATACTCACTACTTTACATTGTAGCAAAGTCTAATTTCTTCAGTAATAACACATGAAAAGAGATAATAAAACTTTTGTGAGATACTGTATATTCACCAAAATAGTCCATATAAAAGTGCAGTCTTCTAAGTACAAAGGGATGCTTCAAAGGGCTCCACGGTGCTGTGCTCCCCTCATGTGTCCCACTCCCCGCTCACCAGCAATCACTGAAGCCAGGCATATGACAATTTCTCCCAGGTGCTCTGTAGTATGACTGGTCCACAATATATCTCTCCTCCTTCACTCCTCTGTGTCCTTACCCAGATGAGTATATTATTTTCATGCCATATAATCACAGAAAACTCTCCATAGTGTTATTCTGTTTATTGTATGAAGAATATATACAGAAGTATACTTACAATATAGCAGTAAGACAGAGCATGTAAATCTGACTATGTCTGTCGCCTTGGTGTGCGTTCCAATGGTCGGAAACTATGTAATAGGACTTCCTTGCTTGACTCGTTTCCGCCCTCCTACATCTTTCAGAAGCTCACTGCCCTCTTGCCTGTCACAACTGCTAACCAACCTTCTGCAGCTGCGGGCACCCACAGCATCAACCATTACCTCCTGCAACATAGTACACAAACTCCTCTAACCATTCTCTGAATTGTTCTCTCCTTTTGATTCTATTCCACTTCTCTGCCTTTAGAAAATGGCATTGGGGTTCTCCTTAAAACTCATACCAGTGTGAGGTGACTTGGTCAATGACACCCAGGATCCCAGGACAGTTTGTTTACATACAGCAGCCAACCAGGGAACTGTCATTTTGTAGCAGGAGTGCTACAGGTGAATATTGTCAGACAGTGGGTCATTGTATCAGTGGGTCTCATGATTGACAAGGGTCTACATCACTAGATGACATGATTGACATTGGATTTACATTGAGGGGACATGAGTTACTTATTTTAATTCAAATATTGACTTTGTCATAGTGCAGCCTTTTATATTTACATTTACATTTTTTTAATATTAAGAGGGAATTTTCTGAATCTGGGAGTACTCTTTATAATAAGGAGGCCTCTAGATATCCGGCTTCTCCTAGGGCAGTGAGTACAGGGTACATACTGTAGTTTTCCCCCACACTGAATAAAAACATGCACACTTTGACAAAGTCCTTTATTTGAAAAAATGTAAATCCAATGTCAATGATGTCTTTTGGTGATAAACTGTAGATCCTCATCAAGCTCAGTAACACAACAGCCCACCATCTGACATTGTTCACTGCTTTGTTCACTGCTTTAGACAGATCCCCAATAAATGCTGATGTTTATTTACAACAGGCAGGGGTTGGGTCAAACTCATGTTTAATCTGAACCCAAAGTTTATCCCTAGTTGGGAGTAGAGCTCTATTAATGGTAAGGATTTAGGTTTGAACTGCATGTGGGACTTACATTTCAACCAGTTATGAACTAGGATGTACCTCAGAGTCCTTCCCAGCTGATATATGAGCTCCCCTGTTGAATTCATTCTTCGATCCCTTGAAAATGAGAATTGCCTCAAGAATTTTCAGTATCCAATACTTCTGAGTGTGTTGGATGCCTGGGTCTCACTCCTGCCTGCTGAGTTTCCCCGACTGCCACCACATCACTACCATTATGGTTAGGGATTCAACTTTTTCAATAAGAAGTAGACCGGCAGAGTCATGTAACCTGATTTAAAAAAAATTGTTTATGGTACTTTCACAATTTGTTTTTATAGTTGAAGGTTTTTAATATATATGTTAGGGTGTTCTCTACTGAACTATTTATTTTGTTGGGTGCCTCGATTTCCAGTTTAAAGCTATGGCTACATCGTAGAAATAAAAAAAGATATCCTAGTGCAAAAAAATGTAATACGTTTAAATGCTGCATTAATAAAGACATTTTAAACTTTTTAACATTTTAAACTTTGCCTATTGTAAACAACATAAAACTTTGCCAATTGTATATAGTAGAATTATTTAGGCGAAATTGTAAATGTCTATATTATTGTATAATTTAAGCTTCTCATTAGAAGAGCTTTAAAATCATTCATTAAGAAATATAAATTATTATATTGTAATAAAAAATGTCTTAATTTGTTTTCAGTGTAACATCTATTCCCAGAAGTAAAACACTATTTAAAACAACTACAGTATGTGTTGAGGGATTTCATAAACTGGAAAATATACCTTGCTTGTTTTGCCTGTTTTTTTTTTACCTCCTAATAGCTCCTTAAGAGCCATAATGGATTTAGAAATTAAACTCTAGGGTACTTCAACCATAATGTCTTGTTATGAATACCACTGAGGCTTAGGTCAACTAGCATCACCATTAGCCTATTGCTTAAGTTTTATTTCACTTACCAGATACTTAAAAAGTTTATAAACTAACAAATGTTTGTGACTAAAAATTATGTCAGCATGGCAAAATTACTTACTGAGATGGCGTTAGTAGTTGTTGGCATAATACACTGGTATATATGTATAACTGCTGATGCTACTGTTGTTATAATACAAGTAGTAAAATAATGACAAGTCATATACAATACATGTATGTTACATTGGATTGGATTAATTGACGTTGTAATGGACATACCTATAACACATGTATTGTAATTCCATGTTTGAAAGGAGAAAACAAATAAATGGACAGGTTAGTGGTTTGCTGATATAAAGCCATTAGGGATGAGCCGAACACCCCCCCCCCCCCGTTCGGCTCGCACCAGAACCCGCGAACGGACCTAAAGTCCGTGCGAGCTTTAGAACCCTATTAGTTATAATGGATGCGAACGCTCAAAATCAAAAGTGCTAATTTTAAAGGCTAATATGCATGTTATTGTCATAAAAAGTGTTTGGGGACCTGGGTCCTGCCCCAGGGGACATGTATCAATGCAAATTTTTTTTTAAAAACGGCCGTTTTTTCAGGAGCAGTGATTTTAATAATGCTTAAATTGAAACAATAAAAGTGTAATATTCCTTTAAATTTCATACCTGGGGGGTGTCTATAGTATGCATGTAAAGGGGCGCATGTTTCCTGTGCTTAGAACTGTCCCTGCAAAAAGTGTCATTTTTGCAGGAAAGAAAGCTATTTAAAATCACTCGCGGCTAATGTGAATTGACGGCTCCCATAACACAGAGAACAGTCATTCATTGAAACTCATTGATAAAAAAATAAAAAAGCGTGGGGGTGCCCTCAAATTCAATAACCAGGCCCTTCAGGTCTGGGATGGATATTAAGGGGGACCCCAGCCAAAAAAAAATTTAAGGACGTGTTTAGGACGAGAAGACCAGTGCAAAAAGAAGCGGATCGGAGGAAGAAGAAGATGGAAGAAGAAGATGAAGAAACCGAAGGATGGAGAAAGAATAAAGAAGATTTTAATAAAGGAATTGTCAAAGACCGTCTCCTGTCATTTTTACCATTTTTGACACTTTTTTGGTGAAATGGTAGGGGTACCCCCTTACCATTTCACACAGGGGGGGGGGGGGGGATCTGGGGGTCCCCTTGTTAAAGGGGGCTTCCAGATTCCGATAAGCCCCCCGCCTGCAGACCCCCACAACCACCGGCCAGGGTTGTGGGGAAGAGGCCCTTGTCCTCATCAACATGGGGACAAGGTGCTTTGGGGGTCTCAGACCCCCAAAGCATCCTCCCAATGTTGAGGGCATGTGGCCTGGTACGGTTCAGGCGGGAGGGGGGCCGCTCTCGTCCCCCCCCTCTTTTCCTGTGGCCTGCCAGGTTGCGTGCTCGGATAAGGGTCTGGTATGGATTTTGAGGGGGACCCTACGCCATTTTCTTTTTTTTTTTGGCTGGGGTCCCCCTTAATATCCATTGCAGACCTGAAGGGCCTGGTTATTAAATTTGGGGGGACCCCCACGCTTTTTTTTTTTTTTTTTTTATCAATGAATGGCAGTTCTCTGTGTTACGGGAGCCATCAATTCATTAGCCGCGAGTGCTTTTAAATTGCTTTTTTCCCTGCAAAAATGACACTTTTTGCAGGGACAGTTCTAAGCACAGGAAACCTGCCCCCCTTCACAGGCAACCTATAGACACCCCCCAGATGTGATACTGCAATGCTGTACTAACAGCACGCACACACAAATCAGAAGGTTTTTTTATCTTAATGCATCCTATGTATTAAGATAAAAAGCCTTCTGTGTGCAGCAGCCCCCCTCAACCTTCCTAACACATACCTGAGGTCCCTCTAGCTCCAGCAATGTTGTAGGAATTTCTCGGCTGTCCAGGACTCCCCTCATCATTGGCTGAGACAGCAGTGTGGCGCCATGGGCTCCAGCTACTGTCAAAGTCAGTCAGCCAATGAGAATAGAAAGGGGGCATGGCCGAGCCACAGCTCTGTGTCTGAATGAATATACTGAGCTGTGACTCGGCTCGGGTGTCCCCATAGCAAGCTGTTGCTGTGGGGCACCCAACAGGAGGGAAGGGCCAGGAGCACAGAAGGACCCAAGAAGAGGAGGATCTGGGCGGCTCTGTGTAAATCCACTGCACAGAGGAGGTAAGTATGACATGTCTGTTATTTTTAATTTAAAAAAAAAACAAGACTTTGCAATCACTTTAAGTTTATGAGGGACAAACCTTAATACTAAATGCTGGCCAATTCAAGGCTAATAGGCAAGATATTGTCAAAAAGGGCATGGGGAAGCAGACACTTCATTGAGGGACATGTAGTGGACAGACCCCTGATGGGTCCTGACATTTGTCCCAGGTTCTTTTCCCTATAGAGTGCACAGCAACCAGGCACACAGCAGCTTCTCAGTCTCTCCAAACAGAAAAGGGTCTATATAGGATTTATTGCGTGAAGAACTTTGATAGGGCATAGGGGGAGCCTTGGGATACTCTAAATCAAGTGCAAACTAAAACTGAAGACACTCTCTGATAGAAGTTAAACTCTTTAGGATAGATTTCTTTAGTAAAAGATGGTGGACATACGGCTCAAGGGGCTCCCATTTTGGAAGCAGCCCTGAGTCAGCACTCTGGAAAAGTCTCTCAAAAAAGAATTAAAACACCATCAGTTTCTATAGGATCTCTCCCTCTCAGGCTCCTACTCACTGTGTCTCTGTTTACATAAATGCTTCTTCCCAGTACCAGCCAGACTCTTTACCATGAGCTTTCAGGCCAGATTCTGAGCAGACTTCCTCCCTACTGTTCTCTCAGCTCCAACAATAGGCCCCCCAACTCTCCCTGAGCTGGAACCTTGACAAACCCCCTGTAATCTTCAGCTAAACAGCCTAGGATGGCAGACAGCCCCTCCAGACTGGGTCTTTCTCCACAAGTACAAGGACCCCGCTGTTCAAGGCCCCAGATTATTTATGCACACCTCAACCCCCTGCTGGTCACTCTCTTGACCAGGGATTGGCTGAGGATGCATTAATATTAAGCCCAGGGTCTGCCTCTTTCAACCCACTATGTTCCAGAACTTACCAGAATACAGGGGGAAGTAGTTGAGCCTGCAACCAGCAGAACCCAAAACAGCCAAATGCAGTCTAAACCTGCTCCGCTGGCTAGAGACTGAGAGGATCCAAAAAAAACTAAATTGACCTAGTCCTATTAACAACCTAACTAGGAAGGTGCTAGACAAAGCAAAAAATAAATAAAAATGTTTTATTTCAAAATACTGTACAATAAGAATAGATTCCTTTTGATGCAACCTTGAAGGGACATGGAAAAAGACACTAACCTTTTCAATTATATGCTTGGGAGATGCCTTTAAGCAGTGATTATACAGAACAATGAGTTTAACAGACAGTGTCAACACCGTACTCTGGCATAAAACATTTTTAATGTGTAATTGACTTTTTAACTTTTACATTTGTCTTGACTACAGCACCAGCACTCCAATGTGATTAATTTCAACTTGAAAAATATATATTTTTAGGTAGTTTTGGTGGCAGTGCTTGATCTTTATAGAATAGTAATAGGCCTGGATTCACCAGTGGAAGTAACAGCCACAACAAATCTAAAAGCTATAGAAAAATTTAAAAACATCAACTTTATACTAATTGGCCAGTGGCACAATAATTTAGTTTGGAGCTTCTTTTTTCATAGTACCACACTCACTACTGTGCACATAATATTTCAAAACTACAACCCTACATTCCCTAAACCCCTTTTCATCCCTGTATCCATTTTACTGCCAAAATTTTATTCCCAAAATATTAAAAATATAGACTTCAGGTCTGTGGTTGGTAGAAAGTGGCTAGCATTAGGACAGTAGATGAACACTTGAATAGGCAGCAAATAGAATAAAAATATAGAGTGGCTTAACAGTATGTAAGAAGCTTGGTTAGGCCCTAATATAAGAGGAAAATATGAGGCACGTTTTATTTTGAAATAATATAGGGTATATGAATTATAATGTATAATTTGAGAAGACAATAGCCACAAATATTACAGTAGCTGGACAGGATATAAGCAGCTTGGATAGGCCAAGATTTGAACCGTGTATGGCTGAGTTATAAAAGTCAATTCTGATAACACCTAGGATTGCTCAATTATCTTCAGCTTTTAATCAGGTTTTCTGCAATATTTATGGTGTGTATTGTGTTTTGCTGTGGGTAGTAAACCTCATTCTGAGGAAAAGGAAATGAGATGAGAGGAGAGGATAGCACAGGAGATGAGAGGAAAGAAAAGGAGAAAATGAGGAATGAGAGGAGAGCAGGGGAGGGGAAGGAACAGGAAAAGAAAAGGGAAATGAAATGAAAGGAAGGGGAAAAGGAAAGGAAATATGTACTTCTGTGAATTTAAATCAGCTTGATTTAGTTCAGTTGGTACTATAACTTTGTGAATTTCCTAAATAAACCATAATTTCACAATAATTTCTGTTGATCTGGAGTCATGCAATGCGGATTTTCTGCAATTGTGCAACAAACTTGTAAATCCTGGCAAGTCTAGCAATAACTTAGCAAGTCATTTTCAAACTTGCAGCACAATTGCTTGCTATCTGGGTAACTTGTAAGAAAAGCAGCAAAATAGATCCCCTGCCACCAGCAACAATAGATCCCCTGCAGCTAGCAACAATAGGTCCTATGCAGCCAGCAACAAGTCCCCTGCAGCCAGCAACAATAGATCCCCAAACAAAATGCTACCTCTTCAGAAACAATAGAAGCACTCCAGCAACAATAGACCCTCCGCCCCAGCAATAGATCTCCCCCAGCAAAAAAAGATCCCCCAACAGCCAACAACAACAATAGACCTTCCAGCCGACCTCACCACCCCTTGCCTGTACTGGACATGCATTCAGTGCTGGAGGTGCTGAAACTGCATTCCCCCGTGTTATCTGTAAAAAAGAAAGTGTCTGATTCTATTCCAGCTATTTTCTCCAAATTATTTTTGCCTTTGAGTGTGAACATAGCAACCCATTCCTCCAATGTCAGTTTTGCCTGAAACTCACAGATAACATATAGTGAATTACAGAGAATCCAGGGGATTAGGGGCTACCCCACAGGTAGCTATTTGTACTAATTAAAGCTTGCTGGCATTATGGTGAAAGTTAACCTTTAACCCTGTTCTAAATATACACCCCTTTCCTGGCTGATTCAGCTGTGCTATTTTGTCAAGAACTGAGGGTTGAGGTGAGTTGTATAGGCTTAGCCTTTATTTTTTAAACATAAACAGTTCAGATTAGATTTTAGAAGAATTCTTTAGCAGTACAATACAACGTGCTCAGTGGCGATACGCGTCAGGGAAGGAACCAGGTGTCAGTGTTTTGCTTCCGGTCACGGCCGAGACCGGAAGCGTCCTTTGTCTTCATCGTCTGTGACAAGTTTTTAATGTAAGTTATTATGTTTCTTTAAATAAAATTATACCGTC